>CM060681.1:34085094-34721248 GCA_030686995.1 Artemisia argyi
CACGTTAAAATATTTTCAATTATGATTTGAGGAAGGGTGCTGATGATATCCTTGGAATCAAGGCATTGGGCTTTCATCTTTTTAGAGTGAGATTTCATACTCCCCGAGGCTTCAATGTATATCTAATAAGATAAAACAACCAATAATATTCAGATATGATTTATTTCAAATCACTCTTTAAAAATGTAGAATGTATATCTAAGGCAGAATTAATAATCACTCTCTTTTTAATAGTATAAACTATAAAGTATCTAAAACTCCAGATATATAAAATACAATTTGTACATAAATCAGATTATAAAAAAAATCAGCCTTATATAACACATATTACAGTGTATGATACACATATTCTTTAAAGATGCCCCCAAAATATATGTCAAAAGCTAAAAAAAATCAGCCTTATATAACACATATTACAGTGTATGATACACATATTCTTTAAAGATGCCCCCAAAATATATGTCAAAAGCTAATTCATAAAGTTACTTTTACATGAGTTTTTACATAGAGTTGAGATGAATATAGATCGCATATTCTTAACAGATCCGATCAATCAATTCTAGCTATCAATTTTTCATCAAAATTAATAAAAAATCATTTTTCACCCTTTAATTAAAAATAAAATATCTTACAAACGGTAAATCGTTAAGCGACGAAAAATACACCATCGCGATGATAATCTTTTTATCTTTCACTAGACGGACATTTCAATATACTTTCGACGAACATTTTTTTTTATGCGAGTTTTGTTTTGGTGTTAAAATTTGTGTCTTGAAACATCACATATTATTTGTATGTTAGGAATCACGTGTGCGATTTTATAAAATCACATGTGATTTCTCGACATTAACACTTAAAAAAATGTCTAAGAAAAAAGTTTCTCGAAAGTATATAGAAGTGCTTCTTTATAGATAAATGATTTAATTATTGTCGTAATGATATGATTCTTTTCGCGTAACGATTAACGGTTTGCTAAGTATTTAATTTAAAAAAAAAAAAAGGATAAAAGTGTATTTTTGTTTTCATCAGAAATATATGACTAACAGTAGTTCATTGGATCTTTAGAGAATATTGGTTATACATTAAACTTTTCTCTTTTTTACATATCTTAAAAGACATAGAAACCTGGATTTTCATAAATATTGGTAAAAAAAACATCCGGTTTATATAAATATACATATTAATGCATTATAAGGGTGCAAACTATTTATTTAAGCATAGTATAGTAAAACATAATAATACCAAACAAATAACCAAAAGTATGATAATAACTAGAATGATGAACATCATAAATTCATAACGTTAATTCGAATAAAACAAAAAAAAAAAAAAAGAAAAATATTACCTTAAAGAAGGATTATGAATATGCTTCAATTGTAGAATTGTAAAAGTTTTTATTATGACGTTAATAAAGATGAAAAGAAACCAAAATAAAAACCCTAATGCATCTCAAGTCGGGCCTGGGTCAAATATCTCCTCTAATAATAATATTATGAATCTTTTAGATAACCAACCATACAATAAAATAGTAAGATAAATATTTTGTGTTGTACTTCGTATTTGGAAATTTCTGCTGGAAACTTAAATTGGACCTAACCTATATACTCCACAAGCCTATAGCAGCAGGCGCTCTCATGTTCTTTACAAATCCCGTTTTGGTGACCAAAAAAACCAAACTGAAAACCGGCATAACCTTATACGAACCCAAGACCAAACGCTATACGAACCCAAGACGAAACGCTATACCAGTTTTGATACACTTTGAGGGTCGGTTCCTACTGGGTTGGACGGGCTTTGTGTTGAAACATAATTATTTTTCTTAGTTTCTTTGAAAGAGAATGTCTAAACTAAAGTGTTTTAGTAGCTCAAAGTTGGGTACCTATATTGTACCTCCTAGTATCGAATGTACACCGAACTTCGCAAATCCTTAATATTGTACCTTACTCAGTGAGTTGAAAAGAGATTTAAGCATTAAATCCACTGTATGTGTGTAGCTGTTAATAATAAATATACGTATGACTATTTTCCCGTAACTCTTTAAGGTAAACCAAAGAGAATTGATTTGCACACTCAAACTTTTGATTAGGACACTCCACCGTGTGCATTGGATACTTGTACAAGGTTCACAGTGTGCTTTAACTATCTGTACAGTTGAGTGTCTCAATCACAAAGTTGAGTGTGCAAATCACCCCTTTAAAAGAAAGCCCATCTATTAATCTTCTATTAATATTTAGGAAAATGGTTGGCATGCCTAAATAGCATGACTAATTTCATGCCTAATCCATTCAATGTATGACAAGTGGAGCATGCTGTTTCTCTCTCTTCATGATATCCTTTGATTATTCCAAGTGTGATCATCTAATTGTTAGGCATAAAATTAGGCATGTTAATCACTAATCTAATATTTAATAACTAGCAGGGTACCCGCACGATGTGGCGGCGGGTACACTGTGACTAAATTTTCCTGGAATGTGATGTAATTAAGCCATACTTTGTTTTAACAATTAATTTACGAATAAATAACTTTAGTTAAAACATTAGTATAATTGCAAGTAGTTAAAATTTTATGTAATCGTCAACGTGTTGTTGCGATGACATCACAAGGAGGCGGATATTGGTTGCATGACGATGTAGGAGGTCGTGGTTGTCGACATTAACGAGTAAATGCAAATAACTAAAAGGTTGCGTAATCACATACTTATGCATATCATTTATAATGTAAAACTATAAAATCCCAAACTAACTAAAAGGTTGCGTGATCACTATCTTATTTATTTATATTTTTGTAATAAAATTTTAAAATTAGTAAAAGCCCAGTACTAACAAAAACCCATCACTGTTTAAACCTAATAGGACTATACAAACCCTAAATCTAACACACTCCCTCAAACTACTCTCTCTCAAACCTTTCTACAGCCACCATTTTCACCATAAATCTAACACACTCCATTAAACTACTCTTTCTCCCTCCCTCAAACACCTAAACGACGCCCACAAACCCAAACACTAAATAAATGTCATTTCTGTCAACCACAAGAACGCCACACCAACAACAACAAACTATTTTTGTTGTGTTTCTGTCAACCACAAGAACACCACCACACGAATATCAACAAACCCGAACACCATTCATGTCCCTTTTTTTGTGTTTCTAGACGAAAGAAGGGGTTTGGATTGAGGTTGTTTTAGACGAAAGTGGTTTTTTCATTGTTGTTTGAGTTTTTTTTTTACGAAACAAGAGTCGGGACGTTTGGGTTTTCAGACGAGGTGTTTGGACTCCGGTTGTTTTGCACTAATTAAATGGTGTTTGGATTGCTGCTTGAACTAACATGGAGTTTGGGACAAAATGGTGTTTAGATCGAAATTGTTGTTGTGTGCTGTGGTGCCAAAAGCATAATTGTTTTGTATATTGTGCTTAGGTAGTTGTACATATTAGTGAATGGGTGATTTAAATTATGTATTAATTGTATATAAGTCATAGTGTTTTTTTAGTTTGCTTTGTGCTTTACATACTTGTGTTCTATGTTTTATCACTTGTAAATTACTTAAAATCTAAATATGAAAATCTTAAAAATTAAATAAGAGAGAATGTGCAATATGTTTTATAAGTAGTATAGATATTAAAACATAAGTTTATGCTGATGCCATCTTATTAAAACAAAAGTTTATGCTGATGTCATCTTTGACTAGGTGTTACTTTGTCATCGGTTAATCAAATTAAATATTATTAAATAAATAATAGTTTTATGACATTTTTTTTATTTAAGAGTGTATTTGATACGTATTTACTTTTGTACTGTTTTTTTGGAAATCGCTTCTTGCCCTCTAGCTTCTTAGAAGTCCAATGTCATGCAAGTCTAGAATTTTCTTTAAGGTTTTTGAATTTTAAATCCATAATAGAAAACAAGGAATACGCATCCGCCACGCTGCCGGGGGGGGGGGGGGGGGGGGGGGGGGGGGTGCTTTCTTTGGGCTCGTCAGTGCTTACACTACTCCAGGTAGGAAAGGCTGATTTTATTGCAGTACTGCTGCAAAGATCATTCAAAATTTGCACCGAACTTTTTTCTAAGGCATTTTACATTAGCATATGTACTTAATTACAGTGTTCCTACAGTTATTAAATTATCAACATTTGTAGAAGCTATTTGGTACAGTTATATGTCCATTTTTACAAAGCTCCATTACAAAAGATTTGTGATTGGTTGTTTGTCCTATTCTTCAGGCTGTTCGTCTGTCTTTTTGGGCTTATTGGTTACGCTTACAATCTCTGTAACCTTCATTGGTTGCTGCATATGTGAATATTGACAACATAGAAGGATCTGCTACATACATGTTTGACCCATTGGAGCTAAAATGCACAAAGTAATGGCAATAGTAGGAGCAGCAAAAATAGGTTTCTCACGAATGAGTCTTGGTGGAGCTGCAGATGAAGATGGCGACAATGAGTTACTTTTTTCTAAGGCATTTTACATTAGCATATGTACTTAATTACAGTGTTCCTACAGTTATTACATTATCAACATTAGTAGAAGCTATTTGGTACAGTTATATGTCCATTTTTACAAAGCTCCATTACAAAAGATTTGTGATTGGTTGTTTGTCCTATTCTTCAGGCTGTTCGTCTGTCTTTTTGGGCTTCTTGGTTACGCCTACAATCTCTGTAACCTTCATTGGTTGCTGCATATGTGAATATTGACAACATAGAAGGATCTGCTACATACATGTTTGACCCATTGGAGCTAAAATGCACAAAGTAATGGCAATAGTAGGAGCAGCAAAAATAGGTTTCTCACGAATGAGTCTTGGTGCTGCAGATGAAGATGGCGACAATGAGTTACGTGTGAACCTAGCAGAAAACGAACCCTTTTTAGCCGTAGCATGCTTGCAGAATAAATGCCTAAGTGGCCAATAAGATCATGGTGCATATACGATTAAAAGCATTACCCGACGATATTTAATTCTGTAACCGGCATTAGCTTCCTTAGAAGGGAATCAATAGCTTCTACACTCTGTACCAGTCACCTATATAGTCAAGTTTCTGAACTAAAAGTATATACATATCCTAAGAACAGCAAAAACATACATTTTAACTTCTTCCACATTTTGAAACCATTACGACGCGTATTAACATTCTTCAGTTTAACAACTTCGATGTACGTAATCATCTATTATAGATTCTTGATATAAGGTTTTTTTTTTTTTTTTTTTTTTTTTTTTTTTTTTTCATAAGAAGGCTTCTTTTCATGCATCATGAAATGCAACAGATAGGTAAATCATCGTACTTAAAATGCATTTCGTTTAGCTGTATTTCAAGTTTGAATAACGCTAAGCAAACAATAGTTCAAAATTATACTTGTACTAAACATGACCTTAGTTAATTCGACGTAAGATTTAATTATTACCTTAGCTGAAATGTCATTAGGTATGTGGTGCGATTATGTATCAAGATTCGATTAGACCAAATTTAATTTCATATATACAAATATACATTAATGTTAAGAAGGACATGGGAAAGAATGTTCAACATCCATGTAACACGTTTGGTCAACAGGTACAGGCTTGAGTTGGTTGTTTCCGATGAAACTGCTCAAACTGTGGTGGTCGTGTTTGATGAGCTTTCAAATAAGTCGGTGAAATGTACTCCTGAGTCACTTTTAAGAGAAGGACGAGGTATATTCGCAGCATTTTACCTATTTTTAAAATGTATACACTTACCATCATGTGCAGGGTGTGGAAGACCAACTAGCATTACCACAAGCTCTAACAAATATCATTGGCAACTCGCACACTTTTGAGCTGAAATCACATACCTTCTTTGAGCACGGTACTTATGAAAGTTTTACCTGTTGACATATTTGTGAGCCACTTCCATCTGCTGAGACCGCAAGCATCAGTACAATTAGTGCAATCTCCGACGCTGAGTAGCCAACTCTGAAAATATTGACTGAAGACCTAACATTATGCACTCCATTAAAAATTTTGGAAGGCAAGAGAAAGCAAGGGTTAGTCTTCGATATTGCCAGCAACATTAACATGCTTATTATATTATATTGTTTGACATGGGCGTACATACTTACCTTCTGTTACTATTTAATTACAGCTTTGCTATTGAGGACTTAGACGCCGAAATAACCCCCGCTGAAAGTGAGGTTCTAGAAGATAGTGATGATAGTGAGCCTGCAACAAAGAAAAAAAAAAAAAAAGAAACGGTCATAATCCAACCAAAATATTACTACTTATTTTATATTACCACAACTTTTTAATTGAATGTATTTGCCCCTTTTTTTTTTTTTTTTTTTTTTTTTTTTTTTTTTTTGCAGAAACATCGTGAGCGGTGATAGGCTTTGAACCATCCTCATTATTGAAAGACAATATCATCTTAGTTTTTGCTCAATAGTAGTAATTTAGGAGACTCAAAGAAAAAAGGATGCAATAATGGATAGGATTAGGGATGAGCATTTCGACCCGAATCCCAGAACCGAATTTGAACCGTACCGGTACCGTACTGAAACGGTACTGATCCCGATATACGGTAAGGTGAAAAAAAATCAGGACCACTAATTCGGTACGGGACCGGTACCAAATCGGAAAATTCTCGAAAAAACGGGGAAAACCCAATTTTCTAGTACCGGTACCGATAACCGAATCCCGTTCGATACGGTACCGGTACCACTAATTTATGCTCGGGAAAAAATCGGTACCACTAATTCGATACGGGATCGGTACCATGCTCATTCCTAGATAGGATGATGTTCTTTTATCTTTTCTATATGAGAAAATTATGTTTCGATTACTCATCCACTGAAAATTAATAAAGTTTGCATAATTTATGATGTGTATTCTATATGAATAATGGGTGTATATTTTGTAAAACGTAAATCATCAAACACTAATTCAGCCAGTTACTTATAATAGCATGAATTAAAGAATCTTTGAACTAATGAAATATCAGTCAATATTGAATATTACTTAGCTTTTAACTTTCCAACTTTCAAACACTAATTCATAAGCTCATAAGCCTACTCATATAAGCTTAGCCAAACACTTAGTTTTGATTTATTTAACACGTACATATAAGCTAATAAGCTTATAAGCCCATCATATAAGCTTAGCCAAACATCCCCAAAGTGTCAAATGAAGAAAAAGCTAAACGCGATTACCAATGTTAAAAATAATCGAGTAGCATTTGAAAAGTAAGAAACGAACTTAAAATTTTAACAACTAACACCTAAAGGCTCTTTGCCAAACACACCCTATAATATAACACAAATTGACACGTGTCACTAAATTTGGACCAATGGAATACCAGCGAATATTTCATAATACTTACCTTTGAACTTACCAATGTCTTAAAATATAATGAACTAAGATTCTTTGGACCAATGGAATACAAGCCAACTGTTGCATATTACTTAACTTGAATATTTTGAAAATTTGAAAATATATTGTATTAAAGACTCTTTGAACAAATGAAATGCCAGACAACTATTTGATATATTTATCTAATACTTATCACATCAGCAGTCTTAACAAATAAGTGCATGAGCAACCATTAAATCCAGCATAGCAGCAACAACATCAAAGTGAACAACAATTGTCCAAACTGTTGAATAAGGAATTTGAATTTCAGGCATCTAACCTAAACATAGATATTGATATGTCACACATCACTAGGAATCAAGATCGCCAGGTATACAATTCGCATACATTTAATCTAGCCATATCTTTTTACCAATTACACAATTCTAGGTATCAATGTCAGCAGATATACACCATAACTTTCAATAATTGCTTAATAAACACTTTCGTTTTACTGACAACCCTTCCCCCAATCACAATAAATACACAACTGCATACAAATTTAGTTATCAAACTTCTTTTCAAACAGAGTTTTGGCCTAGTTAACCTCAAGTTTTGACCTTGTAATGAGTAATTGGCAATTAATCGGTCATTAATCTTGTAGCGAGTAATCACCGATAACTCGGCTTTATAGCACTTTTTTTGCAACACAGAATGAAATCACATTTTATAGCTTATAACTTAATTAACTTCACGAGCCCAAATTTTGTCTTTTCTGAATGATAAAAAAAATAGGTTCAAAAGAAAATGCTATTTTGGAGTTTTATCAACAATTTGCTTGTGTAGAGGGAGATCCGGTATTTTCTGAATCCTTATCTAAGGATTTACAAAAAAAATTCTTTCAACAAAGATGTGAATTGGGAGGGATTGGTCGACGAAATATGAATCGGAGACTGAACCTTGAATTACCCTAGAACAATACATTTTTGTTACCGCGAGATATATTGGCAGCCTTAGATCATTTGATTCGAATAAAATTTGGAATGGGTACACTTAACGATATGAATCATTTGCAAAATAAGCGTATTCGTTCTGTAGCAGATAGTTGTTAAGCTCATATCAAATAAACTTAGAGGGTGTTTGTTTCAGCTTGTTGCCCTCTACCCAAATCTAACCTATATTTACAAAGATTTTTTTAAATGAATAGTGTATTGGTTTTTTCAAAGAGCATTATTAAAGCCTTCTACGATATCTTTCTACTAATCCTTTTACACACACAACAATATTAATATTTTTCCTCCACTCATTCTCTCTCTGCATCCAAACCGTCAGTTCTGACACTTGTCAGGATCCTGTGAGTAGGAAGATTTGTAGGAACATGAAGTAGAAAGATTTATCATTTTCCTTTTTCATAAGCTTATTTGTTGTACAAAACTAATCCGTCCTATTTTTTTTTTTCTTTTATTCTATTTCTTTCTTTTTACCATCATGACCATGACCATATATGTAACAATATATTATAGGACTTAAACAAATAAGATCGAACCATTCGGTCAATCTACCTTCTACCTTTCAGTCCCCACCTTTACAAGAACCAAATGCAGCACACCCCCTTCCCCCAAAGATAAAAATAAAAATAAAAAATTAATTGGTTTGATTTGTTAATGGACCAAACAAATGGTTTGGTTTGTGTGTGCGCGCTTTTTGTTTTTATTTAATGTTATGGGGTATGTTTTTTGTTGTGAGTGTGGTGCCGTTAGTACGAGTGTTTGGTGTGTGTTTGGCCTAGGAGAGAGAAAACTGAAGTGACGCTAATATGACGGGGCTGGGTGTGGTCTTGGCGTGATCTTATTAGTATTAGTCATATGTTTATAACATCTACATCTACTATTGTCCATGTTTTGGCCAATTCCACTCAACTCGCCTTAGTAACTAGCCTTGTAGCGAATAATCACCAATTACCATAAATATAGAAAAGAGTGTATATATGAGATTAGATTAGAATATACAAAAGAGTGTATATATTGACCATGTTTTGGCCAAACCCGACCCGAACCTAATCGAAGTTACTCGGTTCGGTCGGTTTTAGTCGGTTTTCGACCCGAACCTACCCAAATCGAAAACTGAAAATCGGTAAAACCTATGCCAAGAACCGAACTGAAGTTACTCGGTTCGGTTCGGTTTTTCTCGGCTTTATCGGGTCAGTTCGGTTCTTGGTCAGTTTTGCTTAGCCTTAGTCATTGCATCTTCTTTTTATGTGTGTGGATCAATTTGACCCGTTTACATATCACTTCCCTAATATTAAATCTAAGTTTTCAACAATTTTAAACATATGAACATGGACTTAGTTACAATATACATGGACTTCATTAGAACTCTTCAAGTCATTTTGATACAAGTAGTCATTGTATATAAGTTATTGCATGCATATGACATAAATAACTTCCGATGACACACATTCAAACAACATACATAATATTTTGGCTTTCCATTACATGTAGTTCACGTTATATATCAAGAAATTTTTAGTAATGAAATACACATAAGATTTAACGTTCTCTAAACTTATTACTGAGTACATACTTTTTAAACGTCAGATCCCATTGTATATGGTGAGACAAACCTTGTCTCCCTCCCATAAGAAACCGCACTCCAAAGCATCCATTACAAGATTAAGCAACTAATAGAAGTAGGCACACATAACAGACTTAACTTTTCAATTGTTGCATAAAAGGTAGCAATTCAAAATTATCCCGAAAAGACACGCGTGTCTAATTGTTTAAACAGGTTTAAAACTGTCGTTAAGCAGTATGCTATGCTTTGACAAACAGTAATCTTAACCAACAAGACAAACAACTAGCAATACCAAAATAACAGCTTTCATGACGCATCAAGAAAGTTTTGGGCGTTCTATGATGAATTTTGTTGAAGGCGACGCAAGTGGAAATGGCAGTGGGATAAAATCTCTAAGTATCTTCAGTTCTTCCTCAACAGTAACAGTTTCACTAAGTTCTATACATGCTTTCTCTAGCATTGGTGACTTAGCAATGATGAATTTCATAAATTCCACCTCAATATCTAGGTTAGTGAAATTACACATATGAAAGACCTTAAGATGATCCAAGGTGATACCAGAATGTTCTTGAAAATCAGGAATGTTCCTGGAAATTTGTGGAGTATCCGACTTCTTCACCTGATCACAAAACATGTAAAAATGTCAATTAATTGTAAAGGAATAATTACCATGTATATGTATAAAATCATTTACCGTAAGACAAAAATATCCTAAATTTGGGGAGTTTGTGATCAAACAAAGAGTAGCAGAGATTTCATCGTGTTCCGTTAAGTGGACATCCAAATAAAGACTTTTGAGGTCGACTAGTGAAGTTGGGAGCGTATGTGGCATACCACCTGCAGACAAGTACTTTTAACCGGATAGAAAAACCAACATCAGCATATGCAATGTTCGTAATTCGTACATGAGATTTAATTTTTAATTAACTTAAGCATTACCTTCATGTAAACGTCCCGGATATCCAAACTCTCAATCAAAGGCACACATAGTAAAAGCTTTAAAAATGTAAACTTGTTTCCTCCAGCTCTATAGTCTTCAGGACTAGCAATCTGCAATACAATACTCTTAGAAGAACATCTTTACCTAAAAGAGCTCCATAAGTGGTTATGTGTACCTTACCAAACTAAGGGTTGTAAGCATGGGGCACTTGGAGAGGAAAAGTTGAAGTGTTTTTGAAGTAATCTTAACATTACCAAAAGCCAATTCCCTCAACCGACCAAACCCATTGAATGTTATAGGAGGTTTAAAATTACAATTTGTGAGCTCTAGGACTTCTAATCCTTGCAATGAAAAGAATGAAGAAGGTAGCTTGTAGTGGTATTTTTGTGAACTCTTAAAGAAAATTTTTTGCAAATTTTTGTTTCTTGAAAGATAACGTGTTATTTGGTCAAACTCAGAACACATCTTAACTTCACCAACATCAAGACTGAACACCTGTATTGAACCCGTGTGTAGTAACAAAACATGTAAGATGGCACTGGCAAGCTTATATTTCTTCAAGCGCTTCTTGTTAGATGGTGCTTTAACCAACTTGTCATCAAATTCAAGTTTAGGCATACTTGTCCAACAAAACCTCCATTTTCTTGACAAAATGCTTGTTCTAACTGCATCTCGGATCGGCATACACGTTAAAATATTTTCAATTATGATTTGAGGAAGGGTGCTGATGATATCCTTGGAATCAAGGCATTGAACTTTCATCTTTTTAGAGTGAGATTTCATACTCCCCGAGGCTGCAATGTATGTCTAATAAGCCAAAACAACCAATAATATTCAGATATGATTTATTTCAAATCACTCTTTAAAAATGCTAGAATGTATATCTAAGGCCGAATTAATAATCACTCTCTTTTATAATGGTATAAAGTATGTAAAATTCCAGATATATAAAATATAATTTTTATATAAATCAGATTATAAAAAAATACAGCCTTATATAACACATATATTACAGTGTATATAATGATACACATATTCTTTAAAGATGCCCCCAAAATATATTCAAAAGCTTATTCATAAAGATACTTTTACGTATCATAAAAAACATAAAAATCCGGATTTACGTAAATATCAAATTGACACTTGGTAAACAAACATCCAGTTTGTATAAAGATACAGATTAATGCATTACAAGGATGCAGACTATTTATTTAAGCATAGTATAGTAAAACATAATAATACCAAACAAATAACCAAAAGTATGATAATAACCAGAATGATGAACACCATAAATTCATAACCTTAATTTGAATTAAATAAATGATAATAAAGAAAATTATTACCTTAATGAAGGATTATGAATATGCTTCAATTGTAGAATTGTAAAAGTTTTTATTATGACGTTAGTAATGATGAAAAGATACCAAAACAAAACCCTAATGCACCTCAAGCCGGGCTTGGGCCAAATATCTCATCTAATAATAATATTAGGAATGTTTTATTTACCACACTTCGTATTTGGAAATTTCTGCTGGAAAACTTAAATGGGCCTATGTTCCACAAGCCTATAGGCTGGCGCTCTCATGTTCTTTACAAATCCCGTTTTGGTTTAAAAACCACAAAACCGGTTTTAGAACCAAACTGAAAACCGGCATAACCTTATACGAACCCAAAACCGAACGCAATACCGGTTTTGATACGCTTTGAGGGTCGGTTCCTACCAGGTTGGACGGGCTTTGTGTTGAAACAAAAAATATTTTTCTTATTTTCTTTGAAAGAGAATGTCTAAGCTACAGTGTTTAGTAGCTCAAAGTTGGGTACCTAGCTAGATTGTACCTCTTACTATCGAATGTACACCAAACTTCGCAAATCCTTAAGGGGGTTGGCAACACATCCCTCACTTCAAATCCCTTCACTCACTTACAACCAATCCCCTTATGCCACATCACTCTCTCACTTTTTCCTTCACTCACTCACTTTTTGTTGGCATCACACCCCTCACCCTTCACTCACTTTTTTTTTTCTTCTCTTTTTTCTTTTTTAAATTCTATTAAAATGTGGATCAGTATTTTAGTCCGACTTCTATTCTTTGACACACACTTAACGTATTCTACCATTCACAATAATGGGTTTTAAGAGGGTTAAAACTGTTAGTTTTGTAAACTACTTACTCTTGTTTAAAACTTTAAAAGTTGGACAATTATGTAAATGTTTAAATATATAGGGGCCAAAGTATAAATAACAAAAAGTAATCATCTTTCTCCCTAGTCACAGAATTGCAGCATGCGTTTTCACCATTTTTTCCGACAATACTTGAAACATATCGATTTTATTTCGTAAAGCCTCAACGGTCCAAAATTGAAGGCTCCAACGTTCGATTTTTTGGCTTCTCTCGTGCGGTAAACCTCCTCGCAAAAACACCCCACCGTGCGGTAAACATGGAACGGCGGCGGTGTTCCCGCACAGGAAACACCCCGTCCCGTGCCTCCCCGCACCCATTGCCAACCCCCTAATACTGTACCTTACTCAGTGAGTTGATAAGAGATTTAAGCATTAAATCCACTGTATGTGTGTAGCTGTTAATAAAAAAATATACGTATGACTATTTACACGTAACTCTGTATAGTAAACCAAAGCCCATGTATCTATTAATCTATTAATGTTGAGAGAACCAAAAGAAAATTTGATCATGTGCATTTAACAAAACTGTACAAGAGCACAAACACAAATTTTCTAGACCGGGTGGATTTTTATTATTATTATTATTTTTTTTAAATAGCATTACACCACAAAATTCATGGGTGTCCGTGAACCCTTGGACCACCCTATTTCGGTCCATGGTTTGGACTTTGGATATGCCAATGTGTTTCTTTGAAAACTTCATTCCATATACGAGATTAAGCAAGTGGTACTTAACAAAGCCGGTCTAATTTAAACCCCAATTTGTGAGTACAATTGTAAATTAAGCCCAAAGCCCAAAAACCAGTTGCACATCTCCCGTGGCATGAACGCAAAATTAAATACTCAGTATACGCACAACATTTTTCATTAACTTTCATCATTCGTCTTTCACACTCACCCCAGCCAACAGTGTTTGATTTTACTCATTTTTAACAAAAGAAAATACACAAATTTTCAGACATTTGTTTATCCTCAATTCGCATTTCCATAAGAACAACATTCTTAAGCAGAAGATATGTAGGTACAAGTTTAAGCCATCAATACAAATATACAATTAGGTACTAATGATGGAGTTGATTGGGTTCAGGCGTTCAGCACCTGGAAGCTGATTAACCCATCAATACAGGACATGTCAATCGAAAGACGCCAAAATAACAGATTTCACGAGGAAGGTTCGGGGCGACCCATGATTGTTATTGCTGAAGCTGATGCACATGAAAATGGCATGCGTGTACATTCTCTATATATCTTCAGTTCTTCCTCAACAGAAATATTCTTTGGAAGCTCTATACGTGCTGCCTTTAGCATTGGTGACTTAGCCATGACGAGTTTTATAATTTCACACTCGATCAAGAGGAATGTTAGAGAAATTTTTCATGGTAAAATACTCAAGATGATCAAAGTTGAAAGCCGAGTAGTCTTGGAAATCAGGAAAGTTAATGGAAATTTCTGGAGCATCCGATTTTTCAAACATCTAACCACAAACATATAAAAAGTTCAATATAATTATAAAAACAAATTTAATAGATATTTAATAACATCATTTACCGCAAGAACAATTTTCTCTAAATTTGGGGAGTTCCTCATCAGACAAAGGGCAGAAGAAACTTCATGTTATAAGTTTCTGTAAACTTCTAAATAAAGATACATGAGGTGGATTGGTGAGGTTGGAAGCATATGTGGCATACCACCTGCAGACAAGTAGTTTAACATGACCCAAACGACCATGATTAGAACACAATTCTCTTACATTAGATATGATCTTTAATTTAAAAATTACCTCCATATAAGTATCGTATTGGATACGCAGTTTCCTAATCAAAGGTACACATTCTAAAAGCTCAACAAATGTAAACTTGTTTCCTCCTGCAGTGTCTTCTCTGTATTCATCTCCAGTCTGCTTTTAAAAAAAGAATTATAGAAACATCTCTAATAAAAATAATCCCATAGGCGATTATATGAAAATTACCAAAATCACATCTGTAAGTAGTGGGCAACTGGAGAAAAAACGTTGAAGCGTTTTAGAAGTAATCCCAATATCCCAAAAATACACACTCTTCAACCTACTAAACCCGTTGAACTTTAATGGAAGTTCAAAGTCACAGTGATCGAGTTCTAAAAGTTCTAATCCTTGTAATGAAAAGAACAAAGAAGGTAGCTTGTAGATGTATTCGTATGAATTCTCCAAGACCAGATTCTTCACGTTATTGCTTCGTGAAAGATAGCATATTATCTGGTCCAACTCAAAACGCTTATCAAGTTTACCAACATTAAGACTGAATTCCAGTATGGAACCGGTGTGTTGTAACAAAACATGGAAGATGGCTCTAGAAATCTCCGGATGTTCCTTGTTAGATGGCACATTAAATACAATTTTAGGCATATTTGTCCAACAAAACATCCATGTCCTTGATAAAATACTTGTTCTAATTGCATCTTGGATTGGCATAAGAGTTAGAATATTCTCAATCATCTCTTGAGGAAGGGTGCTGATTCTATCTGTGCTCGTGTTTTGAATTTCCATGATCTCTTGACTACTTCCTCAAAGTTTAACACACCACAAACCTGCAATATATAATATAAAAACATAGAGTTTAATTACAGGTAGAACCGTTAACTAATTACAGTTACAAGCAAATGTTCTTAAAAAATCGAATAGATTGAGTTCATTATTTAAAGGTTGAAAACAATATTAATGGAGGGTTAGCATACTCTTTCATCTATGAATGGGGAGAAAGACAAATGTGCTGAGAAGAAGCCTTAGTGATTTTTATGTTTTTCATATTAGGTGTTGATTTTTGTGCTTTTCGTATTTATAAATGTTAACAAAGAATTCCAGTATTTTATTAATTCATGCAATTCATTAGCTGGAAAAACTTGACCAATATTTTCTCTCAGTTACATAAGAATGTAAGTTGTGTGTGTTAAACACTTGTCTCGGCATTGGGGATTTACTTTTGAGCAACCAAGCAATGCTTTGCAAGTGGTGGTGGAGATTTCACAATGAAGACCATGCTCTTTGGAGACAAGTAATTAGATCTATACATGGTAGAGATGGTGGCCTAAATGACATATCTATCATCAAGTCTAAATCAGGTCCATGGTACCGAATTGTCAAGCTCAAGGATGAGCTCATGAGAAATGACATACACCTCCCCTCAATCTTCAAGAGAAAAATAGGAAATGGTCGTGATACTTGCTTTTGGCTTGATAATTGGCTAGGAGGCTCTTCTTTAAAAGACACTTTCCCACGACTCTTTCATCTAGAAGCCAATCCATCATGCCTCGTAAGTGAAAGAGCACCTTTATTTCATCCTCCTATATCTGTTCCTATTCATACAGGTACTGTTACTGCTCCTCAACAGAGTACTGGTCGTGACACCTTAACGGCCCTTGTTTTCAATTGGTCATGGACCAGGCCCATAAGATCGCCGACTGAATTTCAAGAGCTCTCGGATCTCTGCTCTTTGGTGGCTCATCTTCGCCCAACCCTTTTGCCTGATACTTGGGAATGTTTGGCAGATGACACACGGGCTTTCTCAGTTAAAGGCATGAGATCATACATCAGTCACAAGGCATACAACCCTCATCCTTCCAATATCCCTACACGATGGAACAAGATTCTTCCATTGAAGATCAACATTTTTACTTGGAGAACTTCCCACAAAAGACTTCCCACGAGATCAAACCTAGACTCGAGAGGAATTGCTCTTCACTCCATTGGTTGCCCAATTTGTGATGAGGCGATTGAGTCAGAAGAACATCTATTCGTGGAATGTGATGTTGCAAAAGAGACATGGAAAGGTGTCATTGATTGGTGGCAAATTAATAGCATCTCAATAGCTACTCTTCACGATGCGATCAATCTTGCTGATGCAGCTCGTGTCACTAGCAGCCTAAAGAACTTCTTTGATGTAGTGGTGCAAACTACTCTTTGGTACTTATGGAGATTCCGCAACGACATGGTTTTTGCCACAAAATGGCCTAACAAACAGCTCATCTTAAGTAATATCAAGCTCTCCTCGCACAACTGGATCACTTTTAGGCAAAAGAAAACCAAACCAAATTGGATCGAATGGATTTGTAACCCTTGTATTGCTCTTTCTGAACCCATGTAATTCTTATTAGCTTCTTGCTAGTTCTATTAAATTGCCTTTGCCGTTCACAAAAAAAAAAAAAAAAAAAAAAAAAAAAAAAAAAAAAAAAAAACTTGTGTTAGTTATCTCGTACATCATATTATGTATATGGTGAAAAGAAGGTCCTTATGTCAACGTGTGTAAAGAAGAAACATATAACCGAATAACCAATAACATACTTTTCCACCCTAGATTGGAAAAGAAGCATGAAAAATAAAGAAAAATTATTGTCAAGTTGATAAGTGTTTTACCTCTAGGGTTTTGAAGACAGTAAATTACTAATCGCAGGTGAACTGAATATTGATCAATTTGGATCATTTTAACCGAAATAGTTTGGGCCTCTTTTGTTTAATAACAGGTTAGAGCCTCTATTAATCCATCATCATTTTGAGCCCTCGATAACAACTAGTAAGATCCTAATCGCTATCGACTCTCATCTTGCTATAAAGCTTAATTTTTTATTTTATTAAAGAAACTTAATTTTTACAAAAATTAAGCCCACTTTCTAAATTTTGACCAAAATTTTCCGTTATACATGACCCACATTTACTCGTGTCGCATTTCTTTTCTACCCAAACATTTATCAAATGATTGAAACATGAAGTAATTGCATGTATTGCATTATTTATGTTATCACGTTGTTTAAACTTTGTAATTTTTATTCATATTCACTTAAATTGGTCTTTTATAACAAATTTTATATGAAACTCTATGACACTGCAACCCTATCTAAAATATCACACTTTCGTAGGATCTTACAATTCACATCTGATCTCACGATCCAGAATATGTGGAGACAAAAACGATCCTAAGTATGATCATGATCTTGATAACCTTGCTTTAATCTATATATTTTAGAAAGAAATTCATTTTGATCTATATCAATATTGGTAAACTCAACAATTATACCAATATCATTGCTAAATTGATATTATATCAATATGCTCTATAAAAGGATTGCATCTTGAAAGTTTTTGAATTTTTATAGAGGATGTTGGTTCATAAAGAAAATTGTGAAGATTTTCTTTTATATATATAATTTTGATGTTTTATACGTTTATTTACTGCAAATTATTTTTAACTTTGTTACATGTTATACACAGTGAAATTTTGACGTAGATACTAAAAAAGAGTTAGATGTAAAAACCATTTTTTCATGTAAAAATTCTCGATTTACAAAATTTTGACGCATACGTGTTCTTTAAAAAAAAATCATCAAAACTACACACATTTAGAAATAATTATTTCACAAGTGTTTATCCACCAACATTCTCTACCTTTAGAAAAAATTTTGAGAACTTTTAAAGAACTTATTAACTTTTTAAATCCTTTTTATGCTTATCATGAATATTTTTTTATTCTAACATTACCTTATTCCAAAAATAGTTTTAGCATATTTTTAGGAAATTTTACACTTTACTAAAAATGCCTAAAACCCTAAATCATAAACGGAAAAAAAATGCATGTATACAAGAAACCAATCTAGGTAAACCTATTTTTCATGATTTACATGATAACACGAATTAGAGTTTTCACGTTTGATCTCGGATACCCTTGTATCCTCATACGTCGACTCCTTTAAGATTCGGAAAACAATAGTCGATCGATTTATGTGATCCAAACTCATAAAACCTAAATTCAATCACAAGAGTGATTAAACCAACGTTGTCAACAAAAAGCAAAAATCTTGTAACCTTAAAACGCATAATTCGACACAAGCAACATTACAACTGTAGGTACTGTTTTTTACCCACATGACTTATAAAACATACGCATCAAAAAATAAACAAGTGTTGGCCATGCAGACCAAACCTATAAAAAGATATCTTCTAATTAGTGATATAACCTAAACATAAACATGTATAAAGGATGTAATAGAATTACTTACTTGTTTGTATTTTCCTTGAACTGCAAGTAACCGTCTAGTTGCAAGGAATCACCATCTTGCTTCTTCTTGATGCTTGATCAACTTCCAAAGGGTTTATGCGAAGAATCACGTGTGTTGGTTGCGTCCGGTATCCACTTGTATCTCATAGATAGAACTAGAGCTAGATCATATGCACAGTTAGAGTACGATAGATGGCCCATTCGACTTAGGGAATCGACTAAGAAGTCAATTAATGGACTTATGGTTTATGAAACCCTTTAAAAGACCGGCTGAGAGAAGAGGAGGGGCACAAATTTGGTTTGGGGTATAAGAGGATTAAGTGATTTCTATTTTATGTTGTTCTATGTATTTACATGGTAACAAATACATTCCTAATACAACTAGATGTCACTAGAATTATCTCCATGTACATTAGTTTGACAAGAATTCAAACTAACCCCTCCCCTATAGCGAAAGTCGACCAAAACCCACAACACTCTTAGGGTTTATTGTTTTGCCTTTTATGTACTTATAGATTTATCCTAGATGAATATATATGTCCCGATTTAGAACCGAACCATTATTTTAACACAATTTTGAATTAAATCGAGCAAAATCTAATTTAATGAAAGATTTATGATTTGGTTTTGGTTTAGCTAAATTTAAGTCAACCTAAAAACCTTACTAGAATAATAATAATTAACTTATATCTATACTACATTATAAAATATTTGAGTCATGCCCTAAAAAGAAGTCTTAAAATATTAAGCTAACACATATTAAGCTGACACACTTAATTACTATAGGATTGTGTTTGTTATGCTATGAAATCAATAGTTTGCAGTATACTCATCATAAATAAATGCAAATTTTAATAAATATAGCTATAATAACATTATATACCACAGTTTACCACTTTTTGTAGACATGCTTTAAAAATAATTAATTAAAAAAATATAATGTTATATAATATAAGAAAAAAAACGTCTACAATAACTATCTATTAACTTTTCAACTTTTTTAATAAATGTTAATTTAAAACACCCCCAAAATAAAAAAATACATGTTATTATACATATCGTGCAAACTAATAAAACACACAAAACTTCATACCATTTATTTGCAAACAAGTTGATTGTATATATAGTTTTAAAAACCAGATCGGACCAACAGGTTCATCCGTGAACTGGAGTCGCCACCAGTTCGGCTAGCCAATAAAAGCCGTCCGAAAACGAACATGATAGGACCGTCGGAACCTGTAAAAATGGGTGAATGGGGCCGGACCGGAATCACGTTTTTTTTGTGTTTCTTAGGTTAATCAACTCATTGTTGTTATTTTGCTGGTGTTTGGACTTTAATTACAGAATACCCGCCACCGTAATGCGCAGGTACTTGCTAGAATATTATAAATATTTTTAATAAGAAAAAAAGTTCAAACCCGCCGATCCTTACATGTTTATAAGCTACCCCTTTTTTTAACGTGTTTCGTATACGCAGTAACCAGACCACAAAACCTGTAGTCTTTGATCGATTAATGCGTTGGCTTCGTTGCATATTTAAGCAACCAAAATGAAAACAACTTACAGTCTTTCGTATAAAATATCGACTCACGTCTCTTGCACTTTAGGTTCTTAATCGATATAATTTATTGACAAGTAGAAAAATTACAGAACATGTAATAAGAAATGTGGCAGGTTATCAATGAGTCCCGCATTGAATAACTCGTACATAAAGTTTCAAATAACCAATAGTAACAATTAGACATTTTTTTGAAAGGCAAAAATATATAATATAAAATAAAATGTTGTTGGCAAGGCGTGATAACATCAAATAATCTGAATATTTTAGCATCAATTACCCCTACTTATGCTCATAGTTACTATAGTTTCATGCGAATATATACTCTAAATGCTTCATATTTTGTTTCAGGTCATGATTGAGCATAAGAACGAAGAAATGAGGAATTTGAAAAGAAATATCTCAAGAAACACTTGTTCTTGCTGGTTTAGTGCATGTCACGGCATAAGTGAGTCGATCAACTTACACCGTAATAGAAGATGTCACACAAGATAAAAGTCAACGCATTACAAGGATACGGCGTAACCCTATCGACTAGGTTATGCCATAACACTACAAGAAATAGGAGAACTGGCAACGAAGACGATCCCGTCGACACAATGTCGACGGCATAATGCACAATACGACAAAAAACACGCTTGACCGAGCCAGGCTGCGTTGAATTTTTTGGTTTCATACGATCCCGTCGACATGTCGACGGCAATATAATGGTCAAACTATTCAACCTCAATAATTGCCAAAACTAGAGCGCAAAATTAGCCCACTAATACGCTCCCGTCGACATGTCGACGGGATAATATAAATCACGAATCAAAGAGTAATTAACGTATGATTAACGTTAATAGAATGGCGGGATTTTTTCCCGCCTGTTTTTCCCGGCGACATGTCCACGGGATTTTCTGCCCATTTTTTTTTCATATATATTCTCACAAATCGCTCTTGCGGGATTGGGTATGTTGTTGTTGTTGTTGTTATTGATATATTCTCACAAAATCATGTATAACCATAGCATCTCGGCTCGTTCGTTTAACATCTCGCGTATAACCATATCATCTCGGCTCATTCGTTTAACATCTCGTGTATAACCATAGCATCTTGGCTCGTTTGTTTAACATCTCGTGTATAACCATATCATCTCGGCTCGTTCTTTTAATATCTCGTGTATAACCATAGCATCTCGGCTCGTTCGTTTAACATATCATGTATAACCATAGCATCTCGGATCATTCGTTTAACTTCTCGTGTAAAACCATAGCATCTCGGCTCGTTTGTTTAACATCTCGTGTATAACCGTAGCATCTTGACTCATCCGTTTAACATCTCATGTATAACGATATCATCTCGGCTCGTTCGTTTAACATCTCGTGTACAACCATATCATCTCGGCTCGTTCGTTTAACATCTCGTGTATAACCATAGCATCTCGGCTCGTTCGCTTAACATCTCGTGTACAACCATAGTATCTCGGCTCATTCGTTTAAAATCTCGTGTATAACCATAGCATCTCGACTCATCCGTTTAACATCTCGTGTACAACCATAGCATCTCGGCTCGTTCGTTTAACATCTCGTGTACAAACATAGCGTCTCGCCTCGTTCGTTTAACATCTCGTGTATAACCATAGCATCTCGGCTCGTTCGCTTAACATCTCGTGTACAACCATAGTATCTCGGCTCATTCGTTTAAAATCTCGTGTATAACCATAGCATCTCGACTCATCCGTTTAACATCTCGTGTACAACCATAGCATCTCGGCTCGTTCGTTTAACATCTCGTGTACAAACATAGCGTCTCGCCTCGTTTGTTTACATCTCGTGTACATGTCGACGGCGGCATATAAAACATGATTAACGATTAATAATTAAAATGTTAATTAGTATTATTTTCCCGTCGACATGTCGACGGGAATAATTTGATGGACAAAGAATTCGTTTGACTGAAAAACGAAGTGGGACCCACGATGTCGACGGCGATTGTCGACAGGAACGCTGTTCCCGACGAAGCACAGCCGTCGATATGTTGCTGATATCATCTCGGCTCGTTCGTTTAACATCTCGTGTACAACCATATCATCTCGGCTCGTTCGTTTAACATCTCGTGTATAACCATAGCATCTCGGCTCGTTCGCTTAACATCTCGTGTACAACCATAGTATCTCGGCTCATTCGTTTAAAATCTCGTGTATAACCATAGCATCTCGACTCATCCGTTTAACATCTCGTGTACAACCATAGCATCTCGGCTCATTCGTTTAACATCTCATGTACAAACATAGCGTCTCGCCTCGTTTGTTTACATCTCGTGTACAACCATAGCATCTCGGCTCGTTCGTTTAACATATCATTTACAACCATAGCATCTCGCCTCGTTCGTTTAACATCTCGTGTACAACCATATCATCTCGGCTCGTTCGTTTAACATCTCGGGTATAACCATAGCATCTCGACTCATCCGTTTAACATCTCATGTATAACGATATCATCTCGGCTCGTTCGTTTAACATCTCGTGTATAACCATAGCATCTCGACTCGTTCGTTTAACATCTCGTGTATAACCATAGCATCTCGACTCATCTGTTTAACATTTCATGTATAACCATATCATCTCGGCACGTTCGTTTAACATCTCGTGTACAACCATATCATCTCGGCTCGTTCGTTTAACATCTCGTGTATAACCATAGCATCTCGGCTCGTTGGTTTAACATCTCATGTACAACCATATCATCTCGGCTCGTTCGTTTAACATCTCGTGTATAACCGTAGCATCTCAACTCATCCGTTTAACATCTCAGGTATAACGATATCATCTTGGCTCGTTCGTTTAACTTCTCATGTACGACCATATCATCTCGGCTCGTTCGTTTAACATATCGTGTATAACCATAGCATCTTGGCTCGTTTGTTTAGCATCTCGTGTACAACCGTAGCATCTCGGCTCGTTCGTTTAACATCTCGTGTATAACCATAGCATCTCGGCTCGTTCGTTTAACATCTCGTGTATAACCGTAGCATCTCGACTCATCCGTTTAACATCTCATGTATAACGATATCATCTCGGCTCGTTCGTTTAACATCTCGTGTATAACCATAGCATCTTGACTCGTTCGTTTAACATCTCGTGTATAACCATAGCATCTCGACTCATCCGTTTAACATCTCATGTATAACCATATCATCTCGGCTCGTTCGTTTAACATCTCGTGTACAACCATATCATCTCGGCTCGTTCGTTTAACATCTCGTGTATAACCATAGCATCTCGGCTCGTTGGTTTAACATCTCATGTACAACCATATCATCTCGGCTCGTTCGTTTAACATCTCGTGTATAACCATAGCATCTCGACTCATCCGTTTAACATCTCATGTATAACGATATCATCTTGGCTCGTTCGTTTAACATCTCATGTACAACCATATCATCTCGGCTCGTTCGTTTAACATCTCGTGTATAACCATAGCCTCTCGGCTCGTTTGTTTAGCATCTCGTGTACAACCATAGCATCTCGGCTCGTTCGTTTAACATCTCGTGTATAACCATAGCATCTTGACTCATCCGTTTAACATCTCGTGTACAACCATAGCATCTCGGCTCGTTCATTTAACATCTCATGTACAAACATAGCATCTCGCCTCGTTCGTTTACATCTCGTGTACAACCATAGCATCTCGGCTCGTTCGTTTAACATATCGTGTACAACCATAGCATCTCGCCTCGTTCGTTTAACATCTCATGTACAACCATATCATCTCGGTTCGTTCATTTAATTAAATAAAAGTAATTAATTTTAAATTAAATTATTTAATTTTTAATTTTATAAAACTATTTAAAAAAAAATCAATTTTATAAAAGTATTTAATTAAATAAAAGTAATAATTTTAATTTAAAGTATTTAATTTTATAAAACTATTTTTTTAATAGTTTTTCAATTTTATAAAAGTATTTAATTAAATAAAAGTAATTAATTTTAAATTAAAGTATTTAATTTTTAATTTTATAAAACTATTTTTTTAATAGTTTTTCAATTTAATAAAAGTATTTAATTAAATAAAAGTAATTAATTTTAAATTAAAGTATTTAATTTTTAATTTTATAAAACTATATTTATAATAGTTTTTCATTTTTATAAAAGTATTTAATTAAATAAAAGTAATTAATTTTAAATTAAAGTATTTAATTTTTAATTTTATAAAACTTATTTATTTTTCCAAATGGCGTGGACATGTCGACGGGAATGAAACCGCCAAAAATTTCACGAAAAATTAAATTATACCGCCAAAAAGACCCCGACAAATTACTTTTACTATCCCGTGGACATGTCGCCGGGATAATTAAAGTTATTATCTAAAAGTGGATCTGCTCAATTATTGTCCATAACTTAGAAAAAAAAAAAAAAAAAAAAAAAAAAAAAAAAACCAAATCGATCTATCATCACTCCTGTTCGCCGGCGAGTAACACAACCACCACTCCTCCACTACACCTTCGACACTAACACCACAACCACCACTCCTCCAAATCGATCTATCACAAACACCACAACGCCACCACCACCACAGTTCCACCACCACAGCTCTACTACACGAGCACGACTGGGCACCTCCTCTTGTTGTTTAATTCTTTCCTCAACCATTCTGTTGTTTAATTCTTCATCTTCTTCCTAACTTTTTTCTTCCATACGAGACAGTGAGTTGTTAAATTGTTTTTTTTTTTTGTTTTTTTGTTTTTTTTATTAATTTATGTAATGTAAGTGTTGTTATTAATTTATGTAATTTTTTTTTGTTTTTTGTTTTCTGTCTTTTTTTTTTAATACAGTAGCGAGCCGAGAGCGAGAGCCGATACGACAGCTCGAGACCGGAGCCCGAGACCATAGCCGAGACGACAGCCCGGGAGCGGAGACCGAGACAGTATGTTTTTCATTTTTATGCTTTGTTGTAGTTTAGTTTTGGTATTGTTTAGAAAGCATTAGTTAAGTACATTATGTTGCGGATTGATTTGTACGTAGGATAGAATTAGAATTTTTGGATTATAATTAGTTGAAACGATAGAAGTAGAATTAGAATTTTTGCGTTATAATTAGTTGAAACAATTAGTTGAAGGGAAGTGGAATAATTAAAAGTTTTGCGTTATATATAGAAGTATAATTAGAATTGGAATTTTTTGCGATAGAAGTAGAAGTAGAATACTTCAAGTTAGAGGGTGTTTGTTTCGGCTTATATCTTTCATATTAGTGCGATAGAAGTAGGAGTAGAAGTAGAATATTTATGGCTTGTTTGGTTTTCGGCTTATGTTTCATAAGCTAAATTTTTATGGCTTATTTTGAAACTGTTTACCTTACATAAAATAGTTTCAAAATAACTCACAGAAAATAAGCTTATAAAACATAAGCCGAAAAACAAATTTCATATATGAATGCGTATATATGATATTTGTAGCTTTTTAATATGTATATTTGAAATAAATTGTTTAACTTGAAATAGTCGATTTGTGTATTATTGTTAGATTTTTGTAAATGATTTTAGGACTTTAGTGATTAATTTCGGAAAGTCCCCGTCCGAAGTTAATCATCCTATAGAAAACCCGCCCGGAATTAAATTGTTATGGATTGTTTAAATATGTATATTTATTTTGAATGTGTATGTATTTGAATGTGTGCACGCTTATGTTAATTGGTTCATGAATTTCTCAGCACGTGGATGGCTCGGGCAGTGGAGCTGGCGCTGGAGGTAGTGGCTCAGCTGGCGGGAGCGAGAGCTGGTGTGGCCATGGCGATGTGGATGGTCATAGTGATGATGAGTGACTTGGTGATATAGAGGTGTAAACTTGGGTTATTTTGTGTTGTACTTATGGTTGAAACAATATTTTGGCGACCGTTATCTTAGTATTTTGTAGTTTAACCTTTTGGCGACTTGAACATCGCGAATATTGAAACATTTATAGACATGGCAGCTAGGTTTAGATATTACCACACCCCGTTTTGTAGACTTTATTTGTTTTAATGCATTTTAAGGGTGTTTAGCGATAATTTGCAAGTGTTTTAGCCGATATCGAGTTGTATGTGTTAGGACATGTTGATATTGAGTGGTTATAACTTCTGGTTATAGGTTTTGGTAAATTTTTCCGGAAAAAATCTGGAATATTGCAGCTGGTTTACAGCCTGCTGTTAATAGCATAACAGCTTGGTACCGTCGACATGTCGACGACACCATTAAACAATAAAAATTTATAGTTTAATGATGCCGGCGACATGTCCACGGGACCATTAGAAAATAAAATTTTGCAGTTCAATGATGCCGTCGACATGTCGACGGCGGCATATAAAACGTGATTAACGATTAATAATTAAAATGTTAATTAGTATTATTTTCCCGTCGACATGTCGACGGGAATAATTTGACGGACAAAGAATTCGTTTGACTGAAAAACGAAGTGGGACTCACGATGTCGACGGCGATTGTCGACGGGAACGCTGTTCCCGACGAAGCACAGCCGTCGATATGTTGCCGTCGACATGTCGACGGCAACAGATAATTCCGTGGACATGTCGACGGGAACGTCGTAAAAATGTCGCCGGCGAAAGCGTCGATTGTACTAGTGTAAATATATATGAACTTAGAAGAATTCAGTGATCAAGAAGGTTGTGCCATAACCACACTCATTGGGATATGGCTCAGAATTACATCAAAAATGTCAACGAGAGTTATGCGGTGCAACCCTTTCATCAAGGTTACGCCGTAACTATTTACACAATTGCGAGACATCTACTGATAAGGGAACTTACGGCGTAACCCACTACTTATGGTTACGTTGTAACTTAGTCGATCCTATAAATGCAAGCCCTAATTATGCATTTTCACATCATTCGCTCCACACAGAAGTTAAAGGACGACTAGGGTTGCACCAAGGACGATTTCCGGCAGTACTAGAAGATTTTCCACGGGAGAATTCATACCATTCCATCATAGCTTTAGCATATCATCAAGTATTTGTATCGAACTTGATGTTTTCTAATTCTTTGATTATGAACATGTTATGTCTGTACTTTTAGTATGAGAGGCTAAGCACTTCATGTGTTAGCCTAACTATGAAATTATCTATGCTTTGATTCATGCTCCTTGTCTGTTTATTGCTTTATGTGGATATCTTGTTAGCCTATCATTGAATCCTGTCTTTTTGATAGTATTGAAGCTAGGGTAGAAACTGGAATGCTAGTTGGTATATGAACATTTAAACACTAGCCTTATAGGTTACCTGAGGTGTGACCATCATCCTTGTGTGGAATTGACCATATTTCCGCCTACACTAGAATAGATACTAAAGAAGTGCGGGAAACCCTTACATGGACCAAACGAGGGTTTAAGTGTCGAATTTGACTAGATGGGTCTAAGAGATAGTTGGTACTTAATGACTAGGTGATACTTGACCATCCGTGACTTAGAACCACTACATAAGGCGAGACATGGACAATGCACATAGGAACTAGATCATTGCATGATAATGTAGTAACTACAGTAGAAACTCGATAAATTAATACTCGATTATTTAATAAACTCTCTAAGATAATATTTTTTGCCGGTCCCGACTCGGGGATAGGGTCCTAAATTAATAATTCACTAAAATTATAAGATAATATATTTTTGATCATTTCTTTAGACCCCATATAAAATATAAATTAATAATTCCCTATATATAGCATATTGCATGAATGATTTATGAAGGTGATTGGCTCTGAACCGTCAACTTATATTGACCAAGTAATGGTCAACAAAGTCAAACAGCCTAGAGTCAATGCTCTGCGGAATATAGTGTTTCCCTGGGTCGTTATGTCCCGACGAGGTGTGGATGGTATCAAAATGGTTTCGTGATCGGGTGAATTTGGATGGAAAAAGGGTTTGTGAATGGTTTAACTAAGGAATCTACAAGAGAATAGCTTAAATACACTATATTAACAAGTCTGCAAAGTTGGAAAACCCAGAAACGTTTAAAACTTAAAAACACGTACGTTACGTTTAAATAAAACGTAAACGTACGAAATAAAAAGTAAAAACAGAAATCTGAAAACACCCAGGGGGTGAAAATGACTTTTTTACAAACTTAAAAGTAAAATAAAATTTATAGAAAAAGAAAATAAATTTTAACCCTAATTAATTATTTAATATTAATTAAATACTAATTATTACTAATTATTAATATTTAAAACACTTAAATATAATATAATACTAATTAAATACTAAAAAGGTGAAAATAAAATTTCTAAAATTATAAAATAACTAAAGATAAGTTTTAAAAATAAAAATAAGTATTTTTGTCTTTTTGTGAATTTTCTATTAATTAATTACTAATTAATTATTAATTATCTAAATAAACTATTTTAAATTAAGAAAAATAGAAAATGAACAGTAAAAATTACAAGAAAATTTGTAAAATTATTTTACATTATATAAAAGCTATAAAAAATATAAAAACTAGGTTTTACTTAATAAAAACTAGTTATGCTATTTTAAACTAATTATTAATTAATAATTAATAAAACTAAGATTAATTCTAATAAATACTAAAAGATAAAATAAAAATCTGAGAAAATTATTATAAATACTTTAATATATGAGTAATTTAATAAAAATATAAAATATCTAAGTTCTTAACAAAAATTTAAAAATGAAAATTAAAATTAAATAAAATTAAATAGAAACTATCACTTAATATTAAATTGATTTTTCTTGGTTTTTCTTTTACCAATCTATTTTAAAACTAAAAACAACAAACTTTTGCAGAAACAAACTTTTTAGAACTTAAAAATAAGCACTGTGGAAGCTTTTTGGATCCATAGTTGACTTTTGTTGACCAAATGGTAAAATGAGCTCAAATGGTCTAAAGTGGGACCCACAATGGTTAAATCTGGTCCAAATAAGTCAATGAAACATGAATAAGCTGGAAAAAGCACAATTGGACCTCAGAATAAGCTATAAGCACAAAATAAGCACATGGATTTTTGCTTGGAAGCTGAAAAGTGGGACAGATTTGTGAGCTTGATTCAGGTGGGACCCAGGGAGTGTGAAGTCAAACCATGGGTCAAAATGTGGTGTGTGGTAGGAGGGGGGATGGAAGGAACCAAAATGGTGGCTTGGGAACCACTGTAGTGACCACAAACCACCACCAAAGTGGTGGTGGTGGCTGTGGTGTCTGATGTGCAGGGGAGCAGACAGCCCTGCAGCCCTCTTTGGAGGGTTGTGGGGCCCACAGTTAAAATCACAAAAATAAGATAAGGGGGGGGATCAATAGCTGGGGTGGTAGACAACAAAACGTAAAAGTTTCAAAGGCTAACACATAGCTCAAAATTCAGAACAATTCATGTTATTTTGGTAAAAACTGACAAAGGTGCATTTTGACTTTTGAGTAAAATTTGGAAATTTGACTCTTATGAATTTAGATTGGATCCTACTGACTTAAGATGTAATGATAGGCTAATATGAAACTTGTTTAAGCTATCTCATCACTAATTCAACCTACTTTCGTTGTTGAGTAACCTGCTCACTTCCACAGTGAGCAATTCAAGTTGATTTTGACTTTCAACAAATAAACTGCCCAGGTTAAACCATTGCTGACCTAAAATACCCTAATGCATCCTAATGGAGCAAAGAAATTGACAAAATGATAGCAAGCACTTTGAACCAGTATATCCCAAACACCCCCTTATATGATTGACTGTTTTGTATTTAGGAAGCAAAGGGTTAATTTAAACTACAAAACTGATAGATTAACTAATATTAAGCTAAAAGAACCATGATTAAGCAAAAATAAACAAAGGTAAACAACAAATACTCACAATCACAGTTGATGCTAAGATTTACATAGAAAGGCTTACAGATTAGTCAAAGCAAGGAACAAAGATGCAAGGGCTCAGAACACTGTCCTATTACTCCCCTTGGAGTACTAAAAACCACAACCATCAATCATCAGCCATTCTCCACTGCTTCTTCTCCTTCAAAACTGATTTTTGAATTTTTCATGTATTTAACTTGGTATTTTTGGTATTTTTTTACTAAACTGGGGTTTATGCTAAGTTACCTTTTAAAAACTTAAGAGTGATCTCATATTAACTTATTGGAACTCTAAAACACAACTTCTAACAATGTTAAAGCTAAAACGAGGTGTTAGTAACAAATTGCCAAAAACTAAATTCAACTGATAACTTGAAATTAGGATTAAATTAAGTTTAGATTACATTAAAAGGACTGATTACAATACTTAAAAGCTAAAGTTTACAACTGAAAATGGAAAAATACATTAATTCGACATTACAATTTTTTGCTAAAAAAAACTACCACCCTGCTTCTCTGCTTCTCTCTTCATTTTATAGCATCCAAAAAGGTTTGTGGGTCCCACAGGGTCAAATCCCATCAATAATATAGCCACTTGGATCACTTTAGCTATCTTTGCAATTTTTGGCGGGAAAGGATTTTTGGAATTTCTTTTGATTATTTGATGCTAGTGGGGAAATTTTGGAGGTATGTGTTTGTTTGGTTAGGCAAGGGGGGGGGGGGAAGAGTGTGGCAGTGGATGAAGGAGGTAGTGATGATGGAGATGGCAGGGTGTTGCAGGGATAAGGGTGAGGTGGAAGGAGAGGTGGAGGGTTGACTGTAGTTGACTGGGAGGGAGTATATAAAAACGGGGTAAGGTTTATATTAGGGAGTGGGCTGGAAATCAAATTGGGCCAGGGTGTTGGTGAGTGGGCTGAGATTGGAGTGATAAGGGGTGGACTTTGGATAATAAATAACTTAGGTCCGTTTGGTTGTGATCAAATTAACACAAGGACCATTTTTGTAAAATCTGCCAAGTTGAGGGCTGGTTTTTTGTCATTTTTCCATAGTTATTACAAGGGCAAAAGTTACCAAGTTTCAATATAAAAAGGACCATAAATGAGTTTTTCACAAATAAATATCCCGGGGGCCATTTTCGACATTTTTGAAACTTGGGGGACCTAAGCTGTAAACTTTTCAAACTTTCACCCAGGGATTAGTATTGACTTTTTGTGTTTCCCAAGGACCAAAATTCACTTATTACCAAGAAATATCTCACCAGGGACCAAATCTGTCAATTTCCAAAACTCCAGGGACCTTTTATGCCAATTTTGGATTTTGAAGGGCCAAACATGTAATTTTCTCAAACTTTTCACCCAAAGTCTAAATTTGATAATTTTTGACTTTTAAAAACTTTGGGTTGACTTTTCTTTCATTTAAAACCTTCAGGGACTAGTTTCGTCAATTTTTGAAACTTGAGGGACTGAAACTGCCAATTATGCAAACTTTGTTCGTTTTTCCTTTGTTTTTAAACATTTTGCATCTACAACATATAAAACACACTTTTGGAATAATTTCTGTATTTTGATGCGTTTCTGAGTATTTTTGGATGTTTTGGCAGTTCAGATAAGATAAAAATGATGAGTATTTACACACTCATCAATCCCCCACACTAAACTATTGCTAGTCCCTAGCAATATTTTGAGAAAAACTTGATGGATTTTAAACTCTTTACCAAAAGCCATCACTTCTGGAGTAGCCAGGTGTAAGAACTGTGGCACACCTGATAACCGTGTGATTTTGAGCAAACCACCAGCTGTCAACGGATTTGATTAGTCTTTACCAAAAGCCGTTTGCTTCTGGACTAGCCAACTCTTGATGGAATAGTCAACATCTTGGTGAGCTGATTACCAATTATGGTTTTTCCACGGCCTTTACCACAAGCCATAATCTTGTGGGCTAGCCAACTCATTTGTTTTTGGGGAGTTGAGGAACCATACAATTTTGGGCAAATTGCAAGCCGTAAACGGATTTGAGATGTCTTTACCAAGAGCCGTTTGCTCCTGGACTAGCCAATCCCTTTTGTCGGTTAGACAAGGCGGACTGATTACCACAAAAAATTTTGAACTCCAGTGAAAAAAATTTTGAAAAATTTTGGTAAAAAACGGGGGTACTTTATAGTAAAATGTGATAAAATTTCGCTAGAATAGCGAATACCCCCCCACACTAAGCATGAATATTGTCCTCAATATTCAAAATCCCGGCTATTATGCCGACATTTAGAACGTAAAAGGGCAACATTACAAGCTAAGCGTGGAAACACAATCTTGTTTTTCACTTTTGTAATCATAGCATGGGGGACTCCCCCACACTTAGGGTGAAAACCCTTTAAGCATGCTACTGTTTTTGTTTACCGAGTCGCTAGTTTGACTCGACCCCGAATTCATTTGTCCTTGGGGAAGCATGATGTGGAAGAAACAATCTCAATCGGACTTTCATTCAAAATGTTTGGACAAACATATGAAGCACGTGAAAGTTCCACACCGATAAGAGAAGTATCCGGCTCAAGATAATGATACATGAAAATGCCGGGATCAAATATAATGTCTTCATTCCCGAAGGAGTGAAGAACAGGAGATGTCACCCTGTAGGTGAAGTACAGGAAGAAAACCATGATGAATATCATGATTTGATCTTCTTCCTCGAGATCAGGCTCCGTAGCCTGAGTTTGGATTTCAAGGGTTAAGCTCGTAAATATCCCGGGAGGGTGGGTGGGAATTTGTAAACTCTCATGATTGAGTGCATCTCCCCCGGGTCATCATACTCCGGAGGAGTCATGATATGAGTGAGTTCACCGGAGAACTCCTCAAAGGTGAATGAGTCATATTCGGGGAGAGAAATTTGAGAATAAGAAGTGGTACTGCCACTAATCTTTCCTCCCATATGATCAAAAGTAAAGGCTTCAAACTCCGGAATAAGATCATCGGAGAAAATGTCACTATCCTTAATGGGGATAGGAGATGAAATAGGTTTCTCTTTGAAAGCCTCAATTTTTGCAATGAGGAGATTGACTTTCACTAATGTTGCACGAAGTGCTTCATCATTGATTTCAATGTCAATCTCATCATTCACTTATTCTAAGCTAACTAGCTCAGAAGGCAAGTCTTCCACATGATTGATGTCTCTAGAAGATAAAGAATTTTCATCAGCATGTGAAGTACTAAGATCGATGTTGGGATTGGAGTTTAAAAGATTTTCAGTTTCTCCCATATCGGCTTCAAGGTCAAGCAGATCATCATACTCAACTTCTCCATAAGATGTACAATCATCATTAAAGTCGGAGAAAGTCTCAAAATGATCTTTTGGATTTTCAAGGGAAGAAGGTAAATCACACACATGATCAAAAGTCCCCTGTGACTCTCCTGGGATTGGGACAAGGTTCTCAACACTAGACTTTATGAATTCGTCTGATTCCTTTGCTGGAACAGTGTCAAGATGCTCGTCCCCCATGTTCGGAGAGTGAGTGTGAACTTCGGGTGTGATATCAATAGACTGAGGGAGTTTAGGAGTACTAGCAGTTAAGGAATTTTCAATTTCCATTTGATCAACGGCTAGTGACTTCGTCACATTATTTTCTCCCTGATTCTCCATGGAAGGAATCACAACTGATGAATCTGATGAATCGTTTTGAATAATAACAATGTTATCTTCATCATCATCACTGTCATCATCGTCATCATAAAGAGCAGCATAGCGAAGATTGGCACGTATTTTAGCCGCTCTTTGCTCAGCAAGTAATTCTTCCATGCTCAATTCGTTTCTAGCATCTCGTTCTTCGGCAAGTAATTCTGCCATTGATTTTTCACGAGATCCTTGAAACGATGTAGTGGCAAACTCCTCCTTAAGTTTTTGCAAAATTTCACGAGCCTCTAGTAAAAGGTCTTGCTCGGTATCATGAGGAGTTGCTTGGATCATTTGGTGTTGTGGAGGTTGGTCTGAAAACGAATAGTCGTAATTGTTACAAGGAAATGGATTCCTTGTTTGACAATCCGAACTAAAGTGTGGACCTCCATAGTAATCACAACAGTAAAACTGATGTGGCTGTGAGTCGTATGTGCTAGAGTCATAATTGTTATCAGGAAACTGCTCATAGACAAGCGTGTTGCCCGATTAACAATCAGAACTGTAGTGTGGGCCACCACAGTACTCACAACAGTTAAACTGTTGAGTCTGGTTCTGTGAGTTGTATGGATATTGGTCGTAACCAACATTTTGATTATTTTGACAATCAAAACCTTGGTGAGGACCTCCACAATATTCACACGAAAAGTTTGGTGTATTTTGATACGAACAATCATTGTGATTTGGATAATATGATTCTTGCTCGTATGAATGTGATGGGTAATTGGAAAAATTTGAAGAGTCGTTGAATGCGTTCTGATTAGGATCATAAGCAAATGAATTACTCGACCCACAAAACAAACAACTCCCGTTTTGAATATCATTACCACATTGCACACATGTACACCAACGACATGGCAAACCAAAAAGTGGCTCACCACAACCGACACAAGGAACAATATCTGGAGGTGGGACAAGTGGTGTGCTCTTAGAGCTAGCAATTTCCACCACTTCCGTTATGGTCTCGGGTTTTGGTTCTTGATAAACGTGAAGATTGGGCAAGTCGTTCTTTTCAGTCACTGCCCTAAGCTCTGTACGTTTGCTTGACAAACTTTTAACCGTAAACCGTGAAAGGTTAGGGTCAATTCTTGACGGTTTGTCATTAATAGCACGTATCTCGGGCTTGGGAGAATTTGGTGAATCATTGAGAGAATTTGGACTTATGAACAGATTGCACAAAACACAAAATCTGTTACTACAATTATTGCCACATTTCTCACAAATACACCGGAGACAACGAAAGCCGTTCTCAATCTGGCTTTTACAGTGAAAACACGTGTAGCCGAGAGACGCCATAAGAATTATACATGAGATGGGTATAAGATGCTAGAATCAAATGGATAGAGGGTAAGGAAAAATATTTTTGGGTTTTTATGAAAAGATATGAACAAGGGTGGATAATATACAATGGATGTATATCCAGGTTCACTAATACACAAAATCGTTTAGAATACGCGCACAACCTCCCCGGCAGCGCCGCCAAAATTTTGATTGGCTCTGAACCGTCAACTTATATTGACCAAGTAATGGTCAAAAAAGTCAAACATCCTAGAGTCAATGCTCCGCGGAATATAGTGTTTCCCCGGGTCGTTATGTCCCGACGAGGTGTGGATGGTATCAAAACGGTTTCGTGATCGGGTGAATTTGGATGGAAAAAGGGTTTGTGAATGGTTTAACTAAGGAATCTACAAGAGAATAGCTTAAATACACTATATTAACAAGTCTGCAAAGTTGGAAAACCCAGAAACGTTTAAAACTTAAAAACACGTACGTTACGTTTAAATAAAACGTAAACGTACGAAATAAAAAGTAAAAACGGAAATCTGAAAACACCCAGGGGGTGAAAATGACTTTTTTACAAACTTAAAAGTAAAAGAAAATTTATAGAAAAAGAAAATAAATTTTAACCCTAATTAATTATTTAATATTAATTAAATACTAATTATTACTAATTATTAATATTTAAAACACTTAAATATAATATAATACTAATTAAATACTAAAAAGGTGAAAATAAAATTTCTAAAATTATAAAATAACTAAAGATAAGTTTTAAAAATAAAAATAAGTATTTTTGTCTTTTTGAGAATTTTCTATTAATTAATTACTAATTAATTATTAATTATCTAATTAAACTATTTTAAATTAAGAAAAATAGAAAATGAACAGTAAAAATTACAAGAAAATTTGTAAAATTATTTTACATTATATAAAAGCTATAAAAAATATAAAAACTAGGTTTTACTTAATAAAAACTAGTTATGCTATTTTAAACTAATTATTGATTAATAATTAATAAAAATAAGATTAATTCTAATAAATACTAAAAGATAAAATAAAAATCTGAGAAAATTATTATAAATACTTTAATATATGAGTAATTTAAGAAAAATATAAAATAGCTAAGTTCTTAACAAAACTTTAAAAATGAAAATTAAAATTAAATAGAAACTATCACTTAATATTAAATTGATTTTTCTTGGTTTTTCTTTTACCAATCTATTTTACAACTAAAAACAACAAACTTTTGCAAAAACAAACTTTTTAGAACTTAAAAATAATCACTGTGGAAGCTTTTTGGCTCCACAATTGACTTTTGTTGACCAAATAGTAAAATGAGCTCAAATGGTTTAAAGTGGGACCCACAATGGTTAAATCTGGTCCAAATAAGTCAATGAAACATGAATAAGCTGGAAAAAGCACAATTGTACCTCAGAATAAGCTATAAGCACAAAATAAGCACATGGATTTTTGCTTGGAAGCTGAAAAGTGGGACAGATTTGTGAGCTTGATTCAGGTGGGACCCAGGGGGTGTGAAGTCAAACCATGGGTCAAAATGTGGTGTGTGGTAGGAGGGGGGATGGAAGGAACCAAAATGGTGGCTTGGGAACCACTGTAGTGACCACAAACCACCACCAAAGTGGTGGTGGTGGCTGTGGTGTCTGATGTGCAGGGGAGCAGACAGCCCTGCAGCCCTCTTTGGAGGGTTGTGGGGCCCACAGCTAAAATCACAAAAATAAGATAAGGGGGGGTATCAATAGCTGGGGTGGTAGACAACAAAACCTAAAAGTTTCATAGGCTAACACATAGCTCAAAATTCAGAACAATTCATGCTATTTTGGTAAAAACTGACAAAGGTGCATTTTGACTTTTGAGTAAAATTTGGAAATTTGACTCTTATGAATTTAGATTGGATCCTACTGACTTAAGATGTAATGATAGGCTAATATGAAACTTGTTTAAGCTATCTCATCACTAATTCAACCTACTTTGGTTGTTGAGTAACCTGCTCACTTCCACAGTGAGCAATTCAAGTCAATTTTGACTTTCAACAAATAAACTGCCCAGGTTAAACCATTGCTGACCTAAAATACCCTAATGCATCCTAATGGAGCAAAGAAATTGACAAAATGATAGCAAGAGCACTTTGAACCAGTATATCCCAAACACCCCCTTATATGATTGACTGTTTTGTATTTAGGAAGCAAAGGGTTAATTTAAACTACAAAACTGATAGATTAACTAATATTAAGCTAAAAGAACCATGATTAAACAAAAATTAACAAAGGTAAACAACAAATACTCACAATCACAGTTGATGCTAAGATTTACATAGAAAGGCTTACAGATTAGTCAAAGCAAGGAACAAAGATGCAAGGGCTCAGAACACTGTCCTATTACTCCCCTTGGAGTACTAAAAACCACAACCATCAATCATCAGCCATTCTCCACTGCTTCTTCTCCTTCAAAACTGATTTTTGAATTTTTCATGTATTTAACTTGGTATTTTTGGTATTTTTTTACTAAACTGGGGTTTATGCTAAGTTACCTTTTAAAAACTTAAGAGTGATCTCATATTAACTTATTGGAACTCTAAAACACAACTTCTAACAATGTTAAAGCTAAAACGAGGTGTTAGTAACAAATTGCCAAAAACTAAATTCAACTGATAACTTGAAATTAGGATTAAATTAAGTTTAGATTACATTAAAAGGACTGATTACAATACTTAAAAGCTAAAGTTTACAACTGAAAATGGAAAAATACATTAATTCGACATTACAATTTTTTGCTAAAAAAAACTACCACCCTGCTTCTCTGCTTCTCTCTTCATTTTATAGCATCCAAAAAGGTTTGTGGGTCCCACAGGGTCAAATCCCATCAATAATATAGCCACTTGGATCACTTTAGCTATCTTTGCAATTTTTGGCGGGAAAGGATTTTTGGAATTTCTTTTGATTATTTGATGCTAGTGGGGAAATTTTGGAGGTATGTGTTTGTTTGGTTAGGCAAGGGGGGGGGAAAGAGTGTGGCAGTGGATGAAGGAGGTAGTGATGATGGAGATGGCAGGGTGTTGCAGGGATAAGGGTGAGGTGGAAGGAGAGGTGGAGGGTTGACTGTAGTTGACTGGGAGGGAGTATATAAAAACGGGGTAAGGTTTATATTAGGGAGTGGGCTGGAAATCAAATTGGGCCAAGGTGTTGGTGAGTGGGCTGAGATTGGAGTGATAAGGGGTGGACTTTGGATAATAAATAACTTAGGTCCGTTTGGTTGTGATCAAATTAACACAAGGACCATTTTTGTAAAATCTGCCAAGTTGAGGGCTGGTTTTTTGTCATTTTTCCATAGTTATTACAAGGGCAAAAGTTACCAAGTTTCAATATAAAAAGGACCATAAATGAGTTTTTCACAAATAAATATCCCGGGGGCCATTTTCGACATTTTTGAAACTTGGGGGACCTAAGCTGTAAACTTTTCAAACTTTCACCCAGGGATTAGTATTGACTTTTTGTGTTTCCCAAGGACCAAAATTCACTTATTACCAAGAAATATCTCACCAGGGACCAAATCTGTCAATTTCCAAAACTCCAGGGACCTTTTATGCCAATTTTGGATTTTGAAGGGCCAAACATGTAATTTTCTCAAACTTTTCACCCAAAGTCTAAATTTGATAATTTTTGACTTTTAAAAACTTTGGGTTGACTTTTCTTTCATTTAAAACCTTCAAGGACTAGTTTCGTCAATTTTTGAAACTTGAGGGACTGAAACTGCCAATTATGCAAACTTTGTTCGTTTTTCCTTTGTTTTTAAACATTTTGCATCTACAACATATAAAACACACTTTTGGAATAATTTCTGTATTTTGATGCTTTTCTGAGTGTTTTTGGATGTTTTGGCAGTTCAGATATGATAAAAATGATGAGTATTTACACACTCATCAATCCCCCACACTAAACTATTGCTAGTCCCTAGCAATATTTTGAGAAAAACTTGATGGATTTTAAACTCTTTACCAAAAGCCATCACTTCTGGAGTAGCCAGGTGTAAGAACTGTGGCACACCTGATAACCGTGTGATTTTGAGCAAACCACCAGCTGTCAACGGATTTGATTAGTCTTTACCAAAAGCCGTTTGCTTCTGGACTAGCCAACTCTTGATGGAATAGTCAACATCTTGGTGAGCTGATTACCAATTATGGTTTTTCCACGGCCTTTACCACAAGCCATAATCTTGTGGGCTAGCCAACTCATTTGTTTTTGGGGAGTTGAGGAACCATACAATTTTGGGCAAATTGCAAGCCGTAAACGGATTTGAGATGTCTTTACCAAGAGCCGTTTGCTCCTGGACTAGCCAATCCCTTTTGTCGGTTAGACAAGGCGGACTGATTACCACAAAAAATTTTGAACTCCAGTGAAAAAAATTTTGAAAAATTTTAGTCAAAAACGGGGGTACTTTATAGTAAAATGTGATAAAATTTCGCTAGAATAGCGAATACCCCCCCACACTAAGCATGAATATTGTCCTCAATATTCAAAATCCCGGCTATTATGCCGACATTTAGAACGTAAAAGGGCAACATTACAAGCTAAGCGTGGAAACACAATCTTGTTTTTCACTTTTGTAATCATAGCATGGGGGACTCCCCCACACTTAGGGTGAAAACCCTTTAAGCATGCTACTGTTTTTGTTTACCGAGTCGCTAGTTTGACTCGACCCCGAATTCATTTGTCCTTGGGGAAGCATGATGTGGAAGAAACAATCTCAATCGGACTTTCATTCAAAATGTTTGGACAAACATATGAAGCACGTGAAAGTTCCACACCGATGAGAGAAGTATCCGGCTCAAGATAATGATACATGAAAATGCCGGGATCAAATATAATGTCTTCATTCCCGAAGGAGTGAAGAACAGGAGATGTCACCCTGTAGGTGAAGTACAGGAAGAAAACCATGATGAATATCATGATTTGATCTTCTTCCTCGAGATCAGGCTCCGTAGCCTGAGTTTGGATTTCAAGGGTTAAGCTCGTAAATATCCCGGGAGGGTGGGTGGAAATTTGTAAACTCTCATGATTGAGTGCATCTCCCCCGGGTCATCATACTCCGGAGGAGTCATGATATGAGTGAGTTCACCGGAGAACTCCTCAAAGGTGAATGAGTCATATTCGGGGAGAGAAATTTGAGAATAAGAAGTGGTACTGCCACTAATCTTCTCTCCCATATGATCAAAAGTAAAGGCTTCAAACTCCGGAATAAGATCATCGGAGAAAATGTCACTATCCTTAATGGGGATAGGAGATGAAATAGGTTTCTCTTTGAAAGCCTCAATTTTTGCAATGAGGAGATTGACTTTCACTAATGTTGCACGAAGTGCTTCATCCTTGATTTCAGTGTCAATCTCATCATTCACTTATTCTAAGCTAACTAGCTCAGAAGGCAAGTCTTCCACATGACTGATGTCTCCAGAAGATAAAGAATTTTCATCAGCATGTGAAGTACTAAGATCGATGTTGGGATTGGAGTTTAAAAGATTTTCAGTTTCTCCCATATCGGCTTCAAGGTCAAGCAGATCATCATACTCAACTTCTCCATAAGATGTACAATCATCATTAAAGTCGGAGAAAGTCTCAAAATGATCTTTTGGATTTTAAAGGGAAGAAGGTAAATCACACACATGATCAAAAGTCCCCTGTGACTCTCCTGGGATTGGGACAAGGTTCTCAACACTAGACTTTATGAATTCGTCCGATTCCTTTGCTGGAACAGTGTCAAGATGCTCGTCCCCCATGTTCGGAGAGTGAGTGTGAACTTCGGGTGTGATATCAATAGACTGAGGGAGTTTAGGAGTACTAGCAGTTAAGGAATTTTCAAGTTCCATTTGATCAACGGCTAGTGACTTCGTCACATTATTTTCTCCCTGATTCTCCATGGAAGGAATCACAACTGATGAATCTGATGAATCGTTTTGAATATTAACAATGTTATCTTCATCATCATCACTGTCATCATCGTCATCATAAAGAGCAGCATAGCGAAGATTGGCACGTATTTTAGCCGCTCTTTGCTCAGCAAGTAATTCTTCCATGCTCAATTCGTTTCTAGCATCTCGTTCTTCGGCAAGTAATTCTGCCATTGATTTTTCACGAGATCCTTGAAACGATGTAGTGGCAAACTCCTCCTTAAGTTTTTGAAAAATTTCACGAGCCTCTAGTAAAAGGTCTTGCTCGGTATCATGAGGAGTTGCTTGGATCATTTGGTGTTGTGGAGGTTGGTCTGAAAACGAATAGTCGTAATTGTTACAAGGAAATGGATTCCTTGTTTGACAATCCGAACTAAAGTGTGGACCTCCACAGTAATGACAACAGTAAAACTGATGTGGCTGTGAGTTGTATGTGCTAGAGTCATAATTGTTATCAGGAAACTGCTCATAGACAAGCGTGTTGCCCGATTAACAATCAGAACTGTAGTGTGGGCCACCACAGTACTCACAACAGTTAAACTGTTGAGTCTGGTTCTGTGAGTTGTATGGATATTGGTCGTAACCAACATTTTGATTATTTTGACAATCAAAACCTTGGTGAGGACCTCCACAATATTCACACGAAAAGTTTGGTGTATTTTGATACGAACAATCATTGTGATTTGGATAATATGATTCTTGCTCGTATGAATGTGATGGGTAATTGGAAAAATTTGAAGAGTCGTTGAATGCGTTCTGATTAGGATCATAAGCAAATGAATTACTCGACCCACAAAACAAACAACTCCCGTTTTGAATATCATTACCACATTGCACACATGTACACCAACGACATGGCAAACCAAAAAGTGAATTACTCGTTCTTTTCAGTCACTGCCCTAAGCTCTGTACGTTTGCTTGACAAACTTTTAACCGTAAACCGTGAAAGGTTAGGGTCAATTCTTGACGGTTTGTCATTAATAGCACGTATCTCGGGCTTGGGAGAATTTGGTGAATCATTGAGAGAATTTGGACTTATGAACAGATTGAACAAAACACAAAATCTGTTACTACAATTATTGCCACATTTCTCACAAATACACCGGAGACAATGAAAGCCGTTCTCAATCGGGCTTTTACAGTGAAAACACGTGTAGCCGAGAGACGCCATAAGAATTATACATGAGATAGGTATAAGATGATAGAATCAAATGGATAGAGGGTAAGGAAAAATATTTTTGGGTTTTTATGAAAAGATATGAACAAGGGTGGATAATATACAATGGATGTATATCCAGGTTCACTAATACGCAAAATCGTTTAGAATACGCGCACAACTTCCCCGGCAGTGGCGCCAAAATTTTGATTGGCTCTGAACCGTCAACTTATATTGACCAAGTAATGGTCAAAAAAGTCAAACAGCCTAGAGTCAATGCTCCGCGGAATATAGTGTTTCCCCGGGTCGTTATGTCCCGACGAGGTGTGGATGGTATCAAAACGGTTTCGTGATCGGGTGAATTTGGATGGAAAAAGGGTTTGTGAATGGTTTAACTATGGAATCTACAAGAGAATAGCTTAAATACACTATATTAACAAGTCTGCAAAGTTGGAAAACCCAGAAACGTTTAAAACTTAAAAACACGTACGTTACGTTTAAATAAAACGTAAACGTACGAAATAAAAAGTAAAAACAGAAATCTGAAAACACCCAGGGGGTGAAAATGACTTTTTTACAAACTTAAAAGTAAAATAAAATTTATAGAGAAAGAAAATAAATTTTAACCCTAATTAATTATTTAATATTAATTAAATACTAATTATTACTAATTATTAATATTTAAAACACTTAAATATAATATAATACTAATTAAATACTAAAAAGGTGAAAATAAAATTTCTAAAATTATAACATAACTAAAGATAAGTTTTAAAAATAAAAATAAGTATTTTTGTCTTTTTGTGAATTTTCTATTAATTAATTACTAATTAATTATTAATTATCTAATTAAACTATTTTAAATTAAGAAAAATAGAAAATGAACAGTAAAAATTACAAGAAAATTTCTAAAATTATTTTACATTATATAAAAGCTATAAAAAATATAAAAACTAGGTTTTACTTAATAAAAACTAGTTATGCTATTTTAAACTAATTATTGATTAATAATTAATAAAACTAAGATTAATTCTAATAAATACTAAAAGATAAAATAAAAATCTGAGAAAATTATTATAAATAATTTAATATATGAGTAATTTAATAAAATTATAAAATAGCTAAGTTCTTAACAAAACTTTAAAAATGAAAATTAAAATTAAATAAAATTAAATAGAAACTATCACTTAATATTAAATTGATTTTTCTTGGTTTTTCTTTTACCAATCTATTTTACAACTAAAAACAACAAACTTTTGCAAAAACAAACTTTTTAGAACTTAAAAATAAGCACTGTGGAAGCTTTTTGGCTCCACAGTTGACTTTTGTTGACCGAATAGTAAAATGAGCTCAAATGGTTTAAAGTGGGACCCACAATGGTTAAATCTGGTCCAAATAAGTCAATGAAACATGAATAAGCTGGAAAAAGCACAATTGGACCTCAGAATAAGCAATAAGAACAAAATAAGCACATGGATTTTTGCTTGGAAGCTGAAAAGTGGGACAGATTTGTGAGCTTGATTCAGGTGGGACCCAAGGGGTGTGAAGTCAAACCATGGGTCAAAATGTGGTGTGTGGTAGGAGGGGGGATGGAAGGAACCAAAATGGTGGCTTGGGAACCACTGTAGTGACCACAAACCACCACCAAAGTGGTGGTGGTGGCTGTGGTGTCTGATGTGTAGGGGAGCAGACAGCCCTGCAGCCCTCTTTGGAGGGTTGTGGGGCCCACAGCTAAAATCACAAAAATAAGATAAGGGGGGGGGGGGTATCAATAGCTGGGGTGGTAGACAACAAAACCTAAAAGTTTCTTAGGCTAACACATAGCTCAAAATTCAGAACAATTCATGCTATTTTGGTAAAAACTGACAAAGGTGCATTTTGACTTTTGAGTAAAACTTGGAAATTTGACTCTTATGAATTTAGATTGGATCCTACTGACTTAAGATGTAATGATAGGCTAATATGAAACTTGTTTAAGCTATCTCATCACTAATTCAACCTACTTTGGTTGTTGAGTAACCTGCTCACTTCCACAGTGAGCAATTCAAGTCGATTTTGACTTTCAACAAATAAACTGCCCAGGTTAAACCATTGCTGACCTAAAATACCCTAATGCATCCTAATGGAGCAAAGAAATTGACAAAATGATAGCAAGAGCACTTTGAACCAGTATATCCCAAACACCCCCTTATATGATTGATTGTTTTGTATTTAGGAAGCAAAGGGTTAATTTAAACTACAAAACTGATAGATTAACTAATATTAAGCTAAAAGATCCATGATTAAACAAAAATAAACAAAGGTAAACAACAAATACTCACAATCACAGTTGATGCTAAGATTTACATAGAAAGGCTTACAGATTAGTCAAAGCAAGGAACAAAGATGCAAGGGCTCAGAACACTGTCCTATTACTCCCCTTGGAGTACTAAAAACCACAACCATCAATCATCAGCCATTCTCCACTGCTTCTTCTCCTTCAAAACTGATTTTTGAATTTTTCATGTATTTAACTTGGTATTTTTGGTATTTTTTTTACTAAACTGGGGTTTATGCTAAGTTACCTTTTAAAAACTTAAGAGTGATCTCATATTAACTTATTGGAACTCTAAAACACAACTTCTAACAATGTTAAAGCTAAAACGAGGTGTTAGTAACAAATTGCCAAAAACTAAATTCAACTGATAACTTGAAATTAGGATTAAATTAAGTTTAGATTACATTAAAAGGACTGATTACAATACTTAAAAGCTAAAGTTTACAACTGAAAATGGAAAAATACATTAATTCGACATTACAATTTTTTGCTAAAAAAAACTACCACCCTGCTTCTCGCTTCATTTTATAGCATCCAAAAAGGTTTGTGGGTCCCACAGGGTCAAATCCCATCAATAATATAGCCACTTGGATCACTTTAGCTATCTTTGCAATTTTTGGCGGGAAAGGATTTTTGGAATTTCTTTTGATTATTTGATGCTAGTGGGGAAATTTTGGAGGTATGTGTTTGTTTGGTTAGGCAAGGGGGGGGGGAAAGAGTGTGGCAGTGGATGAAGGAGGTAGTGATGATGGAGATGGCAGGGTGTTGCAGGGATAAGGGTGAGGTGGAAGGAGAGGTGGAGGGTTGACTGTAGTTGACTGGGGGGGAGTATATAAAAACGGGGTAAGGTTTATATTAGGGAGTGGGCTAGAAATCAAATTGGGCCAAGGTGTTGGTGAGTGGGCTGAGATTGGAGTGATAAGGGGTGGACTTTGGATAATAAATAACTTAGGTCCGTTTGGTTGTGATCAAATTAACACAAGGACCATTTTTGTAAAATCTGCCAAGTTGAGGGCTGGTTTTTTGTCATTTTTCCATAGTTATTACAAGGGCAAAAGTTACCAAGTTTCAATATAAAAAGGACCATAAATGAGTTTTTCACAAATAAATATCCCGGGGGCCATTTTCGACATTTTTGAAACTTGGGGGACCTAAGCTGTAAACTTTTCAAACTTTCACCCAGGGATTAGTATTGACTTTTTGTGTTTCCCAAGGACCAAAATTCACTTATTACCAAGAAATATCTCACCAGGGACCAAATCTGTCAATTTCCAAAACTCCAGGGACCTTTTATGCCAATTTTGGATTTTGAAGGGCCAAACATGTAATTTTCTCAAACTTTTCACCCAAAGTCTAAATTTGATAATTTTTGACTTTTAAAAACTTTGGGTTGACTTTTCTTTCATTTAAAACCTTCAGGGACTAGTTTCATCAATTTTTGAAACTTGAGGGACTGAAACTGCCAATTATGCAAACTTTGTTCGTTTTTCCTTTGTTTTTAAACATTTTGCATCTACAACATATAAAACACACTTTTGGAATAATTTCTGTATTTTGATGCGTTTCTGAGTGTTTTTGGATGTTTTGGCAGTTCAGAAATACAAAAATGATGAAAAAACTCTTGCCGATTACGGAGAACCAAGACAAGAGAAAATCCCACCCATGGAGGTCGAGCCATCGATTTTCACTCCAGATTGTTTTTTATATAGCCCCAAACAAGCCCCGATGAAAAGATACAATAAGAAAAGGCATAAAAGTAAAAAAGAACCAAACGCCTAAAGAAGCTCGATACTCCTAGCATCGAAAAGCAAAACATATCATCGCACGCCATAACTCGTAAGTAGCATAGGAGACTTAAGCCAATCTAACAATTCCAAGTCTGTAACCCCTATGATATAGCCAAGAAAAAGAAGATGATCGAATGTTGTCGAAAATGTCAATTTTCCTCATCGGATGCGAACAAAAAGTAACATTTTTGTGAAACCTCCATAGCCACCATAGAGACGAAGAAAAAATAACGGAGAAACGATGCTTTTTCTCATTAGAAGCGTACCACAAGCCAGACCAATCCTTCCAATGCTCAAGAGAAGGAAAACGAGGAAAGGGATATCACACCAAGTACGAACAAGTCTCCAAACCTCCATAGCGATGTAACGTTAAAAGAAAATGTGATTAAAGGATTCCACGTTACCATTACCAAAAGGATAAGAGATCGTCAGGATGTCAATGCCATGAGATGACAGATTCAACCTATGAGCAGCTGGTCTAAGATCATTCTCCATATAAAGATATTAACTTTTCTTGGAAGAGTTTTGACCCATGTAGTCGATGGAACCAACGAGGGTAGGATCTTGGAATCAATAAGGCGATGAAATTCCCTCACTTTGAAGCTACCATCTAAACCCAACATCCACATGCAAGAATCTTCAATATCATTTGTACCAACAAGGCTAATCTCTATAAGCATGTCATGCAAGTAAGCCAAATTACAAACTCCGAGATTGGTCCTCAACCAATTCCAGCCCCATTGCCCATTTTCAATACGATCAATAATGAAATGTCCTTCCAAAAACGAACGTGAGTGCCACAACTTACTTTGAATTGAAACAAATTAGTCGGGATGACGCCTTTCGAGTGTAATTAATTCGATGAACCCACTATCTTTGCCCATGCTCCATTGAAATTGCAGCCCTGATTTTTGAACCACCTTCTTGACCATGTAACACTTTAATTATTGTAACCAAAACCACATTCGGGTAAGACATCAACCTCCATCGCCACTTTTGAAGAAGGGCAAGATTAAAAGCCTTTAGAGTACCAATATTTAAGCCACCTTTTTCGAAAGAAGCAAGAACATTGGACCATTTAATCCATACCAACTTTTCGGCGTCATTAGTTCCTCCCCAGAAGAAATTCGAACGAGCTCTTTCCAAAGACTGCGAAACCGTCTCCTTTAAAATTCGAAAGGTAATAAATGCCAAGACTACCTAGAACTGCTTTGATGAAAGTAAGGCGACCTCATATGGAGAGGAGGTTCGCCTTCCAAGAGGAGAGCCTCGAATGAAAGCGGTTAATTAAAATCTTCCAATTTGAGATCAAACTCATATTAGAACCAATCGGGAGCCCAAGATATGTGAAAGGAAAAAAAAACCCGAGGCACAACCAGAGCTCCTAGCCATACTAAACACGTCATCATCTGAAACTCCAATGCCATAGATATTGGATTTGTGGATGTTAATTTTGAGGACCAAAGCTAAGTGAAAACATGAAGAACACGTATGATGTTGTCAAGGTCACAAGCGCTCTGATCAACAGTAATAATCACGTTGTCTACATAAAAGAGATGTGAAGGGGTAATATCAGAATGACCAAAATTTGTACCTCGAGTAAGACCTGATCCCACAGCAGTTGAGAGGACACCGTGTATACCCTCCATGACAAGAATAAAAAGACAATGCGATAATGGGTCTCCTTGTCTAAGTCCATGTTTAATAGAAAATTCGAAAGTCAGGATATCATTAATTAACAAATACGAAAGCTCTAGACAAATAAGCAAGCTCTAATCCATGAACACCATTTAGAACCAAAACTGAGGCTAATGAGAACATAATCCAAGTACTTCCAACTAACCAAACCAAAAGCTTTTTCGAAATCCACTTTGAAGATTAGTAACTATTTCTTCCTTTTTTACCAATCAATGACCTCACTAAGAATGATCGGACCATCGAGAATTTGACATCGTGAAATAAAAGCGGATTGCTCATGGCTAACAATCTTGTTTGACCACTTTAAAGACGGTTTGCTAAAATTGTAGCAATAATCTTATAGTGGAAGCCAATAAGCGAGATATGACGAAAATCTTTAATGAAGATAGGGTTGCTAACATTTAGACCTATTTGATTTGGTTATCATGTTAAATTTCATTCTTTACTAATTTTTAATATGCATTTATTGCTATTAGCTTACTCATTTACCAGAAAAAGGGTTTTCATGTTTTTCAGTTTAAGTTGCGACAAATTAAGGCTACCCACAGTAAGGACCTCCAGTCCTTTTATTTTTCTGTCACGTCACCTTTCTTTCTCCAGTGACCTGCAGGCGATTGGGTGCTCCAGTAAGGGCGACCAAGTTCATTTTTTTATTTATATATGAAAAAAAAAACATTTCTAATTTATATATACAAAAAACATTTTTAACACAAACTCAAATTTCATAAATAATATATAAAAAAAATTACAAAACTAAATTTCAAAAAAAAAAAAAAAGTTATAAAACTTCATCTTCCTCGACACACATACTAAACACACACACACACACTCAGACACACACAATCAAACATATTCAACCGGTTAAAAAAAATAATAAAAACCCAACGATTGTCGATCGCCCTCACGACCTATTTGTGTTTTTGGCGTAATGCGATTGAGTCCCCACAGAAGGTCGAGCGACTGGGGATCGATCATGGGTATCGATCTCAACCTCCTTCTGTGGGTAGCATAAACTGTATTTAACGTGAATTGAACCGAAAACCAAAATGTGCTCTTGTTTGGTTCGAATTAAGCTATACAAAATTATAAAACAAGACTATTGATCTAAAGTGAACAACCCGAGAAATGAAACGATAAACATCATTGGCTCGTCAGGATGTTAATTTGGTTGGGCTCAAGTCAACCCGAATATAAGTAAAATAATAAAAATGAAAGACTAGTTCTATAATAATAATAATAATAATAATAATAATAATAATAATAATAATAATAATAATAATAATAATAATAATAATAATAGAAAACCATTATCGGGTCAATCTGACTGACCCGAACCCGAGTTAGATAAACTGATGAGGCGAAAAATGAACCACTTTTAGGGGGTTATTTAAGCCCGGAATTGAATTTATTTGATCAAATATTGCCCTAAATCGTTCCTTTTGTGATTTTAGGTACTTTGGGAGTGAATTCTGGAAAAGGAAGCAATTCGGACGTTTTTGGAGCATAAAAGTGAAGAAAACGGCAAAGACTTAATTTTCCATGCTGAGAACAGTACCTGACGGCGTCAAGAGTAAAAACCATGACGACCCAGTGAAAACCTGAAGGCGTCACAACAAGGGCGTCAAGACTATTTTTGGTGACGGCCTGCATAAGGTGTATACATGACAGCGTCAGACCCAGATCTAGGCAGTTCGAGAAACTATTTGGCGGCGAGATGACGGTGTCAGACTTTTGTTCTTGACGCCGTCACCCATCAAAATCTATATATAGTTTTCTATTTTTTGATTCATTAGAGAGGAACTTGTGTGGAGAAAACTAGGGCCGAACTTTGTAAACCCTAGGTCATATTTTACAGTGTTTTCAAGGGTTTTCATCCGTTGAATCCTTTCATGTTCAATTGTGATAAGTCTTCTCTTAATTCAATCAATATGTCTATGTGTTGTTTGAATTTATCTTGTACTTGTCTTGATTTCAACATGCTAGGCTAGATCTATCTTGTGTTTGCTTAGATGTAATGAAACCTTGTTAGGAATACGTTTATTCATATGAAGATTCGGTCACCCCGAGTATAGTTTAGCATGTTGTAGCTCGTAGTATTTATCATATTAGTTAGAAAGTAGTTTAGAATTAGTTAGTATTTGTGGAGTCGGGTCGGGTCTTTACCCACTGTCAGCTCGCTCCACAACCCTTTACAGAGGGCGTTTGGTTGTAAGTATAAATACCCCTTCCCTAGCTTGGAAGGGGTTGGAGCTTCATTTTCACTTAATCTAATCTTCCATATTTTCTCTCACTTTCTCTCTCTAGAAAAGGCTCCCAGCTCTTTACTCTTTCTCTCTCTAACATCTCTCTAGTTTTTCTTCTATTATTCGAACCATAATCACAAGTATCATACATGTTACAATTATGAGTATATTACAATTAGTATCAAGAGCCATGGTTAGATCTTAGGGATTGTTTGCTCTCGTATTTTCATTTTGGTTCTTGTGTTTTATTTTGGTTCGACTTGGTTCTCTATAGATTACACTCTTTCTTTCTTTATTTCGTAAATTTTGTTAAAACTGGTTCGAAGTTATACTTTTGTCTAAATATATCCTCGATTGATTACTTTTCTTTTTTAGCAAAAGTTATACTATTGGATGAGTTTTGGAGAAGTCTTGAAATTTTCTTAGTAGCAAGTTACTTGTTTGCTCACTTTTCTTACTAGCGGCTTAGCAGTTTACCACAAAAGGATAAAAAGACAGAAAACATGAAAGTGACTGCTGTGTCCTTTTCTTGGCAGCGAGTTGCTTGGTATTCATAGTAGCGGGTTGACAAAGATTCAAAGTAGCGGGTTGATCCCCAACATAGTAGCGATTTGTCAGTTTTGAATTATTGTGGCAGTAGCGGGTTGTGGTTCAGCGAGTTGTTTCATAGTATCGAGTTGTCAATTCAACTTAAACCATCACTAATCATTTACAACTACAACATACAAGTACAAGAAGTGGATATAACAGAAATCTCTGTTTATCTCTTTGTGCAATCTTAGATTCCTTCAAACACCAAAACCATACGAGATTCATCACACAAATCTAAATGAAAATACTTGAAACATACAAAAGAAAATAAATAGATCTCAGATTCGTTCACGTTTGGTGTTAATCAGTTAAGATTATATATGGTTGTGAACACAACTCCTCACTGATCCATTACTTGATAATTTCCGAGACATACAAGAAAGAACAAAACAAAGCTGTTTCATTCACTTCTTCTATTGGTTAATCAAAACAAGATACGAAAACAAAATAGTTTCAAATCTCAGTTTTTGTTCACCATATGTTTTAAATGGAATTTCGTGTGTGAACCTTTAACATCATTGATCTCCATCAAAGCAAACACTTCATTTTAATATCCGAAAAACTTTAAAAGAAAAACAAAAAACCTTAAGTTTTCATCTTTCTTTTGAGTCGGTTTAACAAAAACGAAACAATAATTTAAATCCTACCCGTGAGACTCATATCTTAAAAGGTCTTGAAGCCGTGACAACATCACCATAAGTTATGTGTGGTTCGTGGTATAGAAGCTGACAACACAAAGGGTGAGTTGGGTAATCGATTTGAAGTCAACAAAACGAGGGTACGGTTGTATAACTACGTTTGTGTTCGGTTTGATATAATAACAAAGGACGATTTCTTTTTGGCTGCTGTGTGTGAGTTTTCTGGTGACTGCGCTCTTAATCAGGTGATTAGGGTTACTTGTGGTGTTTAGTGTCCTTATTATAGCAAATACTTAGGGTTCGTTTAAGGTGTTGGACTTGGGCATTTGGACTTGATCATGGACTGGAAACACAAGGGACGATTTGTGTTATTGGGTTTATGTATCAAATTGGGCTGCGTCAAATCTAATACAAGTTGGGCCAGTTAATTTTTGCAACTGAGTTTGGACTGTTGATTTGTTATCACAAGGACAAATTTATCTTTTGTATTGGTAATTGAACATTTGAAGTTATTGTTTGGTAAGGTATTTTCGGGTACAACTTTGGACCACGATTTTGATTGAATTTTTAGAATCCGAGATTGTGAATTATTTTGGGTTGTGATACTTTCGGGTTTATTGGATATAACTTCGGGGTTTATTCAGTTTTCAATCATACAATCATCACCTTTAAAGACACAATCTCGAATCATTTTACCGATCCAACTGTTCTTCATAACACATTCAATCAATTACCGTTTCACGGTTTCTTCTTGATTTTGTAAAATCCCGCGAAAGAATCTATTTCTCGGTTTAAATCAAAGAATTGTAAAATCCCGTGCACTTTCATATCATAGAATTGTTACATCATGTCTACTACTTCAGACTCTACCAGATCTGAGAGAGAACTTCATCAGTCACAAATTTTGCCCGATAATGCAAAGGAAAGTTGCAGTGAATGTTTTCGACTTCTTCACTCACATCTCAAGGTTCTCTTTGAACGACCTGGATACTTAACAGGATACGAACGTGCATTCGCGTACGAACGTGCTTTCACATCACTCTTTGGTCAAGATGTTCAGACCTTCACTGTCAAAATGACTCAGTATTTAGACCAACTTGAACAACAACTTGACAAAGGAAATTTTTCTGAAGAAAGTTCCATGGCTGCCTTTTGTGTGATTAACAACCAACTCCAAGTGTTCATTGATTCACAATACACTGAGAATCAAATGATTAATAAGTATTTTACTAATTACACTGGAATTGAAGTTAATGCGTTCAGAGAAACACTACTCCAAAGCATGGGTAATGTGAAGAGGTTCATTGAGGAAAGAGCACAACACAAGCTTATGTATGACGACATGGTAAAGGCATCTTGGGTGCAATCATGTGATGGTATTGGAAATTTGGGTAAAGCATCGGATGTTGGATCTGTTGTCACGATATGCAAAGGATCAGAGACTGATACGCTTGACACCTCTTGCAGTTCATTGACTCTTGTTACACATGACATGGATGCAGACTTCATATCAGTAAAAGAACAAGTATCTTGTGCTGAGGTACCCCTTACTAATCAATGTAATGTGCTTCTCAATGATCAACATCATACTGATCAAATTAAACCCACTTATGACACATACTTGTTGGAAAAGATTTATAGCAATATCATTTTTGATTCAACAAATATGAATCATAAAGGGGGAGAAATGATCAGTATGCTGAATATGCTGATGTGTCAAGTTCTTTGTTTACGGCTGAGATGGTTAACTCAAATGACATGGTTGATAAAGAAGTTTTTAATGAACTTTCAAACAGATTTTCACAACTTGAAAAACATTGCATTTCACTTGAAATCGCAATGCAACAACAGAAAGAAAGTTTTCAAACTAACCAACCATGTAAAAATCCGGAACTTCCTGATTTCCGTGAATTCTTTATGATTAATGATTAAAAGCCCAGCTAGAAGCCAAAAACTTGACAATCACCAACTTGAAGAAACATTTCTCTGCTATGAATGTGAAATGTAGTTTAGTCGGATCTAACAAGGACATTGATGCAACCAAGTCTAGAATTAGTGAACTGTCAACCTATGTGGCTGAATTACGTAAGGAAAATGAGGCTTTGAAAGTTCAGTGTAAAGACCTATGTGACTCAATCAAAGTAACAAATACTAAGACTGTAGAGCAGACAACTTCTTTGATTGCTAAAAATGATAAACTCAAAGCTCAACTTCAGGAAAAGGGTTTTGCAATTGTGGCATTAAGAAATGATTTAAGAAAATTAACAGGAAACAGTGTGAACACTAAGTTTGCTAAAATATCAATCTTGGGAAAACCACTTTCACAACCTCTTAGGAAACAAAGTGTTGTTAGGCAACCAACTGCGTTTAGATCTGAACGACCAAAATTTTCAATATTGCGGTTTGCCTCCCAAGTTGATCCGAAACAAGTTTTAACAAAACCAGTCACTTCAAATAGTTTGCCTAAGAAAAATGCCTCTGGGTCTGTTAAAGGTCAACAAGTAGCTACACCTACACCTGACTCTTCCGGGTTAAGTTCGAAAACAGTGTCAATACCGAGCGTTAAAACTCAAATCTCTTATGAAATAAATGACTTGTACAAGAACAATAATCTTGAAAAAGCTAGGAATGGGGCTCTACTTCAAAAGGATGGAATTTTAGGTTCACGACCTCATAGGATCCCTTCTCGCCTATTGCAGAACTCGGCCAGTTGCAGCAAACCAAAATCTGTGAGCACTCAACAAACATGTAGGAATTGTCTAGTGTCCAAGAGTAGTTGCACATCGATTAAAGCGATTCCCATTGCAAATCACTCTAAGAAACCTAGACCTTGTTCGGAATCCAAAAACCTTGTCTGTTCAACTTGTCTGAAATGTGTTGTTAAGGCAAATCATGACAAGTGTGCTACAAAATTCCTGAAGGATGTGAATACTTGTGATAAGATTCTACCATCTAAGACTAGAAACTACAACAAGCCCGTAGAATCAAAGAGTTATACTCAGAAACCTGGCAGGCAGATTGATTTAGGACAAAGGTTTTCTCTTAACAAGACTCCCACTTTACATGAGAAACCAAACACTCCCAGAACTTGCCTTAGGTGGATACCGACGGGTAGAATTTTTAAGATTGTTGGTCTTAGATGGATACCTATGAGAAAGATGTTCACTGATTGCAAAGCCAAGGTTGACAGTAGAACCCCAAATGGTATATATGTTGATATCACTAACCCATATAAATGCAAACAAACTCCCAATGTCAGTGCAGGTAGTCTTTACTTAAGTGCAGGTACATCGCTCAATACGATTAAGGAAAGACTCAGAGTTTGGTTGCCGAAAAGAGTGATATCTCATCAATCAGGGGTTAATGAAGCTCAACTTTGAGGCATATGATATATGACGTCTGAATACTTCAGTTCAGGCCTCGTTCTTCAAAGACAATGACATCTGAATAAATCAGTTCAGGCCTCATTCTTCAAAAGGTTATGACGTCTGTTCACATCAGTTCAGGCCTCGCTCTTCATCATTATGATGTTTGAACACCTCAGTTCAAGCCTCAGTCCTAAATGTCATCATTATGACATCTGCTGACAACACTTCAGGCCCCGTTCATCTAAGAAAAGAAAGGTGTACGATTCAGTGCACTTTATCTTCGGAAGAAGAGAAATCTTCTTAGTTTTGACCATTCTCAACAACGTGCTTCATGCTTTCTCCATGCTCATTCAGTCATCAAGTGGATTTACTCATCTTGGCTCAAATTCTTATTCACATGCTCAATCAAAAATGGCAACCTCGTATGCAATTTTTGAGGGGGAGAAGTGTGAATAAAATACATGATTGATTGTATTCTTATTCACTTGCTCAATAAAAAATGGCAAACTTCGTATGCAATTTTTGAGGGGGAGAAGAGTGAATAAACTACATGATTGAATGTATTCTTATTCACATGCTCAATCAAAAATGGCAACCTCGTATGCAATTTTTGAGGGGGAGAAGTGTGAATAAAATACATGATTAATTGTATTCTTATTCACTTGCTCAATCAAAAATGGCAAACCTCGCTTGCAATTTTTGAGGGGGAGAAGTGTGAATATACCAGTTGTTGATTGATGATTGAAGAATGGTCATACGACTCTCCTCCAACACCTAATGTTCTATGTACTAAGGATGACTGGGATTATGTTTGATGAATACTTCCAAGCTTCAACGAATGTTGATCATGTAGTTCCTGAAGCTGTTGCTCCAGTTCCTGCAGTCTCAACTGGTTCACCTTCCTCAATCTCCATTGATCAAGATGCACCATTTAGAAGTATTATTCAGACTACTCAAGTTACCCAATCTCCAATTATTCCTCAAGGTGTTGATGATGACTATCATGATTGTGAAGTTGCATACATGAATAATGATCCGTCTTCTTTGTTCTACTTCTTTACGGATTGTTGTTCCTACAAATGTGCACTTTGTAAATCAACCACAAGAACAAAATGTAAAATGTCGATTATAACGTCAAAACGGCTAAGAACTTGGACATGGAATGTCAAGTGATCACGAAGTTTATTTGGTATCCCTTATTTGAGATTGAAGTTGACTTTCACAAAGGCGTAATCTTATTTCATCTTGAAGTCGGGGTTGGTTGGATGAAGATTCTTCGAGATCCTTGCGTGAGCTTTTACCGTTACAATGACGAAGACTTGGATATCTAGTTATTTTGGTGATTCTACATTTTATTACCACAAAATAACTATCACTTTAAGGAGTGTCACAACTCACACGAAGTTGTCGGTAGTCAAGAGGTGATGTACGTCTTATACTCGATGGTTGATTGGTTGAAGAGTATAGAGTACTAAGGGATTCGATGTTGTACGAACTCTCTACACCGCTCTTTGTCACACATTAGTGCAAGCTTAAGTCACAAGAACGAGGAATTCTATTTCAGTTTCAAGTTTGGTATATTGGGTTTACTTCATCAGTGGTCACTTCAAATAGCCTACATAAGGGGTGGTAAAGATAGTCAGAAAGAGTCTTTTTGCAGCAGTTGATTCTCACCAGATCCATTTTTGCAAATTTTTGTTCTTCTCACAAGATCTCAAGAAAGTGTGCCTTTAATGTGTTGCTGATTCTGAGGTATCAAAACCAGCAAGGGGGAAGGAGACATACATCTAAATGCATAATGAGTACACGTGATGAACATAATACTTCTTCTTAATTGAAGTTATCCCGGGAAGACATATGTTATAACCGTAGAGAAACTCAGTGTCTTAACTCGCAGCGTTTGGTGTATTATTCCAACTACGTGGGGGAAGTGGTCTTCTGATACTTGTGGTATGTATTACTTCAGCTTTCAGTGGGAAGAAATATGAGAAGAACAATTGGAGCGTGAGATGATATTGCTTATCGACATCTTCATATGAGCTGATATGAGTTATGGTAAAGTGCTTCTGGTTAATGCTTCATGTACACAATGTTATGCTGATTCCGATGAGATCGATCGCATCCATCAGGGGGGGGGGGGAATGTGTACATCAGGGAAGTACAACAGGTTCACGTGATCGGGCTTAATCATCTATTCTGGTGTGGATAACCGCAGAGATGATCAGTGCTTCAACCTGTTACTTTGGTGTCATTGTTTCGACTTTGTTGGGAACATGTGTACACTATTGGTTTATTTACTATGTGAAAGATAACTGGAATGCATTTGGTGAAATGAAGATGTTGATGTATTATTCCCCTGAATAGACAACTGCTCAAATCCGTAGAGTAATGTGTACATCGGGGACGTACAACAGGGTCATGTGATCGGGCTTCATCATACATTCCGGGATTGATAACCGCAGAGATGATCCGTGGTTCACCCTGTTACTTCGGTGTTATCGTTTTCTTTGAGTTTCTGAGCTTCATACTCTGAGACTTTTTGAATCACTTCAACTATCTGGGGAAGTGGTCTGATGAAGATGATTGTCGGTTTGGGGGGAAGCTACCAAAGTATCACATTGAGAAGGCACAAGTTTAGATGATTATTCGTGGGACTCGAATGCTTTGGTGGTAATAATTTAAGAGATGTTGACTACCGACTTCTACAACATTCAGAACGATATCCTTTCGGTATTCAGTTCAACATATTCTTAAATTGAATAGTATCCTTTGTACATATATTATACTAAATTGTAAATAGATATATAAAATCAACAAAAACCCATAAAAATCAGAAAATTAGAAAATACCAAAAATAGTGGTCTTTAAGGCATGTCTTCTGGTATCGATAACATTTACGGACCTAGAAATGTCATTCAATAATGACACGGGTCTTTAAATGAAGTTCGAACAGAAGTTCATAAGGTTTTTCAAAACATGCCTAAATAGCTTACAGTCATTTCAGGCTGTAACCCGGACTTCAAAATTATGGTTTGCTATTACTTTAGATAGCAACCCGGTCCTATTATTGGGGAAAGTTCGTCGCCAAAAAGACGGCTGTTCCTTACAAAGGCATGAATTACTTTATATTCGTGCCTTTCCGATCTGATGTACGCTTAAGTGCATCATTTCTGGTAAAAGAAGAGAAGTCTTCTTTACATCTCAAATACTTTTCCTTCAATGATTCTTCGGGAAAGTATTTGCTCCAAACTTGGTGGTACCATGGTTTTTGAAGATCAAACAAACCTGAAGAGTTGTTTAAAATTTACCACTCAATCGATGCTATAAAAATTAATACTTCATGCAAAATGTTTAATTTTAAAATGTGTCATCGATTGAGGGGGAGAATGATTTCAAAAATTATACATCATCAAAACAATGATCTTTGTGCATAACTTCAAGTGGATTAAGTGCAATTGTTATGTGTTAGTATATGAATTTTTCATGAGTTTATCGCTAAACTCAAAATCATTTATAAACTCATCATCTCTAACACATAACATACTCCCTCAAGGTTTGAGGGGGAGCTTAAATGTCGTCTCAAAATCAGTCATTCTTAAAAATGTCACATCTTTCTCCAAAAACTTTAAACATATTTAAATCACTTGGGATCACAAATCTCAATTGGTTTGAAATTTTTGATCGGGGGAGAAGATGTGATTTAAATATGAAAAACTGATTAAAATGTGATGTTTGAACCTGAAAACAAAATATGCTATTTCCTATGTGCCAAACTCTTTTGTACATCACTGCACATATTGAGGGGGAGCAAAATGGTTTGTGTAAAAGGATCCTTGCATCTCATATGAGTGCATCTCAGTCTTGACTCATGAATTGACGAAACACAATTGTCCTAAATCAAAAGGACTAGTCCTGGACGGGTAATAACTTCAAGCTGGTTTAACCAGTGATGTAAGCGTGTCTCGAAGAGGACTAGTTTAAGTAGAATGTACCATTTCGAGAAACCTTGGGTGAGTCTGATCGGGCCGGGTAATAACTTCAAGCTAGTTTAACTAGTGATGTAAGCGTGTCTAGAATGCCCGGTCATGTTCACTCAAGGTAGATCAATTCAAAAGTGCAACTCTTCCCGACATGTGCAAATTGTCAAATCAATACTTATGAGCACATGTTAAGGGGGAGCATTTGAAAATGACAAAACTCTCAATGTGTTAACATAATGTGTTTCTTAATCATAAACACATTAAGAGGATTTTCAATGATTTGGTGAATGGCAACATAGGATAGTCATGAAGTTATAAGGTGGCTAATGTTAGGAAAACCGTCCTATGATCCGCCAGAGCCGGAGGGATCTACCCATGGACAATACCAAATTGATAGTATTAGAAAGTTCATAGGTATGATTACGAAAAAAGGAGAAATGTGAGAATGGAGAAAGAAGGGGTTGAAGAATTAAAAAGAAATGAAATATGAAAGGGTGAAAAGAAATATCCCTCCATTTATTCAACCTTAGGGCAGAAACCGGGTTCAATTCATAATCTACTAATTGTTGCTAAGGCGACATTGGTATTGAAGACAAAGACGTCATGGACCCAGTGACGTACTGCACTAAACCTTCTAGCCACTCAAGTTCTCTTAAAAGAACTTGTTTCATTCTCACGGGGAACCAGTGTAATCTATCGACTCATCTCTTAGAGATGGTTGATATTGAAGCAGGAGACCTCTCCCTAATCTCCGCATAGGAAAACCAAATGCACTTATTGAGTCTAGTGCCTCGAGATGCATAAAAAGATCTCATAGGAACACGTGCTACTTCTACCCTGGTTGTTCAACATTAAGGACACCAGTGGTAAACTTATGAGTCCTACGCAGATCTTAGCAATCTGCCAGAACATTTATGAGGGAAGTTACTATTGTAATTCCCAGTGATTGAATGGAAATTCCTGCCAGGGTCAACATCAAGCAGCCCTGAAAGCAGGTCACTTAGGTAATTCCTTGTGGATTACGCTTAGTGGTCGCGATGGTTACAAACGGTCAACAGTCGTGGAGTGATCTCCAGCGACTCCCCCATTCGTTGATCTACTTAGGTTGTTCGCGTAAATCCTCTCAGGGTTTACCGATTGGGAACGGTCTTGGTGAGGATTAGAAGGAGTCTTCACACTATGCTGTTGACAATCTCTAATTCCAAACCTATAAGTACCGGATGATTTGTTGCTAACTGTCTATTTACAGGAATTTATGACGGTTGCAGTTGATTGCTGAAAAGATGCTGATCCAGTAACACATGCTCACACTTCAACTCCATAACTCAAAGATATCATGATCATTGAATGGCCTTCAACCGTGCTTCCTCAACTCTGATGAAGAAGACCATGATCCTGAAAAGTGTGAGCATGCCAACACAAAGATGTTCATATCACATGGAGACGTTACTGCTCAAAGATGACCCTCAGACACTCATTTGGATGATGAACTTAAAGTTATTTCCAAAGATCATCCATCACATTGAAGGTGTCATCTAGAGTCTTCCACTTAAAGCACAAAGATCTCAACAATGAAGAATCAAAAGGCTACGAGCTACAAAGATGTCGTCAAAGACTTTAATGCTATGATTCAATATTTATTTTCCGGGGTGACCTCCCTTAGGGGGAGATTGTTAGGAATACGTTTATTCATATGAAGATTCGGTCACCCCGAGTATAGTTTAGCATGTTGTAGCTCGTAGTATTTATCATATTAGTTAGAAAGTAGTTTAGAATTAGTTAGTATTTGTGGAGTCGGGTCGGGTCTTTACCCACTGTCAGCTCGCTCCACAGCCCTTTTCAGAGGGCGTTTGGTTGTAAGTATAAATACCCCTTCCCTAGCTTGGAAGGGGTTGGAGCTTCATTTTCACTTAATCTAATCTTCCATATTTTCTCTCACTTTCTCTCTCTAGAAAAGGCTCCCAACTCTTTACTCTTTCTCTCTCTAACATCTCTCTAGTTTTTCTTCTATTATTCGAACAATAATCACAAGTATCATACATGTTACAATTATGAGTATATTACAAACCTAGATGTTAATTATGTGTTGATTACTTGTTTATGGTTGTATTGGATGAATGATTTCAATGTTAGGCTTAAGAAAACTGGCAGATCTCCATTGTGTAACATGCTTGAACGTCTTAGGAAACATGAACCGATGTGTACTAGGTTTTATTGGTTGTATTTAATGCATGAGCAAATTCTAGTGATCCCATGTTAGGAGCTTCTTAGCCGGCTCGACATAGGAGTGAAGTAGGCGCTCATAGGATTGGGGAAGTAAGTACACCACCCCATGAATGGTATTAAGGAATACAATCCATCATCCACGCAACTATAACAAGTAATTAACATGTAAAAGATATCTAGGGAGTAGTGAAATCTAAGTAAACACAATTCTCCCACATATTGCTCACAACTCTATTATAATTTAGTTTTGTTTTCATTTTTAGTATTTTATTTTGATTGCATCTTTAGTATTGGGTTAGTTGATTAGCAACTAATTCCGCCCAACTCCTTCAAACCCGAGATTTTTACTTGCTTTCATAAAAATATAAAAAATACAAAAAGAATCATCCCTCATCTCTAGACCTAGTCTTTAGGTTTTCTAATCCTAGCGACACTATTCCTTGCTGAACGATCAATCCCCCTGTACTTGTCATTATACTATACTACATCGATCAGGTACACTGCCTGGTGGGGGTTGTAAGCTTCTCAAGATCCCTTGAGAGGTAAAACCTGGTGTGATCCCCACGTATCAAGTTTTTGGCGCCGCAGCCTGGGGAATAGTTATTGTCTAGGTTAGAATCTCTTTTTATTAGGTCTACTTGCTAGATTCCTTTCTAGTAAGATTTTATTTTTATTTTTAGGTTCTCTTTAATCTATCTTATTTCTTCGTGTTTTTGTTCGTAACTCTTCGCCATCCGACATCATGGACGATGGTAACATCTTTGAACCCGTCATCCCACCACAACAAGACCCACCACTAGATAACCAACCTCTTAGGCCTCGAACTCTAGGAGAGTATTCCCGACCTAGTCGCCAAGGCTACCGAAACACCATTTAGCTTACCCAAGGAGCCAATGTGACCCCCTTGCGATCCGACACCATCCGGTTGGTGTAAAGCGGATGTGCATTCCATGGACTTCGTTCCGAAGATCCAAATCAACATCTCAAGGACTTCCTTAAAATCGTAGATTCTATAGACCTTGATGTTACAACTAGAGAGTCAACCCGATTACGCCTATTCCAATTCTCTCTACGTGATCAAGCAAGCCAATGGCTTGAACGTTTACCCGCGGGATCCATCACCTCATGGGATGATCTCACCACTCGTTTCCTTACTCAATTTTTCCCACCGGGGAGAACTACCAAGCTTAGAAATGACATTTTGATGTTTCAACAACATCAAGGTGAAACCTTTTACGAAGCATGGACTCGATACAAAGACCTACTCTGAAAAGTCCCTTATCATGTCATCGAACCATGGCTCCAGATTCAAATCTTTTACGATAAAGTTAACTATCAAACAAGGAGGGCTATAGATTATGCAGCCAAGGGCAGGCTAAACAGACTTAGCATTGATGAATGCTGGAAAGTTCTTGAGGGGTTGGCACAGTACGAAGAAGAAGGATGGGAGGACCCGATGTTTTCAAGCAAGGGGAAACTCGATTACGCACACGCCACCCAAGAACAATTATTAGGAAGTATCGAGAAGCAGGTAAAAGAATTAATGAGAGCTGAAAAACCTGCTACTGAAACCGCATGGAATCCTAATATACGTAGGAATGCGGTTATCAACCATAATTTTCCTAAACGTTCACGACAAGAGGAGTTCGAAGGGATAATGGTAACCTTCATGAATAATCAGGAAAAACAAATCCGACACTTAGAAGCACTCATGGAAAGCACTCGCAATGCTTTTATAGATTTAGCAGACAAATTCATATCAAGGATCAAAGAGAAGACTAAGGAAAAATCTGCACCAAGAAAAATCAAAAAAATCTTTGAGGTTCCAACTCCTTTGGTGTTTGACCAAGAGGATAACGAGAAATCCTTTCCAAGTGCTTCACCGTCAATCACCTCCTACTTTTGTAAGCATCCTCAGGAAGAGAAGAATTCGCAATTTCATAACATTTTCGTTGGATGCTTGCGAACCACGCTCCCAAATTTGTGCAAGAGACGTTCCTTTGGTTTTAAACCTGGTGTAAAGAGGTTGCACCTCAAAAACACCACAACTTTGAGACCCTCTATGGAACAACACCTCTTTGTACCCACCGTTGACCAATGCGAAGGTTACAACTTAACTAAAACCTCACCCACCCCTTTCTACAACCACACCTCTTTCCGTGATAGTAATGAAACGTTCGACCCTGGTGGACTTCACTAATGGGATAGCTACTCATAGTTTTTACTTGTGTTTAGCTATTCACACTAAGTACAGGGACTGAATGTGGAATTACCTCTTTCTATACCTGATGGGGCATCTGACGGCGTCAGATGGTAACTCTTGACGCCGTCACCTCGCTATCTCAGCAATAATAACCCAAACTTCATCACTTTCAACCCATACCCCACAAATCTCACCAAAATTGCTGCTCCACCTCCGAGTCTCCATCATCCAATCCGACATCTTCCGTGACTAATCTCCACTTGGTAAGTAGTTTTTCCTCACTCTTTTTTGCTCAATTGTCCTTAGGTTCAATCAATTTTGAAAACCCCCGTCATCCGAAACCCCATTTTTGACCCATCTTTGATAAATCGTAATGCCTTCCCCTTGGTGATTTGTAATCATGAGGTTACCCTTAGATGATGTTGTCCTACTTGAATCATGCGTTGATTTAGGAAAAATCTTTCATACCACGGATTTTTTGACCCCCCACCCATGTTTTCTGCTTAAAGGAATGTTTGGGTAATGGGTTAAGAGTTTGAAAATTGATTTTTCCCTCGTAATTGCATGGTTCAATTTCTGCTTGGTCTGACGGCGTCAGGATCTCCTTCCTGACGGCGTCAGATGTGTCTGACGGCATGAGCCAGTAAAATTCTTATTCTAATCGTTTCCGTCCACTCTATCTTTTTCCAGGAAAATGAGCAAGCGATCACGACAACACCGTGGCAGCTCATTTAGGTCCCAACAAGTTAACTATGGGGAATTGGTCCATAGTTGGGGTGAGTTCGACAATGTTGCCGCTACAACTAAGTATGCGGAGCTTGTTAATCACCACATTGATGCTGGTGCTGTGATTGATTGGGCGTTTCTGAGATCCCAAGGTTTAGAGGATGAGTTTTTGGGGAGGATTCTTACCGATGGGTTCACGGGTCCTCAATGGGAGAGGTTGTTCAGGATGAGGGAGACTGTGTATAGTGAGTTGGTTAGGGAATTCTTTGCAACCTTCCACTTTGATTTGGCAGAGGCCAGGACGGATATGGGGGGTACCACTATTTACTTTAGGTTAGGAGGGGAGGGGAGGTCATGTTCGGTTACTGAGTTTGGGTGGAGGATTTGTTTGTACACTAGGGAGGAGGCTGTTGAGGGAGGTTTTATGCAGAGGTTGTTACATGGGGAGACTGTGAGGAAGGATATGAGGTGCGCCACTTTTTGGCCAAGCATTGGGAACGGGGTGTACACCTCGACTACCGAGGCAGCATCAATAAGGGACCCCGTGATCAAGTTAGCCCACAGGTGCATCACATACAGCTTGTCGGGGCGTCATGGCACCACTCACCGTGTCACTGCTTCAGATCTTTTCTACCTTTATACCATCTTTTCAGTGGATGTTTACTGCAACATCCCATTTTGGGTAGCCAGCTATTTGAAGACCAGTGTGGGGGAGAGGGATATTGACAAGGTGTATGGGGGGATGTTCGTGACCCGGTTGGCTCGATCTTATGAGCTGCTTGTTCCCACGATCATGGGATACTTGAGCGACTGCGGGGCTTGTAGGGTAGTGAGGGCTAAATCCATCAGGCAGATGAGCATCGTGATGCAGCTGGTGGATGGGTGCTGGTACAAGGCAGGAGGACCTGATGGTGCTGAGGATGATGATGATGATGATGAGGGAGCACCCCATCAACATCAGTTCGGGGGTTATGAGGTTGGGTCAGCTGATTACTACCGACACATGAGTCAGGGAGACTGGCAGGCACACCAGGGGGCCAGGATGGGTCAGGTGGACGCATGGCGGACCACCACTGACCAGCGCTTTGATTGGATGTACGATCATACCATCCGCCAGATGCAACACCTCTCCACCCGTGATCAGATCGAGCCCCAGCTGCAGATTGACCCCTTCCCCAGTCGTGACTTGGACTACCCTCCCTACGGGTACACTGGGCACCTCCCTCCTGGTTATGACTACCGTTATGGTCCCCCTCCCCAATGATCTGTCTTGATGTCTATTATGTTTGAACAATTTATTGATGGTGATGTAATTCGAAATAATTGGAATTGTAATAGTTTAGGTTGTGGCCTTTGTTGGCCTTGGACAATTTTATCTTTATCTTTATGCTTACGTTAATTAGTAATAATAGGATGTGCTTATGGTGTCATTCTTCATTTAGTGTGATTTTTTATTTTGTTTGATTGTTATTTGCTTTCGTAAGCATGCTTTATTTTTATTGTTGGTAGATCATGTTTCAAAACTAAAATAGTGGAAATACTTTACTTTGTTGTTTGGCTTAGTCTTAACTTCATCCAAAGGTATTTTTGCAAAAGATAAGTGTAAGGGGAAACCCCAAATATGTTTTTTAAGAAACAAACTTGATCATGATTCTCCACAATATTAATTGAACATGTATATTCGTATTTGTTAGAGTCAAATGCTTGTATCGAGTCATAATGAAGTTTTGCAGGATTTTCCAGGAAGTAGGACGAAGTTTTTCTAGAAATTTTCCGGAAACTTAACATAAGAATTTCTGCAGGTCACTTCTGACAGTGTCACGAGTTTACTCTTGACGGCGTTACGTGTAAAAATCTGAAAATTTTACCAGTTTTGTTTTTCTAACGGAGTCTTAAAGTTTTTGTTGAATTATTAGTTTTATAATCTCCAGGAAATCTGCAAACATCATTCCACAAGCATTATATCTTATTTTGTTTTCTAGGATTATTATCATATGTAGATTGCCGCCGATTTTATGCGAGGTTGCCTTGTCTGTTTTCTCAGGTTTTACGGGTTATGTATGACAAAAAGATGATTATTATTCTGGAAGGGAAGCTTTGATTGTTCATTTTCTTGGAGGAAGATCTAACTTGTCCACCTTATTATCCATACCAAGCGAATCAGGGGAGTATTTGATTTCATTTGTTTTACTTATTTCACTTTTACATTCTTTACTTGAACATTGGGGACAATGTTCATCCTAAGTGTAAGGGGAGGGTAAAATGATGATACCTTACAGATACACTTTCGCTTGAGTTTGTTTGTTTGATAGTATATGTGTAATAAAACTATGAGAAATACTTGTTAGTGTAATTTTAGCGCCAAATTTAAATTTTTTTACAAGATTTAGGAGTGAAACTTTAGCCATAGCAAGCGTCTCATGGATAGGAGATCGTATGATTAGCACAAAACCGTATCATTCAGAAAAATTTTCCACCCAAATATGTGAGGTTCGCCTTTAGATTTGATTGGAAAAGCATTTACTATTAGTGCTTATGAGTGTACCGGTAGCATTTAAATTCTAAAACTTGCGTTAGTGATGCATCCCGAGACCGCTAGTGAGACTACATTCGTGTAGTAGGATTTACTACATGATAAAAGGCATTAAGATCACCCTTGTGTTAAACCCGTATCATAATTACTTGACCATTTAAGTCATATTACTTGGCTAGTTAAGTCAACTAATTTTTCCCACACCTTAGCGTTGTACTCATTTTTAGTACACGAAACCCCTAGTACACCCCTCCGAGCCTATCTTTTCATTTCTAACTTTAAGCATCTTACTTAAAGGAAGAATTTTTTACACCCCACTTAAATGTACACCCAAATCGCCTTAGCCTTCCGTGTATGCACTCATCTTTAGTGCATTATTGTTATTTGTTAAACCCTAAGTTAACTATCTAATTGATTACATGGTTGCTAAGTCGAGTCATATCCTTGTACATATTGTTTTGGGACGATTGGGACTCATGGGTAAAGTACTTATTTTATGGAGTAATGGGGAAGAACATCATTTATTACCCTCATATGTACGTTAATCTTAAAAAGTACTCCAAGTGTTTTGATTTTCTTAATTCGAGTCATTAGATTAGTTTATTGTAAAGTATGTAAAAATTCAAGTGTAAGGGGAATTTTCATTCCCTATGATGTATTATTTTGGATGGTAGGGTAAGAGTGTATTGATGAGGCGAAAAATTATCCGTTTTTAGGGGGTCATTTAAGCCCGAATCCGAATTTATTTGATCAAATATTGCCCTAAATCGTTCCTTTTGTGATTTTAGGTGTTTGGAGAGTGAATTCTGGAAAAGAAGCCATTTTGGACGTTTTTGGAGCATAAAAGTGAAGAAAACGGAAAAGTACCAAATTTCCATGCTGAAGATACAAGGTGACGGCGTCAAGAGTAATATCTTGACAGCGTCAGACATGAAGATTAAAATACCGAAGGTGGTGACGGCGTCAAACGCCTTCATGACGGCGTCAAAGTGGCAAGAATAAAATACCGTGGTCGGTGACGGCGTCACATAGGCCGTCATAAGTAGATCAAGGCCGTCCGAGGAAGTATATGGCGGCGAGGTGACGGCGTCACATGTAACTCTTGACGCCGTCAGCCTACTTTTCCTATATATAGTTTTCTAGTTTTTTCATTAAAAAAGAGAGAAGTTTTGGTGAAACCCTAAAGACGAATTTGGTGCCTCTTTTACAGGTTTTTCAAGGGTTCCAAACCCTTGATACCTTGCATTGTAATTGAGATAAGTGTTCTTCTAATTCAATCAATATGTCTATGTGTTGGTTGTCTATATCTTGTTCTTGTCTCAATTCAATTATGCTAGGCTAGATCTCTCTTGTGTTTGCTTAGATCTAATGAAACCTAGATATTGATTATGTGTTGATTACTTGTTTATTCTTGTTCTTGGATGAATGATTTATATGTTAGGCTTAAGAAAACTGGCAGATCTCCAAATGGTAACATGCTTGAACGTCTTAAGAAACATGAACCGAGGCGTACTAGGTCTTTATTGGTTGTATTTAATGCATGAGCCACTGTTTACAATCCCTATAGTTGTGCTGGGTCATGGTGTAGGAGGAGATAAGAGCTCATAGAGTTGGGGAGTTATGTATGCCACCCCACGAATGGTATTAAGGAATACAATCCGTCATCCATACAAGTATAACAAGTAATTAACATGTAAAAGATATCTAGGGAGTAGTGAAGTCTAAGTAAACACAATTTCTCCAATTACTGCTCACAACATTAGTATAATTTAGTTTAATTTCATTTTCAGTATTTTATTTTGAATATATCTTAGCTTTGGGTTAGTTGAATAGCAACTAATTCCGCCCACTCCTTCAAAAACCGAGATTTTAATTGCTTTCATAAAAATATAAAAATACAAAAATAATCATCCCTCACCTCTAGAACTATTAATTAGGTTTTCTAATCCTAGCGACACTATTCCTAAGCTGAACGATCAATCCCCCGGTACTTGTCACTATACTATACTACAACGATCAGGTACACTGCCTGGTGGGGGTTGTAAGCTTCTCGAGATCCCTCGAAAGCAAGGTGCGATTCCCACGCATCAAGTTTTTGGCGCCGCAGCCCGGGGAATAGTTATTGTCTAGGTTAGAATTTCTTTTTATTAGGTCTACTTGCTAGATTCCTTTCTAGTAAGAATTTTATTTTTATTTTTAGGTCTTCTTTAGTCTATCTAATTTCTTTGTGCCTTTGTTAGTAAATTAACCTCATTGACTATTCCGTTGACCATTATGGAAAACGCGAATCCACCCATTTCCCCTGAAGAAGTGGTTGTGTTACGTGAACAGATTGAGAGTGAGATTAGAGAGCTTAGAGAGCTTAATAGGTTGATTAAGATTGAACTCGAACATACATTTAGTGACCTAGCAACCGCCTTGTATTCAAATAAGGACCTAGGGACTAATGACTTTGTGAATATTGTTGAGAGACTAGAAGAGGAAGCAATGGATCCGAAGCTTAACGACTACTTTAATCTATACCCCACTAAGGAGGATATTGCATATTATAATAATCTTATTGATAACCCGCGATCTCCCTTCACCATAATTGAACCTAAGATCAAGAGAGGCGATCCTAAAAATGCTAAGATACCATGTATGATTGGATATAGGCACATTAGCAATGCTTACATTGACTTTAAATCTCCAATCAACATTATGTCCTCAACGGTTTATAATGATATAGTGGAAACAAGACTTGAACCTAGAAGGGATCCCAAGTACCCCGGTGGAGTTTGTAACTATGTCGGGAGAGTTAAAGGTTTACGTGTCTTTGTTGGTAATTTCACTTTTGTCACCGACTTTATGATTGTGGAGGATCTTGCTAATGTTATTGATTGTCGATTATCTAATGTTGTGTTTGGCAAACCATTTGTGGAGGAATCTAAGTTGGAATACGATGAGGTAGAAGGTACGATCCGATTTGTAAGTAACACCGATAGTATCACGTATAGGATGCCCAATAAGATGAAAGAATTTCGCTTTATATCTCGTTTTGATACGGACAACGTTGGTGCTTTTGAGGATATTGATGAGAAGGATAAGAAAAAGGGCATGGACTATGTATGGGAAAAAAGGAGCCTTTACTACAAAGATTGCTTGGCCCTTGGACCAAGGTATAAAGTCGATGAAGAATTTGCCCAAATGATTATGGGAGCGATTGAGAAAAAGGTGATTGGTTTCTAAAAGGAATATCTACAATCAGAGAGTGGAGCCAATGATGAGATCACGTAGTAACCCATGACTTTGAGTCTAGCTACAAGACTCGTAAATAAAGAAAAGCGCTTCTTGGGAGGCAACCCATGTTTTGTGTGATTTTATTTGATTGATTGTTATTTGCTTCCGTATGCATGTTTTATTTTTATTGTTGGTTGATCATGTTTCTCAATTAAAATGTGGAAATACTTTATTATGTTGTTTGGCCTAGTCTTAACTTCAACCTAAAGGTATTTTTGCAAAAGATAAGTGTAAGGGAAACCCCAAATATGTTTTTAAGAAACAAACCGATCATGATTCTCCACAATATTTAATGAACATGTATATTCGTATTTGTTAGAGTCAAATACTTGTATTGAGTCACAATGAAGTTTTGCAGGATTTTCCAGGAAGTAGGACAAAGTTTTTCCAGAAATTTTCCGGAAACTTAACATAAGAATTTCTGCAGGTCCATTCTGACGGCGTCAGAGTATTGCTCTTGACGGCGTCAGTAGTTAAAATCTGGAAATTTTACCGGTTTTGTTTTTCTAACGGAGTCTTATGGTTTTTGTGAATCATTAAGTTTTATAATCTCCAGGAAATCTGCAAACTTCATTCCACAAGCATTATATCTTACTTTGCTTTCTAGGATTTAGTAACTTATATAGGATGCCGCCGATTTTACGCGAGGTTGCTGATTCCTCCCGAACCGTCACTTATTTATCACACAAGCCAACCGCTTGTGAACGGTTAACCGTAACATCTAAATGGAGCCCGGGAGGAACTAGCAAAGTTAATCCGTGGGTCTTAAGTACAGAAAAGTACGTGAGTACAGAAAAGTACATCCCCAGGTCGTTATGTCCCAACGAGGTGTGAACGTGATACTACAATGACTTGTAATGTGTTGAAATGATTATGTACAAAAAAATGGGAATCTGAATGACTAACACTGGAATGTGAATAGTAATAGCTCCGTCACAGCTACTTCATTTAAGAAACGTACAATCAGAAACCCTAAAATAAATAAAGGATATTTACAAATGTACGTTTAAGTTTAAATAAACGTAAACGTAACGAATAAAACAAAACATTCCCAAAGAGGGAATTTGCATGCCTTAACGGCTTAAATGCAAATTAAGAAGAAATAAAATAAATAACTATATTTACAAGGTTTATTAAAAATAATATTTACAAGTGTTATACTAATTATTATTAATAAAAACTATTTTATTTACTAATTATTTAATTATCTAAACACTAAGAAAATGTAAAATAAACCTAAATAAATAAAACAAAAACTTAGAAAAGTTTAAAATAATATAAAAGAAATTTTGAAACTAAAAATATATTTATTATACAAGTATTCTATTTATTATTAATTATTTACTATTATCTAATTACTAATACTATTATTAAATTATTATATATGCTAAATAAGAAAACAAAAATCTAAAACTTTTTACATAATTTTAAAATACTTATAAGAAGTTAAGAAAAATATAAAAACTATATTTTATATACAAAAATAAGGAAACTTAATTTAAAACTATTATTACTTAATTAAACTAATTAATACTAATTTAATTATTATACATACTAAACTTATTTAAAAATTATAAAACTTTTTATAATACTTCCTAAACATCTCAGGAATACATAAAAAATATAAAAAGTTTATAAAAATTATAAATAAGCAGTTTTAAAAATTAAATACTTATTCTATCCTAAAAGGTATATAAATTATATTAATTATTATATATATTATATGAACAGTAAAAATTATGAAAAATTTACAGAAAGTATAAAATCTTATGAAGAAGCTAGGAAAAATAAGCTATGGGCACCAGCTTATCCCAATAAGCTGTTAAGAGCTTATCAGTCCAAATAAGCTAAAGGTCCAAAAGTGGGTTAAGTATATTAATTGTGCAAAGCCTAATGGAACTGGTGCCCCAGAGCAGTTGGAAGGGGTGTGGGGTTATATGCATGATACTAGCGAGAGGTCCAATGTTCGAATCCACCCACACCCATTTTTGCTTTTTATTTTATTTTTCATTTTTTCTTTTTGCAAAACTGTACATTAAGTAAAAATATGGAACTTTAACAAAACCAACTTATCCAAAACTTAGAAATAAGCTGTGTGACAGCTTATTTCCAACTCAGTTGGCATTTAAGCTCAAGTTTCTTAAATAGAAGCTATCACTTGGGTTAAAGGGTCTTTTTGGTTTTTCTTTTTATTAAACTATATATATATATATATATATATATATATATATATATATATATATATATATATATATATATATATATATATATATATATATATATATATATATTACTTATATAAGTTTTATGAAATATAAGTTGTACAAACAAAGAAATAAGCAATTCGTGGGCTTATGAGTCATTCAGTTAAGCTTAAAGGCTCACAGTGGACTCATAAGCTTGGAATAAGCTTGAAAAGGCTATATAGTGGTAATAAAAAGTATGTGTGTGTATATACAAGTATAATAGGTGTGTATGAACATGAATAAGCACTGAGAAGTGCTTAATAGTATGGGCTTAAGGTTTAGACAGTTGAGCTTTTGATAGCTCAACTTGGATGGAATTGAAGCTCAAATGAGCTTGGTATAAGCCCAAACTATAAAGTAAAAGATGAAATGTATTTGTACAAGTATAAAGGACTAGAATGTACAAGCTTGTGCACTGGATTTGCTAAATAAGCTTGAAATAAGCAAATAAGCACTTCTCAGATGCACTCAGATCCAAACACCCCTGCAACTGATTAGAGTGCCCATTTAAGCTTAGTGAATAAGCTTTAAAAGCCAAACTAAGAATTGGAGTATCAAGCTGAGGTGTTTGGCTTTTCAAAAAGCCAAAGCTCATCAAGTGGGGTCCACTGATAAGCTTTTGAGAGGCTTATGAAAATCTTCCATTTCCTGAGTTTTGTGGTATAATTCTTAAGTACTCAGAAAATGGGACAAACAAAAAGCTACTTGTAGCCCTATTGAATAAGCTACAAGATAAGAATTAAGCACTGAAACCTATAAACTAATAGAAAAGCTCCACATGGAACTTAGTTTTATCAGATGGGTCCAAGTAATAAGCTTTTTATGAGCTTATGAAAATGTCTAGGTTGGGTAAGAAATACTGAGGACTCAGTATTCTTTTCTGGGTGGTGATAAGTTTAAGCTTGTTGCAGCCCTACTAGGAGAGCTGCAACATGAAATTTAAGTGTAGGATCTAAAAGCTGGGTAGGTAAGCTTCACATGAGGCTAAGCTACATAAACTCTAGATCACTAATGAGCTTGTGGTGAGCTTGTAGAAATGGTGTAATACCCTGATTACTCAGAGGTATGTTGTGAATGGGCAAACAACAAGCTCACATAACTTATCAAATAAGCTCATAAGAGCTCAACAAGCACTGAGCTATTGAGATAGGTAGTTAAGCTTCTCATGAAGCTTAACCACACAAGCTCAAGCTCAATAAAGAACTTTTTATGGGCTATTGAAAATCAACTCATCACACTGTTTGCTTCAGTGTGATGAGTGGTGAGTAACAAAAAAGTTGGGTGGTTTAAGCTACCTAAATAAGCTATAGACAGGTAAATAAGTAAACACATAATAACTATGCCACAAAGGCAACAAAAACAAGCCAAGTTCACCAAAATGGGTCAAGTCATGAGACTTTGACAAGCTCATGAACTTGACAATCCATTGGTGACACAGGGCAAAAACTAGTACATTTAAGCACAATTAAAAGCTAGTAATAAGCTAAACTAAAAATTGATAAAATTCATACAATAAGACAAGCAGCTAAACTAAAACATTCTATGAGCACATAAGCTAAAACTTAATATTAAAGCCTACACAAAAATATCTATATAATTCAAAAACCTGAAAAATGAAATTTTGACTTTTTAAGTTTATGATCAAAGTTGACTTTGATCAACTTTGATCTGAGTTTAACAACTGAATAAGCTAAATTAAGCTAAGGGAACATGAAACTAACAAAGATAAATAACATTTAAACAGAATTGGTGAGTTTAGCCATGCAAATCATCACAGTGTTCAAATGAGTGGTCCAAGAAGTGAATTTTTGACTTTTGCTTGTATACATAATAGACTTATGGTTTGTCTGACCCTAAGGAACTCTATGCACCAAATATCAACCAAAAACAACAACTTAGACTCATCTAATCACCCTGGAATCAGCAGTGCCAAACACACCTTAAATTAACATAAAACAAGATTTTCATTCCAAAAGTTTGTATAAACCAATTTTATCAAATCTAAAAGCTTTCATCTGTTAAATTAGGACTTTTTAAAGTTTAATCAAGTAGTCACACTAGGTTAAACCATGATTATCAAAAACCAAGTTCACACAGTCAAAATGCAAATCTTAGACTTAAACAACTACAAAACATAACAAGCTAACATTAAGCTATAATATCATTAAACAACAACAATTAAACACGGAAAAGAAGAAATCAACACAGACTAAAGGCTATAACTAAGAAATGCAAAATATAGAAAAATTGCTTACATGGTGAGACAAGCTGAGAACAGTAGAACCAAGGATCAAAAACCATAACCTATTGTCCCCCATAGGACTCTAATACCATGGCAATCCAATATAGCCATGCTCCAAGCTGAGATTACCAAGAACAACTATTTTTGATTTATTTTCTATTTCTATCTATTTTTAGTGATTTTTGGATTTTAAAAACTACAACTGAATTAATGGTTTCTACAAGCTTTAAAGCTTTTGTCAGGAGCTTATGTGACTTAAAGAGTCCATATAATCAACTATAATCAACAAGGAAAGTAAATGACATGAAAAATAAAGGATAATTATAAAGAACTTGAATTGTAAAAGTAACTTGCATTAAAACTGTAAATTGGAGTTCCATTACACTACTTGAGGTTCATTAAACTAGTTAAAGTAGTAAATGACATTTAAATTAAATGAAAGCAATAAAAATTACACTACATGATTAAGCTAATCTAAGTGACAATTGCATAAGGCAAGAGTAGTTGTTTCCTCTGCTTCTTCTTTCTTTTATAGCCTTTGAAGTTACTTGGTGATCACTCAGAAGTGTCCTCTTTCAATCTTGACCCTTGGATTGCTCAATTTGATCTTGGCCGTTTGAATTGCTTTTTTTGCGCCAAAGTCTTGGTGACAGTTTGAGGCGGTTTGGAGACATTCAATGCATCTTGTTGGCTTGTATAGGTGGAGGGGACAAGTTGTGAAGCTTTATTGAGCTTGGAGGTCAAGTAGAAGGGAAAAACAGGGGAGGTTGAGTGTTTGGAGGGAAAAAGAGGTGGGAATTGCATTTAATGAGGAGTGGGATAAGGTTGTGAGGTGGAAAGGGAGTAATATGTGAGCTGGGTAGGCAAGTGGAGGGGAAATACCACCCTGGTATGGTGACTGGCTGGTTTGAGGGGATGGTGAACAGTGAAGGCGGGATTGGGTGTGGGTTTGACCTTTTGACCCTGGTTTTTATTAATTTAGGGTGTGGGCCGGGTTTGTTGTTTTGGGCTTGATGGTAGGCTGAGGTTTGGTTTAGTTTGGTTTGGTAATAATAATGGTCCGTTTGGTATTTTTAGTACAAAAGGCCCAAGGACCTAAATTGTACTTTCTGTTTTCTTGAAGGACCAATCTTGCCAACTTTCCAAATATTTTGAGAGGGACCAAACCTGCCATAAATAATAACACAAGGACCAAAAGTATATAATTTTGTATTTAAAAACTTTAAAGGACCTAAAATGTCATTTTTGGATTTTGAGGGACTAAAAGTGTAAATTCCGAAAGTTTATCAAAATTGTTCCAAATTGTAAATCATGCATAGTACAAGGGTAATTTGTGAAATTTCCAAGTTTTGAATACCCAGGGACTATTTTTGCCAATTTTGTAACTTGAGGGGTAAAAGTTGCCAGTTTGTGTAAACTTTCATCCAGGGATCATTTGTAAATATTTTTAGTTTCCCAAGGACTTAAGTTGACTTTTTATTCATTTAAAACCTTCAGGGACAAGTTTTGACAAATTGTGAAACTTGAGGGACTGAAACTGCCAATTATGCAAACTTTATACGTTTTTCATCTGTTTTTGCATATTTTGCATTTGGAACATATAAAACACACTTCTAAGATATTTTAAGTATTATGATGCATATTTGAGTGTTTTTGGATGTTTTGGCAGTTCAGATTGGTATAAAAGGATGAGTATTTAGACACTCATCAGTTTCCTTGTCTATTGTTGTCAGGATTTACAAGTTATTTATGACAAGAAGATGATTTATATTCTAGAAGGGAAGCTTTGATTGTTCGTTTTCTTGGAAGAGGATTTAACCTAGTCAACCTAAAATCCATACCGAGCGAATCAGGGGAGTATTTGATTTCATTCTTTTTACTTTTTCACTTTTACATTCTTTACTTGAACATTGGGGACAATGTTCATCCTAAGTGTAAGGGGAGGGTAAAAAGATGATACCTTACATATGCACTTTCGCTTGAGTTTGTTTTGTTTGATAGTAGATGTGTAATAAAACTATGAGAAATACTTGTTAGTGTAATTTTAGCGCCAAATTTAATTTTTTTTACAACATTTAGGAGTGAAACTTTAACCATAGCAAGCGTCTCATGGATAGGAGATTGTATGACTAGCACATAACCGTATATTCAGAAAAATTTTCCACCCAAAAATGTGAGGTTCGCCTTTAGAATTGATAGGAAAAGCATTTACTATTAGTGCTTATGAGTGTACCGGTAGCATTTAGATTCTAGAACTTGCGTTAGTGATGCAACCCGAGACCGCTAGTGAGACTACATTCGTGTGGTAGGATTTACTACATGATAAGAGGCATTAGGATCACCCTTGTGTTAAACCCGTATCATAATTACTTGACCATTTAAGTCATATTACTTGGCTAGTTAAGTCAACTAATTTTTCCCACACCCTTAGCGTTGTACTCATTTTTAGTACACGAAACCCCTAGTACACCCCTCCGAGCCTATCTTTTCGTTTCTAACTTTAAGCATTTTACTTAAAGGAAGAATTTGTTACACCCCACTTAAATGTACAACCAAATCGCCTTAGCCTTCCGTGTATGCGCTCATTTTTAGTGCATTATTGTTATTTGTTAAACCCTAAGTTAACTTTCTAATTGATTACATGGTTGCTAAGTCGAGTCATATCCTTGTACATATTGTTTTGGCACGATTGGGACTCATGGGTAAGTACTTATTTTATGGAGTAATGGGGAAGAACATCATTTATTACCCCCATATGTACGTTAATCTTAAAAGTGCTCCAAGTGTTTTGATTTTCTTAATTCGAGTCATTAGATTAGTTAAATGTAAAGTATGTAAAGATTCAAGTGTAAGGGGAATTCTCATCCCCTAAGATGTATTATTTTGGATGGTAGGGTAAGAGTGTATGCAAAAAAAAAAAAAAAAAAAAAAAAAAAAAAAAAAAAAAAAAAATTGAAAAGAAAAAGAGAAAAAAACATACGAACTACCATCTCGTTTTTATTCTATGTTCATTTTATGTTTTTGTTATTTTTCATTTATTAGCTTAAGTCGAGTCTAGTCTTGGCTTAGCAACGCCATATTGTACATGTAATTAACCAAGATTGTTAACTCGCCACCAGTAAAACTTCCTTTATCCAACAAAACCGTGTAATTCATATCCCTACACCTATCATTACAACCTTTTAAAAGACCTCTTTGATAGTTTATCCTAGGTGCTTACGCCATGTGGTGGAGGTTTGATCCTTTCCCAAGCCTATGGTAATCTATTTTGCTATGACAGGTAGTGAGAGATATCTTCCATTTCCATAATGTTATATTACTTTATTACACCCGAGAGATGTGGGTATCTAAACACTATTTGTGAGGTGCTTGTGTATGACCTCCGTGCTTGTCTATTGGTCTTTAGTGGAACGATTATTTGTTGTAATTACTTTTATATTAGTGTTAAATGACCCCTAACTTGTCTTTCGAGTAGAATAAAAGCGCATTTGCTTGAGGACAAGCAAATCTCAAGTGTAAGGGTATATGATGAGGCGAAAAATGATCCGTTTTTAGGGGGTCATTTAAGCCCGAATCCGAATTTATTTGATCAAATATTGCCCTAAATCGTTCCTTTTGTGATTTTAGGTGTTTGGAGAGTGAATTCTGGAAAAGAAGCCATTTTGGACGTTTTTGGAGCATAAAAGTGAAGAAAACGGCAAAGTACCAAATTTCCATGCTGAAGATACAAGGTGACGGCGTCAAGAGTAATATCTTGACGGCGTCAGACATGAAGATTAAAATACCGAAGGTGGTGACGGCGTCAAACGCCTTCATGACGGCGTCAAAGTGGCAAGAATAAAATACCGTGGTCGGTGACGGCGTCACATAGGCCGTCATAAGTAGATCAAGGCCGTCCGAGGAAGTATATGGCGGCGAGGTGACGGCGTCACATGTAACTCTTGACGCCGTCAGCCTACTTTTCCTATATATAGTTTTCTAGTTTTTTCATTAAAAAAGAGAGAAGTTTTGGTGAAACCCTAAAGACGAATTTGGTGCCTCTTTTACAGGTTTTTCAAGGGTTCCAAACCCTTGATACCTTGCATTGTAATTGAGATAAGTGTTCTTCTAATTCAATCAATATGTCTATGTGTTGGTTGTCTATATCTTGTTCTTGTCTCAATTCAATTATGCTAGGCTAGATCTCTCTTGTGTTTGCTTAGATCTAATGAAACCTAGATGTTGATTATGTGTTGATTACTTGTTTATTCTTGTTCTTGGATGAATGATTTATATGTTAGGCTTAAGAAAACAGGCAGATCTCCAAATGGTAACATGCTTGAACGTCTTAAGAAACATGAACCGAGGCGTACTAGGTCTTTATTGGTTGTATTTAATGCATGAGCCACTGTTTACAATCCCTATAGTTGTGCTGGGTCATGGTGTAGGAGGAGATAAGAGCTCATAGAGTTGGGGAGTTATGTATGCCACCCCACGAATGGTATTAAGGAATACAATCCGTCATCCATACAAGTATAACAAGTAATTAACATGTAAAAGATATCTAGGGAGTAGTGAAGTCTAAGTAAACACAATTTCTCCAATTACTGCTCACAACATTAGTATAATTTAGTTTAATTTCATTTTCAGTATTTTATTTTGAATATATCTTAGCTTTGGGTTAGTTGAATAGCAACTAATTCCGCCCACTCCTTCAAAAACCGAGATTTTAATTGCTTTCATAAAAATATAAAAATACAAAAATAATCATCCCTCACCTCTAGAACTATTAATTAGGTTTTCTAATCCTAGCGACACTATTCCTAAGCTGAACGATCAATCCCCCGGTACTTGTCACTATACTATACTACAACGATCAGGTACACTGCCTGGTGGGGGTTGTAAGCTTCTCGAGATCCCTCGAAAGCAAGGTGCGATTCCCACGCATCATGTATGCAAAAAAAATCAAAAAAATCAAAAAAAATCAAGAAAATGAAAAGAGAAAAAACATACGGACTACCATCCCGTTTTATTCTATGTTTATTTTATGTTTTTGTTATTTTTCATTTGTTAGCTTAAGTCTAGTCTTGGCTTAGCAACGCCACATTGTACATGTAATTAACCAAGATTGTTAACTCGCCACCAGTAAAGACTGCCTATATCCAACAAAACCGTATATTCCATATCCCTACACCTAACGTTACAACCCTTTAAAAGACCTCTTTGATAGTTTATCCTAGGTGCTTACGCCATGTGGTGGAGGTTTGATCCTTTCCCAAGCCTATGGTAATCTATTTTGCTATGACAGGTAGTGAGAGATGTTTTCCATTTCCATATTGTGATATATACTTTATTACACCCGAGAGATGTGAGTATCTAAACACCATTTGTGAGGTGCTAGTATATGACCTCCGTGCTTGTCTTTGGTCTTTAGTGGAACGATTATTTGTTGTAATTACTTTTATATTAGTGTTAAATGACCCCTAACTTGTATTTTGACTAGAATAAAAGCGCATTTGCTTGAGGACAAGCAAATCTTAAGTGTAAGGGTATATGATGAGGCGAAAAATGCCACTTTTAGGGGTTCATTTAAGCTCGGAATTGAATTTATTTGATCAAATATTGCCCTAAATCGTTCCTTTTGTGATTTTAGGTACTTTGGGAGTGAATTCTGGAAAAGGAAGCAATTCGGACGTTTTTGGAGCATAAAAGTGAAAAAAACGGCAAAGACTTAATTTTCCATGCAAAGAACAGTACCTGACGGCGTCAAGAGGAAGATCCTGACGGCGTCAAGAGTAAAAACCATGACGACCCAGTGAAAAACCTGAAGGCGTCACAACAAGGGCGTCAAGACTATTTTTGGTGATGACCTGCATAAGGTGTATACATGACGGCGTCTGATGAGGCGAAAAATGAACCACTTTTAGGGGGTCATTTAAGCCCGAAATCGAATTTATTTGATCAAATATTGCCCTAAATCGTTCCTTTTGTGATTTTAGGTACTTTGGGAGAGAAATCTGGAAAAGGAAGCAATTCGGACATTTTTGGAGCATAAAAGTGAAGAAAACGCCAAAGTCTTAATTTTCCTTGCTGGGAACAGTAGGTGACGGAGTCAAGAAGAAAATCTTGACGGCGTCAAGAGTAATTTTCCATGACAATCCAGTACAGATTTGACGGCGTCACGAAGTAGGGCGTCAAGAGGAAAATGCATGACGGCCTGAAATACATAACACATGACGGCGTCAAAAGTAGATCAAGGCAGTCTGAGAAGTATTTTGGCGGCGAGATGACGGCGTCACAAATTTGTTCTTGACGCCGTCAGACCCTATTTCCTATATATAGTTTTCTAATTTTCACATTAAAAAAGAGAGAAGTTTTGGAGAAACCCTAAATCCGAACTTGGTACGAATTTTACAGGTTTTTCAAGGGTTCTCAGCCCTTGAACCCTTTCATGTGTAATTGAGATAAGTATTCATTTAATTCAATCAATATGTCTATGTGTTGGTTGTCTATATCTTGTTCTTGTCTTAATTCCATCATGCTAGGCTAGATCTATCTTGTGTTTGCTTGGATCTAATGAAACCTAGATGTTAATTATGTGTTGATTACTTGTTTATGGTTGTATTGGATGAATGATTTCGATGTTAGCCTTAAGAAAACTGGCAGATCTCCAATTGGTAACATGCTTGAACGTCTTAGGAAACATGAACTGACGTGCACTAGGTTTTATTGATTGTATTTAATGCATGAGTAAATTCTAACGATCCCATGTTAGGAGCTTCTTAGCCGGCTCGACATAGGAGTGAAGTAGGCACTCATAGGATTGGGGAATTAAGAGCGCCACCCCATGAATGGTATTAAGGAATACAATCCGTCATCCACGCAACTATAACAAGTAATTAACGTGTAAAAGATATCTAGGGAGTAGTGAAATCTAAGTAAACACATTTTCTCCACTTATTGCTCACAACCTTAGTTTAATTTAGTTTATTTTCATTTCTAGTATTTTATTTTGATTGCATCTTTAGTATTGGGTTAGTTGACTAGCAACTAATTCCGCCCAAATCCTTAAAACCCGAGATTTTTACTTGCTTTCTAAAAAATATAAGAATACAAAAAATAATCATCTCTCATCTTTAGAACTTGTATTCAGGTTTTCTAATCCTAGCGACACTATTCCTAGCTGAACGATCAATCCCCCGGTACTTGTCACTATACTATACTACAACGATCAGGTACACTGCCTGGTGGGGGTTGTAAGCTTCTCAAGATCCCTTGAGAGGTAAAGCCTGGTGCGATTCCCACGTATCAAGTTTTTGGCGCCGCAGCCCGGGGAATAGTTATTGTCTAGGTTAGAATCTCTTTTTATTAGGTCTACTTGCTAGATTCCTTTCTAGTAAGATTTTATTTTTAATTTTTAGGATTTCTTTAGTCTATCTTATTTCTTTGTGTTTTTGTTCGTAACTCTTCACCACCCGACATCATGGACGATGGGAACATCTTTAAACCCGTCATCCCACCACAACAAAACCCACCACTAGAACCTCTTAGGCCCCGAACCTTAGGAGAGTATTCCCGACCTAGCCACCAAGGCTACCGAAACACCATTGAGGTCACCGGAGCCAATGTGACCCCCTTGCGATCCGACACCATCCGGTTGGTGCAAAGCGGATGTGCATTCCATGGACTTCGTTCCGAAGATCCAAACCAACATCTTAAGGACTTCCTCAAAATCGTAGACTCCATAGACCTAGATGTTGAAACTAGAGAGACAACCCGATTACGCCTATTCCAATTCTCTCTACGGGATCAAGCTAGTCAATGGCTTGAGCGTTTACCCGCGGGATCCATCACCACATGGGATGATCTCACCACCCGTTTCCTTGCTCAATTTTTCCCACCGGGGAGAACTACTAAGCTTAGAAATGACATCTTGATGTTCCAACAACGTCAAAATGGATCTCTTTATAAAGCATGGACTCGTTTCAAGGACTTACTCCAAAAAGTCCCTCATCATGGCATAGATCTTTGGCTCCAAGTCCAAATCTTTTATGACCATATCGATCTCTCCACGAGGCGAGCCATTGACCAATCGGCCGGTGGTAAGCTACGTGATCTAAGTGCGGAACAATCATGGGAACTCATAGAAGATCTTGCTCTCTATGACAACGAAAGTTGGAATAATCCCCGTGATTTGAACAAAACGGTCAAGGCAATATCTTTGCCTTCGAACAATTCTAGCACTCCCGACCATAGGATCATGGAACTTGAGCACCAAGTCAAGTTTCTCATGAAATCTTACGAAGCTCCTAAGCCTTCAAGCCATGTGAACAAAATCAATTCTTCATGCGAATTATGTAGTGGTCCCCACGACACTCGTGATCGTGTGGAACTCCCCGGAATAGCTTTTGCGGACTACGCATCCACGCGTACCGACGAAGCGGGAGATAAGTGGTACAATTTCAAGCCCGAGCCAAACCCTTGCGGTGATTCATACAACTCCTCTTGGAAAAATCACCCAAACCTTAGGTGGAAACAAAATCAACCCAATTCTTCCAATCCGCCTAATCATTACCAACCAAACGGTCCACCCCCCAGCCGTACTTTCAACAACAATCCTTCTAACAACTATGGTATTATCAACAATCTTGAAGGATTGATGTCTAAGTTTATGGCATCTCAAGAAGCTCACATAGCTAGGTTTGAAACCGAATTCAACCAACAACAAACGGAGATGACCAACAAGATTGACAACTTGTTGAAAGCCCTCAACAACCAAGCGTTAGCCACACCTAGGAAGGACACTAGGGACATCAATAACGGAATCCAAATTAAGGACCCCTCATCATCCAAACATGTCCACTTTGTCAATGTTGTCACCATTAAACCAATAAATAAGGAGATAGAAGAAAGTGACAAGGATGAAGTTGGAGTAGAAACCAATACTAAGGATGAGAGTAGGGAAGTTGAGGTTAATAAGGGAGAAGAATTAGAAGAAGTAGAAACTATCAAAGAATACTTTGATAAGATGCCCACCAAGGAAGAACGGGAATACCATAAGGATTTATTCGATAGTCCCGAGAGACCATATATCCTTGGCACACCCCTTATCAAAATGGGAGACCCCTCTAACATTAACATACCATGCAATATCGGGCACATGCATATATGGAAAGCTTACATAGATCTTAGATCCCCCGTAAACATCATGACTAGGACTTATTACAATTGGGTGATGAAGAAACAACTTGATTTTAGGATGATGCCCAATAGCAATTTAATAAGTAATTTTGTAGGAAGAGTGAAGGGGTTGCATGTGATTATAGGTAATCTCACCTATGAGATCGATTTTATGATAGTGGAAGACACTCGTCCGGTGATAGATGATTGCCTAAGCCAAGTAATATTTGGAAAACCATTTGTTGAGGCCACTAGGATGAGTTATGACCCGACTCTAGGGATAGTTAGATTCAAGGAGGAAAATGATGAGGTTTTCTATCAAATGCCCTACAAAATTGAGCAATACCTCCTCCTCTCTAATATAGAAAAAGAACACAAGCAAGCGGCTTATTATAGAAATGAGGAGGATAGACGTAGAGGAGTAGAGTATGTAAAGAGTAGGATGCTTGGTTTCTACAAAGAATGCTTGCAACTAGGTCCGGAATACAAAACTGGTTTAGAAGACGACCTAGAGAGTGGAACCAACGATGAGGTCACGTAGTAACCCATGACCTTGAGTCTAGCTACAAGACTCGTAAATAAAGAAAAGCGCTTCTTGGGAGGCAACCCATGTTTTGTGTGATTTTATTTTATTTTATTTGTTTGTTATTTGCTTCCGTATGCATGCTTTGTTTTTATTGTTGGTAGATCATGTTTCTCAATTAAATAGTGGAAATACTTTACTTTGTTGTTTTGGCCTAGTCTTAACTCCACCTAAATGTATTTTTGCAAAAGATAAGTGTAAGGGGAAGCCCCAAATATGTTTTTAAGAAACAAATTCGATCATGATTCTCTACAATATTAAATGAACATGTATATTCGTATTTGTTAGAGTCAAATGCTTGTATCGACTCATAATGAAGTTTTGCAGGATTTTCCAGGAAGTGAGACCAAGTTTTTCCAGAAATTTTCCGGAAACTTAACATAAGAATTTCTGCAGGTCACTTCTGACGGCGTCACGTGTAAAAATCTGGAAATTTTACCAGTTTTGTTTTTCTAACGGAGTCTTATGGTTTTTGTGAATTATTAAGTTTTATAATCTCCAAGAGATCTGCAAACTTCATTCCACAAGCATTATATCTTATCTTGTTTTCTAGGATTTAGTAACTTATATAGGTTGCCGCCGATTTTATGCGAGGTTGTCTTGTCTATTTTCTCAGGATTTACAGGTTATGTATGACAAGAAGATGATTATTATTCTGGAAGGGAAGCTTTGATTGTTCATTTTCTTGGAGGAAGATTTAACCTGGCCACCCTATTATCCATACCGAGCGAATCAGGGGAGTATTTGATTTCATTCTTTTTACTTATTTCACTTTTACATTCTTTACTTGAACATTGGGGACAATGTTCATCTTAACTGTAAGGGGAAGGTAAAAAGATGATACCTTACATGTACACTTTCGCTTGAGTTTGTTTTGTTTGATGGTAGATGTGTAATAAAACTATGAGAAAATACTTGTTAGTGCAATTTTAGCGCCAAATTTAAATTTTTTTACAACATTTAGGAGTGAAACTTTAGCCATAGCAAGCGTCTCATGGATAGGAGATTGTATGACTAGCACATAACCGTATATTCAGAAAAATTTTCCACCCAAATATGTGAGGTTCGCCTTTAGATTTGATAGGAAAAGCATTTACTATTAGTGCTTATGAGTGTACCGGTAGCATTTAGATTCTAGAACTTGTGTTAGTGATGCATCCCGAGACTGCTAGTGAGACTACATTCGTGTAGTAGGATTTACTACATGATAAGAGGCATTAGGATCACCCTTGTGTTAAACCCGTATCATAATTACTTGACCATTTAAGTCATATTACTTGGCTAGTCAAGTCAACTAATTTTTCCCACACCCTTAGCGTTGTACTCATTTTTAGTACACGAAACCCCTAGTACACCCCTCCGAGCCTATCTTTTCGTTTCTAACTTTAAACATCTTACTTAAAGGAAGAATTTGTTACACCCCACTTAAATGTACACCCAAATCGCCTTAGCCTTCCGTGTATGCGCTCATCTTTAGTGCATTATTGTTATTTGTTAAACCCTAAGTTAACTTTCTAATTGATTACATGGTTGCTAAGTCGATTCATATCCTTGTACATATTGTTTTGGGACGATTGAGACGATTGGGTAAAGTACTTATTTTATGGAGTAATGGGGAAGAACATCATTTATTACCCCCATATGTACGTTAATCTTAAAAGTACTCCAAGTGTTTTAATTTTCTTAATTTGAGTCATTAGTTTAGTTTATTGTAAAGTATGTAAAAATTCAAGTGTAAGGGGAAGTTACATTCTCTATGATATATTATTTTGGATGGTAGGGTAAGAGTGTATGCAAAAAAAAAAAAAAAAAAAAAAAAAAAAAAAAAAAAAAATCGAAAAAATCAAGAAAAAGAAAAAAAAATAGAAAAAGAAAAGAGAAAAAACATACGGACTACCATCCCTTTTTATTCTATGTTCATTTTATGTTTTTGTTATTTTTCATTTATTAGCTTAAGTCGAGTCTAGTCTTGGCTTAGCAACGCCATATTGTACATGTAATTAACCAAGATTGTTAACTCGCCACCAGTAAAACTTCCTTTATCCAACAAAACCGTGTATTTCATATCCCTACACCTAACGTTACAACCCTTTAAAAGACCTCTTTGATAGTTTATCCTAGGTGCTTATGCCATGTGGTGGAGCTTTGATCCTTTCCCAAACCTATGGTAATCTATTTTGCTATGACAGGTAGTGAGAGATATCTTCCGTTTTCATATTGTAATTTATACTTTATTACACCCGAGAGATGTGAGTATCTAAACACTATTTGTGAGGTGCTTGTGTATGACCTCCATGCTTGTCTATTGGTCTTTAGTGGAACGATTGTTTGTTGTAATTACTTTTATATTAGTGTTAAATGACCCCTAACTTGTATTTTGATTAGAATAAAAGCGCATTTGCTTGAGGACAAGCAAATCTCAAGTGTAAGGGTATATGATGAGGCGAAAAATGAACCACTTTTAGGGGGTCATTTAAGCCCGGAATCGAATTTATTTGATCAAATATTGCCCTAAATCGTTCCTTTTTGTGATTTTAGGTACTTTGGGAGAGAAATCTGGAAAAGGAAGCAATTCGGACATTTTTGGAGCATAAAAGAAAAGAAAACGCCAAAGTCTTAATTTTCCTTGCTGGGAACAGTAGGTGACGGCGTCAAGAAGAAAATCTTGACGTCACCCCATGAATGGTATTAAGGAATACAATCCGTCATCCACGCAACTATAACAAGTAATTAACGTGTAAAAGATATCTAGGGAGTAGTGAAATCTAAGTAAACACATTTTCTCCACTTATTGCTCACAACCTTAGTTTAATTTAGTTTATTTTCATTTCTAGTATTTTATTTTGATTGCATCTTTAGTATTGGGTTAGTTGACTAGCAACTAATTCCGCCCAAATCCTTAAAACCCGAGATTTTTACTTGCTTTCTAAAAAATATAAAAATACAAAAAATAATCATCTCTCATCTTTAGAACTAGTATTTAGGTTTTCTAATCCTAGCGACACTATTCCTAGCTGAACGATCAATCCCCCGGTACTTGTCACTATACTATACTACAACGATCAGGTACACTGCCTGGTGGGGGTTGTAAGCTTCTCAATATCCCTTGAGAGGTAAAGCCTGGTGCGATTCCCACGTATCAGCGTCAGACCCAGATCTAGGCAGTCCGAGAAACTATTTGGCGGCGAGATGACGGCGTCAGACTTTTGTTCTTGACGTCGTCACCCATCAAAATCTATATATAGTTTTCTATTTTTCATTCATTAGAGAGGAACTTGTGTGGAGAAAACTAGGGCCGAACTTTGTAAACCCTAGGTCATATTTTACAGTGTTTTCAAGGGTTTTCATCCCTTGAATCCTTTCATGTTCAATTGAGATAAGTCTTCTCTTAATTCAATCAATATGTCTATGTGTTGTTTGAATTTATCTTGTACTTGTCTTGATTTCAACATGCTAGGCTAGATCTATCTTGTGTTTGCTTAGATGTAATGAAACCTAGATGTTAATTATGTGTTGATTACTTGTTTATAGTTGTATTGGATGAATGATTTCAATGGCAGATCTCCATTGTGTAACATGCTTGAACGTCTTAGGAAACATGAACCGATGTGTACTAGGTTTTATTGGTTGTATTTAATGCATGAGCAAATTCTAGTGATCCCATGTTAGGAGCTTCTTAGCCGGCTCGACATAGGAGTGAAGTAGGCGCTCATAGGATTGGGGAAGTAAGTACGCCACCCCATGAATGGTATTAAGGAATACAATCCGTCATCCACGCAACTATAACAAGTAATTAACATGTAAAAGAAATCTAGGGAGTAGTGAAATCTAAGTAAACACAATTCTCCCACATATTGCTCACAACTCTAGTATAATTTAGTTTTGTTTTCATTTTTAGTATTTTATTTTGATTGAATCTTTAGTATTTGGTTAGTTGATTAGCAACTAATTCCGCCCAACTCCTTCAAACCCAAGATTTTTGCTTGCTTTCATAAAAATATAAAAAATACAAAAAGAATCATCCCTCATCTCTAGACCTAGTCTTTAGGTTTTCTAATCCTAGCGACACTATTCCTAGCTGAACGATCAATCCCCCCGTACTTGTCATTATACTATACTACATCGATCAGGTACACTGCCTGGTGGGGGTTGTAAGCTTCTCAAGATCCCTTGAGAGGTAAAACCTGGTGTGATCCCCACGTATCATAAACATATTTAATCCAACATTCGGTGTAAATTAGAACTCGGGATATTCGGTTAACCCGAATAACCTGAACAACATAAGCTTAATCGGGTTTAGATTCACTTATGGTCCGGTTTTTATGATACCCTATTGGCTAGTATTCGGGGTGGCAATTCGGGTCGGGTTTGGGTTGGCGGGGTCGGGTTTGGGTTGGCGGGTTCGGGTTGACAGGTTGGCGGGTCAAAAAACCCCGACCCGAACCAGACCCATTTAAATCATCGGGTCAATTATGTCAACCCTAACCTGTTTACACATAACCTGAACCTGACCCATTTAACCAGTATATATACTTGGGTTGGCGGGTTAAATAGGTTACATGGGTTAAATAGGTTAAACGGGTTTCGGATTGACTCATTTAACTTATTTTATATACAAAAGTTGGTACATTACATGAGTTAAACAGGTTAAACGGGTTTGCGGGTCGATCCTTTTAACCCATTTAACTCGTATAATAAAATATAATTCATTTTTAGTTTAAGAAAAAAAAATCTTAAACGGGTTGGCAGGTCGACCCACTAAAATAAATCCCAATATGAACCTGACCTGTTTAATCCAAACCCAACCCGAAATCTATTTAGACTCAACCAAACCTGTTAATTTTCGTATCAGTTTTAAGTCGAGTTTTGTGTCGGGTCAGTCACCCTCAACTAGTATGCACTTTTGTAAAAAATAAAAAAATAAAAAAGGAAAACCCAATTAATAAATGACATATTTGATATTTCACGAGTTGTTAACATCCTATGACTATCTTTAACCCCCAACTATAAAACTCTTTCAGTTGTCTTTATTTTCACTTTTCCGGCACCTTTTCCGACAAAGCTTTTTCTGACCATTTTTTGTCCACCTGTCTCCTTGTTTCATCACATGCAACAAAAACACACATGTTATTTCACCATCATTTGCTCCCAGTTCACACACAAACCTTAGTCTTATATAAAAAGAACTGTGTATGATGAGTTTAGTTATCTCTGGAGAATATTTGTTGGTGAGTGATCCTTATTTGTACTCTGTTTTTGTTTTAATAATCATTTTTTATTTAATGTTGATATAAGTTTAGTCAAATTTAGGTGTCATATAGTTGACTTATTGTTTTGTTCTAGTTATATATATTTATGCAACTTATTTAGTTTTAGTTGTATTTGATATTTGTTTTTTTGACACGTAAGCAAAATTGAGCAACTGATTGGTTGGAAGCTTTTTTTTTTTTTTTTTTTTTTTTTTTTTTTTTTTTTTTGTAAAGATTATGTTAGTATATATGATTAGGCATGTGTTAATTTGTTGGGATCTGTTTGCTAATTTTTAGTGTTTATTAGTGTAGGATTTATTACAGGGTGCTCGGGATCGGGTTCTTGGCAAACCATTTAAGTGCGTTTTCGTATAGACAAACGCAGTTTTTGAAAAGTAGGTTCAACAATGCTCTTCTAAAACGTTGATTTGCGATGCATAATCTGTTTTGAAAATGCAATCCTAGACGCAAATATGGTGAAGTTGGGGATGTCATTGAAATAGTGTGAAGTACGAAAAAGAAAACAAGGTTTTAAGATAAAAGTATATAAGCATATACTATTTTTGCGGTTTGTTTTTGGATATATTCTATGCTTGTGCAAGTACTCAAAGAATAGTTTAATTGTTTATATTTAGTCTTTAACTTAACCTTGTTGTTTAGTTTTTTATTATGGTAAGTTAGGGAATCCGTTGCAGATTGGTTAGTTTATTAGTTGTTGAACAACGTTTTTGGTTTTGTTTACATTTGGCTTACTTACGGAAAATTAAGTCGAAAGATATTGTAATTATATATAGAACTGGTGACTTAATCTTTATTATAATGGTTTGGTAATATAGTTGTATATGAATTCGTTTTGTGTATATATAGTTTGTTTTTGAGCAAATAGATATGGTCTACGTTGTTGTTTCATATATAAAATAAGTATTGTGTCACTTCTTATTACGTCTTCCATTTGAGTTTTAGCAGAAATAGAACACTTCAAATTTGGTTTACTTTAGTTATTTTAATCGACTTGATTTTGCCTATCTGACAACATTGCTACTTGACACAGAAGAAGTGACGTTAACCATGAAAGAAAGTCCTGAAAGATACGTAAACCCGTTCTTGTCTGATGAGGAGAACGAGAAAGTCAACTTATGGAGCAATGATGAAGTCAGCTTCTCGACCAATCTTGAAGATGAAAAGTTTGGGAAGTCTTTAGCACCTTCTGATGTTCCATCAGAATACGTTGATAAAAAAGTTACAGAATGCAAATTTCCAGAATTGATATACGAAGAGAGTGGTTTCAATGTTGTTAAGGATATATGTGTAGACGAGGGACTATCTCATGGGGAAAATATTGAAACTGTTAAAGGCGATGAACATGATGACATGGTTGAGGATGACAAGTTAGTTTCTTCACCATTGGAAGATTTCTGCAAGAATGCTTATTTACTGTCCGGATGTGCCTCTGATGAGTTGAACTTGGTTATTGAATCGAAAATTGTCCAGAGCAGTGAAAATCGTGGTCCGGATACGTCGATGCAGACTAGCAAATCCAAAAATGACGTTGATCAACAGCTTTCGGAGGTTCGTATTTCCTAATAGTTGTTGCATGATTCAGTTAGTTACAATGTCTCTATCAAAGGTCTTGATATCCATTTCATGATACACATGGGTAGTTTTTGTCGATTATAGTTTGTTATTATGTCTCTGTTATAGATTTGTTAAAATGTCTATATTAAAGGTTTCGTCCCGTTGGGTTTACTTGTCAATATCTTTACTTTCTAAGGTTCTGTTTAGGCACCGATTCCCGGAAAAATGGAAGAGAACACTGCTTCAGATTCTAACAATGTGAAACCAACAGCCATTAATGGTCCTCATGAACTTCTGCTAGACACACAAAGTACACCCAACCATCACGACACATCTTCAGATAACATCACAGTGTCCGCAAACCAGTTGCAACGTGGTGGTGGCGAGTCAAGTTTCTCAATGGCAGGTCCTGTATCTGGACTAATTACATTCTCTGGACCTGTATCATCTGCTGGTAGCATATCTCATCGATCAGATGGCAGCAACACAAGTGTCAGATCCTTTGCATTTCCCATGTAATAACAAATCTTTGATTGCCTTTTTGAAGGCTTAATAATGCTACATAAGCTGTGTAGAAAGGTTTAATAATGCTACATAAGCTGTATAGAAGGTTTAATAATGCTACGTAAGCTGTATAGAAGGTTTAATAATGTTCATTTGTGTTTGCAGATTGCAAAATGAGTGGAATAGTAGTCCAGTAAGAATGGCAAAAGTGGACAAGAGACAGTCACAAAAGCGTCAGGGATGGAGGCAGGCATTTAGCTGCTGTGGATTTTAAGGGTCTTCGTTCTTTTTTAATAGGTTCTTAGTTCTGTATACACAAATCAAAATTCTACACTAGTTTGAGTAGATATATACACAAGCCATATCAATAGTGTGGTTTCAAGGCATATTGTGCTGTTTTCTTAAGTTCAGTCGGAATCTTCAGTCTAGGTGGAAAGGTCTGTTTTTACATTTTTGGTTTCATTTTGTTTATCTGTGAGCTTGATTTTTTTGTATTGGATTTTTTTATTCTCTCGATAGTCCCTATTATAAAACTCGTGACAAGACCTTAAACCTGTAAACTGAATTGTTCTTGATCATGTGCAGTCCAAACTTTCATTTTTGTTACGGCTAACATTAAGCAAGAACTGATAAGTGAATCAATAGCATTAATCAAGTTCAAAGTTTTGGTTCTGTCATGGTTCCGATTGAAACCGAACCGGAACTATACTATTCAATTAAAAGTTGGTTTGGTAGGGGGTCCGTTCTAGTTTTTCATAGCACTAGTAGGAGAGCTATAAAAGTTAGAGATGCATAGAAAGTAATCACCCTATGGCGCTAGGCTGGTCCTTCACAATTGGCTTAATGCTTAATTAATTTGGTTCTAACATGTCCTGAGTAGTTGGATCCTAGTCCAATTTGGTTCTAACATGTGCTCAAGTACTAAGTAGTTAAGTTATGTATATTTTCTTTATAAACAACGCTATACATTATTACTACATCCTCCTATAATTTATTAGTACAAGTTTCTAATTTCTTACAGCACATAAATATTGACAAGTGTAATCTACTATCTATTTATTTTTACCACTCTCATTGATTTTAACGCTTGTCATCAATCTAATGAGAACATAACTAGGAACATCAACTAAGAACATTTATCATTTTTCTTTTTCTTTTTTTATTCAGTAAGGGATTATTTTCTTCAAAAAAATACGAGGGATTATTGGGCTTAATATTGGTCTTTTTCTTATGGGCTGTTATTCTCTTAAAGGGTATTTATTGGGCTTTGAACTGTATTTATAGGGAGTAGTTAAGAAAACCAATTATTGTTATACAGTTATGTTATTGGAATGCGAGAGAATGAGAAATCAGGTTCTTAACTGATTATGCATTAACAATAGTTCATGAAAAAATGCCGATGCTTAACATATAAGATATTCATATGCAACCCGCATTTACTCGCGGCATATAAATAACAAGTGGTATTGATGTAGCAATGTTCGACTACGAGGTATCATGTGTGTTATAGGCATGTTACAACACCCGTTACATCAGCTTATTGCTAAATCTAAAAAAAAAAAAAAAAAAAAAAACCCTCTCCATGTACAAGTTATAGGTTTCTATTGCACAAAGTTTTATCTATTTTACATTTAAAATAAGTATAACAAAATAAATAAATAAATAAGCCTATAACATATTGCCATGGATATGGTGAGAGGTCGTATAACACAAGTCACGGTACTCTACGTCTCTACCACTCTACGGCATGTTATTGTTGATGCCATATATGCTACAACATGCCTATAATACACCCATACTGAGCACTTTTGTATTAATGTTGATGTTACAAGCATATGGGGGTGTTTGTTTTAGCTTGTAATGGGCTTATGTGTTTGTTGACTTGAGCTTATAGCTTTTAATTATGTTTATAAACTCAAGTTTATAAGCTCCTAAGTCATAAAAGTGAGTTTACTAACTTTAAATTTTCAATGAACTTATAAGAGCACTCAGTTCCTTGAGCCATAGAGCGTGTTATAGCTCTGTGGCACGACCTTATGGTACCAGGTGACACCGAAGCTCGCGTTATAAGGCCTTGCACCAAATCACCAGCCAGGTTATCTGGCATTTTTTTTGCTTTTTAATATTCTAACCACTTTCGTAGCGTTTGGTATGCATGAATAAAAGTTTGAATGGAATAAATTATTAAAATGAAATGAAAAATTATTGTTTGTTTTGAATTTTGTAGTGAATAAAAGTTTGAATGGAATAAATTATTACAAAAAATTTCATTACATAAGCCACTCCTTTGTTTTTTCTCATTCAATTATGACATGAAATCACATTTCGCCATATTTCATTTATTTCATTCTTTTTCAACGTCCATTACATTATACCATACAACATTCTATTCAAACATGGCAACCAAATAGGTTAATGGAATAGTAATCACTCTTTCAATTACTATGTTCATTCTATTACATCGTTGATTACAATCTTTTATTAGTCTATTATGTCTAACCAAACAGACCCTTTATGTTTGTGTGGTGTTTTTGTTTTTGTTTTGTTTTTAGTTGCAGGTGGAGTCGGGCAATATTATGAAGAAAATGATATTTTTTTCACTTTCAGTCTCATAAGATTTAGTATTTTAACTTTTAGTCCTTGTTAGTTAACTTCTTGCATCGTTAGTCCCAGTTAAGTTTGCGTTGTTAGTCCTTAAATAATTTTTCTTACATAATTAGTCCCAAAAATGTATAAAATTGGTGCGTTATTATATTTAAGGATAAATTGCTTGTCCTTAAAACTTGCCATTTTTGCGAAAAATACCCTTGAAAAAAATGTGGGAGTTATGGAGCTTATGTTTACACTTTTTGCGAACAAAGCCTCTGAACAAGCCATTTTGTTGCAAATTTGCGATTCTGGCTAACAAGCGTTAAATTTCCCCGTTAGTTGCCATATGAAATGACTAATTTCCGCTCATCTTCTTCCCAAAATTACTTTTTTTTTGAATTTGCAATTATTATCCCTCCACTATCCCCCATAACCACCACCTTCCACCACCACACAACCACCACCGTTCAACAACACATTTTTTATATTACAAAACTTTTATAGTAAATGGATCTCTTGTATGATGGCATGCTCTTTTAATTAATTGTACATCTAGCACGATAATTTGGCCAAGTTGGTTATTTGGCGTAATGGATTTGGGTTGAAAGGGTCATATTATTACAGGTTAGATTGACCTTAAAAACACTTGTTGTCCTATTTTATTATTTCTAGTAATGATTAACACAAAATAAGAGTACAAAAATATATTCGTGTGATAATCTAAAGCTTTGAACAAAGGGAGTTAAGTGATATCATACGATATACACATGGGTTGACTTTCAACTACTTTAGTCTGTTTAAGACATTTGAAACTAAAAGGTGAAGCAAATCATATTTCATAAGTAAATGGGGTAGCCGGAACTTAGTTTCCCATCTTGTATAAGACCAATGGCAGACTGAAGACTAGTGACATTTATATTACGAGGAGGACAAGGTTTTAGTTTCTTCATTCTTGGCCCTCAACTGCTCACCAAACGACAATAGTTCTTAAGACACAAGGAGTTTGTCATATAATGCCGCAATTCCTAGGTTACCTTTGGCAAACGTTTATGAAGATTATTAAGTACTTAAAACCTTATGTTATATGATAATTAATTAATATGTGAATTAAACCTAAGATTTGTCTAACTAATAAAATTTGAACCTTCCTAATTTGTTTAGTGCTTTCACACGAGTCACTTTTCCTTGGTACACATCCTATACACGTTTTCTTTGGGCACGACACACTATTACACTTTCCATACTTGTTTGCTAATCAAGAGATAAAACCCTTTTACATATCCGAATCAATTAAGAAATCATTTCCTTTGTCAAGCCTAATTTCTCTCGACATCACCCTTATGTAATTGATACGTAGTATCATTTTATTTCCAAAGATACACCACACGCTTTACTCCCTTATAACATATACGATTCTCTTTTCATTATTCTTACGGATCCAAAACAAATAACACAAAGAATTTCCTGATGATTATTCCTCTCAAGACAAGATGCCATTTTGTTCCGAGTCCAAGATTAGTAACTGTTCGTTATTGTGGTTGCTATTGGTGTTCCATTCGTGGTGATCAAGACTTCCGCTGACGTTGTATGTTCTGATTGGCACCATAACGTGACATTTTAACCCTTGTCGGGTTGGGGTGTTACAAACACCATCTCGACAAAATCGATTGTTACTCTAAAGAATGGCCACTCCTTGTACATCTCCTTCAGCATTTTGAGATTCTTTGAGTCCTTTTAAATAGCATGTTTGAATGCAGCTCCAAATCCAAGCCATACATGAAGATGAAACATTGTTTGAGTCCATGAAAATATCTAGGGGATTGGTTAAAGTGATTCAATTCAACCATTAGGTTTCCGTTTCGAAGGATGACCCCAATGTTCATGCGAGCGTATTCTAACTCGCGCGTGGCTTGCAATTTAAGAAGTCAATCATGCAAACTATGTGTTTGTAAGGTTATATTGATATATTTGGATTTTTGTGAATTATCAAACAATAACATAAAAAAAAAAGTATTACAAATATAAATTGAATTGATTCTACTGAAAAATTGTACTATTTAAATAAACCATTTAAAGCGAACAAGATATTAAAGTACTTATGATACGAAAGTATTTAAGAAATCGAGGATCCTTAAAAACTATTGATCGATATTCGTTAGTAGCATTAAGTGCTAACTCATCCATAAGTGCACACCATTCACGTTTGGGTGAAATAGGTGAATTCATTCCATGTTCAAGTGTAGCAGCCGTGAACCGTTGTAAGGTTCTAAAACACATACGTTCTTCACCAAATGACTATTCAATAACTTCAACTTGAACCGTGACACGTAGCGAACCATTAATAGTATCTGGTGGCTGAGACAATATAGCTAAATGGGTTGGCCCACCAACCCACGGTTCTACCTCGACCATGAAAGATAGTTAGCTTCACTCCAAATTGTTTAGTTGTAAGCAGTAAATCCTTTTGGGCCTTGTAAGCCGCTGTGCACTGCCCTGCGTCTTTCCCAAAATCTAAGTACCTAATCATGACCTATTGCTTACCATTAACCCAATTTTTATACCAATCAATGGAAAAACAATGAGCCATAGCAGCAGGTGCAGCGTAAGATCATCTAGTTTTTCGAATAATGGTGCAACCCTTAAAGTATTCTTTGCATGGCAATTGTGTTGTAAAAGTTCAACAACAAGCACATAAGAAGGAGCGGTTTCCATTGAGATTATATAAGCACCAAAATTATCTGATGGAAGTTTTGATATGACCTCAAATGTGTCTAAAACATCAGAAATTTCTTTAGTTTTGGAAAATCCAAGCTGTATAAAAGGCGTTTGATATTAAGTTGGGCTAAAAGCCATTCTTGCCTTTGTTCCTCTGACCACTTTCTATACGCCCCAATTTCTAAATGCTTTGTAATAGCATCAATAACATCAGTGTGTAGATTAGATTCTTGAACGAATATATAGTCTAATATAAAAGTTTTGCTAAATAAAAAAGGTGCTTTCGAATAGGGTGGTGATACTTACACCACAAAAAGTGATGCACACACCACAATATCACATCATTATTGCATATAGTATAACATGATATTGCATAAATTGTGGTATGCATCACTTTTTGTGGTGTAAGTATCAACACCCTTTCGAATAGTGTTGGTTGTGTGGTGGTGATGGAGGATAGTGGAGGAATAATAATTGCAAATTCAAAACAAGTAATCATGAAAAGAAGACGAGACTAAATTAGTCATTTCACATAGCCATTAATGGGGAAATTTAACGCTTGTTAGCCAAAATCGCAAATTTGCAACAAACTGGCTTGTTCAGGAGCATTGTTCGCAAAAAGTGCAAACATTAGATGCATAAGTCGCGCATTTTTTTCAAAGGCATTTTTCGCAAAAATGGCAAACCTTAAGGACACTTTTTGCTATTTACTTTATATTTAAATTATGTAATTTTTTACTTTAGCGTGTTCTTTTATTTGAAAACAAAGAAAATAAAAAAAAAAAAAAAAAAAAAAAAAAAAAAAAACTGCGGAGCTCGGGAGTGTTCTATAACTAGAGTGATGGAAGAATGGAAGAAGGTTTTTTTTTTTTTTTTTTTTTTTTTTTTTTTTTTTTTTTTTTTTAAGTTATACGGGAAAAAGCTAAAACAACATCTTTTTTGCTATAAAACATGTCATATGACTCATGGGTACCTAATGATCTAAGCTGTTAGTGTACATTTCCTTATCACGTGTACGTGCTTGAGAAGGATGATGTTAGTATATAATATAAGTCAATAACGTACAGCTACGTATCACAACTTTTTTTTTTTTTTTTTTTTTTTTTTTTCATTGGTAAAAGGACATTATAAACATGAAACGACTATTAAGCTAAATGAAAACGAAGGGCAGCTTACAACAACAAAATGTGGTTAGTACTTGGTAGGTATTTTAAATACATAAAACACCCGATTTACGGTATCTTGTTATTGATTATAATGGCGGCTAGACTGCACATGTGTCACGGGATCAATTCACAACGTCCAGTGGCACTTAGTGACTTGGATTCAACGACTAAGTAAGACAAAAAGTATGAAAGCGGTTAGCTATGAACATTTGCAAATTTACTCGGAAATACTTGATATATATTGCACTAGAACTCTTGATTACAAATGAGAGTGATTAGCCCTATTTATATTAAAGCTAATCAAATTCTAGAAGCTCTAACAGAGTATCTAAGATATGTACATAAGATATTTTCTAGAAAATCTCTATATCATTCTTATTAAGTATCTTTGATTTTAGGCAAAATATCTTAGATATTTTAAGTCTAAGATTCTAGACTAATTTAGTCATGTTGTCCTGTCGAGGTTTTACTTGGAGTGGGAATGTGATGATTTGGCTCGTAAACAACATGGCTTACTAAATACATTGAAGTGACGCAATTGCATCTTAGAGTTAACACACTTACAAGGGAATATCGATCACTTTTTTTTTTTTTTTTTTTTTTTTGGACCGATAACTATTTATCTCACATAATATATACCATAATCTATCTCATATGTCCTCAATAGGACTTAAACCCTCAAATGAGTTTCTCACACAACATGAGATACCATTGAGACACAAGCCTTTTTGTGAGAATATCGATCGCTACTTAGCTTAGAACAAACACATGCTTCAACATATATAATACGTAGTATAAGCTTTGTGCTCATATATACTCCATGCTTATTTAGTTATTTCATTGAATCGTTTATGTACCCACTTAGGAAGAGAAACACATGCATTAACTATATTAGTGTCTTTAAAGCAACACATCATACATATATAAGAGCAAATGCAAAAAATGGTTACCTCTTTCGTTTAGTGATCCATATTGTAGTAAAAGAAAGTTTAAATTTTAGCCTTGTGCGACTCCTAAACTGTACGACTTCACTCGAATTTTAACAAGTGTCATGAAGTTAGGTGGGGTGTTTTGCTCGACTAAACAGACATTTTGTGCGACCAAGATGTTGTTTGCTCGATCGATATGATGTTAGATAAATAACTTTTGTTTTATATAAAAGTGCGACCTAAAGTTGACATTTTTCATATAGAACAAAAATGATTTATCAAAACATCACATTAGTCGAGTAAAAAACATCTTGGTCGCATAAAATGTCACTTCGCACTACAACATTGACTGCATTTTGACGCTTTCGGCGAGCAAAAGACCCCACTTATCTCCGACACACTTGTCAAAATTCGGTTGGAGTCGCACAAGACTAAATTAGAAAACTATTTTTTTTTACTACAATTTGAATCATCAAACCAAAAGTTGAATTAATTAGTGTTGCCAAATGGACATTCTTGGAACTTTGTACAATTGCACAAATTTGACATGTGATGGAGATGTTATTGTTCCCACCTGATATAGAAGCACACAATGGATGGTACGTCTAGTCGCTAGCTGCTAGGGAGCTAGAGGATGTTCCCTAATCTTTGATTAATATATTAACTCGCTAATGCTAATTAACTTAATTAGAAGTAGGTCAAGAAGATGTTAGTTCCTACGATTTTACTTGTGCGTTGCCAAAGTTATTGTGTGTTGGGATGATCACGCATCCGTACTTGGTTGCCATTTTTGCATAATTTTTTTAACATATTTTGCATTGTTTTTCTAGTTCATATTGACGAGTACAAAGGATTGTATTTACCAAGAAGTGTCTTGTGGTAATTTGCAGCCTCACCGTTCCTTGAAAGGTTGTATAAACATGAATTGCTCCACTGGTTCCTTTTTGAAACTCTACACTTTGTGTTTTGTGTACTATCTCACGCGCGCGCGTACACACATTTACTCTGAGGGAATCTTGTTTAAGTCACTTGATTGTCATAGGTTTCCTCAAAATTGATACCCTTTTCATGGTATATATATCATAGTGTGCTGGTACTACTAACCTCTCCAATTCCTCAAAGCGATAAGTTATGGAAATGAAATTTGTGATCATAATGCTGCTCTCACTTTTGCTGTTTACTAATGGTCTTGCTCTCAGTAGTCACCAAGTGCTTCCTTATCATGGTTTAGGTATATGTTTATATATATACCCCTCATATATATACTAGCTCATGAGTCCATGGTGTTGCTTTAATTTATAAATTAGGCCATTTAATTTTTCGAATTTAGGTTATTTAAGAAATTCATATTATAACTATATGAATTACTATCTAGTTAGCATATTTAATGGTTTTAATTTTCATGTTCACATGTTTAATTTGCAGCTCATGGTCATGAAAAGGGGTTTGGTTTTCATGCAATGCCAAGAAAGTTGATGCTTAATCAAAAGGCAAGTTCTCAAACCCTAGTTCTTTGACAACAATGACATGCTTTGGTTTTATAACAGCAAAGTAAATTATAAACACCCTAGCAAGAGGCTAGGGGAAAGAGAGCAAACTTATACAATGGAATAAGCATTACAAGGATTGTTGAACCAATCAATCCAACTAAGAGATACTTTCTTTGTTCTAGAAACAATCCAAGTGAAAGATAGGAGTTTAATGTCATTAAAAATTAATGAGCTCTTTCTTTGGTTTCTTGGCCGCAATTGGAAATGAACCTCAAACTGATGAATGTGACACACAGAAAAACCAATAAGTTCAACCAAAAGTCGAACTTTATACTCATGCCTTACGTGACAACGGAATACTTTTTTTTCCCTGTTTAATTTTAGTTTTTGACCATTTGTGTCGAATATATGGTTTACTGGTTTGTTCATTGATAGGTTGAAGTCTTTCACCACTACAACGATTTGATGTCTAACAATGAGGCTTTATCAGGTATCTAATCTTTAACAGTTACACATCAAACATTATCATGCTAAACTAGATATCAAAAATTCAATTGTCATTTTCGTGTTGCGACCATGCAAACATTGAAACAAATGGTTTCATATTCCATATGTATGTTTTTAGAGCATTTTTAACTTGTTTATGTGATTCACTCATAGGTAAATCACACGGAGGAAAAGAAGCAACAACTAGTTCATCAAAAGGGACAAAAAAAGAAGCATTCGACCCGTTTCGTGTATTTGCTAGGGATTACTCCCCCGCCAGAAAACGACGGCCGGTGCATAACAAGTCTTTTCCAACAACTACCAATACTCCATGATCGATACTTGTGTCTTTAATTACTTTCAACAACGTTTAATCTTAGAAAAGTTTTATAATTTCTTTTATAGGAAAATTTTGTCGTAGACTATATATTTGTAAGTTCAAAGGCTGCAATTTTCATGTTATACTACATATGGTTTACTACTAATGCACACTATCTTTTTTTGTAAGTCGATCTGTATATATTTTTTCTTGTCAGGTGTTCCTAAACATAGCAAGGTTATGCATGTTTAAGAAAAAACAATAAGCTTAAATGATGGTACCATACTTACGTATGGTAGAGGTCGTTATCATGAAGGTGGTTGCATAGTTAATGTAGTATTATCTAAGTAGAAACAAGTAATATTAATGCATGTATTAAGTTTCTTAATCATATAGTAACTTTTAAGGCAATGTTTGTGCTATCTCCAACCATGTACTCTAAATTTGTATGAGATAAAAGCATCTTTTAATGACATTCATCATTCAAAAATTATTTCTCTTGAACCATGTACTCCAAATATGGAAAACCTATCGAGTGCAAAAGTTGAAAGATTTCAAATACGGAGTATATATTACTCCGTATATAGAAAACCTAACTAAATAACATTATAAAACATTTGGACGATGAATAGTGATCATTCATATATAAAAGATTTATCAATGCTTCCTTAAAAATCTCCATGAAAGATGATTCCAGATGTGTTTTGTGTCACTATTCTTTAAACATGGAGAAAATAAGTGTTTTTTTATACTCCGTATCAAAATACTATCTTTATTTACGGTTCAATCAGAAATATGTTACCAATGATTTAACAATATGTCGTGACTCTATACATATGTACAACAACTAACTGTTTCATTGTAGATTCTAACTGTACGTATTAAGTGTTAAGCACAGTATGTGTATGCTTTACATTTCGTGTGATTTGTGATGCAACGAGTACGTATAACTCTTCACACTTAAGATGTAAACATTTGTTGTCAAATTAGTTACATCCGTTATATTTACATGTAAACTTTATGTTTTTATGTGGATCGAATAATATTAATACACAGTTATAAACATAAACGTTTTATACGTATTACCGTGATAGATACTATTGTTTGTACATAACTATACACTTGCATTTATACGTATACCGTAATTGATGCTTAAAGAGGTAGTGTACTAGTGTACCAAATATTCTTAGTGGTTTACAAATTATATCCCCTTAATGAACTAGTTCAACTTATGTCCATGTTTTTGTTAAGACTTAAACTAGTAATATATAATCTAAAAATTGTATAAAACAAAAATGCCAGTCTCTTTTTCTTGTAAAGCATCTATGTACATTTGTTTATTACGACAAAACATCATCGGGTCAATGGAAAACTCAAACCCCAATAGACCATATTTCTTTATATATATGCATGCTCTTTCCCACATTGATACAAATGATCGGCTTAATTCGGTTTAAATGGAATCCAATATAACATTTACTTTAACCATTTATTTTATCAGATGGTCAATTGAATGTATAAACTGACGCACAATTGGTATGCTTATTATGTGCATATAGATCATTAATGTATATATGCCGGTGAACCAAAATCGGCAACTGTTCTCTTTAAAATGATTGCAAAGAATAACTCAAGTTATCCAATCACTTTCCATGTTAATGAAGTGTTTAACAAAGATTAACAAATAAGAATGACTAGACGGGTATCCGTACATAGCAATGAGATTTTATAATGGCAGATATTTTTGCTAAGCATTTTGTGTTTTGTGTAACGTTTTATGCAACCAAAATATCACTATAACTATCTGCAGCTATAAAATTTTGTTGCTATACACAGTTACTTGTCTAGTTTTGTTTTTTTTTGTTTTATGTACTAATTTCGTTTCAAGTAATGTTACAAACAGACACTCATACATACATGTACAACTATACAAACATACTTACTCAACTATATCATACATTGATAAGGTATAGTCTCCTCCGAGTAGTTAGGAGGAGGTAACTACGCTTAGAATAAAACCATCAGGTTATGGCACATGTTAGAAGAGCACTCCGGAGTAGCTGGAGTGACGGGAGTTGCTTCACGTCCGAAGTCAATGGCATGCGAGCCAAACCTATTCTAGAGCACAGGCTGCATCAGCAGACAGTCATGGTACGGGCAAGTACAAGTATGGCAAGGTGGTCCACAACGATCACCGTTAACGTTAAGATAAGATGATCCCCGAAGGCAGCGCCTGACCCTTCAGCAATTTATTCGCTGCTCCTAGACGACAAGAGAACCTTCGTAGAATTCGTGACTTGGAGCCAACTCCAGGTAGTATAAATAGGCATTGTTCATTCAGAGGAACATACACTATTCGTTGATACTCCATTATAGACTATCTCCTCCTTTCCTCATATTACATACTTATCATACCAAGCACATACTTATTCTCACGCCGGAGCTTGGTCTTGGATTAAAACCCCAAGGTGAGCTAAAGGTGTTCTTTCTTATTGCAGCCCAAAGGAAGAGGGAATTAGCACTAATATCTGAGGTCAAAGGGCTCAAGAAGTGGTTACAGAAAATTACTTCAACATACACAGATACGGAATACAATTATTCATCATTTACTACATAATTTTAATTACTTAGTTTCCTTAATGGGTGTAAACCCTTTATATGTAGTATAGATTAACACAAATATTTTTCAACGTTTAGATTTTTATTAGAAATACATCAATCCCATCTCTAACTTAAACACAAACCAATGTTATGGCTTAAATATGAATTTATACTTATTCATTGAATATTCAGTGGCCTAAGTTCAATTCTCCAAAAGGGGGAGAACGGTGGGATCACCCTGGTCTCATGCATCCTAAAAATGCCAAGCGGACCCTCCCCCAAAGACCCAGCCCCAGGCACTGATCACATGTCTCAGTGACTATACTTATCATAAAGTGGGCTTTGAATCTTGGTCATTTTCTCCAATAGGCTCCTCGTTGGCCTAAGTTCAATTCTACTACAACATTCTCTTTTGTAGCAGAGAATTAGGGTTTTCAAAAGCTTCTACTTTACACATCTCCATCAACAAAATTATATTTTCTTTTATTTTTCAAGTTTCTTACTCAAATCAAAGCTTTTGTGATTTCGCCGTTAAAACTGCAAGAGAGTATTAGAAGATATATATGGCCCTAGCCTGAATATTAGTTTAAGATCCATTGGTGTTCAGTGTTTCATCGTATATATTGCAATAGAGTTTGCGTCACAGGTTTTCACCATTGCACCACTAGCAATCCAAAACCTAATTTTAAAAGATACTTATCCGCCTACCAGCAATCCAAAAGTAACCTGAACAACTTGTAGAGATCTATTTGGTCAAGTAAAGAATAGCTAGTTAATGATTAAATATGTAGATCTATTTGGTCAAAGACAAAAGGAACAACTTGTAAACTAGAATCAAAATCATTGGTTCTGTATAAATGTTGTAAAAGATTTAATTTAGCACTTTTAAGTATATGTTTATATCAAGTTGGAATAGGAAAATATTTGTCTTTTTTGATATCTTCAACAAGAAATACAGTATTATTTGATTAATCGGCATCGTACGGTACCTGCAACAGAAACCAAGAGATTTGTGGTAAAAGAGAATGCGGCATGGCACAACCCAATGCAAATCAACCATCTCTACCACGTTTTTTGTGATTAAAAGTGTGCGCAACTTTTCATCTTTCTATATGTCTATAAAATTTTTATCAACCGGTTATTATTAATTCGATCAAAGACAATTTTTGAAATCAGACCTAAATTAGGAACCCGAGGCGAAGGAGCCATCGGTTTTGCATGGCCTGACTAAATCAACTATTGTAAACACTAGGCAAAATAGTTGAACCGGTTTTCATGTGTTCCAGTTTGTATTTTGTGTTGTACTATGTGATGTTTAAACTTGTCGTAAGTTAGAGCACTCGGTACCCTGAGCCATAGGGCGCGTTATAGTCCTATGGCGCGACCTTATGGCATCAGGTGACATCGCACCTCGCGTTATACGGCTCAACACCAAAATCACTAGATAAGTTATACCATTTTTTTTCATTCATTCATTCATTTCATATTGCAAAGAGCAAGGCTTGGATCAAGTGGTTAACACCCTTGCCTCTGAGGCAGAGGTTAAGGGTTCGATCCTCACCTCTTGCAAGGCCGAAAGTCCTTTTCTACCTTTGGTAAAACCGGAAGCAGCCTCTCTACCTATGGCAGGGGTAAGGCTGTCTACGTCTCAACCTCCCACATACACCGTAGAAGATGGTATTGGGACCCATAACCCGTGAAAGATGGTATTGGGATTTTTTTTTCTTTTTTCTTTTTTTTTTTCTTTTTCTTTTTTTTTTTCATTTCATATTGCAGCAATCTGTTTTGGGTAAAAAAATATTTAAAAAAAAAATAGATATTGTGGTTTAAAAATAAAACAAAAACAAAAACAAAACAAAAAAACGTTTTACCCATTTTTTTTACCATTTGAAAATCTTATAAACAACCTATACATCTTTTAAAATTAACACACACTTCTGCCTACACATCTCAATAATACTTCTCTTTATTTCTACCTTTAAATCACAAAAATAAATCCCGGTCAATCTTCATAGATCAATTAAATGCTCTCCAACCCGCAAAATCAAATACCAAATTATTCATCTTTATCTAATCCAAACACACCATAATCCGCAAATTCCATTATATCAAATGCCAACCAACTTATACCATTTGGTATGTCATACCATATCTCAAACCAATTTACCAACTTTAACCCATTTGCTAACCAACTTATACTCGAACAACTTCAAGTACTCGCTCAATTTCAACTTTAATAACTCCAACAAACCCAGATTTTCCAGCAACAATACGAACAAACCCAACAACTATACCAACCCCAATTTTCGCATCAACAATACCAACAAACCCAACAAAAATCCCTACAACCTCAACAATTTGAAGAAGAAGAAGGGCCATCGTTACCCAAGAAACGTTGCAAAGGCAAAGGCCAAGAACCTCACGAAAGAGAATAAAACCAAAATAACTCGTACGCCTTGGAGTTCAACCGATGAGTTAATTTTGGCGGAATGTTGGTTACATATATTCGAGGATCCGAACACGAGCACCGACCAAACCAATAACACGTTTTGGTGCAAAATTCTTGCGGAATACAATGAATAAGCCAAGAAAAAGGGATACATAACACGTTCCAAAAACATGTTCTTCGAAAAGTGGACTCTCATGAACTGAGAAGTCCATAAGTATAATGCGATTTCTCAACCAAACTATGAGGCTTAGTGGTGAAAATGATGAAGATTTGAAGACGCGAGTTGAACTCTTATATCTTGACAACGAAGGGAAAAGTTTTCCTCGCATAATTGGAATTCGTGAAAGACAAACATAAATGGTTGAATCGTGATCCGCCACATGCAAGAAGAATCCGAGGACGGCTAACTGGAGAATAAGCCAAGATATTTGGATATGATGTTTTGCCGCGTCCACCCAACAAAGAACGAAAGTCAAAAAGTCAACGATCTTCAAACTCATCGGACACTTCTTCTTCACAAGAAAATTTTCAACAAATGTTGCAACAACAACCCGCTTTAGACCGTAAGGTGAAGATAGAAAAATAAGAAACGAGGCTAAGGCGGGGGTGCAATTAATCAACGCTCAAACAAGGAACGAAGACATGAAGATACTTGCAATCAACACTGAGGGAAAGGATCAGGTAAACAAAGCTTTAATCGAGGAGGACAAACATGAAATTTGAGCCAAATATATTTTCCAAAACTAGCTTAGTTCATCTACTTTTATTTTTATATATTTTTAAAAAAATTTACGTCTTTTTTTATTTTATGTACTTTTATTTTATATCCTTTATTTTATTAATGAAATTTTAATTTTAGTTTAATGTGTGTTTTATTTGAATAAATGAAGAAAAAAAAAATTGTGTGCCCCGAGGGTATCATGTAACTCGAGTGATAGAGGAAGACTACTTTTTGGTTGAGTTATAAGTTTCGAGTTGTAGGAAAAAAACCTGAAGTGTGAAGTGTCCACTGTCATATGGCACCAAAAAATAGTCTTCCTCTATCAACGTTACAAGGTGTTTCACTGTTTCTTTTGCACTTACTTATGTTTGGGAGCACGTACACATCTGTAAAAATATCAACGAAGGAATTGAATTAGACAAAAACTCGCAACTCACATAAAGTCAAAGTTATATGAGCAGAATACATCTTTCTCCATTCCTAAATCATCACTCCAAGCACACACCATTCTTTGATCCTTTTACCAACTTATGAATCATACAACAAAGAAATTTATGTGAGTTGAAGCACTTATGAAATGGTTTAGGTCTCATCGATGATTTGCAAACTTTAAGATAAAACGAGTAGTTTGAAAATTTTGTTATTGTTGACATAAATAATACCTAAAAACATTATTAACATATTATCAATATCTCTATTTTTGATAATTACAAAACATAAATCCATTGATCTAAAATTTAGGACGTAAACAAGTATTTAGTGATTAATATTCTCTTTACATCCAAATCACTTAAGGTATAAATAAACAAAGTGTTTATTGTAATCTATGATCAAAGGAAATTTTTTCTCAATCACTACAACCTTTATAAAATGTCATAAACACTTAATATCTTTTATAAAACATTTTTAGAATTAAAAAAAAAATTAAATCATTATATATATATGATTTCAAATTTTCAACCAAAAATGGTAAATTCTATCCAGAAAAACCCTCCCCACAAAAGGTCAAAAAAATCCAACGTTCAGGAGGGTGGCCCCCTTAATTTTACTAGGCGGCCCCCTTAATCATTAAGGGGACCGCCCCCTAATTAAGGGGACCGGCCACGCTCCAGAACAATACTTTTGCTCCCTATAAATACTAGTTCATTCCACAGATTTTTTTTTTTTACCTTTTGCACTCCTAAACTTTCTGTTCTAGATCTCCATTTCTATTCTCTTAATCCTTTAATCATACATACATAAATCTTTGTTTCAAAGAAATCCAAACATCATCCTCTCAAGTGCAAGAGAAGAATACTTCTATCCTCCTAGACAAGAAGTATTACAACTTGTTGTGACCTCCACATCCAAGTTGTTAGAGCATCATCAATAGTATCTATCTCTTTGTGAAATTAGTTGTGAATATTTGATAGTAGATAGTTTAGTTAAGTTTATAGATAGTGTGATTGGTTAGTAGTTTGTTATGAAGGAGAAGAGTTAGGAAGTAGATTGTAGTGAAGAAGATTGGTGTGAAGAAGATAGGTGTGAAGTAGAAAGTTGTGAAGAAGAATTGGTGTGAAGTAGATAGGTGTGAAGTAGAAAGTTATGAAGTAGATTGGTGTGAAGAGGTTGTGTAGAAGTTGTGATTAAGTTGTGACGAAGTTATGGTGTGTACATTGGTGTGTAAGGTTTTCTCCGCCATAAGGGAGCTTGTTGACATAGTGAAGAAAACTCTCGAGTTAGGTGCTCGGGGAGTGGAGTAGGGCAAGGAAGGTGTCCTTGTAGCCGAACCACTATAAATCTCTTGTCTCGCGGTTCGATCTTTCCATCTCTCATTTATTTCTTTACTTAGATTATTATTGCTATATCGTACATATTTATTATTGTTCATATTGTGCAAGACTTGAAATCACATATTATCGAATCTAAATTTTTGAAATAAAGAAAACACTCAAACAATCTTTTGTACAAATTAAAAAGACGTAAAACTATTCAACCCCCCTTCTAGTTTTCCACAATTGGTATCAAGAGCCACGTCTAGCAAGATTTTTAAAATATATTGTATTTTAAAACTTGTAACGATCTATAGAATCTGAAAAATATTTAGAAGGGCAATCTATGCAAAGACCACCACTATTTGAAAGTGATGGATTTTTATATTGGAAAAATAGATTCGAAACTTATGTGAAATCAAAAGATCTTGATCTTTGGCATGTTATTACCTTACGTGATTTTCCTCCCACTCAAAAAAATCCGGAAACTAAAAAGGATGAAATTGTACCTATTGAAAAACAAAATGATGATTTGAAAAAGAAACTAGCTAAAAATAATGAAGCTAAAATGGTAATTTATAATGCGTTACCACGTAAAGAATATGAAAGAATTTTTATGTGTAAAACCGCCAAAGAAATTTGGAATCACTACTTATTACTCACCAATGTAATAGTCAAGTCAAAGATAATAAAATAGATCTTCTTGTACAACAATATGAACAATTTATGATTCCGGAAGAAGAATCAATTGATAATACTTTTGCTAAATTTAACACTATTATCACAAGTTTAAAAGCACTTGATGAGACATTTTCTAGTAAAAATTGTGTTAGGAAATTTCTTAGGGCATTGCATCCAAAATGGCGAGCTAAGGTCACGGCAATTGAAGAATCAAAGAATTTGATGACGTTATCACTTGATGAACTTATTGGCAACTTGAAGGTCCATGAAGAAATTATAAGAAGAGATTCGGAAACGGTCAAAGTCAAGAAAGAACAAACCAAATCCATTGCTCTAAAAGCCAAAAAGGAACTGATGAGGCGAAAAATGATCCGTTTTTAGGGGGTCATTTAAGCCCGAATCCGACTTTATTTGATCAAATATTGCCCTAAATCGTTCCTTTTGTGATTTTAGGTGTTTGGAGAGTGAATTCTGGAAAAGAGGCTATTTTGGACGTTTTTGGAGCATAAAGTGAAGAAAACGACAAAGTACCAAAAATCCAAGCTGAAGATACAAGGTGACGGCGTCAAGACCAAAAGCTTGACGGCGTCAGACATGAAGAATAATTTATCGTAGCTGGTGACGGCGTCAGATGGAGAAGTGACGGCGTCAAAGTGGCCAAGAATAAAATACCGAAGGTGGTGACGGCGTCACATAGGCCGTCACAAGTGGATCTAGGGCGTCCAAGGAAGTTTATGGCGGCGAGGTGACGGCGTCAGATTTAACTCTTGACGCCGTCAGAACGATTTTCCTATATATAGTTTTCTAGTTTTTTCATTAAAAAGAGAGAAGTTTTGGTGAAACCCTAAAGACAATTTTGGTGCCTCTTTCACAGGTTTTTCAAGGGTTCCAAACCCTTGAGACCTTGCATTGTAATTGAGATAAGTGTACTTTCAATTCAATCAATATGTCTATGTGTTGGTTGATTATCTCTTGTTCTTATCTTAATTCTACTATGCTAGGCTAGATCTCTCTTGTGTTTGCTTAGATCTAATGAAACCTAGATGTTGATTATGTGTTGATTACTTGTCTATTCTTGTTTTGAATGAATGATTTATATGTTAGGCTTAAGAAAACTGGCAGATCTCCAAATGGTAACATGCTTGAACGTCTTAAGAAACATGAACCGAGGCGTACTAGGTCTTTATTGGTTGTATTTAATGCATGAGCCACTGTTTACAATCCCTATAGTTGTGTTGGGTCATGGTGTAGGAGGAGATAAGAGCTCATAGAGTTGGGGAGTTATGTATGCCACTCCACGAATGGTATTAAGGAATACAACCCGTCATTCATACAAGTGTAACAAGTAATTAACATGTAAAAGATATCTAGGGAGTAATGAAGTCTAAGTAAACACAATTTCTCCAATTACTGCTCACAACCTTAGTTTAATTTCGTTTTCATTATTTTATTTTAATTATATCTTAGCTTTGGGTTAGTTGAATAGCTACTAATTCCGGCCACTCTTCCAAAACCCGAGATTTTACTTGCTTTCATAAAAATATAAAAATACAAAAATAATCATCTTTCACCTCTAGAACTATTAATTAGGTTTTCTAATCCTAGCGACACTATTCCTAAGCTGAACGATCAATCCCCCGGTACTTGTCACTATACTATACTACAACGATCAGGTACACTGCCTGGTGGGGGTTGTAAACCTCGCGAGATCCCTCGAGAGGTAAAGCAAGGTGCGATCCTCACGCATCAAGTTTTTGGCGCCGCAGCCCGAGGAATAGTTATTGTCTAGGTTAGGATTTCTTTTTATTAGGTCTACTTGCTAGATTCCTTTCTAGTAAGATTTTTATTTTTATTTTTAGGTCTTCTTTAGTCTATCTTGTTTCTTCGTGCCTTTGTTCGTAACTCTTTATCATCCGACATCATGGAAGGTGGTAACATCTTTGAACCCATCATCCCACCACAACAAAACCCACCATTAGAACCCCTTAGGCCCCGAACCTTAGGAGAGTATTCCCGACCTAGCCACCAAGGCTACCGAAACACCATTGAGCTCACCGGAGCCAATGTGACCCCCTTGCGATCCGACACCATCCGGTTGGTGCAAAGCGGATGTGCATTCCATGGACTTCGTTCCGAAGATCCAAACCAACACCTTAAGGACTTCCTCAAAATCGTAGATTCCATAGACCTAGGTGTTGAAACTAGAGAGACTACCCGTTTACGCCTATTCCAATTCTCTCTACGGGATCAAGCTAGTCAATGGCTTGAGCGTTTACCCGCGGGATCCATCACCACATGGGATGATCTCATCACTCGTTTCCTTGCTCAATTTTTCCCACCGGGGAGAACTACTAAACTTAGGAATGACATCTTGATGTTTCAACAACGTCAAAATGAATATCTTTATGAAGCATGGACTCGTTTCAAGGACTTACTCCAAAAAGTCCCTCATCATGGCATAGATCTTTGGCTCCAAGTCCAAATCTTCTATGACCATATCGACATCCCCACGAGGCGAACCATTGACCAATCGGCCGGTGGTAAGCTACGTGATCTTAGTGCGGAACAATCATGGGAACTCATAGAAGATCTTGCTCTCTATGACAACGAAAGTTGGAATGATCCCCGTGATTTGAACAAAACGGTCAAGGCAATATCTTTGCCTTCGAATAATTCAAGCACTCCCGAACGTAGGATCATGGAACTTGAGGACCAAGTCAAGTTTCTCATGAAATCTTACGAAGCTCCGAAGCATTCAAGCCAAGTGAACAAAATCACTTCTTCATGCGAATTATGTAGTGGTCCCCATGACACTCGTGATTGTGTGGAACTCCCCGGAACAGCTTTTGCGGACTACGCATCCACGCGTACCGACGAAGCGGGAGATAAGTGGTACACTTTCAAGCCCGAGCCAAACACATACGGTGATTCATACAACCCCTCATGGAAAAATCACCCAAACCTTAGGTGGAAGCAAAATCAACCCAATTCTTCCAATCCGCCTAATCGTTACCAATCAAACGGTCCACCATCCAACCATACATTCAACAACAATCCTTCTAACAACTATGGTAGTACCAACAATCTTGAAGGATTGATGTCGAAATTTATGGCATCTCAAGAAGCTCGCATAGCTAGGTTTGAAACCGAATTCAACCAACAACAAACGGAGATGACCAACAAAATCGACAACTTGTTGAAAGCCCTCAACAACCAAACATTAGCCACACCTAGGAAGGACACTAGGGACACTAATAGTGGAATCCAAGCTAAGGACCCCTCATCATCCAAACATGTCCACTTTGTCAATGTTGTCACCATTAAGCCAATAGATAGGGAGATAGAGGAGAGTGACAAAGATGAAGTTAGAGTAGAAGCCAATAGTGAGGATGAGAGTAGGGAAGTTGAGGTTAATAAGGATAAGGAATTAGAGGAGGTAGAACCTATAGAGGAATATTTTGATAAGTTGCCAACCAAGGAAGAACGGGAATACCATAAGGATTTATTCGATAGTCCCGAGACAACATATATCTTTGGCGATCCCCTGATCAAAATAGGAGACCCCTCTAATATTAACATCCCATGCAATATCGGGCACATGCATGTATGGAAAGCTTACATAGACCCTAGATCCCCTGTGAACATCATGTCTAGGACTTATTACAATTGGGTGATGAAGAAGCAACTCAATTTTAGGATAATGCCCGGTAAAAGTTGGATAAGTAATTTTGCAGGAAGAGTTAAGGGAGTACATGTGATTATAGGGAATCTCACTTATGAGATTGATTTTATGATAGTGGAAGACACGCGTCCGGTGATAGATGCTTGCCTAAGTCAAATAATATTTGGGAAACCATTTGTTGAGGCCACTAGGATGAGTTATGATCTGACATTAGGGATAGTTAGGTTCAAGAAAGACAATGATGAGGTTGCTTATCAAATGCCCTACAAGATTGAGCAATACCGCCTTCTCTCTAATTTCGAAAAGGAACGTAAGCAAGTGGCTTATTATAGGAATGATGAGGATAGACGTAGAGGAGTAGAGTATGTTAGAAATAGAATGCTTGGTTTCTACAAAGAATGCTTACAACTAGGTCCGGAATACAAAACTGGTTTAGAAGACGACCTAGAGAGTGGAACCAATGATGAAATCACGTAGTAACCCACGACTTTGAGTCTAGCTACAAGACTCGTAAATAAAGAAAAGCGCTTCTTGGGAGGCAACCCATGTTTTGTGTGATTTTTATTTGTTTGATTGTTATTTGCTTCCGTATGCATGTTTTATTTTTATTGTTGGTTGATCATGTTTCTCTACTAAAAAGTGGAAATACTTTATTATGTTGTTTAGACTAGTCTTAACTTCAACCTAGAGGTATTTTTGCAAAAGATAAGTGTAAGGGGAAACCCCAAATATGTTTTTAAGAAACAAACCGATCATGATTCTCCACAATATTTAATGAACATGTATATTCGTATTTGTTAGAGTCAAATGCTTGTATTGAGTCATAATGAAGTTTTGCAGGATTTTCCAGGAAGTAGGACAAAGTTTTTCCAGAAATTTTCCGGAAACTTAACTTAAGAATTTCTGCAGGTTCATTCTGACGGCGTCAGGGAATTGCTCTTGACGGCGTCAGGAGTCAAAAATCTGGAAATTTTACCGATTTTGTTTTTCTAACGGAGTCTTATGGTTTTTGTGAATTATTAAGTTTTATAATCTCCAGGAAATCTGCAAACTTCATTCCACAAGCATTATATCTTACTTTGTTTTCTAGGATTTAGTAACTTATATAGGATGCCGCCGATTTTACGCGAGGTTGCCTTGTCTACTTTTGTCAGGATTTACAGGTTATTTGTGACAAGAAGATGATTTATATTCTGGAAGGGAAGCTTTGATTGTTCGTTTTCTTGGAAGAAGATTTAACCTGGCCAACTAAAATCCATACCGAGCGAATCAGGGGAGTATTTGATTTCATTCTCTTTACTTTTTAACTTTTACATTCTTTACTTGAACATTGGGGACAATGTTCATCTTAAGTGTAAGGGGAGGGTAAAAAGATGATACCTTACATATGCACTTTCGCTTGAGTTTGTTTTGTTTGATGGTAGATGAGTAATAAAACTACGAGAAATACTTGTTAGTGTAATTTTAGCGCCAAATTTAAAATTTTTTACAACATTTAGGAGTGAAACTTTAGCCATAGCAAGCGTCTCATGGATAGGAGGTTGTATGACTAGCACATAACCGTATATTCAGAAAAATTTTCCACCCAAAAATGTGAGGTTCGCCTTTAGATTTGATAGGAAAAGCATTCATTATTAGTGCTTATGAGTGTACCGGTAGCATTTAGATTCTAGAACTTGCGTTAGTGAAGCATCCCGAGACCGCTAGTGAGACTACATTCGCGTAGTAGGATTTACTACAAGATAAGAGGCATTAGGATCACCCTTGTGTTAAACCCGTATCATGATTACTTGACCATTTAAGTCATATTACTTGGCTAGTTAAGTCAACTAATTTTTCCCACACCCTTAGCGTTGTACTCATTTTTAGTACACGATACCCCTAGTACACCCCTCCGAGCCTATCTTTTCGTTTCTAACTTTAAGCATTTTACTTAAAGGAAGAATTTGTTACACCCCACTTAAATGTACAACCAAATCGCCTTAGCCTTCCGTGTATGCGCTCATTTTTAGTGCATTATTGTTATTTGTTAAACCCTAAGTTAACTTTCTAATTGATTACATGGTTGCTAAGTCGAGTCATATCCTTGTACATATTGTTTTGGGACGATTGGGACTCATGGGTAAGTACTTATTTTATGGAGTAATGGGGAAGAACATCACTTATTACCCCCATACGTGCGTTAATCTTAAAAGTGCTCCAAGTGTTTTGATTTTCTTAATTCGAGTCATTAGATTAGTTAAATGTAAAGTATGTAAAGATTCAAGTGTAAGGGGAATGCTCATACCCCTATGATGTATTATTTTGGATGGTAGGGTAAGAGTGTATGAAAAAAAAAAAAAAAAAAAAAAAAAAAGAAAAAAAAAAATCGAAAAAATTAAGAAAAAGAAAAAAAAAAAAAAAAAATAGAAAAAGGAAAAAGAAAGAAAAAAACATACGGACTACCATCCCGTTTTTATTCTATGTTTATTTTATGTTTTTGTTATTTTTCATTTATTAGCTTAAGTCGAGTCTAGTCTTGGCTTAGCAACGCCATCTTGTACATGTAATTAACTAAGATTGTTAACTCGCCACCAGTAAAACTCCCTTTATCCAACAAAACCGTGTAATTCATATCCCTACACCTAACGTTATAACCCTTTGAAAGACCTCTTTGATAGTTTATCCTAGGTGCTTACGCCATGTGGTGGAGGTTTGATCCTTTCCCAAGCCTATGGTAATCTATTTTGCTATGACAGGTAGTGAGAGATATCTTCCATTTCCATAATGTTATATTACTTTATTACACCCGAGAGATGTGAGTATCTAAACACTATTTGTGAGGTGCTTGTGTATGACCTCCGTGCTTGTCTATTGGTCTTTTGTGGAACGATTATTTGTTGTAATTACTTTTATATTAGTGTTAAATGACCCCTGACTTGTCTTTTGAGTAGAATAAAAGCTCATTTGCTTGAGGACAAGCAAATCTCAAGTGTAAGGGTATATGATGAGGCGAAAAATGATCCGTTTTTAGGGGGTCATTTAAGCCCGAATCCGACTTTATTTGATCAAATATTGCCCTAAATCGTTCCTTTTGTGATTTTAGGTGTTTGGAGAGTGAATTCTGGAAAAGAGGCTATTTTGGACGTTTTTGGAGCATAAAGTGAAGAAAACGACAAAGTACCAAAAATCCAAGCTGAAGATACAAGGTGACGGCGTCAAGACCAAAAGCTTGACGGCGTCAGACATGAAGAATAATTTATCGTAGCTGGTGACGGCGTCAGATGGAGAAGTGACGGCGTCAAAGTGGCCAAGAATAAAATACCGAAGGTGGTGACGGCGTCACATAGGCCGTCACAAGTGGATCTAGGGCGTCCGAGGAAGTTTATGGCGGCGAGGTGACGGCGTCAGATTTAACTCTTGACGCCGTCAGAACGATTTTCCTATATATAGTTTTCTAGTTTTTTCATTAAAAAGAGAGAAGTTTTGGTGAAACCCTAAAGACGATTTTGGTGCCTCTTTCACAGGTTTTTCAAGGGTTCCAAACCCTTGAGACCTTGCATTGTAATTGAGATAAGTGTACTTTCAATTCAATCAATATGTCTATGTGTTGGTTGATTATCTCTTGTTCTTATCTTAATTCTACTATGCTAGGCTAGATCTCTCTTGTGTTTGCTTAGATCTAATGAAACCTAGATGTTGATTATGTGTTGATTACTTGTCTATTCTTGTTTTGAATGAATGATTTATATGTTAGGCTTAAGAAAACTGGCAGATCTCCAAATGGTAACATGCTTGAACGTCTTAAGAAACATGAACCGAGGCGTACTAGGTCTTTATTGGTTGTATTTAATGCATGAGCCACTGTTTACAATCCCTATAGTTGTGCTGGGTCATGGTGTAGGAGGAGATAAGAGCTCATAGAGTTGGGGAGTTATGTATGCCACTCCACGAATGGTATTAAGGAATACAACCCGTCATTCATACAAGTGTAACAAGTAATTAACATGTAAAAGATATCTAGGGAGTAATGAAATCTAAGTAAACACAATTTCTCCAATTACTGCTCACAACCTTAGTTTAATTAGTTTAATTTCGTTTTCATTATTTTATTTTAATTATATCTTAGCTTTGGGTTAGTTGAATAGCTACTAATTCCGCCCACTCTTCCAAAACCCGAGATTTTACTTGCTTTCATAAAAATATAAAAATACAAAAATAATCATCTTTCACCTCTAGAACTATTAATTAGGTTTTCTAATCCTAGCGACACTATTCCTAAGCTGAACGATCAATCCCCCGGTACTTGTCACTATACTATACTACAACGATCAGGTACACTGCCTGGTGGGGGTTGTAAGCCTCACGAGATCCCTCGAGAGGTAAAGCAAGGTGCGATTCCCACGCATCAGGAACCTAGTGACGATGATGACTCAAGTGACGAGAGTGAAGACGAAGAATATGCAACAGCCGTAAGAGAATTCAAAAAATTCTTCAATAGACGAGGAAGATTCACTAGATCACCACGAGACGAAAGAAAACCGTTTCAAAGAAATAGAAGTGATAACTACGGGAAAAGAAAGCGCTTTAGATGTGGAAGTCCAAACCATCTCATTGGGGAATGTCTAAAGCCGCCGGGTTATGAAAATCAAGGCTCCTTTGTTAGTGGAACATGGAGTGATAGTGACAAAGAAGAAGTGGAAAAGCCAAGAGACGAAAAGTGTTTTGTGGCAAAAGCAACCGACGAAATATGTTTAGGAATTGACTTGGAGCCTGTCGAATTGATCAAGGATAGCGGATGTTCGAGGCACATAACGGGGAACCGCAAGCTATTTTCTACGTATAAGGCATACAATGGAGGTAACGTTATTTTCGGTAGTGACTTGCGTGGAAAAATCATTGGCAAAGGTACGATTTCTCAAGACTCACTTACTATTGAAAATGTTGAGCATGTAGATAATTTAACATATAACTTGCTTAGTATAGGCCAAATATGCGATAATAAATGTAGAGTTACCTTTACCGAAGAGGATAGTGAAATAGTTAAGAATGGAAAGATTATAGGTAGAGGAATTAGGAAACGAGGTATATATGTTATGAAACTAGGAAACAAACCTGAAGATAGGATATGCCTAACGACCTTAGACGAAAACTCCACATTGTGGCATAGGAGATTAGGACATGCAAACATGCAACAAATACAATCTTTAGCCTCTAAAGAACTAGTTAGAAACTCGCTTAACCTAAAATATGACAAGCATTTTTGTGATGCATGTAAAATTGGAAAACAAGTTCATGCTAGTCACAAAGCTAAGAATATAGTATCCACTACTAGGTACCTAGAATTATTACATATGGATCTTTTTGGTCCATCCGCTGTGCGGAGCTATGGAGGAAACAAGTATACCTTAGTAATAGTAGATGACTATTCACGATACACGTGCACTAGGTTTTTAAGTGACAAAACCCAAGCCTTTGAAAAATTTGAAATATTTAGTAAAATGATTCAAAATAAATTAGGATGCACAATAGTAGCCATTAGGACGGACCATGGTAGGAATTTGACAACGAAGTACAATTCAGAAAATATTGTGATTTAAATAGAATATCTCACAATTTCTCCACTCCTCGTACTCCTCAATCAAATGGCTTAGTAGAAAGAAAAAATAGGTCACTACAAGAAATGAGTAGAGCAATGTTAAATGAACAATCCATCCCACAAAAATTTTGGTGTCACGCTGTAGATACATCAACATATATTATTAATAGGGTATCAATTAGAAGAATTCTAGGAAAAACTCCTTATGAGTTACTAAGAGGTAGAAAACCAAACTTGAGCTACTTTAGGGTATTTGGAAGTAAATGTTATATTTTAAACACTAAGGATTACCTCACTAAGTTTGACCCAAAATCATATGAAGGAATATTTTTAGGGTACTCACAAAATAGTAAAGCATATATAATACTTAACAAACACTATATGAAAGTAGAAGAATCACTAAATGTAACATTTGATGAAACACCACCACCTCCTAAAACATTACCTTTAGAAGATGATGACTTAGTCGAAGATGAAGCTATTGAGGTTAGTAAAACAAAACCCATAGGAAATGATAATGAAAACATTGACTTAGGAAATAACGAAATTGTAAATGTTAAAGAATCTAGATCACATCCATTAGATAATATAATAGGACATCTTAACCAAAGAACCCTTAGGTCAAAAGCCCAAGATAAAAATAACTTATTTTGTTTCCTCTCAGCAATAGAACCTAAGAATATTAATGAGGCTTTAAAAGATAAAAGTTGGGTTATAGCTATGCAAGAAGAATTAAATCAATTTAAGGTAAATGATGTTTGGGAATTAGTCCCAAATCCAATGAATATGACCATCATAGGAACTAAATGGGTATATAGGAATAAGTTAGATGAAAATGGAATAGTAACTAGGAATAAAGCTAGGTTAGTTGCCCAAGGTTATAATCAACAAGAAGGAATTGATTATGACGAAACTTATGCCCCCGTAGCTAGACTAGAATCTATTAGGATATTACTTGCCTATGCATGCTCCCTAGATTTTAAGTTATTCCAAATGGACGTGAAAAGTGCATTCCTTAACGGTTTTATCAATGAGGAGATTTATGTGGCACAACCTCCAGGATTCATTGACTTCGCAAAACCTGATTATGTTTATAAGTGAAAGAAAGCTTTGTATGGACTCAAACAAGCTCCCAAAGCTTGGTATGATCGATTAAAAGCTTTCCTTATTAAACATGATTATTCCATGGGAATGGTAGATAACACTCTTTTTACTAAAAAGAAAGACCCAAATCTCATCATTGTTCAAATATATGTTCATGACATTATATTTGGATCGACTTGTCAAGACATGTGTGATGAATTTGCCAAAATCATGCATGATGAGTTTGAGATGAGTATGATGGGTGAACTAAACTTCTTCCTAGGATTACAAATAAAACAATTAGAAGATGGAATATTCTTTAACCAATCTAAGTACATTAAGGAAATGCTTAAGAAATTTGGCCTAGAAGACTCAAAACCCATGAAAACTCCCATGTCTACGGAAGTGAAACTCACAAAGGATGATGAAGGTGAGTCCGTAGATAACACCAAGTATAGAGGAATGATAGGTAGTTTACTATACTTGACGGCAAGTAGACCCGATATCATGTTTAGTGTCTGCCTTTGTGCCCGTTTTCAAGAGGATCCCAAAACCTCTCACCTAGAAGCGGTTAAACGTATCTTCCGATACATTAAAGGCACTATACACTTAGGATTATGGTATCCTAAGGGATCCGGCATAGAAACCATCGTCTATGCGGATTCGGATCATGCAGGAGACTACATAGATAGAAAAATCACTAGCGGTATTTGCACTTTTATGAGATGTTGCCTAACATCTTGGTTTTCGAATAAGCAAACCGCTCTTGCTATTTCTACCACTGAAGCCGAATATGTAAGCGCTGGAAAGGTATGTCAACAAGCACTATGGATGAAACAAACTCTCATAGACTATGGCATTAGGTTAGAAAATGTTCCCATTATGTGCGATAACAAAGGTGCGATAGATTTAAGTAAAAATCCGGTGCAACACTCTAGGACTAAACACATAGAAATACGCCACCACTTCCTTAGGGATAATGTACAAAAAGGAAACATATCCATAGAAAAGGTTGCATCAGAAGATAACATTGCGGATATATTCACTGTGGAAAACTAGAAGGGGGGGTTGAATAGTTTTACATCCTTTTAAAAATTTATTACCAAAATATTTTGTAGCTTATAAAAAATTTCGATTCGATCTTAAGTGAGTTCAAGTAACAACCAATATAAGCAAGTCTAATCTAATAATGAAAGTATTGAAATAGAATGAAGAAAAGATAGAGTTAGAAAGATCAAACCACAACACGCGAATTTATAGTGGTTCTGCTACAAGGACACCTTCCTTGCCCTACTCCACTCCCCAAGTACCACACTCGAGAGTTTTCTTCACTATGTCAACAAACTCCTTATGGTGGAGAAACCTTACACACCTTGACTTACACGAGTTAACGACACTAAGCTAAATGTCGAGTTCTAATCGTAGCTAGAACCAATCTCATAACTTCTTCAAGACTTCACACCTTCTTCACACCTTCACAACTTCTTCAAGACTTCACACCTTCTTCACACCTTGTCAACTTCACACCTTCTTCTATGCACAACTAAATCACAACTACTACACTACTTTACAACACACCTAGTTTCTAAAATCAACAAATTCTCACAACACTTTTACAAATATCTAACACTACTACAATATGAAAATAGCTAATCACAACACTACTACAATTTAATGGATGTAGAGGAGTGTTCTTCTTCTTGCACTTGAGTGGATGAAGCTTTGGATCACTTGGAAACAAAGACTTATGAATTATATGATCAAAGGATTTTTGATATAGAAATGGAGGTTGGATCAGAAAGTTTTTAGTGCAAAAAGGTGAGAAAAATATGTGGAATGATCCAGTATTTTAAGGGACAGAAAATACTGTTCTGGAGCGTGCCGGTCCCCTTAATTAGTGGGCGGTCCCCTTAATAATTAAGGGGGCCGCCTAGTATAATTAAGGGGGCCGCCCTCCTGAACGTTGGAAAAGTTTTTCTGATAAAATTTGCCCTTTTTGGTTGGAAATTTGAAATCATATCTTTGTAGTTTAATACAACAATACCAAAAATGATTTACAAATATATATAAAATGTTAATATCATTTTATAAAATGTTATGTCTTAAGACACGGTTTCCTTTGATCATGTAATGCATAAGATGCTTAGTTTATGCATACCTTAAGTGATATTAGGTGTAGAGGTAAATATTTGTTACTAAATACTTGTTTACGTCTTAATCTTGACTTAATTTGATTTAAGTTTTGTGATTATCAAAACATAGGTTTATTGAGAAATATTAATAACGTTTTTAAACATTATTTATATCAACAATCTCCCCCTTTTTGATGATTACAAAACTTAAACTCATTAACGGGAGTTTATATTTACTTCTCCCCCTTTTTGTAGAATCGAAAAGGTTATGCCGACGATTTTCAAACGTGAAAATTTGACGGGAAGATATCTCCCCCTTGATGTGTACTCCCCCTCGTTTGGGGGCACCAAGAGAATGAGCTATGGAATGCTTTGCAAAACAAAAATATTAGAAGCACAAGTATATACATGCAAATATATATAAGGTGATGAAAATATAATTAAGCATGTTTGAAAAGAAACATTCATATTAAAGCAATAGTTGTGTCAAGACACAACAATACAAGTAGCAATAATAAATATTACAAGTAGGATAGCTATTACATAAACTAACAACTAGAAGAATATTTCATCATGCAAAGAGTACATGGACTTCATAGAGCTTGCAAGCAAAAGGGTGGTAAAGGCTTTATTTATTAAGCATATCATATGCTTAATTTGGAGAGCATGATGGTGATGGTGATGGTGGAGGAATGGGTGAGAATTGTGGTGGAGGAACAATTGGAGAGGATGGTGGAGTTGGTGGTGGTGGTGGGTTAGTGATGAGTGATTAATCACACATCCTTTTAAGACCCAAAATCAGACCAAATATACCAAATACTAACCAAAAATGCCAAGAGAACGTTTGTTTTTGTATTTGTGTATGTGCAGGTACGGATATGAGAAAAATGATCAAAACGAAGCCAAAACCGACAAAAACGAGCACGAGATTGGAAAAAGGTCAAAAGCCGGAGCCGGGGAAGCAAAATGATCAAAGAAAGCTCATTATGTCATTAGAAGTCCTCAGAGATTCAGAAAATATCAATATTGGTCCCTAATCAAAGTTTGGAGAGATTGGCAATTTAAGTCCCTGCAGTTTCAGATTTTGGCAAATATGGTCCTTTAATGAAATTTTGAAGAAAAGTCAAAGTCAACCCTCCATGATTCAGAGATTGACAACTTTAGCCCTTAGAAGAAACTTTCAAAGATTTACAGATTTGGTCCCTATAAAATTTAGAATTACAAACTTGGTCCTTGTAATAATACTACTACACCTTAACAACCAGATCCACTAAAAATAAACCTAACCTCAAGCCCACCCAATAACAAAAGCCCATAAGCCCACTCCCTAATAATCCTACCCAGTCCACCCTTATTACCCAATACCCAACCCAGTCAAACCCTCAATACCCGGTCAACACCCTTAATAATAAAACACCCAATTCCCACTTTCCCGCCCCCCAAAATAATTTTTACCCAGAAAAAAAAATCACTGTACCTAGAACCCTAATTTCACCACGCCCAAATTACCCCCTCTTAGTAATAATTACCCATGATTGGATCTTTTAGAAGGTGTCAGGCGCATGTGACGGAATGTTTTGGGTACGTGGACAAATCAGAGGACACACGCAGGATTGAGGTTGTCACATCATCTAATCCAAGGGCTATTATTCAAGGCTTAGGGACCAAGTGTTATCTAACGGCTTAGAGAGACTCAGAAGAAACACAACATCACGAGGATCAGTGACATGGCAATCCAGAAGCATCCACCAAGCTCTCCTCAGCAACTATATATACCCCCCTTCTTCAGTCATTAGAGTGTGTAGGTTTTGATAATTGTTTAGCTTTCTGTTTTTAAGTTTTCATTGTAATTTTCTTTTAAAAAGCATTGTACTAATTTCATTTTTATGAATATAATCAAAGTTTTATTTTCAGCTTATTGATTTAAGTTTCTTTTTAGCTTAATTTCTTTATTTACTTATTGCTAGTTTAAATCAGTAATAGTAGTTTGCTTAAATCTCTATTTTATATTCCTGTTTCAAAAAAAAAAAAAAAAAAAAAAAAAAAATTGTTTCAATTATAAGTTCAAGTTTAATACAGCTTATTTACTGATTTGTATAAGTCTACATAAGTTTCCATATAACTTTTGTAAGTTTTTTCTAAATCAAAATTTTCAAAAATCATAAGTGGTCAAACAAGGTCAACTGTTCAGGCTTGTTTCAATAAGCTAGCTTAATTGAGGAGTAAAGGCAGCCAATAAGGTGACCATTTGGCCTGTCAAAAGACAGGCAAGCATAGTGAACCCCCTCTGTTTGAGCTGAGGGGGATTTGGTTTGTAAGTCTCATTTATTTTCAATTCTGCATAATTAGTAGTAGAATTAATCTGTTTGTTGTTGCTTATTTCTGTTATTCAGTAGTAATTGCATCTTATTCAGTTTTACTTGTAGTTTGTTTAGCATTATATTCCTAGTTTCATGATCTGAGTGGAGTACTACTGTTTCATTCATCTGTTTAATAGTTGATCTGTGTATCTGAGTGGTTGTGCATCTGAGATCTGAGTTTGAAAGTTCTTTAAGAAGTTTTTGATTCATTTAAGTTCTGAGGATAAAGTTTGGTTTGCATAGGATAGGATTTGGGTGAGAATTGGTTGAGACAGTTAGTCAATATAAGGGTGTTTGGCATAGCATGGTCTGCTGAATTCTAGGCTATTACAGAGGTAGTGGTTATCTTAGTTTAGTCAATTAGGTTGCACTAGATTTAGTTAAGCATTCAACTAGTAGTCATTTCATATAAAGTCAAACTAATCCTTCAATCCAAAGTAGCAGTTAGTAATCTGAGTCTAGTAATTGCATAACCAAAATTTTAGTTGCATGAGTATTAACTGTAGTTTACTTCATTATTGCATTTACAGTTAAAATATTAGTAATCAAATCTCCTTATAGTCAAAATTTTCATAAAAAGCAAAAAGTCAAAATAGTGGCACACAGTTTTTGGACAATACTTTGAGATTAATTTTAGAGTTCATTTTTGACTGATATACTTTTGATCTGATATTTTGAAAAATTTGTCAGTAGGAGAAGCTATTTCAAAAAGAATTTTGAGTTTTAAAAGTGATTTGCTTATTGAAAAAGCATTTGGAAGGTAACTGTTTGAGCATATACAAGCCCTGTACATCAACTTTGAATCAATCTTCTAGGGAACTCTTAGGCTATCAAATTGAATTGGGTATTAGATTTATTGGTGGTTTTGGAATCTCAGCTAGGTAGTCAAGCATTTGCCCCCACAAGCTTTCATTTCTGAGCTTATTCTGTCAGCTTATTTAGCTCATAAGTTGTGAGGTTTGAATCTAGTGTCTGCTTTCTAGAACAGGGCTGCAAGTGTTTAATTTTGATCGTACTCTGAGTTAATTTGTTCACTTTAGTTCATTAGTACCCAAAGTTGTTGTTCCAGTTGATATTTGGCTAGTTGCTTATCTGCTAGTGCTTATTGCTTATTCCAAGTTGCTAATTGGACTGTCTTTGGTGCTTTTATGTATTTCTGAGTGACTTTTTGGCTTAAATACTGTTCCATCAAGCTTCTTAGAGTCATAAAATCACTTGGTTAAGTTTTGGTCAAATTGGTCAAATAGTGCTTATAAATAAGCACTTTGAATAAGCTATTTTTGCCCATTAAGCACTTCCAGTGCTTATTTTTCAAATTTTATATTTTTCCTAATTTCAAAATATTATTTTAGAATTTCCCTGAAGTTTTCATATTTTTCTGAGTTAATTTACTATTTTTCCTATTTAATTTTTATTTTTAATCATTTTTAATTACTTTTTAATTACTGAAAAATACAAAAAAATCAGAAAAATCCCAGAAAAATCCAAAAATATTTTATAAAATTATTTTTAGTTATTTTAGAATTTTAGAAATTTATTTTTTATTTTTCTCAATTTATTTGCATTTTCTTTTAATTTTTAATTAGAATAATTAGTTTTTAATTAATAAAAAATAAATAAAAAGTCAAAAAAATATTTTTCTTTTTCTTAAAATTTTCTTTTATCATTTTTAATTTTTGAAAATTATTTCCAAGTCCTTAGGAGTAGCGTAGCTTAAAAGTCGCGTTTTATTTCGTACGTTAACGTTTATTTTCTGTTTTAGCTTACGTTTTCATTTCTACGTTACATTTCTAGTTGCCTTACTTGAATTACATGTTTAGTTGATTATTTGTGCTTCATTTACTATTTCATTAGTGTAATCTCATTCAAATCATTTTTTACCACTTTCACGACACGTTTCACGAATCGGGAATTCGAAATTCCATTCATCCTTCACACGGACTACGACCTCGGGTTATCCGTATTTCTTTGTGGATCTCTTGAGTAATACTTATACTATATTATATAACTTGATTTTCACGAATCAAAATTTTGGCGCCGCTGCCGGGGAAGGTTGAAGTGAATTTTTCGTTTTCGTTTTTTGAAATTGTGTTTTGAAAACCTTCCTTGTATATATTTTCTATAAAAACTATAAAACTTGAAAAATCAAAAACACTTTTCCTAAAGTGTTTTCAAAAGGGAAAATCGCATAAAAAGGTATTTATTTTAGGTCCAATTTCAATTAAAGGTACTACTCTTTTTTTTTCTCAATATAAGGTACCCGACTTTTTTTTTTGGCCGATTAAGGTTTTTTTCTAACTTTCGTTAACTATTTCGTTAGTAAATTACATAATTGGTCCTTGAGTTTGTATAGGCATTTCATGTTTAGTAAATTACATGATTTAGGTTTTTTTTCTAACTTTCGTTAACTATTTCGTTAACTTTTTACGTTTTTCGTCCGTTTTTTTACGTTTTCGTCTGATTTTTTACGTTTTCGTCCGTTTTTTCACGTTTTCATCCGATTTTTTACGTTTTCGCCCGATTTTTCACGTTTTTGTCTGTTTTTTACGTTTTTCGTCCGTTTTTTCACGTTTTCCTCTGTTTTTTACGTTTTTCGTCCATTTTTTCACGTTTTCGTCTGTTTTTTACGTTTTTCGTCTGTTTTTTCACGTTTTCGTCCGGTTTTCACGTTTTCGTCCGTTTTTTCACGTTTTCGCCCGATTTTTTTACGTTTTCGTCCGTTTTTTACGTTTTCGTCCGTTTTTTCACGTTTTTGTCCGATTTTTCACGTTTTCGTCGGTTTTTTCACGTTTTCGTCTGTTTTTTACGTTTTTGTCGTTTTTCACGTTTTCGTCTGGTTTTTCACGTTTTCGTCCGTTTTTTTAAGTTTTTGTCCGTTTTTTCACGTTTTCGTCCGGTTTTTTACGTTTCCGTCCGGTTTTTCACATTTTCGACCGTTTTTTCACGTTTTCGTCCATTTTTTCACTTTTTCTTCCAATTTTACACGTTTTCGGAAACGTGAAAAAACGGACGTAAACGTGAAAAATCGGACGGAAACGTGAAAAAACAGACGAAAACGTGAAAAGACGGACGAAAACATAAAAAACGGATGAAAACGCGGAAAAACTGACGAAAACATGAAAAAACGGACGAAAACGGGAAAAAACAGACGAAAACATTAAAAAAACGACGAAAACGTGAAAAACCGGACGAAAACGTAAAAAAAACGACAAAAACGTGAAAAAAACGGACGAAAACGTGAAAAATCGGACGAAAACGTGAAAAAATAGACGAAAACATCAAAAAACGGACGAAAACGTAAAAAAAACCGGACGAAAACGTAAAAAAAACGGGCGAAAACGTGAAAAAACGGACGAAAACGTGAAAAAACGGATGAAAAACGTAAAAAACAGACGAAAACGTAAAAAATCGGGCGAAAACGTAAAAAATCGGACGAAAACGTGAAAAAACGGACGAAAACGTAAAAAATCTGACGAAAACGTAGAAAGTTAACGAAATAGTTAACGGAAGTTAGAAAAAAAACCTAAATCATGTAATTTACTAAACATGAAATGCCTATACAAACTCAAGGACCAATTATGTAATTTACTAACGAAATAGTTAACGAAAGTTAGAAAAAAACCTTAATCGGCCAAAAAAAAAAGTCGGGTACCTTAAATTGAGAAAAAAAAAAGAGTAGTACCTTTAATTGAAATTGGACCTAAGATGGATACCTTTTTATGCGATTTGCCCGTTTTCAAAAATACCAAAAAAAATAATAAAGTTACAGCCTCGACTCGACCGAATGGAAGGGCGTTGTAAACCAAATAAGCTTCCCAATATAATTACGCGTGAAATTAGTTGCTAGACGGATTACTTTAATTCTACGACCGAATAAGCGGAAAATACGGAAGCTTTGACAATAAATTGCAAGCTGAAGAGAGATCCATTCTTCTCTCCCGTTCCGTCGCGAGTAGATTAAGGGAAACGGTTTACAATTAACGTAACGTTAGAAAAAGAAAAAAAACAAAAGTATAAGTTTTTGAATTTTGCTTTATAAAAACAAAAATACAAACAGATTTTCCTTTTCAAATTTGATTTTCCTTTTATTTTTCAAAAATTTGATTTTTGTGGTGTATGAACACACGTTCTACGTCTAAATGACTTGTTTCACCACTTTCAAATCCGGAAAGTTTGTTTCGTCACACACACCGAGTTCTTTTTCCTAATACGGAGGAAATGAACCCGAACGAACAACACTTGGGACCCCCGCCGATGGGTGGTGCTCAAAACAATGTGATCCCTCCGATGGGACCACAACTGGCTTTCGATCCACGATCGATGGAGGAACAACTCCAATCACCATTCAATGGTGTGAGGAGAGCCATCGTGATACCCGAAATCAATGTTAATTTTGAAATTAATCACGGATTGCTCAATCTTATCACGAGTATATCTTTTCACGGGTTCGAACACGAAGACCCATTTGCTTACATAAGAAATTTCGCTGACATCGCTGAGACCATTCGCATGAATCAAGTTCCTCACGATGTGGTGAAATTGAAGTTATTTCCTTTCTCCTTAAAAGGAGCAGCCCGGACTTGGCTGGAAAAGGAACCGCCGAACTCGATTCACACTTGGAACGATCTTGCGTCCAAGTTTGTGAATTACTTCTATCCTCCTTCTAAAACGTCTAACCTTCGTTCCCAAATCTTTCGATTCCAACAAGCTTTTGATGAGTCGTTCAGCGAAGCTTGGGATCGATTCAAAGATTTGATGGAAAAATGTCCGAACCATGGGTTCACATCCCTTCAGCAGATTGATACTTTCTACAATGGGTTATGTCATATTGACCAAGACTCACTCAACTCTGCTGCGGGTGGGAACTTATTGGCTCGAAACACGAACGATGCTTTCATGATAATCGAGAATAAGGCTCGTGTGAGAATGTCGAGAAATAAGCCTCAAGTTTCTAACACTAATAATAAAATGAAAGATGAAGTAATGAGTATGTTAGTGGCTCTTAATAAAAAGTTTGATGTTATGTCTTTTGAAAAACCGAATCATCAAGTGAATGTCGTCAATCAGGGTTGTGTAACTTGTGGTGGTCCACATCCGTATAACGAATGTCCTTTAACCGGTTCTTATGCTCATGCTGCAAATATGGGTGGCAACGGTTACCCACCTCTTCAAGGAGATTGAAGTCTTCTCAACTACAGTTCAAACCATTTTGTTGGACCACCCGGTTTCACTCAACCGAATCAAGTCAATCCAGTTAATCAAGTCAATCAAGTTAATCAAAATGTAAAAAACCGAAACCATCAATTTAATCACAATGCTAATCAAAATCGGATGAACAATGGTTTTCAGAATCAAAATCATGGTTTTCAAATTCAAAATCGGGGAAATTATAATCAAGGCCCGAATCAAGGGAATTTTCATGGAAATTTCAAAATGCTAATCATGGGAATTATAATCACGGAAATCAAAATTTTCAGAATCAAGGTTTCAATAACAACAATCGTGGTCAAAATTTTCAAAATCCAGTTGTGAATCAGTCGTCTTCGGATGAATTACTTAAGCAGTTTATGATAAGTCAAGAGGAAATGAATAAAATGTTAATTAATCAAATATCCGATTTGAAGAAGTCTTTAAATGATCGACCCTCGGGCTCAGGTACTCTTCCAAGCAACACGATCGCTAACCCGAGGGGCGATGCTAAGGCGATCACGACTAGGAGTGGTGTTATAATCGATGGACCAACGGCTCCGACTACCCCTTCTTCTTCTTCGTCTCCCAAGGTAGTCGTCCGTGAAACCGAGGCGACAACGGATACGGAAATTCCTAGTAATAATGGAAGGACCGAGAACATCCAACCTCCGGTGGTCCCGACGTCCAAAGGAAAAGATAAAGTTGTTAACGAAACTGAAAGTCCCGTCAAAATGAATTTGCCTTATCCGTCACGCTTAAACGAACAAAAGCACCGTGAGAAAGATAAAATTCAGATGGAAAAGTTTCACCAAGTTTTTCAAGAACTACAGTTTGACATAACTCTCGTGGATGCTATACTTTTGATGCCTGAATTTGCTTCTATGCTAAAAGGTCTTTTGAATAACAAAGAAAAATTGTTTGAAAAATCTCGAACCCAGATAAGTGAGAATTGCTCGGCGGTTATCCTCAAAAGGATTCCCGAAAAGCTTGAAGACCCCGGTCGATTTCTCATTCCGTGTAATTTTCCTGGGATGGTTCAATGCTTCGCCTTAGCCGATCTTGGTGCTAGCATTAACCTAATGCCGTTATCCATTTGGAAGAAGTTTTCTTTACCCAATTTGACTCCGACTTGTATGACCCTCGAGCTTGCCGAACGATCTACGTCTCGACCAATTGGTATAGCCGAGGATGTTTTTGTCAATGTGGGAAAATTTAATTTCCCTGCCGATTTTGTCATTGTTGATTTCGATGCCGATCCACGGGTTCCTCTCATTCTCGGAAGAGGATTCCTATGGACTGGCCATGCTTTAATTGATGTTTACGATGAGGAGATTACCTTACGTGTTGGAAATGATGCAGTTATGTTCAATCTTAATCAAACCACGAGGTACTCCTCCGAGTTTGACAAATATTCTGTTAACCGAATCGACGTTATCGATGAAGTTACGGAGGAGTACGCTCAAGAGTTACTTGGTTTTACCGAACATGCTTTGAGTGGCAATCCCACTCATTCTTCTGAACCGATAATTTTCGATCCTTCCCCTTCCCTTACTCCGTTTGAGGGAAGTGATTTCATCTTGGAAGAGATCGAGGCCTTTCTTGCTAATCATTCGATTTCACCGGAAATTGATCATTCCGATTGTGATCCGGAGGGAGATGTTCTTTTGATTGAGAAATTATTAAATAAAGATCCCAACCCGTCCCTCCCGCCACTTGACCTTAAAATGGCCAACGTTAAAGAATTTAAGCCGTCTACTGAGAATCCTCCGGAGCCCGAGCTCAAGGATTTGCCTCCTCATCTCGAATACGCATTTTTGGAAGGAACCGACAAACTTCCCGTCATAATTTCTAAAGAACTTAAAGATGAGGAGAAGAAACGTCTCTTAGATGTGCTCAAGAAGCATAAAAGTGCCATCGCTTGGCAAATTTCTGATATTAAGGGTATTGACCCTCGTTTTTGCACTCATAAGATCTTACTTGAAGAAAATTACAAGCCGTCCGTTCAGCTACAACGACGGATTAACCCGAAAATTCATGAGGTTATCAAAAAGGAAGTTATCAAACTCCTCAATGCCGGAATGATTTATCCAATCTCGGATAGCTCTTGGGTTAGCCCGGTCCATTGTGTACCGAAGAAAGATGGAATGACCGTCGTAACAAACGAAGATAATGAATTGATTCCGACATGTCTTGTTACCGGATGGAGAGTTTGTATTGATTATCGTAAATTGAATGATGCGACTCGTAAGGACCATTTCCCACTTCTATTTATGGATCAAATTCTAGAACGCCTAGCGGGAAATGAGTTCTATTGTTTTCTTGATGGATTTTCCGGCTATTTTCAAATACCAATTGACCCTCCGGATCAGGAAAAGACTACCTTTACTTGCCCTTATGGAACGTTTGCCTATCGTCGTATGCCTTTTGGCTTATGCAATGCTCCAGGCACGTTCCAAAGGTGTATGATGTCTATATTCTCGGATATGATCGAGAAAACCATGGAAGTTTTCATGGATGATTTCTCGGTTTATGGAGATTCTTTCACTTCGTGTCTCTCCCATTTAGAAAATTTGCTAAAACGGTGTGAAGACACTGACTTGGTTCTAAATTGGGAGAAGTGCCATTTCATGGTCAAAGAGGGCATTGTCCTCAGTCATAAGATATCGAAATCCGTATTGAGGTCGATAGAGCTAAAGTTGACGTGATTGCAAAATTACCTCATCCCACCACCGTTAAAGGAATTAGAAGTTTTCTCGGTCATGCCGGCTTTTACCGACGTTTCATTCAAGAATTTTCTAAGATAGCCCGGCCCCTGACCCACTTGCTTGAAAAAGATGCTCTGTTTATCTTCTCAAATGAATGCATCGAAGCATTTAATATTCTTAAAAAGAAGTTAACGGAGGCTCCCGTCTTAATTGCCCCCGATTGGGACTTGCCCTTTGAGCTAATGTGCGATGCTAGCGATTATGCTATTGGTGCAGTCCTGGGGCAACGCAAGTCAAAACATTTTCAGCTGATACACTATGCTAGTAAAACAATGACCGACGCTCAATACCATTATACAACTACAGAGAAAGAGATGTTAGCCGTCATTTACGCCTTTGAAAAGTTTCGATCTTATTTGCTTTTAAAGAAATGCATAGTGTATACGGATCATTCGGCTCTTAAGTACCTTATGGCAAAGCAAGACGCTAAGCCACGCTTGATGCGGTAGGTTCTCCTCCTTCAAGAATTCAAAGTTGAAATTCGAGATAAAAAGGGAGCTGAGAACCTTGCTGCTGAGAACCTACTACATTTAGAGAATCCCCACCAAAGTGTTTTCGAGAAAAAGGAGATTAACGAAGCATTTCCTCTCGAGACATTGGGGAGTTTATCACATTGTGATTCTAGTACCCCATGGTTCGCCGACTTTGCGAATTACCATGCGGGGAATTTTATCCGGAAAGGGATGTCGTTCCAGCAGAAGAAAAAATTCTTCAATGATGTTAAGCATTATTTATGGGACGACCCCTACTTGTTTAAGATTTGTGCGGATCAAGTGATCCGGCGGTGCATTCACGGCAAAGAAGCCGCTGACATTCTTATGGCATGCCACAATGGACCCACGGGGGGACATCATGGTGCCAACTTCACCGCTAAGAAAGTTTTTGATTCCGGCTTCTACTGGCCGACGATTTACCGGGATGCTCATGAGTTGGTTAAGTCATGTGATTCTTGCCAGCGTCAAGGAAAAATTTCTCAGAAGGACGAGATGCCTTAAAATGCCATCCAAGTCTGTGAAATTTTTGACGTCTGGGGTATCGATTTGATGGGTCCATTCCCGTCTTCTCGTGGTAACAAATATATACTCGTGGCCGTCGACTACTTGTCTAAATGGGTTGAAGCGAAGGCGCTACCCACCAATGACGCCCGAGTTGTAGTGAAATTTCTTAAAAGCCTCTTCGCCCGATTTGGTGCACCTCGTGCTATTATAAGCGATCGTGGGACCCATTTCTGTAATGACCAATTCGCTAAAGTTATGCTCAAATATGGTGTCACACTTCGTCTTTCAACGGCATATCATCCACAGACGAGTGGTCAAGTTGAGGTCTCCAATCGTGGCTTGAAAAGAATCTTAGAAAGGACCGTAGGTGAACATCGTGCTTCATGGGCCGATAAATTAGATGATGCACTTTGGGCCTTCCGTACAGCTTACAAAACACCCATTGGGTGCACTCCATACAAGCTGATTTACGGGAAGGCCTGCCATTTGTCCTTTGAACTTGAGCACAAGGCCTACTGGGCCTTGAAACATGCTAATTTTGACCTTCAAACCGCGGGTGATCACCGTAAAGTTCAATTGAATGAATTAGTCGAGCTTCGTGATCAGGCCTATGAGAATTCTTTGATCTACAAAGAGAAGACAAAGAGGATTCATGATGCTAAAATTAAAGATCGCGTCTTCAATGTTGGTGACCGAGTCCTTCTTTTCAATTCTCGATTGAAGATTTTCTCGGGCAAATTAAAAACCCGTTGGTCTGGACCATTCACCATTACCCAAGTATTTCCTTATGGAACCGTTGAGCTTGCTCAACCTAATGGTCCCAATTTTAAGGTAAATGGTCATCATATCAAACATTATTTCGGAGGGGACATACCACCCATGGTTGTCCCGGATCTCCAAACTTTCCCCAAGGACGATTAAATTCGGGGATCGAGTCAAGCTCATATGACTTGGTGATCAAAAACAAGCGCTTCGTGGGAGGCACCCCATGCTTATCCAATTTCTTTTTCTATATTTTCTATTTTCTTTAATAACGTGACGTGAGGGGGGCGACCCTTTCCAAACTCGTGTTTTCGTGGTTGTTTATGAATGTTCAGGAATTTCCCCGAAGTTTGAGGACTCTCGTGCTCGTGGTTTGTCATTCTCTCCACTCGAGTCTCATCCTTCGCTGCTTTTTCGGAAATTCACCATATCCAAAATCTTATCGACTAACGTTTATCTCTTGGCATACTTAATAAACGGCCTTAGATTTTACTTAGGATTACCTTTACCCTTAAAACATTGAGGACAATGTTTCACTTTAGTCTGGGGAGGGGGGGGGGTGAATCTTCGATTCGATTTGACCTGTACCATCGTCTGTGCTATTAACTTACGCAACTCCGTTTTCCTCCAAAAATTTTAAAATTTTTGTCACCTTTTTATGTGCAAAAAAAAAAAAAAAAAAAAAAAAAAAAAAAAAAAAAAAAAAGAATGAAAAAAATGAAAAAAATGAGAAAAATGAGAAAAATGATAATAAGTTTTGACACCTTGTTTTGACTTTCCTACCGGCGAGAGTAGAAATAAATGTTTCGACTTGACCGGGCGTGTTAAGCCCTAGCTCGTCTCCCTTAACCAAAATAATCAAAAGATTATGGCTAAGCATCCGCGGATCTCATTACTTGGGTTTTTAAATTTGCGGAGATCGAGGAATGATAGAGTTTATTTAGAAGTTTCGTGCTAAACGTGGAGTAGTTGGATCTCTTTAGAGCCCACGAAAGGTACTTGTGGCCTCCTTGTTCCCACAAGCTTGCACACCAATAATAATAGATCTCTAGGTTTAATTAAGGGTATACGGTTTGGGCAATACTTAGTTTTTTCTCGTTCCCAACAAAATCTCTGCATATGGGGGTTTGGTACACATAGGGGTACTGCCAGTGTTACGGTGAAATAGACTATTGCATCTTGCCGGTTCGCAACCGATGTTGTGATCTTAGTAAAGGCCGTAGGACTCGGGGTTTGGCATATAATTATGAATATCAATAATAATAGTCCAAAGCCAAATAAAAAGACAGAGGAATTCAAAGCTATAAAAAAGCAGCGGATAGAAATCCAAAGTCATAATAAAGCTCTTACATCTTGGCAGCTCATAAACCGTTGATTGTAAAAGAAATAAAGGACTAAGGACCAACGTATTATTAAAGTGCTTATGATTATGCAAAAATGCCAAGCTTTGACTCCGGGGGTTTCCCTAATAAAAAGCTTCTGTTTCGGGTATCAAACATGGTATGTCTCGGTCGTAAATAAAAAGGGGGACCTCCACAAATCGTGTTAAATCAGAGACCTTCATGTGGACCCGATTTCTGTATGCAGGGATTTTCGAGGGAAAGTTTGGAAACTACTTAGCGTTCAAATTTTGTGCTCTTATCGGACTAATAACTATCAAAACGAAAAAATATGAAGCAATTCATTTCTCACAAATTAAAATCTTGAGATACAAAACTTAGGACCTGGGAACAAGAGGTAATACACAAGTAACTTTTGTGGGTAGTGTTAGCATCTAACTTGTGGATAAACAATGATCTCGATTTTACGCTTAGTTTGGAAGCTTGTGAAAAATCAAGGATGACGATTTTTATCCGTACGGTCTCTTCTCTGTGAGAAGTGTTTCTACTCGTTGACCCTGAAAGTTATCAACAGATAAGAATTGATAATGAAAGTCAAAGCAAACCGTCACATATATAAAAATGAAAAGTACAAAAAGAGTAGTTGTAGTATTATTCCTGAAAATCGGAAAATGGAGCGTTTTTTAGAATAAACGATTTTACTATCTCTTTTGAACATCATTGCTACTTTACAACGTCAGTAAAGAGAGGTTTTAAAATTATTTATCTCTTAAGCGTGAGGTGATGACATTGCGTGAGGGCACGGCAATACCTTAGTCTGGGGGATTTTGATGAGTGATTAATCACACATCCTTTTTAGACCCAAAATCAGACCAAATATACCAAATACTAACCAAAAATGCCAAGAGAACGTTTGTTTTTGTATTTGTGTATGTGCAGGTGCGGATATGAGAAAAATGATCAAAACGAAGCCAAAACCGACAAAAACGAGCACGAGATTGGAAAAAGGTCAAAAGCCGGAGCCGGGGAAGCAAAATGATCAAAGAAAGCTCATTATGTCATTAGAAGTCCTCAGAGATTCAAAAAATATCAATATTGGTCCCTAATCAAAGTTTGGAGAGATTGGCAATTTAAGTCCCTACAGTTTCAGATTTTGGCAAATATGGTCCTTTAATGAAATTTTGAAGAAAAGTCAAAGTCAACCCTCCATGATTCGGAGATTGACAACTTTAGCCCTTGGAAGAAACTTTCAAAGATTTACAGATTTGGTCCCTATAAAATTTAGAATTACAAACTTGGTCCTTGTAATAATACTACTACACCTTAACAACCAGATCCACTAAAAATAAACCTAACCTCAAGCCCACCCAATAACAAAAGCCCATAAGCCCACTCCCTAATAATCCTACCCAGTCCACCCTTATTACCCAATACCCAACCCGGTCAACACCCTTAATAATAAAACACCCAATTCCCTCTTTCCCGCCCCCCAAAATAATTTTTACCCAGAAAAAAAATCACTGTACCAAGAACCCTAATTTCACCACGCCTAAATTACCCCCTCTTAGTAATAATTACCCATGATTGGGTATTCTAGAAGGTGCCAGGCGCATGTCAGGGAATGTTTTGGGTACGTAGACAAATCAGAGGACACACGCAGGATTGAGGTTGTCACATCATCTAATCCAAGGGCTATTTTTCAAGGCTTAGGGACCAAGTGTTATCTAACGGCTTAGAGAGACTCAGAAGAAACACAACATCACGAGGATCAGTGACATGGCAATTCAGAAGCATCCACCAAGCTCTCCTCAGCAACTGTATATACCCCCCCTTCTTCAGTCATTAGAGTGTGTAGGTTTTGATAATTGTTTAGCTTTCTGTTTGTAAGTTTTCATTGTAATTTCCTTTAAAAAAGCATTGTACTAATTTCATTTTTATGAATATAATCAAAGTTTTATTTTCAGCTTGTTGATTTAAGTTTCTTTTTAGCTTAATTTCTTTATTTACTTATTGCTAGTTTAAATCAGTAATAGTAGTTTGCTTAAATATCTATTTTATATTCCTGTTTCAAAAAAAAAAAAATTGTTTCAATTATAAGTTCAAGTTTAATACAGCTTATTTACTGATTTGTATAAGTCTACATAAGTTTCCATATAACTTTTGTAAGTTTTTTTTAAATCAAAATTTTCAAAAATCATAAGTGGTCAACAAGGTCAACTGTTCAAGCTTGTTTCAATAAGCTAGCTTAATTGAGGAGTAAAGGCAGCCAATAAGGTGACCATTTGGCCTGTCAAAAGACAGGCAAGCATAGTGAACCCCCTCTGTTTGAGCTGAGGGGGATTTGATTTGTAAGTCTCATTTATTTTCAATTCTGCATAATTAGTAGTAGAATTAATCTGTTTGTTGTTGCTTATTTCTGTTATTCAGTAGTAATTGCATCTTATTCAATTTTACTTGCAGTTTGTTTAGCATTATATTCCTAGTTTCATGATCTGAGTGGAGTACTATTGTTTCATTCATCTGTTTAATAGTTGATCTGTGTATCTGAGTGGTTGTGCATCTGAGATCTGAATTTGAAAGTGTTTTAAGAAGTTTTTGATTCATTTAAGTTCTGAGGATAAAGTTTGGTTTGCATAGGATAGGATTTGGGTGAGAATTGGTTGAGACAGTTAGTCAATATAAGGGTGTTTGGCATAGCATGGTCTGCTGAATTCTAGGCTATTACAGAGGTAGTGGTTGTCTTAGTTTAGTCAATTAGGTTGCACTAGATTTAGTTAAGCATTCAACTAGTAGTCATTTCATATAAAGTCAAACTAATCCTTCAATCCAAAGTAGCAGTTAGTAATCTGAGTCTAGTAATTGCGTAACCAAAATTTTAGTTGCATAAGTATTAACTGTAGTTTACTTCATTATTACATTTACAGTTAAATAATAGTAATCAAATCTCCTTATAGTCAAAATTTTCATAAAAAGCAAAAAGTCAAAATAGTGGCACAGAGTTTTTGGACAATACTTTGAGATTAATTTTAGAGTTCATTTCTGACTGATATACTTTTGATCTGATATTTTGAAAAATTTGTCAGTAGGAGAAGCTATTTCAAAAAGAAATTTGAGTTTTAAAAGTGATTTGCTTATTGAAAAAGCATTTGGAAGGTAACTGTTTGAGCATATACAAGCCCTGTACATCAGCTTTGAATCAATCTTCTAGGGAACTCTTAGGCTATCAAATTGAATTGGGTATTAGATTTATTGGTGGTTTTGGAATCTCAGCTAGGTAGTCAAGCATTTGCCCCCATAAGCTTTCACTTCTGAGCTTATTCTGTCAGCTTATTTAGCTCATAAGTTGTGACGTTTGAATCTAGTGTCTGCTTTCTAGAACAGGGCTGCAAGTGTTTAATTTTGATCATACTCTGTAGGACCTTAAATAACACAACTTTATCACACACAATATAAGCACAATAAGAAGGAAAGATGGAAAGATGGTGACTTGATATGTATATATGTATTTCAAATGATTAGAGAGAGAGAGATGGAAATGAGAGCTTTTATTCAAAGAAAACACACAAAAATACACACACAAGCACACACCTCAAATGAGCCTTTGAGGTGTTTAAATAGTTCTTAACATAAGATGCCCTATGGGCTTTCTATGGGCTTGGGCTTGGACTTGGTTACATGGTTGGATAACTAGGCTTATGAAAACATAGCACATAACATATTAGCTTTCCAAGTCCAAGGCCCAATGACTAAACTATTACTAATCTTAACAAACGACACAAAGTTACAATATGAGAATGACCATCACTTCATAATACATATTTTTAATGCTAACAATCTCCCCCTAAGGGGTGATCATTCGAATGATGCTCCACGTGAGTGGGTCTTCCGTGTTCTTTGTCTTTAACTTTGTGTGTCATTGTAGAATAGCCTTAAGTCTTTGTTCCTTCATGCTTTGTGATTTTTGATAACTGATTTTTCATCGTTCTTTGTTCCTTTGTGTTGTGGAGTTATCTGCCTTTCGTCACTTCTGCGTTTGTGGTGGTTGTTTGCCATTCCAACATGCTCATACATCTTTGGATTTAGATATTCATATGCACGTAGTTCCCTTACTTTCACTTTGATCTTTAGTCTTTATACTTTGTAGATTCTTCTTTTTGGCGTAGAATCTTTCTTTGAACTTTGTGTTGTATAGATCTTTGAGGGAGCTTTCTTTAACTTCCAGATGTATGTATGAGCATGTGGAATCTGTTGCCATGGAGATGAAGTGTCCCTGCATATAAACAGTTAGCAATAAAACATCCGGTACTTACAGATAAGAATTAGAGATCGTCAACAGCATAGTGTGAAGACTCCTTCTAACCCTTACCAAGGCCGTTCCCATGTCAGATACTCTCGGGAGAGCTTACAAGACCTACTTAGTAGCTCAATGACTGGGTGAGTCGCTGGGAATCACTCCACGACTGTAGACCGTTTGAAACCACCGCGAACACTAAGCGTAACCCATAAAGAATTACCGAAGTGACCTGCTGTCAGGGCTGTTTGATGTTGACCCTGGCAGGAATTTCCATTCAATCATTGAGAATCACAAAAGTGAATCCTCTCATAAATGTTCTGGCAGATTGCTAAGATCTGCGTAGGACTCTTAAGTTTACATCTGGTGTCCTTAATGTTGAACAACCAGTGTAGAAATATCATGTGTTCCTATGAGATCTTTTGATGAATCTCGGGGCTCTAGACTCGATAAGTGCACATTTGGTTTCCTATGCGGAGATTAGGGAGAGGTCTCCTGCTTCAATATCAACCATCTCTAAGAGACAAGCCGATAGATTATACCGGTTCCCCGTGAGAATGAAACAAGCTCTTTTAAGAGAACTTGAGTGGTTAAGAAGGTTTAGTGCAGTGCGTCACTGGGTCCATGACGTCTTTGTCTTCAATACCAGTGTCACCTTAGTGACAACCAGTAGCATATGAGTTGAACCCGGTGTCTGCCCTAAGGTTGAACATTTGGAGGGCTATTTCTTTTCACCCTTTTTCATAACTTTTCTTTTTAATTCTTCAACCCATTCTTTCTCCTTTCTCATTTCCTCCTTTTTTCAATCATACCTAAGGACTTCTAATTCTAATCTATTGGATTTGTCCTTGGGTAGATCCCTCCGGCTCTGGCGGATCATAGGACGGTTTTTCCTAACCTTAGTCACCTTATAACTCCATGACTATCCTATAATTGATCACATGCCATAAAACCTTTTATTGAAAATCTCTCAAAGTGTTTATGATAATAAAACACATTGTTGTTACCACTTTGAGAGTTTTGCAATTTTTTGAAGGACTCCCCCTTCACATGTGCTCATGTAAATTTTAAGAAATTTGCACATGCGAGAGGAGTTTGCACTTTTGAATTGATCCACTTTCAGTGAACATGACCGATTCGAGACACGCTTACATCACTAGCTAGACTAGCTAGAAATTATTACCTGTCCTGGTCAAGTCCAAAGGAAGTTTCTCGATACGGTACATTCTACTCAGACAAGTCCTATTCGAGACACGCTGTCACACCCCCAAAATCGGGTCCAGCGGAAGCATACATGTAGCTGGGGTGTAACTCAATCGGTATCACAAAACAAGTACAAAATGGTTTTCACTTTAATTATTTAGAATAAAATCGTTTAACCCAAAATATTGAATTTACATCGTTAAAAGTAGTGCGGAAGTAGGCCCTAAAAATAATTTAAAACGGTCCCCAAATGAATAAATCAGAGTCTTCTATGACCATGCCATGCCCTGCCAAAACCTCCTGTAGTGTGCCATTGCTTAAAACCTGAAAATACATGCTAAAGTGTCAACACGAGGTTGGTGAGTTCATAGAGTCTTGTGAAAAAGAATATAATGCATAAAAATGAAGATTTCACAGTAAAGGCATCGTAAATCCACTCAGTTACAAGTCCCGCCATAAGAGACTTGTAACCTGTGTGTTCACAACCCACTGCTAAAAGTAATAAGTTTGGTTTGTGTAAACAAAAGTAATAAGATTGATGCAAAAGCATCGTAATTCAGTAATAAGGCTGATGCAAAAACATCGTAACTCAGTAATAAGACTGATGCAAAGGCATCGTAATTCAGTAGTGATAGTGGTGGAAAAGTATCGTAATTCCATAAGAAATTTTCGTATGTACAATAGCCAAAAGTATAAAGTAAGGTGACAATATGTCAAAAAAGCTACATTGTCTCTTAAGCTCATGACCCCGAAGCTAGACATAGTAATGGCCCCAACAGAGTGTCTACCAGGCACTCAATTTGATAAGACATGAAATGTATTCGTCCCGTTGGAGCAACCCAAACGCGAATGGAGGAGTCACCCTCAATAGATCTATTCACTCACTCTCGCTTAGCACTAAAATTAACGGTCCATGATAATAGAGGGGACTTAACTTGGTAGTAATAAGGAAACTTAAGCAATGTATGGAATTTGTAATACTTTGGCATTGTACAAAAATAATTCAAGCAGTGTATTCTTCCCCATAAGTAATTCAAATCGTATAAAAACATAGAACAAGTATTGAAGCATGTATCTCCCCCAAAGAGTTTATAAAGTCATTAAACAAGTAAAAGTGGGGCTATGACTCACCTGATATGATGGTACCATGAACATGTAATGAGCTGAAAAACAAGGCGCGCACACTAGCCGCAACCTAATATGAATGATGAACGATCTACTTTAGATCATGTAATGATGTTATGAATGTTCATGCACATGTTTCCTATACCACTCTACTCTTTGAAAAATACTTGTTGTTATCAAAATAATACATTTTCCAAAACTTAGGAAAATATGGCAACTAGAACAATAAAACTAGTTGAAATGTATATATATCTATATATCGTATGTATCAATGTTAGTGTTGAAATCCTCGGTTTGAAATCCTTGAAATAACGTCTTGTATTGATAAAAATATACTTGTAATCACTAATACTTCATTAGTTATGAATTTGGGTACTTGGTTAATATTTCTAGAAAATCTAGAATTTAGTACTACGTAGTGTTAATATTATTATTTCTAAAAGCTGCCAATTATAGAGGATTTTTGCCGATATTGAAACGTGAATACCTTTGTCGTTATAAGTCCATTTTACTTGTTCTTTATATCCACGGTTACGTCTTAGTATGTAGTAATATATTTTGGAAAGCTAGACTCCTCCGGGTTACGTCTAAAGTCTTGTTTTGTCCGACGAAAAACGTCCAACAACAACAATTTTCAGAAAATATAGTTTTCGTCAATAAACTTGCAAAAATCATAACTTCTTCGTTATAAACTCTTTTTAATCCGTTCTTTCGCCTACGGATTCGTTTTTGAAAGTATTTTCTAAAAATTTTGCCAAAGTTTCCTTTGTATGTACTGATTTTCCAGAATTTACCAAAATGGGACAGTAGGTATATAAACTTGTTACAAATCCATTTCCAAGGTTTAAAACTAGTTTCAACATTAACCAAAACTCTTGCAAACTTCACAAAGCTATACTAATCCTACGATACACCTTCTTATGGTGCCATGGGTTCCTAATGACTAGTAATCAAGTTAATTTAACAAGGGAACACCTAAATCACAATCTAGGGTTTGTATGTTTCAAAAGTCTACAAAAATAAAGTGGTATAACTAGTTTGTGCATGAAATTAAGCATGAATACTATGAGATACATATGTTAATTAGATGAAAACATGAAAATAATTTTGAATACTCACTTTGAAATTCTAGGTGATGAGATGATTAGAAACCTTGAGTTACTTGTGTTTTTGTGGTAAGATTCTTGATTAGAATGATGAAATGAACAACTTTGTAGCTTTGATCTTGGAAAAATATTGGATTTTTGGTCATGGATGAAGTTGGGTCGTGGCTTATGAGATGGAGAAGATGAGAAATGAGCAACTTTGATCAAAAAAATTCACAAGTGAAATGGGAATTGAGTTTGTAGATATTTATGCAAAGGTTTATAGTATAATAAGATTTCTTATATGCATGAGGTCAGGGGGGTTCATGGCTGATTTTCAAAGGGTTCATAAGCCATAATATGGACTTTGATTTATTAAGGAAAATTAGTGGATGATTTGTAGTATAAGTATAGGTTTTTAGATGTTAAATTTAGGTAATCGTAGTTAGTTTTTAGTTATCATTGAGTTCCGGGTTTGATAGAAATAAATGTTAACAAAGTTAACCGGGACAAAATAAAGTCATAATAATGATAAAAATATGTTGGGTCCAATTACTGAGTGTTCGGGTGATTATTGTTTAGTTTTCATGAAAACCGTCGTAATAGTCATAGGCTTACGTTATAAATAAAATAAATTTCCAAAATACTGGGTAAATGAATATTATAACTTTTATAATGATAAAATGGATATAAAAATATGTCGGGACCATTGTGGGAATATTTAGATATATTCGTCGTGTATAAACCGGGTGTTAACGTTTACTATAAATAATTATAAGAAAAACGTTAAATGTATCAAATATATAAATTTGAAAATCCTAAGAGTGGTATAACATGAAAATGCTGTTATGATGATATGCAGACTATCTCTAGTCCGTATGCAGTGTCCTTAGCACTAATGAAATGAATTCGCACCTAAACCAATCCGATTACGCGAATTTGAATACCCGTAAACTAAATTTACGATGAAATAAGTAATGAAAGTGAATGATGAAAAACTTTTCCGGAAATGAATAGTGTTTAGTGAATAGTAATTTTTCTGAATGCTTCTTGGAATGTCAAACTGACACAAAAAATGATGAATAGTAAACTGATGAATAGTGTTTGATGAAGTTCGGGAAATGACCTGAAATGACCTGAAATGGTGACTTGTGACAGTCTTCCCCTCTAAAAGGAACTTCGTCCCGAAGTTTAGTTTATGTTGGTTTCTAAAAACATATTGGTGAAAAGGTGATGATATTCGAGAATTCCAGCGAACTCTAACGATAGGAATTCGACTCTGCTTCAACTGTTTGACCTCTTGGTCCATGATTTCTACTTGTTCTCCTGCAAGGTTTATGTTTGACTTTGGGGTTGGATTCCTTTCCAAATGGGATTATGAGTGACTAATCTGAAAAGCTGATAATACATGGTTGTGTAATCCTGTTGCTCTCTGACAATGTTCAAGTCTGACGTCCACTATGCCTACTCTGTCTGAAATATTACATGGTCCAGTGTATATCGGGTTTAACTTTCCAAGTTTTCTGAATGATAACATGCCTTTCCTAGGCAGAACTTTCAACATAATTCTGCCTACCAACTTGAAGTTTTAATGGTTTACAACTTATTGAACTTGTAACTGATTCTTGACTTGTAGGAAATTTCTGGTTATCTCATGAATGCCTACTAGACTAGTGAGTTGAGCTTTTTCTGAGTTTGGCCCATCAATAGATGGTCTGCGCTTCTTAATGTTTTAAATGTGATACTGGTAATATATACTGCTGAATTCTGCCAGAACTCAAGTTTGTATGCTAGTTGGTGGATTCTAAAATGAATCTTATTTGGTCCAATATGCTAAAGGTTCAACATCTCTTGTTATCCAATTTGTATCATGCTAATCCAATGCAATGCTTTTAACTTAATTTGTTCTCCCACTTGAATCTGGATGGTTTGTTGTTCAGGATACCCAATCCAAATGATGTGTGTTATGTACCAATCTAACTTCTGCCAGTTTCTCGCTGTTGGTGTGATAACTATTGTTGTAGATGAATTTGATTTATGTTAAATGATTAGTCCAACCATTTCTAAGGTCAACCACTCATGCTCTGAGTATACTTTCCTATGTTTGAATTGTTTTCCCGCTTTGACCATCGGTCTGAGGATGATAGGTGATATTTATATCTAATTGGGTTTCTGAAGGAAATTCTAAAATGATTGCTTGAAGTCCACGGTGAATTTGGTTTCCTTAATAGGAAATAACTGAAATGGGTACAATAAACCTTTGTGACTAATTCCACAACGTTCGGTCCTTCGAACTTGGCGTTATCTGAAAGGGATAGAATATAGGTAACAATTTGATTCCTTGTGTTTTGTTCATAAACCTTCCCCGAATAAATGAATCTACAAGTTTAAGTAAACGGCTTTCCAAGTAACATTTTTCTTGATGTTTCAAACAAAGGCATAGGTGTCTAACATGTTTGGATAAAGTCTATTGGTGAGGACATGTTCAATCTATAGTCTCGGTTAAGAGGTTCGATTTATCTCTATAGTGTTGCTTAATGAGCACTCGTATCTAAACGAATCTTGTAATTCAGTCAAGCCAATACTTTCTAGATGATGGAATTTTGGTGACCAGGCCAATGATAGTGTTTCGGATAGTTTTGTGATATCCTGATATTTCTGTTGAGTTTTGAATGGTCTTAATGTACCGAGAGATTCTCCTTATAGATAGTATGGAAAGTCTTTCCTAGGGAGGTCATTGATAATATCCACTTATCAATATAGGGAGTAGTGTGCGATGAGTGGCATAGGAATCCATAAAGTGTCAGCTAATTCTATATATATATGGGGATGGGGAAAGGAAATGATAGTGATGGTGAGAAGGGAAGAGACTGTGACAACTGCGACAAAATGATATTGTGATAAAAGAAAATACTGTGATGTAAGTGTATTGTGCATAGACGTAAATGTTCATGAGATGAAATGATCAATTGACATGCTTCCAAACGGCGGTTCACGAGGTGATGAAAAGTACGAATGTTCTGACAACGAGGGTATACACACACATGCATGAAACATTTGGAAAATGAGTAAAGGATTCAATCCAGACAGAATTTTATTATAACCATTCTCAATGTTGCAAAATTCATTTCTGAGTCAGACATAGGTGGTCAGCCTATATCTCACTATCCCGGGTCAAATATAAATGACCAGTCTATATTCTACCGAGGTTCCATGAATTTTGAAATACTCAGCTCAGTCATACTAATACCATGTCCTTCACAAATACCAAGACATTCTAAAAGACTAAGGCAGGTGACCAAGATTCGAGGTCAAATGATGAAACTATGCAAGGAAAAACATAACGCGGTGACATATATGATACGTGAACATGCTTATATGAAAGACAATTATAGTAATCAACTTATAATAAATGAATATAATATACCAGATAATGAGATACAAATCTCATCACCTATGTCAGCAACTAACCACAAATAAGGCTTCAGCTTGGCAATCAGGCACGTGACGGTAATAGGGTTAAGTTTTCTTGAAAGTAGCTATAGTCTAGGTTTTAAAAACACTTAGTTCGCTATAGCCAAAGCTCTGATGCCAATCTGTCACACAAAATCGGGTCCAGCGGAAGCATACATATAGCTGGGGTGTAACTCAATCGGTATCACAAAACAAGTACAAAATGGTTTTCACTTTAATTATTTAGAATAAAATCGTTTAACCCAAAATATTGAATTTACATCGTTAAAAGTAGTGCGGAAGTAGGCCCTAAAAATAATTTAAAACGGTCCCCAAATGAATAAATCAAAGTCTTCTATGACCATGCCATGCCCTGCCAAAACCTCCTGTAGCGTGCCATTGCTTAAAACCTGAAAATACATGCTAAAGTGTCAACACGAGGTTGGTGAGTTCATAGAGTCTTGTGAAAAAGAATATAATCCATAAAAATGAAGATTTCCCAGCAAAGGCATCATAAATCCACTCAGTTACAAGTCCCGCCATAAGAGACTTGTAACATGTGTGTTCACAACCCACTGCTAAAAGTAATAAGTTTGGTTTGTGTAAACAAAAGTAATAAGATTGATGCAAAAGCATCGTAATTCAGTAATAAGGCTGATGCAGAAACATCGTAACTCAGTAATAAGACTGATGCAAAGGCATCGTAATTCAGTAGTGATAGTGGTGGAAAAGTATCGTAATTCCATAAGAAATTTTCGTATGTACAATAGCCAAAAGTATAAAGTAAGGTGACAATATGTCAAAAAAGCTACATTGTCTCTTAAGCTCATGACCCCGAAGCTAGACATAGTAATGGCCCCAACAGAGTGTCTACCAGGCACTCAATTTGATAAGACATGAAATGCATTCGTTTCGTTGGAGCAACCCAAACGCGAATGGAGGAGTCACCCTCAATAGATCTATTCACTCACTCTCGCTTAGCACTAAAATTAACGGTCCATGATAAGAGAGGGGACTTAACTTGGTAGTAATAAGGAAACTTAAGCAATGTATGGAATTTGTAATACTTTGGCATTGTACAAAAATAATTCAAGCAGTGTATTCTTCCCCATAAGTAATTCAAATCGCATAAAAACATAGAACAAGTATTGAAGCATGTATCTCCCCCAAAGAGTTTATAAAGTCATTAAACAAGTAAAAGTGGGGCTATGACTCACCTGATATGATGGTACCATGAACATGTAATGAGCTGAAAAACAAGGCGCGCACACTAGCCGCAACCTAATATGAATGATGAACGATCTACTTTAGATCATGTAATGATGTTATGAATGTTCATGCACATGTTTCCTATACCATTCTACTCTTTGAAAAATATTTGTTGTTATCAAAATAATACATTTTCCAAAACTTAGGAAAATATGGCAACTAGAACAATAAAACTAGTTGAAATGTATATATATCTATATATCGTATGTATCAATGTTAGTGTTGAAATCCTCGGTTTGAAATCCTTGAAATAACGTCTTGTAGTGATAAAAATATACTTGTAATCACTAATACTTCATTAGTTATAAATTTGGGTACTTGGTTAATATTTCTAGAAAATCTAGAATTTAGTACTACGTAGTGTTAATATTATTATTTCTAAAAGCTGCCAATTATAGAGGATTTTTGCCGATATTGAAACGTGAATATCTTTGTCGTTATAAGTCCATTTTACTTGTTCGTTATATCCACGGTTACATCTTAGTATGTAGTAATATATTTTGGAAAGCTAGACTCCTCCGGGTTACGTCTAAAGTCTTGTTTTGTCCGACGAAAAACGTCCAACAGCAACAATTTTCAGAAAATATAGTTTTCGTCAATAAACTTGCAAAAATCATAACTTCTTCGTTATAAACTCTTTTTAATCCGTTCTTTCGCCTACGGATTCGTTTTTGAAAGTATTTTCTAAAAATTTTGCAAAAGTTCCTTTTATATTTACTGATTTTCCAGAATTTACCAAAATGGGACAGTAGGTATATAAACTTGTTACAAATCCATTTCCAAAGTTCAAAACTAGTTTCAACATTAACCAAAACTCTTGCAAACTTCACAAAGCTATACTAATCCTACCATACACCTTCTTAGGGTGCCATGGGTTCCTAATAACTAGTAATCAAGTTAATTTAACAAGGGAACACCTAAATCACAATCTAGGGTTTGTATGTTTCAAAAGTCTACAAAATTAAAGTGGTATAACTAGTTTGTGCATGAAATTAAGCATGAATACTATGAGATACATATGTTAATTAGATGAAAACATGAAAATAATTTTGAATACTCACTTTGAAATTCTAGGTGATGAGATGATTAGAAACCTTGAGTTACTTGTGTTTTTGTGGTAAGATTCTTGATTAGAATGATGAAATGAACAACTTTGTAGCTTTGATCTTGGAAAAATAATGGATTTTTGGTCATGGATGAAGTTGGGTCGTGGCTTATGAGATGGAGAAGATGAGAAATGAGCAACTTTGATAAAAAAAATTCACAAGTGAAATGGGAATTGAGTTTGTAGATATTTATGCAAAGGTTTGTAGTATAATAAGATTTCTTATATGCATGAGGTCAGGGGGGTTCATGGCTGATTTTCAAAGGGTTCATAAGCCATAATATGGACTTTGATTTATTAAGGATAATTAGTGGATGATTTGTAGTATAAGTATAGGTTTTTAGATGTTAAATTTAGGTAATCGTAGTCAGTTTTTAGTTATCATTGAGTACCGGGTTTGATAGAAATAAATGTTAACAAAGTTAACCTGGACAAAATAAAGTCATAATAATGATAAAAATATGTTGGGTACAATTACTGAGTGTTCGGGTGATTATTGTTTAGTTTTCATGAAAACCGTCGTAATAGTCATAGGCTTACGTTATAAATAAAATAAATTTCCAAAATACTGGGTAAATGAATATTATAACTTTTATGATGATAAAATGGATATAAAAATATGTCGGGACCATTGTGGAAATATTTAGATATATTCGTCGTGTATAAACCGGGTGTTAACGTTTACTATAAATAATTATAAGAAAAACGTTAAATGTATCAAATATATAAATTTGAAAATCCTAAGAGTGGTATAACATGAAAATGCTGTTATGATGATATGCAGACTGTCTCTAGTCCGTATGCAGTGTCCTTAGCACTAATGAAATGAATTCGCACCTAAACCAATCCGATTACGCGAATTTGAATACCCGTAAACTAAATTTACGATGAAATGAGTAATGAAAGTGAATGATGAAAAACTTTTCCGGAATGAATAGTGTTTAGTGAATAGTAATTTTTCTGAATACTTCTCGGAATGTCAAACTAACACCAAAAATGATGAATAGTAAACTGATGAATAGTGTTTTGATGAATAGTGTTTTTCCAAAGTTCAGGAAATGACCTGAAATGACCTGAAATGGTGAGTTGTGACACACGCTTACATCACTAGTTAGACTAGCTTGAAGTTATTACCCGTCCAGGACAAGTCCTTTCGATTACTGACATTTTAAGCTTCGTCAATTCATTGGTAATATCTGAGTCGAGCTCTTCTGAGATTCAGTCACAAACTTTAAACATCTTTGATCACATTTTAGTCATGTCTTCTCCCCCTCAAAAATAGCATAGCGTGATATTTTTGATATCAACTGATTAATAAAAAGCTTTTTGGAGAGAAAGACAGATTTGATTTTGCATGAAATCGGAACATTTTAGTTGTTTATACTCCCCCTTAATGATAGCACATTTTAAAATCAATTTACGGGTTTAGAGGGAGTTTTCTTGAGCACTAATTTTGAGAGATTTTGAGAAATCTTTTGAACAATCTTGAAAAAGTGCTCTAGAATTCTGTTTGAAAACGAGTTTATGCTAGAAATCTTTTTCGTTTGTTTAGACTCGAACTTTTTGAAAAAGAGTTCGTCATTGAACGTACGAGTCCTTGATTTGAAAATAATCAGAAGTCATCGTTTAAGTACGGGTTTTGTACTGAAGTATACGAAAGCCATTGTGAAGAAACTTTTGAGAAACGACATGTTTTAGAAAAACATTAAAAAGAACTCCCGCTCAAGCATCTGTACATATCCGTATCATTGTTGAATGACATTTCTAGAAACGTACAGAATATTGATTTATATGAGAGACATGTCGTGAGAAGAATATTTTTGGATTTTTTGATTTTATATTGTTTTCGTATTTTTTGAAAATTTTATATTTTTGTGTTTTGTTTTTGTTGGTTTTTCAAATTTTGTATTTTGTTTTCAAAAATATTTACAGCGAAGCGATTTTGAAAACATTTTTCAAGAAGATTCGAGAAGACGTTCTAGCTCCTCAGGAGTTAGGCTTCGCATGCCAATTCGTCGAACTAAATAGTCAAACCGTTCTTTTGCAAGGGCTTTAGTAAATAGATCGGCGAGTTGATAATCAATCTTAACGAAAAATAATTCAACAGTACCCTCTTCCACGTGTTCTTTGATGAAATGGTAGCGGACTTTGATATGCTTCGTCTTAGAGTGATGTACGGGATTGCACGAGATGGCTATGGCACTTTTTGAGTCACAATACATAGGTATTCTGTCAAAAGTAAAGCCATAATCTGTGAGCTGTGTCCACATCCAAAGAACTTGGGCACAACACGCAGATAGAGACACATACTCGGCTTCGGCGGTTGATAGTGCAGTACAATCATGTTTCTTTGAAGACCAGCTTACAAGCTTTTCACCCAAAAATTGTGCTCCACCTGATGTACTCTTTGCTGTAACTTGATCACCAGCATGGTCTGCATCTGAAAATGCTGTTAGATGAAACCCCGAATCCTTCGGATACCAAAGTCCCATGTTAATGGTGCTTTGTAGGTACCGAAAGATCCGTTTAACCTCTTTGAGGTGAAGTTCGGTAGGCTTTGCCTGAAACCATGCTAATAAACATACAACAAATTGAATTTCGGGTCGGCTAGCAGTTAGGTACATGAGAGAACCGATCATACTCCGATATTTCTTTGGATCGATTGGTTTCCCAAACAAATCAGCACCTATTTTTGGTGAAGTAACAGAATCACAGTTTTCCATTCCATGTTTTTTCAAAATCTCGATTGTATATTTAGCTTGATTGATGAAAATACCACGAGGGGATTGATGGATTTGTAAACCAAGAAAGAATTTTAGTTCCCCCATCATGGACATTTCAAATTTACTTTTCATGAAATTTTTCAAAATGCTTTGAATGGTTAGGATTGGTTGATCCAAAAATAATGTCGTCCACGTAAATTTGAACTATCAAAATGTCATCTTTGAATTTTTTGATAAACAAGGTGTTATCAACCGTTCCTTTTGTGAAATTGTTTTTAAGCAAGAAAGATGATAGTTCGTCATACCACGCTCTTGGAGCTTGTTTTAAACCATAAATTGCTTTCTTAAGCTTGTAGACGTAGTCTGGATGATCTTTGTCGATGAATCCCTCTGGCTGACTCACATACACTTCTTCTTTCAGAGTTCCATTCAAGAAAGCTGTCTTAATGTCCATCTGAGAGACTGTGATGTTTTTGTGAGCTGCATAGGCTAAGAAAATCCGGACTGCTTCAAGTCTAGCTACAGGCGCGAATGATTCTTCGAAATCTATCCCTTCTTCTTGTGGATAACCTTTAGCCACGAGATGAGCTTTGTTGCGAATAACAGTCATTTCCTCATCCAGTTTGTTCTTCCACAACCACTTGAGATCAAGAACATGTTTATCAAGTGGTCGTTCAACAAGTTCCCAACTATCATGTAATAGGTATTGAAGAAATTCCTCCTGCATCGCTTCAATCCAAGGGTTTTCTGCCATTGCTTCCCGAATGTTCTTTGGTTCTTTGAGGCTAATTGAGCAAACGTAGATGCACAATTCGAGATCGGTGGCAAGTTGTCTCCTTGTCTGAACTGGCTTTGAAGGTTCACCAATAATATGTTCTATTGGATGGTCTTTTGTCCATTGAAACGTAGAAGGGTACCTTGGGTGTAACGAATGTGTGTTAGATGGTTCTTGTAACCTTGAAGAAGATTCAGCAGAGTCTGTTACAAACGGGTTTTCAAATACTTCTTCTTCTTCTAACGTAACATCGTTTGAATTATTTGTTGGTTCTTCTTGAAAATTTGTGTTTTGGTTTTGCTCATCAACTCTTGGTAGAACAGTTTCAAGTACTGGAGTTACTTGAGTAGATGTAGATGATGTTGATGTAGTTGGTGCTTCAGCTTCGATTGTTGTAGATGCATCTTGTGATGGTGGTGGTGGTTGATGGTTTTGAGCGGGTGCAGCGGAATGTTGTTGAGATGCGTTTGTCGAAGTTCCACCATAATATTCATCAAACATTAACTCGAAGAAATTTTCCAGTTCTTGTTCTGAAGGTTTATCCGTGTTTGTTGACTGAGCTCCTTGAGGTACGAGTCCTGAACTGATGTGTCCAGAAGTCTGCATGTTTGGTGCGGGTCCTAATCCGTTATGATTAGAAGCCATCGGATTAAGCGCGGGTTCTAGAGCGAGTCTCTCAGAAGCCATTTGTGAAATCTCGTCAAACTTCACATTCATCGTCTCCATAATCCTTTTTGTTCGTCTATTATTCACCCTGAATGCCCTCGAGTTTTCTGAATATCCAATGAAGATTCCAATATCACCCTTAGATTTTAACTTTCCTAGATCTTCTCTATCATTCGTCGGATAGCACAAAGTGCCAAACACGTGAAGGTAAGAGATGTCAGGTTTATGGTTGTTCACTAGCTCATATGGGGTTTTATTGAATCTCAGATGGACTAGGGATCGGTTTTGAGTAAAACAAGCAATGGCTACAGCATCAACCCATAAGAATAGAGGTGCACTAGAAAAAATGAGCATTGTGCGAGCAGCTTCCACAAGAGTTCGGTTTCTTCTTTCAACTACCCCATTCTGCTGTGGAATTCTAACAACTGATGTTTGGTGTGTGATTCCAACATCTTCAAGGTAAGTTCTTAACTCCTGGTTTGTAAATTCTGTGCCATTGTCTGTTCTTATAATCCTTACTGGAGCTTGAAGTAGAACTTGAATACGCTTCAGAAAGGTGATGATGATGCCTGGTGCTTCGTCTTTTGATCTCAAAAACTTAACCCATGTATATCTTGAATAATCATCAACAATAACGAGAATATACTTCTTCCCATTAATTCTTTCAACTCTCATTGGGCCACATAAGTCCATGTGCAACATATGTAACCTTGCTTCCGAACTAGGTACGGTTTTGGGTTTATATGATGCTCTTTTACTTTTTCCTTGTTCGCATGATGGACATAGGTGTTCCTTGGTGTATTTGAATTTAGGAAGTCCGGTGACGATGTTGTCTTTGGCTAACTTGTTGATGGTGTCAAAATTGAGATGGGATAAACGTCTATGCCACAGCCAGGACTTAGTTTCGGTTGCCCTTGTCATAAGACAAATTGGTGATGTAGAAGCCATTTGGTTGATGTCGATAGCATACAAGTTTGTACTACGATTACCAGTTAAGAGATCATCACCGACCAAATTTCTAATAAAAACCGTGTTTCTTTTGAAAGCCACTTCTAAATCTGCATCACAAAACTGCCCGACTGAAAACAAGTTGTGTCCCAACCCTTCGACGTAGTAAACTCGAGTGATTAAAAAATTCTCAAACCGAAGATCTCCATAACCCTGAATAGCTGCTACATGATCATTTCCAAAGCGTACAGTTCCCATGAATTTCCAGACAAAATTGATCAGTAGCTTTAAATTCCCGGTCATGTGCTTGGAGCAACCTGAGTCGACGATCCAAAGACATATTTCGATAACCTGCCAAGAACAGAAGAGTTTGTATTTGGAAACCGTGTTGAATTTGGTTCCATGGGGTTAGGAGTAAAAGCAGAATCACACTCATAGACAGTTGCTACTTGTTTAGCTTGAGTTATTTCTAATTTGCCGTCCTTAAGAGTAAACTCTCTACCCGTCGGAATCCACATACAAAACTTAAGATAGTTCCTAGGCATTCGACTAATAGTGGTAGTCCTAAATCGTGCAACTAATCTTTCTATAGATCTGGATCTAGCACTAGGTCTTTTTGGGACATTCTTCTATTCAGGCGTAACATTCACATTCTTAGAAACACATTCATCATGAACATCATTAATTAAACATTTCTTGCATATTAAACAAACAGAGTCATTACATGCATTAGAACCAGTACTTTCGACATTACATTCAGATGAATCATGTTTCTTATTAAAAAGCGATAAATTCCTAGGGTGTTCTTCTACTTCTTCAACTTTATTCTTGCAACTACTCTTAGAGACAGGCGAGACTCTATTGTTCCTTGTATTGCTCCTAGGCTTTAGTCTGCTGCTCCTAGAGGTGCTTTCTAATCCTGTAGAAGGTAAGGCACACACATTAGGATTTATATTGTTGTCCTTTTTAGCATCCCTAGATTCTTTAGAATTAGCCTTTATGCACTTGTCATTTGTCTTAGATGTTGAGGCAGATGCACTAGTGGGACTAATCCTAAAAAGGCCAGGTGCTAACACTTTAGGAGTTTCGACAACCGCTTTTCCTTTATCAACAATCTTTACATTTTCACTTTTCTTGGGCAAGGGTGTTGGAGTGACTGGTTTTGTCAAATCCTTTTTCTCATCGACTTTTGGAGCAAACCGTGAAATTGACATTTTAGGTTTCTGAACCATGTTTGAAACATTTGGTTTCTCCGAAGTCAATGGTTTTGCAAACTTAGTTTCCTCACCCTTTCCTTTTTGACTTTCAAGCTGAGCCCTCAAAAGATCATTTTGCTCTTTCATTTTCTTTAAGTCACGCTCATACGACAATTTGTCATACTTCCATTCTTCCTTTTTTTGATCAAGTTGTTTAAAATATGACACATTTTCTTTTTCAAGCTTTATGAGAGCATTTTCATATTTTGAAACAATTGCGGAGGTCTCAACTCTTAGTCGTTCATCATCTTGAATAGAATATGTTTGTAAAATGATGGACATAATGTCAGTGGTCATAACAGCTTCGAAGAGAGAATCATTTAGGTTTTCCAAAAGATTCATGTTTTCACGAGCATCATTAGCTTCGTTTACCAGGGATTTGTGGTCCTTGACAAAGTCGGCCGTTTCTTTTAAGAAAGCTTGTTCAAAATGGATTACCCTTGCACTGATGTTATTTAGTGGGATAGTAATTTCGTTTTGAAACACCTTTTTCTGTTCGATATGAAAACTAGAATGCCAGTTGTTAATATTGATGCTAGTTTTAGAGGCAACAATATTTTGAAGTTCTTGAATTCTCTTTTTAACGTCATCCAAAATTTCTCTAGCCTCACTTGTATTAAAAGTGTTGTTAGAGGACATTTGTTCTATTTTTGAAAGAGATTTGGAAACAACTTTCTTTTTAGACAAGAATTTCACAAATGGTCGTTTTATGGAAAACGCAGATGGTTCTGTTTGTGGAACAAAAGTGATTCCCGAAAGTTTGTTCAATTTGTTGTAATCAATGGGTTTCAAATCCTTTTGTTTCATTTTATTTATGCTCTCTTCGACATGTTCAATCGTTAGCACAGAATCCCGAACGACGAGAGGATCATGTTTGGTGTAAATCACATTACCATTGTACAAAACATTCTGTTCTTGCTGAGCTTTCTTGAGATTACAAGGGGTGTTGTTACCAAGAGCCATTTTATGTTTCGTATGGTAAATCGGATTAATTTGATTTGAAATCATTTTCATTGTTTGACTCGACTGACCCGACTTAACCACTAATTCTTCTAAATGAGCAATCATGTGTTCTGACTCTACGATTTCTTCCAAAAGTTTGTCTTCTTTCTTTGCAAAATCCTTTTTCAACTCATCCATTTCTTTTTCAAGATTGGAATAAGCTGTTTTTTGTTTAGAAAGTTGGTTTTGTAAATCAAAAATTTCCGCGTTTAAAGATTTTATCTTTTTGAAAGAATTAACATCAAGTGTATCAAACTTGAGTTGCAATTGTTGTTTCTCTGAAACGGAATTTTGATAACCAGTTTCTAATTCAGACAATCTTTTGTTATGAAATTCAAAAGCTTTAACGGTGGATTTGTAACTCTCAAGCTCAGCGGTCAATTTAACATTCGCGGCCTTAACATCGCGATTGACCTTTTGCACATTCTCAATTTCAATACGACAATTATTCAATAATGATTCAAACAAAGCACGTGTTTCCTCATCATTCTCAGCATGCTGTGAAACGAAGCCTCCATTATGATTCACATCTGGAGTTGCTGAAGGAGTATTGCTACTACTTGGCGTGTCCAGGGATGTATCATAAGTGGGTGCTTGCTTCTCAAAATGTTGTTCCTCATGAGGAGACATATCAAATATATCATTATTGTGACATGTGTTGAAATTAGATACCTCAGATGGTGCATTGGTGTCATAAACAGGAAGTGTGTCAGAATCCGTGTCATACTTAGCTTCCTGAAGATTTGCCATGAATATGCAGTTCGCATCGATATCTTCTCTGTCTTCCATGTCATCCATAAGAGCCATAAAGTCATTCTCCTCTGCATTCAACTGAAACCCTGCCTCTGCCTTTTGTGCCAACATCACTGCTTTCTGCAAGTACGCTAGATCTTTCTTGTTTGGCTTAGTAGGACAGTTCCTTGCCATATGACCTACACCCTGGCAGTTGAAACACTTTACCGAATTACCCTGATTCACATTTCCCAAATTCCCAACAACTGGAGCTGCAACGTTCCTATTCTGATTACCCATTGCCTGATTACCAACATTCTGACCCCTCTGATTTCCAACAAACTGACCCAACTGATTCCCTGCATTCTGACCATACTGATTCCCTGCATACTGACCTGCATTCTGCATATTCTGATTGCCTATATTAAATCCCGTAGCATATCCTTGCTGATTCCCATAAACTCCAACCATTTGGCCTCCGTTGCCCATATTGAAACTCGGCTGAGCGATCTGCCTGTTGCGAGTATTCGATGAAATCCTTTGGTTGTTGTTTGTTGGTGTAGAATAGCGTCCTTGGAATGCCTTTGACAGAAAAGCAAACGCTTGAGTCAATGTTGCAGCAGCTTCATCATTGTCAGTGAATTCTGGTTCTTGGAAGTGTGGGTATTGTGGGTATTGTTGTTGTGGAATAACTTCTTGTTGTTGTGGGTAGAACTGTTGTTGGTAGACCGGTGTTGGTTGTTGAATGCATGATGGTTGCATGTAGTTGTGAATGGATGATGATGGTTGTTGAGTGTTCACTTGTAATGGTGTTGGTGTATTAGCAATTAGTACGAGAGGATCATGACTCTTTGCCATTCTTTCTTTCCTAACTTCATTAGCCTCAGCTTGGTTTTGCTTTAAAAAGTCATAGAGTTGATCATAATTTACCTAATGTAAGTCCTTTGTCTGATTAACAATTGTAACATAACGACCCCATTCTTCTGGAAGGTTATTGAGGAATTTGATGTTTGTTGCAATTGCTCGTGGTGTCAACTTGTTTCTGATTAACTCATTCATCAAAGTGCAAAACCTTGTGTAGTAAGATTCAATCTGTTCACCTTTAGTGGATGTAAAGTTCTCCCATTCAGTAAGAAGTTTGTTCTCAACATCTTGTTGTCCAATTTCTGTTCCATGACATATTCTTCTAACACGTTCCCACATAGCATAAGCACTTTCACAGCTGTCGACCGCAGCAAAGATCTCCCGTGGTAATCCAAGTTGGATTAAATGCATTGCCATATCATCAGCTTTGATATGCGCCTTGTCTTCATCAGTGTAATCTGCTTCTGTTTGTATACGCACTGATGGTTCAGTAGGAGGTGTTGTATTTGGATTACCTTGAATTTGAACTTGTCTTGGCTGAAATGGACCGTTTTCTATGGATTTAATCATTAGGTGCCCGGTATCCTTTGTTTTGATGTAACGAAGCATACGGCTTGTCCATGGGAGATATCCACCTTTTTCAAGCATTGGAGGTCGGTTTTCCGCACCGGCTACATGAATGTCTTGCTGAGTTGCCATTGATGAAGTGTAGATGGATAAAGTTGATTCTTGGATCGTTCCAACGAAATAGGAGTGGAGTTTAGAGTGAGTTGATGCAAGTATTTATGGTGAAAATTTTGACTTAAAACCTTAAAACCTCAATAACTTCTTCTCGGAGCGTTTTTAGGCCTCGAAACTTCGCCTAAATCGATAAATCCATTTAGCGTGTCGTTCTTCTCTGTCTCACGGTCGTTTTGACAGCTGATTCGTCGAAAACGGAGTTACGGTTCAAAAGTTATGGCCGTTTGAAGTTTGGTCGTCAAAAACCTCACTTTTGTCAAATTTCGCGAAACTTTAAGGTTTTCTCGAAACTATGGGATTGCGAAATTTCTGATTTCGAAAATGAGGATTGCGAAACTTTGAAAGATTGCGAAATTTGTGTTCTCGAAAACTTTGAGTGATTTCAAAAAGATTGAGTGATTTCAAAAATTTTGCAGTGTTTCTCGAAAATTTAGATTTTTTGAAAAGTTTGCTGTTTTCTCGAAAATCTTGATATTTTCGAAAAGTATGCAGTGTTTTCGAAAATTATGAGATTTTCGAAAACCCAATCACACCAAGAAATTTCGAAATTATACAATTTCGAAATTCAGCCAAAAGTCGAAGTAATTTCTTTCTTATACAAGAGAGAAAATACCGAGTATCCAACGGTGAGCACGGACGGAGCCTTTTCTTGTGATTTCGAAAACTAGTCAAAATGGGATTTCGAAAATTTAGTAGAGATTTCGAAATAGTGACAATTTTTTGAATAAGCTTAAAGCACACCCAAATGACTTTTGCAATCCAAGATTCTTGTACTTCTAGGCTAAAAAACACCAAAACTTGAAGAAAGTTCAAAACTTGATGATTTTTATGAAACTTTTTCGAGATCTAGAAAACAAGTACAAAAACCAAATCAAATTTTTAAGCTTGAAATTTTCAAAAAGGTTGAAACTTTCTTGTTAGAAAAGGTTTATAACACTAGTTTGTAATCAAAAAAGTGTTAAAAACCAAGAAAAACAAGAAAAGTGAGAAACTTTTATAAAAATAACGTGATAAGTAGCTTAAAAACACGAAACAAACAACTTCTAAACCCTCCTAAATCATTGTTAGGCGATTGATACCACTTGTAGGACCTTAAATAACACAACTTTATCACACACAATATAAGCACAATAAGAAGGAAAGATGGAAAGATGGTGACTTGATATGTATATATGTATTTCGAATGAATAGAGAGAGAGAGAGAGAGATGGAAATGAGAGCTTTTATTCAAAGAAAACACACACAAATACACACACAAGCACACACCTCAAATGAGCCTTTGAGGTGTTTAAATAGTTTTTAACATAAGATGCCTTACGGGCTTTCTATGGGCTTGGGCTTGGGCTTGGTTACATGGTTGGATAACTAGGCTTATGAAAACATAGCACATAACATATTAGCTTGCCAAGTCCAAGGCCCAATGACTAAACTATTACTAATCTTAACAAACGACACAAAGTTACAATATGAGAATGACCATCACTTCATAATACATATTTTTAATGCTAACATACTCTGAGTTAATTTGTTCACTTTAGTTCATTAGTACCCAAAGTTGTTGTTCCAGTTGATATTTGGCTAGTTGCTTATCTGCTAGTGCTTATTGCTTATTCCAAGTTGCTAATTGGACTGTCTTTGGTGCTTTTATGTATTTCTGAGTGACTTTTTGGCTTAAATATTGTTCCATCAAGCTTCTTAGAGTCATAAAATCACTTGGTTAAGTTTTGGTCAAATTGGTCAAATAGTGCTTATAAATAAGCACTTTGAATAAGCTATTTTTGCCCATTAAGCACTTCCAGTGCTTATTTTTCAAATTTTATATTTTTCCTAATTTCAAAATATTATTTTAGAATTTCCCTGAAATTTTCCTATTTTTTTGAGTTAATTTGCTATTTTTCCTATTTAATTTTCATTTTTAATCATTTTTAATTACTTTTTAATTACTGAAAAATACAAAAAAATCAGAAAAACCCCAGAAAAATCCAAAAATATTTTATAAAATTATTTTTAGTTATTTTAGAATTTTAAAAATTTATTTTGTATTTTTCTCAATTTATTTGCATTTTCTTTTAATTTTTAATTAGAATAATTAGTTTTTAATTCATAAAAAATAAATAAAAAGTAAAAAAAATATTTTTCTTTTTCTTAAAATTTTCTTTTATCATTTTTATTTTTGAAAATTATTTCCAAGTCCTTAGGAGTAGCGTAGCTTAAAAGTCGCGTTTTATTTCGTACGTTAACGTTTATTTTCTGTTTGAGCTTACGTTTTCGTTTCTACGTTACGTTTCTAGTTGCCTTACTTGAATTACGTGTTTAGTTGATTATTTGTGCTTCATTTACTATTTCATTAGTGTAATCTTATTCAAATCATTTTTTACCACTTTTACGACACGTTTCACGAATCGGGAATTCGAAATTCTATTCATCCTTCACATGGACTACGACCTCGGGTTATCCGTATTTCTTTGCAGATCTCTTGAGTAATACTTATACTATATTATATAACTTGATTTTCACTAATCAGTTAGTAAGCAAATGTTCAATATATGAAAACATATATTGAATTTCATCTCTAAGACCAAAGATTACGGTTCGGTTGTGGATGCAACAAAGACAAGTATCCCCATGGGATTCAAGTAACCTCCAAGGCACGGGATTGACAAAGAATGGTGGTGTAATTGGTGGAGATGAGAGATGAGCATCAAGTGGTGTTATTGGTGAAAGTGAGATGGTAAGATGGGTGGAGATAGGTTCTTGTGTAGGATGTGGTGATGATACTTGTGGTGACAAGTGTGAATTGATGTAGTTATTGATTGATGAGGTTGAGGGTATGGAGGATGAGGAAGTTCCATGAGTGGAAGGTGTTTTGGATGGTGCATTAGTTGTACTTGGAGATGAGCATTTAGGTGGAGGTGATGGGGTTTTGTTGTCTTCATTTGTTAAGTCAATGAAGAGTTGTTTTGGAGGGATGATGATAATCTTTTGTTTCTTAGAGGCCTTGGAGTTTGAGGTGCTTGGTGGAGTCATGATGATTTAGATGAGGAATGATGAGATGAAGAGTGGTGATCAAGGAGGGAATTTATAGTATGGAAATGGTTGATTTAGGTATGTATTTGAAATGATTTAGGTATGTATTTGAAATGGTTGAATGAGATTTTAAAATGAATGAGATTCTAAATACTAGAGAAAGAGTTCACAAGATGCAAAAGAAAACAGTAAACCCAGTTCCAGATGGTCGGTCCCCTTAATTGTAGGCCGGCCCCCATAATAATTAAGGGGACCGCCTAGGAAATTAAGGGGGCCGCCCATCTGGTGTTTTCCCAGACGACCAGAAACCTAAAATTTGCAGAAATGGGTGATTTTTCAAGTGTGTGTTTCCAGCAAGCTCTATTAGAAGTATATACTCTAGGAAAGGTGATATATAAATATATATATATGTATATATATAAACAAGTTATGCATGCAAACAAACATATTATGTTCCATTTTTAAAAGAAACATAGCATAGCATTAAAATATGATGAAGATTGTAGCATGATAATAGTTAAAGTATAAGCATCATCCAAGAAATAAACAAGAGATAACATAAGTATTTCTGAATAAATCGGACAAGTAACAAGCCATACAAATGACTAATAGAAAATAATAATAATAAGTAGCAATCCATCAACATCATCTACTTCTTCTTCTTCCCAATCATCTTTCTAAACATCTTTCCAACGGATTTGAATCCTCCTCGAATTTCTTCATGCATTTGCTGTTGTTGGTTGATAATGGACGTTTGACGAGTGAAGAGAAGTTCATCGGTACGTTCATGAGGAAGAGGAACTTGATACTCGGTATAGTCAAGATCTTCAAGATTATCAACAAAGGTCGTGGGGGATGGAGTACTAACACGTGAGGTGTTTTCCTCCTCCTCATCATCATCGTCACGATGAGATGTAGACCCACGAGGCCTAGAAGACAAAGGAACATGAGATTTTCCTTTGTCACTTCGAGAACGACGAGTACGAACAAGAGTAAGTTGGTTCAAAGTAGGAAGGATTTGCACGTAGTAATCTCTTTGAAGATGTGGGTAATGTTCCATGACATAACGATAAAGTCGTGTAAGGAACATACCATAAGGAAGATTGGCATTTGGGGTGTTTTTGGCGGACATGATTCGATGAACAAAAAGATAAGCCAAATTGTAGTTCTCTTCAGCAACTACACAATATAACATGTGGGCAATGCTTGCCGTGACATGATCACGGTGACCACCAGTACCAAACGCATTCTTGCGAATGAGTTCTTCCCACTTTTTCATATCGTGGCTTAGCTCTTTGAGGAGGATTTGATTTGCATGAATATCGACATTCTTCGACTTGATTACTCGACTAGTCGTACGATGTTCTAGTTCAAGCAGTCTACGAATGTCTTCAGGACTAGGAATCTCAGAATAGTATGGGCCATCCTGAGGACGATTTCTTTCAAGAGACGAAAGATCCCATTCATTTGAGAATACGTCTTGGCCGTTGTATGGGATTCTAAGAATTTGTCCAAATTGAGCAAGAGTAAGAGTGATAAATTGATTTTGGATCATGAAGGAAATAAGGAGATGACCATAAGGATCGGTTTGCACCGTCACTTGGCTATAGAAGTCGAGGATAAAACGAGGAATGATTGGTTCGATGATTTGGTAAAGACATTCAAAACGAATATTGGAGAACATTCGTTCGGTTTGATCAGAGTCATAGAAAGATGGATCGACAATTCTTCCTTCGTGAATGTTTCTATTTTCAATGGGACGATAGAAACATGCAACTGAAGGAGACATGCCGGGAGTAGAGGAAACTTTTGGAATGTATTGCTTGGTTTTGGAGACATCACCAACCGTGGTCTTAGGCATTTTCACCTGAACAATATAATCAACAAAAATAAAATTAAGATAAAAACAACTATCATGCATATGTTATATATATATATATATATATATATATATATATATATATATATATATATATATATATATATATATATATATATGTGTGTGTGTGTGTGTGTGTGTGTGTGTGTGTGTGTGTGTGTGTGTGTGTGTGTGGAACGAAATTCTACTTCGACCAAAAAAAAATTCTATGAAGTAGTTTCACAATGTTCCTTGTATTTTGATTTTAAACTCGTTTAGAATATATGATGTCAAAGAGTATGATATCATAATTCATTTCGAAGTAAGGCTAGATATATATTAGATTATATATCTTGCTTTTTCATAAGAGTTTGACTCAGCATAAACATGTTTAAAAGGTTAAAATATGAATTTTGGTTTTCAAAATATCTTTTTCAAGATAAACCAAACGCTCCCTTAACTAGATGAATACAACCTAAAACATCAATATATATATTGATTATATATCTTGATGACATCTATTGACTCTAATAGTTTTAACAAATTTTATGAGCTAGTTTTAAGTTTTAAATAACTACATATAATTATAATTTGTTCATGAACCAAACGCCCATGTTGTCTTCATGAACCATTTTATAACAAATTGAGAAGTATGTTTTGATTGTTTACAACATTAAACTAATATAATGTAGTAAGTTGTAACTAGTTTTTAAGAGTTATATCAACAATGTGTTTTTTGAAAAATGAAATTCAACAAGGGTTTATGGGCGATTAAAGATTTTGACAAAATGATGTGTTATACTAAGTTTGATTTGTAATACATTATTCTAATCCTATGGGAAGCATTTGGTTGTTCAATTCCTAGCTTCTATTTCACTAAAATGCGAATTAAAATAAATTTTAATAAAATACCTAATTATTGATTAGACACCAAATTGAATTAAATGTGATGAAATGTATGTTGGAAAACTTACAAAAGATGTTGTTATACGTTTGGTTAGCGTTTGCCCCTTGCGAAACAACCCCGGATTGGTGATTTGGTGAAGGATTTTGATGGTTTTGGTTGTTTTGGTTCGTACTCAACAGAGGTGAGGAGGGGAATTATGAACAAATGGAGTGTTTGGCAAAAGATTTAAGGTGGAAAACGGATTTGAAAGTATCAGATGGCCGACCCCCTTAAACATTAAGGGGACCGCCCCCGATAACAAGCCGGTCCCCTTAATTATTAAGGGGGCCGCCCTTTGAATTTTTGATTCTTCGTGGTATTAGTTTCTGGAACAAATATATTTATATGTATATAATTAGATTTATAATATATCAAAAATACGTAAGCGTTTATTGGCACGATGATAAAATACTTAACAATTTTTAATTACCGTTTCGATAATTAAAATGTACCTCTGACAATTTTGGATAAAATGATCAAAGTGTTAAGTTGATGAGGGGTTTGAGGTGTGTTCGGGAATATGTGAATATGTGTATATATGTATAAGTGTGAGTGAATGATGGGTTGATAGGTGAGGTTTGAGAGATGATAACGGAGATAGAATATAGTCGGCGAAAGGAGTTTGTTTCATCCATAGTGTTCACGTGTGAAGGCGTTCTTACATGATAATAGTCCACTTGACTCATATCCCTTCATCATCATGAGTCTTCTAAAAGTGGTCATAATAGAATTTCGTGTTGAACGTAAAAGATCAAAAGTATCACGAGGGGGAAGGAAAGGGTTCGATAACGAACAATTTCCTGGAGTTCTAGAAAGTCAACTAATGACATAGCTAGGTTATGTGCAAGCATATATATATATATATATATATATATATATATATATATATATATATATATATATATATATATATATATATATATATATATATATATATATATATATATATATATATATGTGTGTGTGTGTGTGTGTGTGTGTGTGTGTGTGTTTGTGTGTGTGTGTGTGTGTGTCTAGTATAATAAGTATGAGAATATATGTATATATATATATATATATATATATATATATATATATATATATATATATATATATATATATATATATATATATATATATATATATATATGATCAAACAAAGAGAGAAAGATAGTAAGCTATATCTATACAAACAACGTAATCAACCAAAGCATATTTAACTAAGCATGGCAATGAGTTGTGAAAGAATGGCGTACCCGGCGGTCTTCAACAAAAATCTTCAAAATCTTCAAGATGACATATAGACTTTGAAAAAGTCTATGGTGAGAGAACTTCAAGATTGCCTCAAGGAATGTTCATCTAGCTATTCGGTCCCCATTGCCTCTTTGGTCCAAAGTTGTTTGGTCCAAACATGTTTAACATTTGACTAGGATGCATGAAAGGTGGTAGTATACCCCAAGGATTGTAGCTTTGTTGATAGTTCCACATTTGATTACTATTGTTATTGTAGTTTTGCCTATTTTGGTTTCTTCTTGGTTGAGGTGTTTTAGACCTAGGATGAGGGTTATTTGGTTTTCTAGGTGGTGGAGTTTTAGATTTTCTCTTAGGTTTAGAAGATCCTACTTCGGTTTTTAAAGACGGTTTATAAAAAGCTTTAACTTCTTCATTGTTGGCAAGAGGTATTTTTCTATCATTAATAAGTATATACTTAGGATTAGATTTTAGAGGTTTTTGTTCATTAAGTTCATTTTCGAATTTGACATTTTTAATCTCGCTTGTTGAAGCTTCGTTTGAGTTATATCCTAAACCGGTTTTATCTCCGGATACTCTTTAAATGCTTATTATTTTACTAAGTGAGTGACTACTATTTTCAAATTTATCAAGTTTGCGAATTTCTTCCTTGAGTATTTCGTTTTCACCTTTAAGCTCTTGACATGATTTACATTCTTCAAAAATTTCTTTACCTTTTTCAAGTTGATGTATTTTAATTTTTAGTTCTAGTACTTCATTTTCCAATTGATTGTTTATGTATTTTAGTGAGTTGTTTTTTGCCATTACTAGTTGTCCTAATTTGCATAGTCTATTATATTCATTATATAGGTCTTTTTCATCAAATGATAAATTATCATCACTAAAATATTCGGTTTCGGAACGTACCTCATTTGATGTCTTCGCCATAAGACACTTCTCTTCCTTTGTCATTTCTTTCTCATCTTCTTCGCTATCACTCCAAGCTCCTCCAACAAATGCTCTTTGATTTTGATCTCTTGTCATCATTGGACATTTTCCAATAAGGTGATTTGGATCACCACACTTGAAACATTTCCTTTCATTCTTGTTGTTCTTGTCATCCTTACTCTTTTGAAATGTTTTCTTTTCATCATGTGGTTGTCTTACAAATCTTCCTCGCCTTTTGAAGAATTTCTTGAAATCTCACGGCCATGGCGTATTCTTCGTCATCACTTTCGGAAGATGAGCTATCTTCGATACTAGATTCCTTTCTAGCTTTCAAGGCGATTGACTTGCTTTGCTCTCGTTTTCCTTTGACCATTTTGGAATCCTTCTTTATAATTGCTTCGTAGACTTTTAAATTTCCAATTAATTCATTAAGTTGCAATGTTGACAAATTCTTTGATTCTTCAATAGCCGTCACTTTAGCTGGCCATTTTTGGTGAAGAGCCCTAAGAAACTTCCTAACAAAATTCTTACTAGAAAAATTCTCATCAAGTGCTTTTAAACTTGTGATGATAATGTTAAATCTAGCAAAAGCATTATCAATTGATTCCTCTTTCGGAATCGTGAATTGCTCATATTGTTGAACAAGTAGATCTATCTTATTATCTTTGACTTGACTATTACCTTGGTGAGTTATTAGTAAAGAGTTCCAAATTTCTTTTGCGGTTTCACACATAAAGATCCTTTCGTACTCTTTACGTGGTAGCGCATTATAAATAACCATTTTTGTTTCATTATTTTTAGCAAGTTTTCTTTTTAAATCATCATTTTGTTTTTCAAAAGATACGATTTCATCTTTCTTTGTTTCGGGGTTATTTTGAATAGGTAGAAAATCACCATTAGTAATAACATGCCAAAGATCTAGATCTTTTGACTTCACATAAGTTTCGAATCGATTTTTCCAATATAAAAATCCATCACTTTCAAATAGTGGTGGTCTTTGCATAGATTGCCCTTCTAAATATTTTTCAGATTCCATAGATCGTTACAAGTTTTAAAATACAATATATTTTAAAGATCTTGCTAGACGTGGCTCCTGATACCAATTGTGGAAAACTAAAAGGGGGGGTTGAGTTTTACGTCCTTTTAAAAATTTATTACCAAAATATTTGTAGCTTATAAAAACTTTCGATTCGATCTTAAGTGAGTTCAAGTAACAACCAATATAAGCAGGTCTAATCTAATAATGAAAGTATTGAAATAGAATGAAAAAAAGATAGAGTTAGAAAGATCAAACCACAACACGCGAATTTATAGTGGTTCGGCTACAAGGACACCTTCCTTGCCCTACTCCACTCCCCGAGTACCACACACGAAAGTTTTCTTCACTATGTCAACAAACTCCTTATGGTGGAGAAACCTTACACACCTTGGCTTACACGAGTTAACGACACTAAGCTAAATGTCGAGTTCTAATCATAGCTAGAACCAATCTCACAACTTCTTCAAGACTTCACACCTTCTTCACACCTTCACAACTTCTTCAAGACTTAACACCTTCTTCACACCTTGTCAACTTCACACCTTCTTCTATGCACAACTAAATCACAACTACTACACTACTTTACAACACACCTAGTTTCTACAATCAACAAATTCTCACAACACTTTTACAAATATCTAACACTACTACAATATGAAAATAGCTAATCACAACACTACTACAATTTAATGGATGTAGAGGAGTGTTCTTCTTCTTGCACTTGAGTGGATGAAGCTTTGGATCACTTGGAAACAAAGACTTATGAATTATATGATCAAAGAATTTTTGATATAGAAATGGAGGTTGGATCAGAAAGTTTTTAGTGCAAAAAAGTGAGAAAAATATGTGGAATGATCCAGTATTTAAAGGGCCAGAAAATACTGTTCTGGAGCGTGCCGGTCCTCTTAATTAGTGGGCGGTCCCCTTAATGATTAAGGGGGGCGCCTAGTATAATTAAGGGGGCCGCCCTCCTGAACGTTGGAAAAGTTTTTCTGGATAAAATTTGCCCTTTTTGGTTGGAAATTTGAAATCATATCTTTTTAGTTTAATACAACAATACCAAAAATGATTTACAAATATATATATATATATATATATATATATATATATATATATATATATATATATATATATATATATATATATATATATAAAATGTTAATATCATTTTATGAAATGTTATGTCTTAAGACAATGTTTCCTTTGATCATGTAATGCATAAGATGCTTAGTTTATGCATACCTTAAGTGATATTAGGTGTAGAGGTAAATATTTGTTACTAAATACTTGTTTACGTCTTAATTTTGACTTAATTTGATTTGAGTTTTGTGATTATCAAAACATAGGTTTATTGAGAAATATTAATAACGTTTTTAAACATTATTTATATCAACATTCACTAAACCCCTTAAGCGTGAATTATTCAATCACTTGCGTTTAGGATTAGGAATGATGGAACAAGTTGACTAAATTCTATTGCAGTTAGACAAACTTTTTCTCTTGCATAAAATTTACTTTGCTTCTACTTCTCCATTTCTGAGTCTAGGAATCTATTTCGCACAAAATTAAAGATTGGGAAACCTCATTTTCATTGCATATACTCTCTTGTAAAACCCAATCAAAGTCTCTTAAAAACTATTCTCACATCTAGGAATTACATGAACATCATTTTTCTTGCATTGTTGACAAATGCTATTTTTTTTAAATCATGCATAAACTCTCACATAAATTGTCAAAGCATATAATCTAATATATATCATTGACATTCATGAATCGAGCAAAAATCGAATCAAGGAGATTTTGGATTGTTTCTTAATAAACTTGTTTTTCTTTGCATTTAGGAGTCGAAACAATCACAACTCCACATTTGTTGCATATAGGCACACACTAGGACAAAATCACTCATTATGTTGTCATCTTGTTTCATCACTAGTTTTTGACTCACTAGCTACCTTTGCCTTTGATCTAAGATAGTTGCCGTAGGAAGATTGAGTGCCCTTGCCTTTGCTTATCTCCTCTAGATTATTATTAATTGCTTGTTTGCTCTTTCACTTAAGTGTTTTTGCATGCATGCTATATCATGATTAGATTAGATGCTATATTGCCTCAAGGAATTGAACTTGCTTGAATCCAAATCCAAAAACACAACCTTTCTGCAAATTTTCTGCCAAAACCCCAATTCTGGCAATCTGAAAATCACCAGATGGGCGGCCCCCTTAATTATGTAAGGCGGCCCCCTTAATAATTAAGGGGACCACCCCCTAATTAAGGGGACCGGCCATCTGATGGATGGGTTTACAGAATCTTTTCTGCTTTTTAGCCCATCTCAACCTACATTTCCCAATTTTCACCAACATATTTTGTCCTAATCTCACAAACAAACTTTATCTATCCATAAACACACAAATCTTACACTATAAATATCCCCAATCTTCAAAACTATCCATTCATCCCATCATGACCTCTCCAAACAAACCAAAACCAAAAGCCTCAAGGCTTGCAAGGATGACGAAAAAACCCGTTTGGCGAAGAAAAAGCCCTCGAAACAAATCTATCATAACCAATGAAGTTGGAAATCACTCAACACCTCCAACTACTTACTTCCCAAACTTTACACCAAACCCACAAGGACATTCATTTGATCCTCTTTACAAACCATACAACATTGGCCAAATATCTTCTTTCATGCCAAACTACACATCTCAACCTCCACCCACTTATAATGATCCATACAAGTTTGATCAACCATCAAACTATAATTCCAACTGCACAAACCCTATTCATCCATATCAACACAATGATTCTCTCCACATTGCCACGGAAATGCAAAAGTTCCGTGATGAAATAAACCAAATCCATGATCTTAGTGATCTCCTTGCTATGCATCTTGCACAACGCAACAAAGGGCAACCTCCATCATCTCCCTATGCAAATTGCCTACCCCACTCTCTAAACTTGGATCAAGTTACAAACCACACTCATTTTTGCCCTTGTTGCATCTTCCTTCAAAAACAAATTCTCTACTTGAGTGAAGATATTTCTTGGATTGAATATCTTCTCACTCATCCTCACCCAATACCACCCTTAACTCGCTACAACATAGGGACATCCACTTCTTCTGCACCATACCCCACTCCATATCCCTCTCCATCGAACAACTAAGCTCTATGCTTATGTTCCCCTTAAGAAAATAAAACACTCAACCATGGGTTGCAAGCAAGTCCAAGTATTCTCTTCGGCAATATAGGACTATGTTGTTTCTTTTGTTTTATTGTAATCAATATGCTTCAAGCATATTGAATGTTGTAATGATGATCATTTCTATGATTGTCTCTTATATGCTTGAATGAATCTATTTTTATTTGCATAATTGTTGCTTTGCTTATATATGTCTTGTCCTCCTTGCATATTTTTTTTTTGTAGCCTTGCTTTCCTTAGCTCGTTTTCTTGGTGCTCTCAAATGAGGGGGAGCATACATCAAGGGGGAGCTTTCTACCCTTTTAACTTCTTCTGTGAAGCTTACTCGGTTTAACCTTTTTGATTTTACAAAAAAGGGGAGAAGAGAATAATAAACTCTAAAATACTTGTCTAAAAATAAATTGTAGACCTAATGAGTTTAAGGTTTTGTAATCAAAAAGGGGGAGATTGTTGACATAAATAATGCCTAAAAATATTATTAACATATTATCAATATCTCTATGTTTTGATAATTACAAAACATAAACCCATTGATCTAAAATTTATGACGTAAACAAGTATTTAGTGATTAATATTCTCTTTACATCCAAATCACTTAAGGTATGAATAAACAAAGTGTTTATTGTAATCTATGATTAAAGGAAAAATTTTCTAAATCACTACAACCTTTATAAAATGTCATAAACACTTAATATCTTTTATAAAACATTTTTGGAATTAAAAGAATATGTTTAAATCATTATAAATATATGATTTTAAATTTCCAACCAAAAATGGTAAATTCTATCCAGAAAAACCTTCCCCACAAAAGGTCAAAAAAATCCAACGTTCAGGAGGGCGACCCCCTTAATTTTACTAGGCTGCCCCCTTAATCATTAAGGGGACCTCCCCCTAATTAAGGGGACCGGCCACGCTCCAGAATAGTACTTTTGCTCCCTATAAATACTAGTTCATTCCACATATTTTTTCACCTTTTGCACTCCTAAACTTTCTGTTCTAGATCTCCATTTCTATTCTCTTAATCCTTTGATCATACATACATAAATCTTTGTTTCAAAGTCAAAACATTATCCTCTCAAGTGCAAGAGAAGAATACTTCTATCCTCCTAGACATGAAGTATTACAACTTGTTGTGACATCCACATCCAAGTTGTTAGAGCATCATCAATAGTATCTATCTCTTTGTGAAATTAGTTGTGAATATTTGATAGTAGATAGTTTAGTTAAGTTTATAGATAGTGTGATTGGTTAGTAGTTTGTTGTGAAGGAGAAGAGTTAGGAAGTAGATTGTAGTGAAGAAGATTGGTGTGAAGAAGATAGGTGTAAAGTAGAAAGTTGTGAAGAAGAATTGGTGTGAAGTAGATAGGTGTGAAGTAGAGAGTTGTGAAGTAGATTGGTGTGAAGAGGTTGTGTAGAAGTTGTGATTAAGTTGTGACGAAGTTGTGGTGTGTACATTGGTGTGTAAGGTTCTCTCCGCCATAAGGGAGCTTGTTGACATAGTGAAGAAAACTCTCGAGTTAGGTGCTCGGGGAGTGGAGTAGGGCAAGGAAGGTGTCCTTGTAGCCGAACCACTATAAATCTCTTGTCTCGCGGTTTGATCTTTCCATCTCTCATTTATTTCTTTACTTACATTATTATTGCTATATCGTACATATTTATTATTGTTCATATTGTGCAAGACTTGAAATCACATATTATCGAATCTAAATTTTTGAAAATAAAGAAAACACTCAAACAATCTTTTGTAACAAATTAAAAAGACGTAAAACTATTCAACTCCCCTTCTAGTTTTCCACAGTTATTACTCAAGCTCAGTTATTTCATATCAACCTATTAATTCCCTAATATAAAAAGAAAAAATAAATCAATGAATAGTTTTAACAAAACTACAAAAGACCTAAAAGATCGACAATATGTACATGCTAGAAAAGATGGAATATTGCATTAGGGGTAGGAATACCATTTATTCCTCTTATCTCACACCGCTTGTTCAGTTGTTCTATATCTCAAAGAAAAATAAAAGAGGGATGTCAGTGTTGTGTGTTTTTAAATGAAGGAAGTTGAGTGAATTGTGTATGTGTGTGATTGTCTTTAAATGAAGAAAGTTTAGTGAATATAAGAGAATGTGACAAGTAGGTTTAAGGTCAATGAAGGAAAGGGAATGTCAAGATAACATTGATGTTGAAATGAAATGAGCATGGAGATGAGGGGTGACAATTCATGTAAGGTTTAAGTTTGCAGGTTCGAGTTCACACGTCGGTCTTGTCAACCCAACATGTCTGCAAATATTCTAAACACAACCACCCCATTTGTTTAAGTAAGTTGACTAGTAAAACGTTTTATAAAGATTGTTGGTAGGTCAACCTATCTGAACCTGTATAACCCGTATAACTTAGTGAATGAATTATAAAAAAAAAAAAAAAAAAAAAAAAAGTATCTCTTATATTCTTTTGAAATATTAAACAGGTTAGCCGGTAAAGTCTATTTAACCAACCCTCAATCCAAACACGGTCTATTTAATAAATAGATTCGATGGTTTGACCCGAACACGGCTGATGCGTGGGAATTGCACCAGGCTTTAGCTCTCAAGGGATCTCGAGAAGCTTACAACCCCCACCAGGCAGTGTACCTGATCGTTGTAGTATAGTATAGTGACAAGTACCGGGGGATTGATCGTTCAGCTAGGAATAGTGTCGTTAGGATTGAAATTGATCTAACTAGGTCTAAAGGTGAAGGATGATTCTTTTTGTGTTTTTATATTTTATGAAAAGCAAGTGAAAATCTCGGGTTTTGGAAGAAGGGGCGGAATTAGTTGCTAATCAACTAACCCAAAAGCTACTAATTAAACTAATGTGCAAGAAAACTAAACTAAGGTTCTACAAGATAAGTGAAGCATGTCTACCCATGATATGTTACTCCTTGCTAGCTATCAAATTCTACCTATTGAATTGTAAAACCTTGTTTTAATTGACGGGTTGTATTCCTTAATACCATTCATGGGGGTGGCGTACTTACTTCCCCAATCCTATAAGCTCCTACTTCACTCCTATGTCGAGCCGGCTAAGAAGCTCCTAACATGGGATCACTAGAATTCGCTCATGCATTAAATACAACCATAAAAATCTAGTACACATCGGTTCATGTTTCTTAAGACGTTCAAGCATGTTACACAATGGAGATCTGCCAGTTTTCTTAAGCCTAACATCGAATTCATTCAATCAAAACAAGTATCAATAGGAAACAAGAATTATAAACTAAACCAACTAGATCTATTGAAGTTGTCACGCCTTAATTGATGAAGATAGACACACACATCAACAAGAAATCAATGAGATCTAATAAATTATATACAAGTTTCACATAATCATAAGTAGACACAAGGTGAATTAACAAATCATCATCAAAGAAGAGCAAACAACAATGATAATGGAAAACATAATTAAGATAGAATCATCAAACCAATACATGATGTTTATGGAGTGATTGAAACCCTCTAAGTTGCTGAAAAAACACCCACCTAAACCCAGGAATCGACCTTAGGGTTTAGGGCTTACAAAATGTGAAGTTATGATGTTATATTTATAGGCTTATTTCTGCCCGGCCCATCTTGACGGTGTCAGCCCGTTACTCTTGATGCCATCACGACCATTTTTTTCCCAAAATTTTAGATCTCTTCGTCCTCTTCGCGTGGGCTTTTGAATCACCTAAATCCGAGTTCGTATGCAAAAGTTATGACCAAAACAATATCAGCTACTTCGCGCGCAAGTTTTGACAAGTTAACACGTGACGGCCTTGGGTGACGCCTTCACGTTTCTTCTGGGCCGTCACCACTTTTACACTTGACACCGTCAAGATTTTCTTCTTGACGCTGTCATCCGCTGTTCCCAGCAAGGAAAATTAAGTCTTTGCCGTTTTCTTCACTTTTATGCTCCAAAACGTCCAAAATGCCTTCTTTTCCAGAATTCACTCCCAAAGTACCTAAAATCACAAAAGGAACGATTTAGGGTAATATTTGATCAAATAAATTCAATTTCAGGCTTAAATGACCCCTTAAAAGTGGTTCATTTTTCGCCTCATCATATACTCTTACACTTGAGATTTGCTTGTCCTCAAGCAAATGCGCTTTTATTCTAGTCAAACTACAAGTCAGGGGTCATTTAACACTAATATAAAAGTAATTACAAGAATTAATCGTTCCACTAAAGACCAAAGACAAGCACGGAGGTCATACACTAGCACCTCACAAATAGTGTTTAGATACTCACATCTCTCGGGTGTAATAAAGTATAAATTACAATATGGAAACGGAAGATATATCTCACTACCTGTCATAGCAAAATAGATTACCATAGGCTTGGGAAAGGATCAAACCTCCACCACATGGCATAAGCACCTAGGATAAACTATCAAAGAGGTCTTTTAAAGGGTTGTAATGTTAGGTGTAGGGATATGAAATACACGATTTTGTTGGATAAAGGAAGTTTTTACTGGTGGCGAGTTAACAATCTTGGTTAATTACATGTACAATATGGCGTTGCTAAGCCAAGACTAGACTCGACTTAAGCTAATAAATGAAAAATAACAAAAACATAAAATGAACATAGAATGAAAAGGGATAGTAGTCCGTATGTTTTTTTCTCTTTTTATTTTTCTATTTTTTTTTTCTTTTTCTTACTTTTTTCGATTTTTTTTTTTTTTTTTTTTTTTTTTTTTTGCATACACTCTTACCCTACCATCCAAAATAATACATCATAGGGAATGAACATTTCCCTTACACTTAAATTTTTACATACTTTACAATAAACTAATCTAATGACTTGGATTAAGAAAATCAAAACACTTGGAGTACTTTTAAGATTAACGTACATATGGGGGTAATATATGATGTTCTTCCCCATTACTCCATAAAATAAGTACTTACCCAGGAGTCCCAATCGTCCCAAAACAATATGTACAAGGATATGACTCGACTTAGCAACCATGTAATCAATTAGATAGTTAACTTAGGGTTTAACAAATAACAATAATGCACTAAAAATGAGTGCATACACGGAAGGCTAAGGCGATTTGGTTGTACATTTAAGTGGGGTGTAACAAATTCTTCCTTTAAGTAAGATGCTTAAAGTTAGAAACAAAAAGATAGGCTCGGAGGGGTGTACTAGGGGTTTCGTGTACTAAAAATGAGTACAACGCTAAGGTGTGGGAAAAATTAATTGACTTAACTAGTCAAGTAATATGACTTAAATGGTCAAGTAATTATGATATGGGTTTAACCCAAGGGTGAACCTAATGCCTCTTATCATGTAGTAAATCCTACCACACGAATGTAGTCTCACTAGCGGTCTCGGGATTCATCACTAACGCAATTTCTAGAATCTAAATGCTACCGGTACACTCATAAGCACTAAAAGTAAATGCTTTTCCTATCAAATCTAAAGGCTAACCTCACATATTTGGGTGGAAAATTTTTCTGAAAGTACGGTTATGTGCTAGTCATACAATCTCCTATCCATGAGACGCTTGCTATGGCTAAAGTTTCACTCATAAATGTTGTAAAAAAATTTAAATTTGGCACTAAAATTGCACTAACAAGTATTTCTCATAGTTTTATTACACATCTACTATTAAACAAAACAAACTCAAGCGAAAGTGTACATGTAAGGTATCATCATTTTACCCTCCCCTTACACTTAGGATGAACATTGTCCCCAATGTTCAAGTAAAGAATGTAAAAGTGAAAAAGTAAAAAGAATGAAATCAAATACTCCCCTTATTCGCTCGGTATGGATAATAAGGTGGCCAGGTTAAATCTTCCTCCAAGAAAATGAACAATCAAAGCTTCCCTTCCAGAATATAAATCATCTTCTTGTCATACATAACCTGTAAATCCTGAGAAAAAACAAACAAGACAACCTCGCGTAAAATCGGCGGCAATCTATATAAGTTACTAAATCCTAGAAAACAAAGTAAGATATAATGCTTGTGGAATGAAGTTTGCAGATTTCCTGGAGATTATAAAACTTAATAATTCACAAAAACCATAAGACTCCGTTAGAAAAACAAAACCGGTAAAATTTCCATATTTTTTACACGTGACGCCGTCAAGAGTAATCTCGTGACGCCGTCAGAAGTGACCGGTAGAAATTCTTATGTTAAGTTTCCGGAAGATTTCTGGAAAAACTTGGTCTCACTTCCTGGAAAATCCTGCAAAACTTCATTATGACTCAATACAAACATTTGACTCTAACAAAATGAATATACATGTTCATTTAATATTGTGGAGAATCATGATCGGTTTGTTTCTTGAAAACATATTTGGGGTTTCCCCTTACACTTATCTTTTGCAAAAATACTTTTAGGTGGAGTTAAGACTAGGCCAAAACAACAAAATAAAGTATTTCCACTATTTAATTGAGAAACATGATCTACGAACAATAAAAATAAAGCATGCATACGGAAGCAAATAACAAACAAACAAAATAAAATCACACAAAACATGGGTTGCCTCCCAAGAAGCGCTTTTCTTTATTTACGAGTCTTGTAACTAGACTCAAGGTCAATATTTGATCAAATAAATTCAATTCCGGGCTTAAATGACCCCCTATAAGTGGTTCATTTTTCGCCTCATCATATACGCTTACACTTGAGATTTGCTTGTCCTCAAGCAAATGCGCTTTTATTCTAATCAAAATACAAGTTAGGGGTCATTTAACACTAATATAAAAGTAATTACAACAAATAATCGTTCCAGTAATGACCAATAGACAAGCACGGAGGTCATACACAAGTACCTCACAAATAGTGTTTAGATACTCACATCTCTCGGGTGCAATAAATTATAAATTACAATATGGAAACGGAAGATATGTCTCACTACCTGTCATAGCAAAATAGATTACCATAGGCTTGGGAAAGGATCAAACCTCCACCACATGGCGTAAGCACCTAGGATAAACTATCAAAGCGGTCTTTTAAAGGGTTGTAACGTTAGGTGTAGGGATATGAAATACACGGTTTTGTTGGATACAGGAAGTTTTTACTGGTGGCGAGTTAACAATCTTGATAAATTACATGTACAATGTGGCGTTGCTAAGCCAAGACTAGACTCGACTTAAGCTAATAAATGAAAAATAACAAAAACATAAACATGGAATGAAACGGGATGGTAGTCCGTATGTATTTTTCTCTTTTCTTTTTCTATTTTTTTTTTTTTTTTTTTTTTTTTGCATACACTCATTCCCTACCATCCGAAATAATACATCATAGGGAATGAACATTCCCCTTACACTTGAATTTTTATATACTTTACAATAAACTAATCTAATGACTCGAATTAAGAAAATCAAAACACTTTGAGCACTTTTAAGATTAACGTACATATGGGGGTAATAAATGATGTTCTTCCCCATTACTCCATAAAATAAGTACTTTACCCATGAGTCCCAATCGTCCCAAAACAATATGTACAAGGATATGACTCGACTTAGCAACCATGTAATCAATAAGATAGTTAACTTAGGGTTTAACAAATAACAATAATGCACTAAAAATGAGCGCATACACGGAAGGCTAAGGCGATTCGGTTGTACATTTAAGTGGGGTGTAACAAATTCTTCCTTTAAGTAAGATGCTTAAAGTTAGAAACGAAAAGATAGGCTCGAAGGGGTGTACTAGGGGTTTCGTGTACTAAAAATGAGTACAACGCTAAGGTGTGGGAAAATTAGTTGACTTAACTAGCCAAGTAATATGACTTAAATGGTCAAGTAATTATAATACGGGTTTAACACAAGGGTGATCCTAATGCCTCTTATCATGTAGTAAATCCTACCACACGAATGTAGTCTCACTAGCGGTCTCGGGATGCATCACTAACGCAAGTTCTAGAATCTAAATGCTACCGGTACACTCATAAGCACTAATAGTAAATGCTTTTACTATCAAATCTAAAGGCGAACCTCACATATTTGGGTGGAAAATTTTTCTGAATGGTACGGTTTTGTGCTAGTCATACAATCTCCTATCCATGAGACGTTTGCTATGGCTAAAGTTTCACTCCTAAATGTTGTAAAAAATTTTGAATTTGGCGCTTAAATTGCACTAACAAGTATTTCTCATAGTTTTATTACACATCTACCATTAAACAAAATAAACTCAAGCGAAAGTGTACATGTAAGGTATCATCTTTTTACCCTCCCCTTACACTTAAGATGAACATTGTCCCCAATGTTCAAGTAAAGAATGTAAAAGTTAAAAAGTAAAAAGGAATGAAATCAAATACTCCCATGATTCGCTCAGTATGGATAATAAGGTGGTCAGGTTAAATCTTCCTCCAAGAAAATGAACAATCAAAGCTTCCCTTCAAGAATATAAATCATCTTCTTGTCATACATAACCTGTAAATCCTGAGAAAATAGACAAAACAACCTCGCGTAAAATCGGCGGCATCCTATATAAGTTCCTAAATCCTAGAAAACAAGATAAGATATAATGCTTGTGGAATGAAGTTTGCAGATTTCCTGGAGATTATAAAACTTAATAATTCACAAAAACCATAAGACTCCGTCAGAAAAACAAAACCGGTAAAATTTCCAGATTTTTACACGTGACGCCGTCAAGAGTTAACTCGTGACGCCGTCAGAAGTAACCTGCAGAAATTCTTATGTTAAGTTTCCGGAAAATTTCTGGAAAAATTTGGTCCTACTTCCTGGAAAATCCTGCAAAACTTCATTATGACTCAATACAAGCATTTGACTCTAACAAATACGAATATACATGTTCATTTAATATTGTGGAGAATCAGGATCGGTTTGTTTCTTAAAAACATATTTGGGGTTTCCCCTTACACTTATCTTTTGCAAAAATACTTTTAGGTGGAGTTATGACTAGGCCAAAACAACAAAGTAAAGTATTTCCACTATTTAGTTTAGAAACATAATCAACCAACAATAAAAATAAAGCATGCATACGGAAGCAAATAACAAACAAACAAAATAAAATCATACAAAACATGGGTTGCCTCCCAAGAAGCGCTTTTCTTTATTTACGAGTCTTGTAGCTAGACTCAAGGTCATGGGTTACTACGTGACCTCGTCATTGGTTCCACTCTCTAGGTCGTCTTCTAAACCAGTTTTATATTCCGGACCTAGTTGCAAGCAGCTTTGTAGAAACCAAGCATCCTATTCTTTACATACTCTACTCCTCTACGTCTATCCTCCTCATTCCTATAATAAGCCGCTTGCTTGTGTTCTTTTTCGAAATTAGAGAGAATGTGGTATTGCTCAATCTTGTAGGGCATTTGATAGGCAACCTCATCATTCTCTTCCTTAAATCTAACTATCCCTAAAGTCGGATCATAACTCATCCTAGTGGCCTCAACAAATGGTTTTCCAAATATTATTTGGCTTAGGCAAGCATCTATCACTGGACGAGTGTCTTCAACTATCATAAAATCGATCTCATAGGTGAGATTCTCTATAATCACATGCAATCCTTTCACTCTTGCTGCAAAATTACTTATCAGATTCTTATTAGGCATCATCCTAAAATTAAGTTGCTTCTTCATCACCCAATTGTAATAAGTCCTAGTCATGATGTTCACGGGGGATCTAGGGTTGATGTAAGCTTTCCATATACGCATGTACCCGATATTGCATGGTATGTTAATGTTAGAGGGGTCTCCCATTTTGATAAGGGGGGTGCCAAGGATATATGGTCTCTCGGGACTATCGAATAAATCCTTATGGTATTCCCGTTCTTCCTTGGTGGGCAACTTATCAAAGTACTTTTCTATAGGCTCTACCTCCTCTAATTCCTCTCTCCTATTAACCTCAACTTCCCTACTCTCATCCTTAGTCTCGGCTTCTACTCTAACTTCATCCTTGTCACTCTCTTCTATCTCTTTATCTATTGGCTTAATGGTGACAACATTGACAAAGTGGACATGTTTGGATGATGAGGAGTCCTTAATTTGGATTCCTTTATTGGTGTCCCTAGTCTCCTTCCTAGGTGTGACTAATGCTTGGTTGTTGAGGGCTTTCAACAAGTTGTCAATCTTGCTGGTCATCTCCGTTTGTTGTTGGTTGAATTCGGTTTCAAACCTAGCTATGCGAGCTTCTTGAGATGCCATAAACTTTGACATCAATCCTTCAAGATTGTTGGTACTACCATAGTTGTTAGAAGGATTGTTGTTGAAAGTATGATTGAGGGTGGACCGTTCGGTTGGTAACGATTAGGCGGATTGGAAGAATTGGGTTGATTTTGTTTCCACCTAAGGTTTGGGTGATTTTTCCAAGAGGAGTTGTATGAATCACCATAAGGGTTCGGCTCGGGCTTGAAAGTGTACCACTTATCTCCCGCTTCGTCGGTACGCGTGGATGCGTAGTCCGCAAAAGCTGTTCCGGGGAGTTCCACACAATCACGAGTGTCGTGAGGACCACTACATAATTCGCATGAAGAAGTGATTTTGTTCACTTGGCTTGAAGGTTTAGGAGCTTCGTAAGATTTGATGAGAAACTTGACTTGGTCCTCAAGTTCCATGATCCTACGGTCGGGAGTGCTAGAATTGTTCGAAGGCAAAGATATTGCCTTGACCGTTTTGTTCAAATCACGGGGATCATTCCAACTTTCGTTGTCATAGAGAGCAAGATCTTCTATGAGTTCCCATGATTGTTGCGTACTTAGATCACGTAGCTTACCACCAGCCGATTGGTCAATGGCTCACCTCGTTGAGATATCGATATGGTCATAAAAAATTTGGACTTGGAGCCAAAGATCTATGCCATGATGAGGGACTTTTTGGAGTAAGTCCTTGAAACGAGTCCATGCTTCATAAAGAGATTCATTTTGACGTTGTTGGAACATCAAGATGTCATTTCTAAGCTTAGTAGTTCTCCCCGGTGGGAAAAATTGAGCATGGAAACGAGTGGTGAGATCATCCCGAGTGGTGAGATCATCCCATGTGGTGATGGATCCCGCGGGTAAACGCTCAAGCCATTGACTAGCTTGATCGCGTAGAGAGAATTGGAATAAGCGTAATTGGGTTGTCTCTCTAGTTTCAACACCTAGGTCTATGGAGTCTAAGATTTTGAGGAAGTCCTTAAGATGTTGGTTTGGATCTTCAGAACGAAGTCCATGGAATGCACATCCGCTTTGCACCAACTGGATGGTGTCGGATCGCAAGGGGGTTACATTGGCTCCGGTGAGCTCAATGGTGTTTCGGTAGCCTTGGTGGCTAGGTCGGGAATACTCTCCTAAGGTTCGGGGCCTAAGGGGTTCTAGTGGTGGGTTTTGTTCTGGTGGGATAACGGGTTCAAGAATGTTGCCAGCGTCCATGATGTCGGGTGGTGAAGAGTTACGAACAAAAACACAAAGAAAAAGATAGACTAAAGAAAACCTAAAAATAAAAAATAAAATCTCACTAGAAAGGAATCTAGCAAGTAGACCTAATAAAAAGAGATTCTAACCTAGACAATAACTATTCCAAGGCAGCGGCGCCAAAAACTTGATACGTGGGAATCGAACCAGGCTTTACCTCTCAAGGGATCTTGAGAAGCTTACAACCCCCACCAGGCAGTGTACATGATCGTTGTAGTATAGTATAGTGACAAGTACCGGGGGATTGATCGTTCAGCTAGGAATAGTGTCGCTAGGATTAGAAAACCTAAATACTAGTTCTAAAGGTGAGGGATGATTCTTTTTGTATTTTTATATTTTTAGGAAAGCAAGTAAAAATCTCGGGTTTGAAGGATTTGGGCGGAGTTAGTTGCTAGTCAACTAACCCAATACTAAAGATGCAATCAAAATAAAATAGTAGAAATGAAAATAAACTAAATTATACTAAAGTTGTGAGCAATAAGTGGACAAAATGTGTTTACTTAGATTTCACTACTCCCTAGACATCTTTTACACGTTAATTACTTGTTATAGTTGCATGGATGACGGATTGTATTCCTTAATACCATTCATGGGGTGGCGCACTTAACTCCCCAATCCTATGAGCTCTTATCTCCTCCTATACCATGCCCAGCACAACCATAGGGATTATAAACAGTGGCTCATGCATTAAATACAACCAATAAAACCTAGTGCACATCAGTTCATGTTTCCTAAGACGTTCAAGCATGTCACCAATTGGAAGTCTGCCAGTTTTCTTAAGCCTAACATCGAATTCATTCATCTAATACAATTATAAACAAGTAATCAACACATAATTAACATCTAGGTTTCATTAGATCCAAGCAAACACAAGATAGATCAAGCCTAGCATGATGGAATTAAGACAAGAACAAGATATAGACAACCAACACATAGACATATTGATTGAATTAAAAGAATTCTTATCTCAATTACATATGAAAGGTATCAAGGGCTTTGAACCCTTGAAAAACCTGTAAAATTCGCACCAAGTTCGTACTTAGGGTTTCTCCAAAACTTCTCTCTCTTTTAATGTGAAAATTAGAAAACTATATATAGGAAATAGGGTCTGACGGCGTCAAGACAAAGCTTGTGACGCCGTCACCTCGCCGCCAAAATAATTCTCGGACTGCCTTGATCTACTTTTGACGCCGTCATGTGTTATGCATTTCCACGCCCTCATGCATTTTGCTCTTGACGCCCTACTTTGTGACGCCGTCAAATCTGTACTAGGTCGTCATGGAAATTACTCTTGACGCCGTCAGAAATTCCTTCTTGACGCCGTCACCTACTGTTCCCAGCAAGGAAAATTAAGACTTTGGCGTTTTCTTTACTTTTATGCTCCAAAAACGTCTGAATTGCTTCATTTTCCAGATTTCACTCCCAAAGTACCTAAAATCACAAAAGAAACGATTTAGGGCAATATTTGATCAAATAAATTCAATTCCGGGCTTAAATGACCCCCTAAAAGTGGTTCATTTTTCGCCTCATCACTCATGCATTAAATACAACCATAAAAACCTAGTACACATCAGTTCATGTTTCTTAAGACGTTCAAGCATGTTACAAAATGGAGATCCGCCAGTTTTCTTAAGCCTAACATCGAATTCATTCAATCAAAACAAGAATCAATAGGAAACAAGAATTATAAACTAAACCAACTAGATCTATTAAAGTTGTTACACCTTAATTGATGGAGATAGACACACACATCAACAAGAAATCAATGAGATCTAATCAATTATATACAAGTTTCACATAATCATAAGTAGACACAAGGTGAATTAGCAAATCATCATCAAAGAAGAGCAAACAACAATGATAATGGAAAACATAATTAAGATAGAATCATCAAACCAATACATGATGTTTATGGAGTGATTGAAACCCTCTTAGTTGCTGGAAAAACACCCACCTAAACCCAGGAATCGACCTTAGGGTTTAGGGCTTACAAAAAGTGAAGTTATGATGTTATATTTATAGGTTTATTTCTGCCCGGCCCATCTTGACGGCGTCAGCCCGTTACTCTTGATGCCGTCATGACCGTTTTTTCGCCAAATTGTAGATCTCTTCGTCCTCTTCGCGTGGGCTTTTGAATCACCTAAATCCGAGTTCGTAAGCAATAGTTATGACCAAAACAATATCAGCTACTTCGCGCGCAAGTTTTGACAAGTTAACACGTGACGGCCTTGGGTGACGCCTTCACGTTTCTTCTGGGCCGTCACCACTTTTACTCTTGACGCCATCAAGATTTTCTTCTTGACGCCGTCATCCACTGTTCCCAGCAAGGAAAATTAAGTCTTTGTCGTTTTCTTCACTTTTATGCTCCAAAAACGTCCAAAATGCCTTCTTTTCCAGAATTCACTCCCAAAGTACCTAAAATCACAAAAGGAACGATTTAGGGTAATATTTGATCAAATAAATTCAATTCTGGGCTTAAATGACCCCCTAAAAGTGGTTTATTTTTCGCCTCATCAACGGCCCTTGACCTTTTCATACTCAACCCTTAGGCCATTTATTTTTGTAACTGTCTTTGTTCGTTATATGTCGTGTCAGAAATTACTACCTTTGCGACTAACTAAACTAAGAGCCTATTTGTTTGATGGGGTTAGACATTAAAGATTAGGATTGGATTGATAAAAGGTATTTGGTTGGAAGGGTTAGGTTTTGAAATTGGACATCAATGCCATGAGATTAGGATTTTTCAAAACCTGACAAGTGGGGTGATGACATCAAATAAGTACATATTATTTTCATCATTTATCTTATTTATTTAACTTGTTTTATTATATTATATATGAGAATTGGTGATTTAATGTTTACTTTATTAATTCTCTGGTAAAAATAAGTAATTAGTGAAACTTGGCGATTTTGGACGAATTATGGAGCAAAACTAGCAAGATGTCAAAAGTCTACTGAAATCCAGAAGATGCGTCGTATCTCTCTCAACAGATACGCCACAATATCATACTTAGATGAATTCGAAGACCATTGCCTGACTTTGAAAAATGTGTCGCATGTAATTCTATCATGCGCCGCATATGAAACTTTGGTCAACAAAAAAGATCAAGCTTGTTCTACTCCAGATATGCCGCATTATACTTCTGACATACGGCGTATCACTATCCAGACCTTACCAGATACAATCCAAGATACTGAAGGACATGCGCCGCATAGAAGATCAAGATACGCCGCATCTAAAAACGGTATACAAATATTACAGAATATATTAATATTGGACCCCACGCGAAGTGATGAGGCGAAAAATGAACCACTTTTAGGGGGTCATTTAAGCCCGAAATTGAATTTATTTGATCAAATATTGCCCTAAATTGTTCCTTTTGTGATTTTAGGTACTTTGGGAGTGAAATCTGGAAAAGGAAGCAATTCAGACGTTTTTGGAGCATAAAAGTGAAGAAAACGCCAAAGTCTTAATTTTTCTTGCTGGGAACAGTAGGTGACGGCGTCAAGAGTATCATCCTGACGGCGTCAAGAGTAAATTGCATGATGGCCCAGGGCAAACATGAAGGCGTCACAAGTAGAGCATCAAGAGTAAAATGCGTGACGGCCTGGAAGGACCTAACACATGACGGCGTCAGATGTAGATCTAGGCAATCCGAGTATTATTTTGGCGACGAGATGACGGCGTCACCTATTTGGTCTTGACGCCGTCAGCCTCAATTTCCTATATATAGTTTTATAATTTTCATTCATAAAAGAAGGGAAGAAGTTTGGAGAAACCCTAAGGCCGAACCTATTACGAATTTTACAGGTTTTTCAAGGGTTTTCAGCCCTTGAACCCTTTCATGTGTAATTGACATAAGTGTTCTTCTAATTCAATCAATATGTGTATGTGTTGGTTGTCTATATCTTGTGCTTGTCTTAATTCCATCATGCTAGGTTAGATCTATCTTGTGTTTGCTTAGATCTAATGAAACCTAGATGTTGATTATGTGTTGATTACTTGTTTATGGTTGTATTGGATGAATGATTTCGATGTTAGGCTTAAGAAAACTGGCAGATCTCCAAATGGTAACATGCTTGAACATCTTAGGAAACATGAACTAACGTGCACTAGGTTTTATTGGTTGTATTTAATGCATGAGTAAATTCTAATGATCCCATGTTAGGAGCTTCTTAGCCGGCTCGACATAGGAGTGAAGTAGGCACTCATAGGATTGGGGAATTAAGTGCGCCACCCCATGAATGGTATTAAGGAATACAATCCGTCATCCACGCAACTATAACAAGTAATTAACGTGTAAAAGATATATAGGGAGTAGTGAAATCTAAGTAAACACATTTCTCCACTTATTGCTCACAACCTTAGTTAACTTAGTTTTATTTTCATTTCTAGTATTTTATTTTGATTGCATCTTTAGTATTGGGTTAGTTGACTAGCAACTAATTCCGCCCAAATCCTTAAAACCCGAGATAACTACTTGCTTTCTAAAAAATATAAAAATACAAAAATAATCATCCTTCATCTCTAGAACTAGTATTTAGGTTTTCTAATCCTAGCGACACTATTCCTAGCTGAATGATCAATCCCCCGGTACTTGTCACTATACTATACTACAACGATCAGGTACACAGCCTGGTGGGGGTTGTAAGCTTCTCGAGATCTCTCGAGAGGTAAAGCCTGGTGCAATCCCTACGCATCAAGTTTTTGGCGCCGCAGCCCGGGGAATAGTTATTGTCTAGGTTAGAACTTCTTTTTATTAGGTCTACTTGCTAGATTCCTTTCTAGTAAGATTTTATTTTTATTTTTAGGTTTCTTTAGTCTATCTTATTTCTTTGTGTTTTTGTTCGTAACTTTTCACCACCCGACATCATGGACGATGGGAACATCTTTGAACCCGTCATCCCACCACAACAAAACCCACCACTAGAACCTCTTAGGCCCCGAACCTTAGGAGAGTATTCCCGACCTAGCCACCAAGGCTACCGAAACACCATTGAGCTCACGGAGCCAATGTGACCCCCTTGCGATCCGACACCATCCGGTTGGTGCAAAGCGGATGTGCATTCCATGGACTTCGTTCCGAAGATCCAAACCAACATCTTAAGAACTTCCTAAAAATCGTAGATTCCATAGACCTAGATGTTGAAACTAGAGAGACAACCCGATTACGCCTATTCCAATTCTCTCTACGGGATCAAGCTAGTCAATGGCTTGAGCGTTTACCCGTGGGATCCATCACCACATGGGATGATCTCACCACTCATTTTCTTGCTCAATTTTTCCCACCGGGGAGAACTACTAAGCTTAGAAATGACATCTTGATGTTCCAACAACGTCAAAATGAATCTCTTTATGAAGCATGGACTCGTTTCAAGGACTTACTCCAAAAAGTCCCTCATCATGGCATAGATCTTTGGCTCAAAGTCCAAATCTTTTATAACCATATCGATCTCTCCACGAGGCGAGCCATTGACCAATCGGCCGGTGGTAAGCTACGTGATCTAAGAGCAGAACAATCATGGGAACTCATAGAAGATCTTACTCTCTATGACAACGAAAGTTGGAATGATCCCCGTGATTTGAACAAAACGGTCAAGGCAATATCTTTGCCTTTGAACAACTCTAGCTCTCCCGACCGTAGGATCATGGAACTTGAAGGTCGAGTCAAGTCTCTCATGAAATCTTACTGATGCGTGGGAATCGCAACAGGCTTTACCTCTTGAGGGATCTCAAGAAGCTTACAACCACCACCAGGCAGTGTACCTGATCGTTGTAGTATAGTATAGAGACAAGTACCGGGGGATTGATCGTTCAGCTTAGGAATAATGTCGCTAGGATTAGAAAGCCTAAATTACTAGTTCTAAAGGTGAGGGATGATTATTTTTGTGTTTTTATATTTTTATGAAAGCAAGTAAAATCTTGGGTTTTGGAAGAGTGGGCGGAATTAGTTGCTATTCAACTAACCCAAAACTAAGATGCAATCAAAATAAAATACTAAAAATGAAAATAAACTAATTATACTAAGGTTGAGAGCAGTAATTGGAGAAAATGTGTTTACTTAGATTTCACTACTCCCAGAAAATGTGTTTACTTAGATTTCACTACTCCCTAGATATCTTTTACACGTTAATTACTTGTTATAATTGCATGGATGACGGATTGTATTCCTTAATACCATTCATGGGGTGGCATACATAACTCCCCAATTCTATTAGCTCTTATCTCCTCCTACACCATGCCCAGCACAACTATAGGGATTGTAAACAGTGGCTCATGCATTAAATACAGCCAATAAAGACCTAGTACGCCACGGTTCATGTTTCTTAAGACGTTCAAGCATGTTACCATTTGGAGATCTGCCAGTTTTCTTAAGCCTAACATATAAATCATTCATCCAAAACAAGAATAAACAAGTAATCAACACATAATCAATATCTAGGTTTCATTAGATCTAAGCAAACACAAAGGAGATTTAGCCTAGCATGATAGAATTATGACAAGAACAAGATATAGACAACCAACACATAGACATATTGATTGAATGAGAAGAACACTTATCTTGATTAATCATGCAAGGTATCAAGGGGTTGGAACCCTTGAAAAACCTGTAAAGTTACACCAAAATCGTCTTTAGGGTTTCTCCCAAAACTTCTCTCTTTAAATGTAAAAACTAGAAAACTATATATAGGAAAATAGGGATGACGGCGTCAAGACAAACAATGTGACGCCGTCACCTCGCTGCCAAATACTTCCTCGGACGGCCTTGATCTACTTCTGACGCCGTTAAGGCCTAGGCCGTCACACAAATTACTCTTGACGCCCTGTGTGTGACGCCGTCATCAACTACGGATTTTAATTCTTGGGGTTTTGACGCCGTCAGGACAACTTTTGACGCCTTCATGACTCTCGGATTTTTATCATTGAGATTTGACGCCGTCAGAGAATTACTCTTGACGCCGTCACCTACTGTTCCCAGCATGGAAAATTGAGACTTTGCCGTTTTCTTCACTTTTATGCTCCAAAAACGTCCAAAATGGCTTTTTTTCCAGAATTCACTCTCCAAGTACCTAAAATCACAAAAGGAACGATTTAGGGCAATATTTGATCAAATAAATTCGGATTCGGGCTTAAATGACCCCCTAAAAACAGATCATTTTTCGCCTCATCATATACCCTTACACTTGAGATTTGCTTGTCCTCAAGCAAATGCGCTTTTATTCTACTCAAAAGACAAGTTAGGGGTCATTTAACACTAATATAAAAGTAATTACAACAAATAATCGTTCCACTAAAGACCAATAGACAAGCACGGAGGTCATACACTAGCACCTCACAAATAGTGTTTAGACACTCACATCTCTCGGGTGTAATAAAGTAATATAACATTATGGAAATGGAAGATATCTCTCACTACCTGTCATAGCAAAATAGATTACCAAAGGCTTGGGAAAGGATCAAACCTCCACCACATGGCGTAAGCACCTAGGATAAACTATCAAAGAGGTCTTTTAAAGGGTTGTAACGTTAGGTATAGGGATATGAATTACACGGTTTTGTTGGATAAAGAAAGTTTTTACTGGTGGCGAGTTAACAATCTTAGTTAATTACATGTACAATGTGGCGTTGCTAAGCCAAGACTAGACTCGACTTAAGCTAATAAATGAAAAATAACAAAAACATAAAATGAACATAGAATGCAAAGGGATGGTAGTCCGTATGTTTTTTTCTTTTTTCTTTTTTTTTCTTTTTCTTGATTTTTTCGATTTTTTTTTTTTTTTTTTTTTTTTCATACACTCTTACCCTACCATCCAAAATAATACATCATAGGGGATGAACATTCCCCTTACACTTGAATCTTTACATACTTTACATTTAACTATTCTAATGACTCGAATTAAGAAAATCAAAACACTTGGAGCACTTTTAAGATTAACGCACATATGGGGGTAATAAATGATGTTCTTCCCCGTTACTCCATAAAATAAGTACTTACCCATGAGTCCCAATCGTCCCAAAACAATATGTACAAGGATATGACTCGACTTAGCAACCATGTAATCAATTAGAAAGTTAACTTAGGGTTTAACAAATAACAATAATGCACTAAAAATGAGCGCATACACGGAAGGCTAAGGCGATTTGGGTGTACATTTAAGTGGGGTGTAACAAATTCTTCCTTTAAGTAAGATGCTTAAAGTTAGAAACGAAAATATAGGCTCGGAGGGGTGTACTAGGGGTTTCGTGTACTAAAAATGAGTACAACGCTAAGGGTGTGGAAAAATTAGTTGACTTAACTAGCCAAGTAATATGACTTAAATGGTCAAGTAATTATAATACGGGTTTAACACAAGGGTAATCCTAATGCCTCTTATCATGTAGTAAATCCTACCACACGAATGTAGTCTCACTAGCAGTCTCGGGATGCATGACTAACGCAAGTTCTAGAATCTAAATGCTACCGGTACACTCATAAGCACTAATAGTAAATGCTTTTCCTATCAAATCTAAAGGCGAACCTCACATTTTTGAGTGGAAAATTTTTCTGAATATACGGTTATGTGCTAGTCATACAATCTCCTATCCATGAGACGCTTGCTATGGCTAAAGTTTCACTCCTAAATGTATGTAAAAAAAATAAATTTGGCGCTAAAATTGCACTAACAAGTATTTCTCATAGTTTTATTACACATCTACCATTAAACAAAACAAACTCAAGCGAAAGTGCATATGTAAGGTATCATCTTTTTACCCTCCCCTTACACTTAAGATGAACATTGTCCCCAATGTTCAAGTAAAGAATGTAAAAGTGAAAAAGTAAAGAGAATAAAATCAAATACTCCCCTGATTCGCTCGGTATGGATTATAGGTTGGCCAGGTTAAATCTTCCTCCAAGAAAATGAACAATCAAAGCTTCCCTTCCAGAATATAAATCATCTTATTGTCATACATAACCTGTAAATCCTGACAAAATAGACAAGACAACCTCGCGTAAAATCGGCGGCATCCTATATAAGTTACTAAATCCTAGAAAACAAAGTAAGATATAATGCTTGTGAAATGAAGTTTGCAGATTTCCTGGAGATTATAAAACTTAATTATTCACAAAAACCATAAGACTCCGTTAGAAAAACAAAACCGGTAAAATTTCCAGATTTTAACTCCTGACGCCGTCAAGAGTAAAACTCTGAGGCCGTCAGAATGGACCTGCAGAAATTCTTATGTTAAGTTTCCGGAAAATTTCTGGAAAAACTTGGTCCTCCTTCCTGGAAAATCCTGCAAAACTTCATTCTGACTCAATACAAGCATTTGACTCTAACAAATACGAATATACATGCTCATTTATTATTGTGTAGAATCATGATCGGTTTATTTCTTAAAAACATATTTGGGGTTTCCCCTTACACTTATATTTTGCAAAAATACTTCTAGGTGGAGTTAAGACTAGGCCAAACAACAAAGTAAAGTATTTCCACATATTTAGTTTAGAAACATGATCTACCAACAATAAAAATAAAGCATGCATACAGAAGCAAATAACAAACAAACAAATAAAATCACACAAAACATGGGTTGCCTCCCAAGAAGCGCTTTTCTTTATTTACGAGTCTTGTAGCTAGACTCAAGGCTATGGGTTACTACGTGATTTCATCATTGGTTCCACTCTCTAGGTCGTCTTCTAAACCAGTTTTGTATTCCGGACCTAGTTGCAAGCACTCTTTGTAGAAACCAAGCATCCTATTCTTTACAAATTCTACTCCCCTACGTCTATCCTCCTTATTCCTATAATAAGCCGCTTGCTTATGTTCCTTTTCGAAATTAGAGAGAAGGCGGTATTGTTCGATCTTGTAGGGCATTTGATAAGCAACCTCATCATTCTCTTTCTTGAATCTAACTATCCCTAAAGTCGGGTCATAACTCATCCTAGTGGCCTCAACAAATGGTTTTCCGAATATTATTTGGCTTAGGCAAGCATCAATCACCGGACGAGTGTCCTCAACTATCATAAAATCGATCTCATAAATGAGATTCCCTACAATCACATGCAGTCCCTTCACTCTTCCTGCAAAATTACTTATCAGATTCTTACCGGGCATCATCCTAAAATTGAGTTGCTTCTTCATCACCCAATTGTAATAAGTCCTAGTCATGATGTTCACGGGGGATCAAAGGTCGATGTAAGCTTTCCATATATGCATGTGCCCGATATTGCATGAGATGTTAATGTTAGAGGGGTCTCCCATTTTGATAAGGGGTGTGCCAAAGATATATGTTCTCTCGGGACTATCGAATAACTCCTTATGGTATTCCCATTCTTCCTTGGTTGGCAACTTATCAAAGTATTCTTCTATAGGTTCTACCTCCTCTAATTCCTCATCCTTATTAACCTCAACTTCCTTACTCTCATCCTTACTATCGGCTTCTACTCTAACTTCATCCTTGTCGCTCTCCTCTATCTCCTTATCTATCGGCTTAATGGTGACCACATTGACAAAGTGGACATGTTTGGATGATGAAGGGTCCTTAATTTGGATTCCACTATTGGTGTCCCTAGTGTCCTTCCTAGATGTGATTAATGATTGGTTGTTGAGGGCTTTCAACAAGTTGTCAATCTTGTTGGTCATCTCTGTTTGTTGTTGGTTGAATTCGGTTTCAAACCTAGCTATGCGGGCTTCTTGAGATGTCATGAACTTTGACATCAATCCTTCAAGATTGTTGGTACTACAATAGTTGTTAGAAGGATTGTTGTTGAAAGCACGGTTGGATGATGGACCGTTTGGTTGGTAACGATTAGGCGGATTGGAAGAATTGGGTTGATTTTGTTTCCACCTAAGGTTTGGGTGATTTTTCCATGAGGGGTTGTATGAATCATCGTAAGGGTTTGGCTCGGGCTTGAAAGTGTACCACTTATCTCCCGCTTCATCGGTACGCGTGGATGCGTAGTCCGCAAAAGCTGCTCCGGGGAGTTCCACACAATCACGAGTGTCATGGGGACCACTACATAATTCGCATGAAGAAGTGATTTTGTTCACTTGGCTTGAAGGCTTAGGAGCATCGTAAGATTTCATGAGAAACTTGACTTGGTCCTCAAGTTCCATGATCCTACGGTCGGGAGTGCTAGAGTTGTTCGAAGGCAAAGATATTGCCTTGACCGTTTTGTTCAAGTCACGGGAATCGTTCCAACTTTCGTTGTCATAGAGAGCAAGATCTTCTATGAGTTCCCATGATTGTTCCACACTAAGATCACGTAGCTTACCACCGGCCGATTGGTCAATGGCTCGCCTCGTGGAGATATCGATATGGTCATAAAAGATTTGGACTTGGAGCCAAAGATCTATGCCATGATGAGGGACTTTTTGGAGTAAGTCCTTGAAACGAGTCCATGCTTCATAGAGAGATTCATTTTGACGTTGTTGGAACATCAAGATGTCATTTCTAAGTTTAGTAGTTCTCCCCGGTGGGAAAAATTGAGCAAGGAAACGAGTGGTGAGATCATCCCATGTGGTGATGGATCCCACGGGTAAACGCTCAAGCCATTGACTAGCTTGATCCCGTAGAGAGAATTGGAATAGGCGTAAACGGGTAGTCTCTCTAGTTTCAACACCTAGGTCTATGGAATCTACGATTTTGAGAAAGTCCTTAAGATGTTGGTTTGGATCTTCGGAACGAAGTCCATGGAATGCACATCCGCATTGCACCAACCGGATGGTGTCGGATCGCAGGGGGTCACATTGGCTCCGGTGAGCTCAATGGTGTTTCGGTAGCCTTGGTGGCTAGGTCGGGAATACTCTCCTAAGGTTCGGGGCCTAAGGGGTTCTAGTGGTGGGTTTTGTTGTGGTGGGATGACGGGTTCAAAGATGTTACCACCTTCCATGATGTCGGATGGTAAAGAGTTACGAACAAAGGCACGAAGAAATAAGATAGACTAAAGAAGACCTAAAAATAAAAATAAAATCTTACTAGAAAGGAATCTAGCAAGTAGACCTAATAAAAAGAAATCCTAACCTAGACAATAACTATTCCCCGGGCTGCGGTGCCAAAAACTTGATGCGTGGGAATCGCAACAGGCTTTACCTCTCGAGGGATCTCGAGAAGCTTACAACCCCCACCAGGCAGTGTACCTGATCGTTGTAGTATAGTATAGTGACAAGTACCGGGGGATTGATCATTCAGCTTAGGAATAGTGTCGCTAGGATTAGAAAGCCTAAATTACTAGTTCTAAAGGTGAGGGATGATTTTTTTTTTGTTTTTATATTTTTATGAAAGCAAGTAAAATCTCGGGTTTTGGAAGAGTGGGCGGAATTAGTTGCTATTCAACTAACCCAAAACTAAGATGCAATCAAAATAAAATACTAAAAATGAAAATAAACTAATTATACTAAGGTTGAGAGCAGTAATTGGAGAAAATGTGTTTACTTAGATTTCACTACTCCCTAGATATCTTTTACACGTTAATTACTTGTTATAATTGCATGGATGACGGATTGTATTCCTTAATACCATTCATGGGGTGGCATACATAACTCCCCAATTCTATGCGCTCTTATCTCCTCCTACACCATGCCCAGCACAACTATAGGGATTGTAAACAGTGGCTCATGCATTAAATACAACCAATAAAGACCTAGTACGCCTCGGTTCATGTTTCTTAAGACGTTCAAGCATGTTACCATTTGGAGATCTGCCAGTTTTCTTAAGCCTAACATATAAATCATTCATCCAAAACAAGAATAAACAAGTAATCAACACATAATCAATATCTAGGTTTCATTAGATCTAAGCAAACACAAAGGAGATTTAGCCTAGCATGATAGAATTAAGACAAGAACAAGATATAGACAACCAACACATAGACATATTGATTGAATGAGAAGAACACTTATCTTGATTAATCATGCAAGGTATCAAGGGGTTGGAACCCTTGAAAAACCTGTAAAGTTACACCAAAATCGCCTTTAGGGTTTCTCCCAAAACTTCTCTCTTTAAATGTGAAAAACTAGAAAACTATATATAGGAAAATAGGGATGACGGCGTCAAGACAAACAATGTGACGCCGTCACCTCACCGCCAAATACTTCCTCGGACGGCCTTGATCTACTTCTGACGCCATTAAGGCCTAGGCCATCACACAAATTACTCTTGACGCCCTGTGTGTGACGCCGTCATCAACTACGGATTTTAATTCTTGGGGTTTTGACGCCGTCAGGACAACTCTTGACGCCTTCATGACTCTCGGATTTTTATCATTGAGATTTGACGCCGTCAGGGAATTACTCTTGACACCGTCACCTACTGTTCCCGGCATGGAAAATTGAGACTTTGCCGTTTTCTTCACTTTTATGCTCCAAAAACGTCCAAAATGGCTTCTTTTCCAGAATTCACTCTCCAAGTACCTAAAATCACAAAAGGAACGATTTAGGGCAATATTTGATCAAATAAATTCGGATTCGGGCTTAAATGACCCCCTAAAAATGGATCATTTTTCACCTCATCACTTACAAAGCTCAAAAACCTTCAAGCCAAGTAAGCAGAATCGCTTCTACATGTAAATTATGTAATGGCCCTCACGAGACTCATAACTGCATGGAACTTCCAAAGCGTGCTTATAATGAATTCACATCGTCACACGTGGGTCGAGGTCCTCGAACTTCTGGCGAGGCCTATGAGGCATGGAAGGATAAACCTGATTTCAGAGGGTACCAAACGCGGAGCGTATCCTTCAATGACTCCTCACCACTCACTTGGTCCGAGCATTTTCCATCACAAGGCATTCTTAGGCAAAGCTGTGAAGATGCTCTGCAAAAATTCATTCTATCTCAAGAATTACAGCTCTCTACGCTCGAGGCTAAATTTAGACAATAGCAGGCTGGTATGAATAACAAGATTTGTAATCTGTTAACTGCTATCAAAGAGCATATTGTTAATAAACCTATTCACATTGATGAGGTTAAGTCTGTCACCATCATGAGTCCGCCAACCTCCCCTGTGAAAATAAAAAGTCCTAGTAAGCTATTCAAACATCTATCACCAAAAGGAAAAGAACCTGTCAACCCCCTAGGACCAATCCATTTCGTAAACACCATCACCACGATATCTGCTTCTACACCTAACCTAACCCAACAACAAACTGAAAAAATTGGTCATACAGCTAAAGATGAGACCTCAAGGGTGGACCACTATTTGGCCAGAAGCCTTACCAACTCATCCGAGCAGTGCGTCGCGCAAGAATCTAGCAAATCGGATGAAGGGAAAGAGAGATCGGAAGAGCATACGAGAAATCCAGCCATTTTGGGTAAATCTATTTTAGAGGAGCCCGAGAAAAAAATGGAGGATGTTACCAGTCGGAATAGCGATGGGACTAATGTAAGTCATATAGATCCTAGTTTCCCAGACAACATAATACCCCTTTCCCTATACCAAGAAGCCTTCCCAGAACGCATATTGTGCGAAAAAGTCGATAATGCAAGGGTAATAAGAAATATGTCAATTATGATTGGAGAACTTGTTTACAATATTGCCCTCGCCGTGGTCGATAATGTGGACCCTCTCACCAATCGAACATTAACCAACCTTGTTCTTGGGAAACCATTTATCAATGAATCGGGAGTAATCCTTGATGAGAAGGATGGAAGTGCATTGTTTACCAATGGTGTTAAGAAGGTAATTTTTGTAGGGGTACTGAGGAGGTATACGAGTATCGTCCTTCCCTTGAGGGGAATCTATATGGATCAAGGGATGGATAATCGGGGAAGATAAGACGGCGTGATCCGAATAATCTCAAAATTCCCTGCATGATCGGTCATAAGTACTTCGATAACGTCTACATTAACGTATTCCTGCCAAAGAATTTTATGTCCCTATTCCATTATAACAATATCTGCAGATGGGGAATGGTTTACAAGGGAGAGAAAGTGGTTGGTAAAGATCATGAAATCCAGGTGTTTGTAGGAAATATGGCATTCACTATCGAATTCACGATTGTGGACAACATCGAAGACTATGTCGACCCTAGGTTATCACAAGTCCTTTTTGGAGCACCCTTTTGTGAAATCACTAATTTGATAGTTGATGACCGGAAAGGAATCATGACCTTCGCTGATGGAATTAGGAGGGTTTCATACCAAACGCCGTACAAGAGAAGAGACCTTAAGGAAATCGATTGTGACGGGCTTGATAAGATAAGTTCCCAACTTATTTTGTGTGATGAAGATGTTCAGAGAGGGTGTAAGAACACTTCTGATTTATCATGTGGATTCTTTAAGGATGTTAGTAAGCTTGATTCTAAGTATCGAGAAGATGTCTTCGAGTTCGAAGACCCGAAGTACTTACACTATGAAAGCGATACTAGTTTAGAAGACAACCTAGAGAGTGAAACCAACGATGAGGTCACGTAGTAACCCATGACCTTGAGTCTAGCTACAAGACTTGTAAATAAAGAAAAGCGCTTCTTGGGAGGCAACCCATGCTTTGTGTGATTTTATTTTGTTTGTTTGTTTTTTGCTTCCATATGCATGCTTTATTTTTATTGTTGGTAGATCATGTTTCTAAACTAAAAAGTGGAAATACTTTACTTTGTTGTTTGGCCTAGTCTTAACTCCACCTAAAAGTATTTTTGCAAATGATAAGTGTAAGGGGAAACCCCAAATATGTTTTTAAGAAACAAACCGGTCATGATTCTCCACAATATTAAGTGAACATGTATATTCGTATTTGTTAGAGTCAAATGCTTGTATTGAGTCATAATGAAGTTTTGAAGGATTTTCCAGGAAGTAGGACCAAGTTTTTCCAGAAATTTTCTGGAAACTTAACATAAGAATTTCTGCAGGTCACTTCTGATGGCGTCACGAGTTTACTCTTGACGGCGTCACGTGTAAAAATCTGAAAATTTTACCGGTTTTGTTTTTCTAACGGAGTCTTAAGGTTTTTATTGAATAATTAAGTTTTATAATCTCCAGGAAATCTGCAAACTTCATTCCACAAGCATTATATCTTATTTTGTTTTCTAGGATTTAGTAACTTATATAGATTGCCGCCGATTTTATGCGAGGTGGCCTTGTTTGTTTTCTCAGGATTAACAGGTTATGTATGACAAGAAGATGATTATTATTCTGGAAGGGAAGCTTTGATTGTTCATTTTCTTGGAGGAAGATTTAACCTGGCCACCTTATTATCCATACTGAGCGAATCAGGGGAGTATTTGATTTCATTCTTTTTACTTTTTCACTTCTACATTCTTTACTTGAACATTGGGGACAATGTTCATCTTAAGTGTAAGGGGAGGGTAAAATGATGATACCTTACAAATATACTTTCGCTTGAGTTTGTTTTGTTTAATGGTAGATGTGTAATAAAACTATGAGAAATACTTGTCAGTGCAATTTTAGCGCCAAATTTAAAATTTTTTTACAAGATTTAGGAGTGAAACTTTAGCCATAGCAAGTGTCTCATGGATAGGAGATTGCATGACTAGCACATAACCGTACTTTCAGAAAAATTTTCCACCCAAATATGTGAGGTTCGCCTTTAGATTTGATAAGAAAAGCATTCACTATTAGTGCTTATGAGTGTACCAGTAGCATTTAGATTCTAGAACTTGCGTTAGTGATGCATCCCGAGACCGCTAGTGAGACTACATTCGTGTAGTAGGATTTACTACATGATAAGAGGCATTAGGATCACCCTTGTGTTAAACCCGTATCATAATTACTTGACCATTTAAGTCATATTACTTGGCTAGTTAAGTCAACTAATTTTTCCCACACCCTTAGCGTTGTACTCATTTTTAGTACACGAAACCCCTAGTACACCCCTCCAAGCCTATCTTTTCGTTTCTAACTTTAAGCATCTTACTTAAAGGAAGAATTTGTTACACCCCACTTAAATGTACACCCAAATCGCCTTAGCCTTCCGTGTATGCGCTCTTTTTTAGTGCATTATTGTTATTTGTTAAACCCTAAGTTAACTATCTAATTGATTACATGGTTGATAAGTCGAGTCATATCCTTGTACATATTGTTTTGGGACGATTGGGACTCATGGGTAAAGTACTTATTTTATGGAGTAAATGGGAAGAACATCATATATTACCCCCATATGTGCGTTAATCTTAAAAGTACTCCAAGTGTTTTGATTTTCTTAATTCGAGTCATTAGATTAGTTTATTGTAAAGTATGTAAAAATTCAAGTGTAAGGGAATTTACATTCCCTATGATGTATTATTTTGGATGGTAGGGTAAGAGTGTATGCAAAAAAAAAAAAAAAAAAAAAAAAAAAAAAAAAAAAAAAAAAAAAAAAACGGACTACCATCCCTTTTTATTCTATGTTCATTTTATGTTTTTGTTATTTTTCATTTATTAGCTTAAGTCGAGTCTAGTCTTGGCTTAGCAACGCCATATTATACATGTAATTAACCAAGATTGTTAACTCACCACTAGTAAAAACTTCCTTTATCCAACAAAACCGTGTATTTCATATCCCTACACCTAACGTTACAACCCTTTAAAAGACCTCTTTGATAGTTTATCCTAGGTACTTACGCCATGTGGTGGAGGTTTGATCCTTTCCCAAGCCTATGGTAATCTATTTTGCTATGACAGGTAGTGAGAGATATCTTTCGTTTCCATATTGTAATCTATACTTTATTACACCCGAGAGATGTGAGTATCTAAACACTATTTGTGAGGTGCTAGTGTATGACCTCCGTGCTTGTCTATTGGTCTTTAGTGGAACGATTATTTGTTGTAATTACTTTTATATTAGTATTAAATGACCCTAACTTGTATTTTGACTAGAATAAAAGCGCATTTGCTTGAGGACAAGCAAATCTCAAGTATAAGGGTATATGATGAGGCGAAAAATGAACCACTTTTAGGGGGTCATTTAAGCCCGGAATTGAATTTATTTGATCAAATATTGCCCTAAATCGTTCCTTTTGTGATTTTAGGTACTTTGGGAGTGAAATCTGGAAAAGGAAGCAATTCGGACGTTTTTGGAGCATAAAAGTGAAGAAAACGCCAAAGTTTTAATTTTTCTTGCTGGGAACAGTAGGTGACGGCGTCAAGAGTATCATCCTGACGGCGTCAAGAGTAAATTGCACGACGGCCCAGTGCAAACATGAAGGCGTCACAAGTAGAGCGTCAAGAGTAAAATGCGTGACGGCCTGGAAGGACCTAACATATGACGGCGTCAGATGTAGATCTAGGCAGTCCGAGTATTATTTTGGCGGCTAGATGATGGCGTCACCTATTTGGTCTTGACGCCATCAGCCTCAATTTCCTATATATAGTTTTCTAATTTTCATTCATAAAAGAAGGGAAGAAGTTTGGAGAAACCCTAAGGCCGAACCTATTACGAATTTTACAGGTTTTTCAAGGGTTTTCAGCCCTTGAACCCTTTCATGTGTAATTGAGATAAGTGTTCTTCTAATTTAATCAATATGTCTATGTGTTGGTTGTCTATATCTTGTGCTTGTCTTAATTCCATCATGCTAGGTTAGATCTATCTTGTGTTTGCTTAGATCTAATGAAACCTAGATGTTGATTATGTGTTGATTACTTGTTTATGGTTGTATTGGATGAATGATTTCGATGTTAGGCTTAAGAAAACTGGCAGATCTCCAAATGGTAACATGCTTGAACGTCTTAGGAAACATGAACTGACATGCACTAGGTTTTATTGGTTGTATTTAATGCATGAGTAAATTCTAATGATCCCATGTTATGAGCTTTTTAGCCGGCTCGACATAGGAGTGAAGTAGGCACTCATAGGATTGGGGAATTAAGTGCGCCACCCCATGAATGGTATTAAGGAATACAATCCGTCATCCACGCAACTATAACAAGTAATTAACGTGTAAAAGATATATAGGGAGTAGTGAAATCTAAGTAAACACATTTCTCCACTTATTGCTCACAACCTTAGTTAACTTAGTTTTATTTTCATTTTTAGTATTTTATTTTGATTGCATCTTTAGTATCGGGTTAGTTGACTAGCAACTAATTCCGCCCAAATCCTTAAAACCCGAGATATTTACTTGCTTTCTAAAAAGTATAAAAATACAAAAATAATCATCCTTCATCTCTAGAACTAGTATTTAGGTTTTCTAATCCTAGCGACACTATTCCTAGCTGAACGATCAATCCCCCGGTACTTGTCACTATACTATACTACAACGATCAGGTACACTGCCTGGTGGGGGTTGTAAGCTTCTCGAGAACCCTCGAGAGGTAAAGTCTGGTGCAATCCCTACGCATCACGAATTTAAGTCAATGCGTTGCATCTACTTACTTGATGCGCCGCATCGTGCCCTCAGACAGAAACTATAAATACCCCAAGACAGATACAAATTTTATATACAACAAAACCCTAAGGAGACGAATTCAATCGAAGAAGCATCACAAGACACACCCCAAACGAAGATATTAGAGCTGTAAGAAGGTCCTGCATGTATTTAACTCATTAAGTATTTTGTTTATTGTATTAGTACGCTTTAATTTATTAGGATTGATGGGCTTTCTAGGTTATCATACCTGATCCCCTTAAAATTGCTTTCCATCAATTAAAGTTTATATGATGATGTTTTTGGTGACTTTGTATATGTGCATTGATAACCTCTATGTTTAGTTGAGCTTTCTAGGCTACGATACATGTTCCTCGCCTACTTATCTAGCGTCTAGAAGGTAGGATAAACATAAGTAATCATTAAGAGTTTACTCGCCTATATTTAGGATCCAACTAGACAGATTAGATTACGATACTCATCATTTAAAACTAGCAATAAAACAAGTGACAAGCTGCTTAACTATCAGGACAGGCCTTCTTCTGCTTCTTTTATCTATCTGTACATGTTGCTATTCGCTGATTCATGCTCATTAGTTTATTCACTGTCTAATAAAACCAAACTGTGCCAGTCTCTCAGGCTGAACCCCCTTTCGTTAGATTAGACTGTAAAACTAACTTAGGGTATTAAAATACTGATTAGGTTAACTAGATAATATGTTCCACTCTTAGTAATCAACACTCTACTTACCATTATATTCCTACTGACCGGGTACATTGCTCGTTAGGTGTGTGTGTTATTGATAAGTCAGCTAAATAAAAATTTGAAACTTGAATAGGCATTAATACTGCTTAACCGCAACTACACACGACATACGACACCGCCGGGGAGTGAATTATTATTATCTGTTTATCTGATTAGTGTTTTAATTAGTTTTTTTTTTTTTTTTTTTTTTTTTTTTTTTTTTTTTTTTTTTTTAATCTTTTTATGTTTTTATATTCTAACCTCTAACATTGTTGTATATTAGTTAGATTGCATTCATTGTATAATTTGCATATTTATTGTTTTTGTGTATTTTTATTTTTCTGTAATTTTTGCTTTTATTTATTTTCTTTCTTTTTTCTGCATAAACTGTTGTCGTTGTATTCTGCTGACACAAACGATACGACGCATCTGTTTCTCAGATACGGCGTATTGCGTTTTAACTTTTTATAAATACAACGCGTTTAATAATTCGAGTACGGCGCATCTATCCCCAAGATACGGTGTATTCTGTTTTTAATCAGAAAATTTTTTGAAACTCTAAAGGCCATACATCGTACCTGTTTCCAAAGATACTACATATTATATATTTAATTAAAAAACAATTTTCGAATTTATTAAACAGAAGCGACGCATCGATTTTTATCGATACGGCGCATTTACTGAATAAAAAATCTTGTATTTTGAAACATAACAAAAATACGGCGCATTAGTTTTTGCTTATGCGGCGCATTTAAATTTTTATAAATATAACCGATTTTTGATATTTAACCAGATAAGGCGCATTCTAATTTAAAAGCGGCGTATTGATTTTTTGAAGAAAAGTCTGATTTATTCTTAACGTAATAAGATACGGCGTATCCTGTTCTTAGGATACGGCGCATCGTTTGCAGACATCAGCAAACTTTTATTTATCCCAAACAGAGAAAATTCTAATCGTCTTTCCTGTCTCTTAGAAAATTTTTACTGCGAAGCCTATTTGTTTTGTGTTTCAGGAATCATGATTGATATTTTCCCAAGCTGGTTCGAAGGACCAAGGATCAAACATACAATTGATGAGGTTGTATCTAAGTTCGCCCACGAATGTGATAAGGAGCATCATACAGTCAAAACTTTCATCAATAAATTGTTGCTGAAAGAGCAAAATAATATGATTAGAGAATTGACAATTGAAGTACACCAATTGTCGAAGGTGATTAAGGGAGTTTTGTTCCAAAGGCACGACTTGAATGGAATAACTACTAGAGGCGGATTAGTGTCAAAGATGTTCCAACTAGTAGACATAATATTTGGTTACTTGACAATGGAATCATTAAAGATATGGAGATTGAAGATCTCCTGGATGCAAAATAGGAGTTGAACGTGAGTCTAACTTGAAGACTCTGGAATAAAGAGAAGTGCTCACCGGGAGACAACCCGGATTTATTTTTTTTTGTTTTCTGTCGAGTCTGTCAGGCCTGCAGAAGATGCGGCGCATCCCCATCATAGGATGCGCGTATCAACTGTACTAGTCATATCCATTTTATTTTTAGACCTTAAAGCTTTCTGTCAGTTCATTTAATGTGGCGCATTCCTGGTTAAGGATGCGACGTATTTATTTTCTGATTCGTATTAATTCAAGGCTCGATATGGCGTATCGACTGACATGATGATTTACAGTTTTATTTTTATAGGTTTTATTTTTACTAACTACTAATGAATTAAACAAGTTGTAACCTTCTTAACTCAGGTGTGTTAAAGTTTTGGTGGTATAATAGATTCATGTACTTTCTGTGGAGACATCATTCATGGAGCTTGAACGCCTCTCATCCACAAGAAAGTAGATTTTGCTCATAAACGCATAATAGAGGATCAAACCGAGCAAATCTCAAGGAGTTTTTCCGTTCTAATTCTTTTATTTTCCAGTTTTTAACTTTTAATACAAACAACGAGGACGTTGTTTAACTTAAGTGAGGGGATGGAGAATTAGAACGCTTACTTGTCCCAAACTTTTTAAAATATGCTTAATATATCAAAATTTAAAAATTTTAGCATGTTTTTGTTTAGATCTAAATTACATGGCCGCACACATAACCTTATTTTTCCAAAAATTAAAAACTTTAGTGTGCTGGTGACTTGTAAACTTTAGAGCTTGGCTTGCATACTATTCGAAACCAAGATAATGAGTATTATTAATATAATTGGAGTGACTTGTCTAACATGGTAAATTTTTAGGATTATGCCCAAAAAGCCTATACATGTTATGTGATATTAACTAACTACACTGGTTATTTAACCCCCGTATAAACCCTTTTGTTACTCTTATTTTTAGAGTAAGATACCCTTAGAAAAACCCTCAGAGTCATTCCTTTCATTTCTTACACCTTTATTAAAATGTTTCGTTACACCCTTACACCTTAGTCTACCCTGTAGATATATTAAAGTCCGTGGTTAGTTGCTTTAAGCAAAGTGTGTTTTCTTGCGTTACCTGTGTTCGTGTGCGTAATTCATTATCTTTGGTTAGGTCGGAAAATTGCACAATGTAATTAGAGTGAAAGTACATATTGTATAATTTTTAATTTATTTTTCGTGTGTTTACTAATTTCACTATTATAGTTATTTCTCAAAGTTATATAAAGTATGGAAAAATTATCCGAAAAAATTATTGTAGTGATGTAGTGAAATTTTACACATCTTAGTATGTCACATCAAAAAAAAATCGATAAAAAATAGAAAAGAAAAAGGAAAAAGTTGGAAGTTTGTTTAACCAACTTATGTAAAGTTTTGTATTAAGTGGAAGATATCTCAACTATTTGTTGTTGTAATATATTTATTGATTGAATGGGAGTTGGCCGTTATGGGAACGCCAACTAAGGTTTATTCTTTGTTTAAGATATAATTGAGTTTAATTCGTGTCTACCTAAAGCGTGAGTTACATGAGTCAAAAGTGTGAGTTATTCAATGATATGAGTCTTATTCATGGGATGGTTGGGAAAGTGATTAACCACACATTAGGACTTAATCTATTTGTTTGTTTATATTTTTATTTTACACAAATTTATATCCTAAATGTTATCCATACCCAACCGTATTGTTATATGCATTGCTAGCTTTCGAGCATACGGATATGATGATGGCCAAGTGAGAATACTAAATGTATGAATAAGGTAGTGACCATCCGAGTATTAGATTAATTGACTAACGCGCCAGCGATCTAGTGTGTGACTTGGTGACCAACCGTTATGCAAATAACGCGTCAGCGATCCAAGAAGTGCATTAGTGACCATCCGTTAGTTGAAGCATCGAGGACTCGCGCTAACAATCTACTAAGTTTATGCAGGAGATGTTTGAGCGAAGCTAGGTTTAACCCTTAAGCATTAAAAACCCCTTTTTACCGCTTTAGACTTGTTACTCCTTGGCTTTAGTGGGGGAGATGCATATGTTTGCCAAACTTATGATAGAATATTCGTCACGACTAAGCAACTAAACGATTTAGAATTGTTTTGATATTGAAAAAAAATATTTTGTTTATACTTCGTTAGGTGTTTGGATGTGTGATTATGATAAATGAATCCGTGCTTAATGATACAAATAAATCCTAATATCTTTTAGGATACATTTTCATAATTATTAATCTAGAGTTGACTTGGCGACAAGTAAAGTTCAAGTAGGGGGGTATTTGATAACATCAAATAAGTACATATTATTGTCATCATTTATCCTATTTATTTGACTTGTTTTATTATATTATATATGAGAATTGATGCTTTAATGTTTACTTTAGTAATTCTCAGGTAAAAACAAGTAATTGGTGAAACTTGGAGATTTTGGACGAATTATGGAGCAAAACTAGCAAGATGTCAAAAGTCTACTGAAATCCAGAAGATGCGATGTATCTCTCTCAACAGATACGCTGCAATATCATACTTAGATGAATTCGAAGACCATTGCCTGACTTTGAAGAATGCGCCGCATATGAAACTTTGGTTAACGAAGAAGATCAAGCTAATTCTACTCCAGATACGCCGCATTATACTTCTGACATACGGCGTATCACTATCCAGACCTTACCAGATACAATCCAAGATACTGAAGGACATGCGCTGCATACAAGATCAAGATACGCAACATCTGAAGATGGTGTACGAATATTCCAGAATATATTAATCTTGGACCCCATGCGAAGTTAAGTCAATGCGCCGCATCTACTTACTCGATGCGCCGCATCGTGCCCTCAGACAGAAACTATAAATACCCCAAGACAGATACGAATTTTATGTGCAACAAAACCCTAATGAGACGAATTCAGTCGAAGAAGCATCACAAGACATACCCCAAATGAAGATATTAGAGCTGTAAGAAGGTCATGCATGTATTTAATTCATTAAGTAGTTTTGTTTATTGTAATAGTACGCTTTAATTCATCGGGATTGATGGGCTTTCTAGGCTACCATACCTGATCCCCTTAAAATTGCTTTCCCATCAATTAAAGTTTATAAGATGATGTTTTTGGTGACTTGTATATATATGTGCATTGATAACCTCTGTGTTTAGTTGAGCTTTCTAGGCTACCATACCTGTTCCTCGCCTACTTATCTAGCGTCTAGAAGGTAGGATAAATATAAGTAATCATTAAGAGTTTACTCGCCTATATTTAGGATCCAATGAAACAGATTAGATTACGATACTCATCATACAAAACTAGCAATAAAATAAGTGACAAGTTGCTTAACTATCAGGACAGGCCTTCTTCTGCTTCTTTTATCTATCTGTATACGTGTTGCTATTCGCTGATTCGTGCTCATTAGTTTATTTACTGTTTAATAAAAACAAACTGTGCTAGTCTCTCAGGCTGAACCCCCTTTCGTTATATTAGACTGTAAAACTAACTTAGGATATTAAAATACTGATTAGGTTAACTAGATAATACGTTCCACTCTTAGTGATCGACACTCTACTTACCATTATATTCATACTGACCGAGTACATTGCTCGTTAGGTGTGTGTGTTATTGATAAGTCAGCTAAATATAAATTTAAAACTTGAATAGGCATTAATACTGCTTAACCGCAACTACACACAACATAAGACACCGCCACATCATGGGGTAAGGTTTCTTTCTCATCTAATAATGTGTGTTGTACATTTACAGATATTTTATATTTAAGTGACTTTTATTTTCAAATTATCCAATCATTTGTAAACCAAATAATGTTTTTCATTTAACTAATCTAAATCTGTCCTTTATTAATCCAATCCCACAATAAATCTTAGGGTCCGTTTGGTTTGTAGTTGGGTTTAGGATTAGGATTAGGATTTGGATTTGGATTTAGATTTGAATTTTGTTAAAAGTTGTTTGTTTTATATGTTAAAATATAAATTGTTTGATTTAGGATTAGGACTAGGAAGTGGTAAGACAGTCTCAGCATGGTTTGACATATGGTGCATTGAAGGTCTTTTGTGTAAGTTCATTTCTGCTTGAGATCTATAATGCAAGATTAAAAAAAAAATGACTACACTGTTGACAAATTGGTTAATAATGGTACCTGGTGTTGGCCTGAAGAGTGGTCTATCAAATTTCCTAATCTTAATAATGTTCAAATCCCCACACTATTTAATGATGCTCAGGATATAGCTGAATGGATGACTAATACATGGTACAGAACAAAGTTTTCTACAAAAGTGGTTTGGAAAGACTTGTGCTACAATGGCAATAAAGTGGCATGGAATGCTTTGGTTTGCTTTCCACAAAGTATACCTAAGCACTCATTTATCCTGTGGATGGCAATCCAAGGAAGGCTTGTGACACAAGACATGATTGCAGTATGGAATCCAACTAGTGATATGAAATGTGTCTTCTATAAGCAATGCTTAGATTCCCATGAGCATCTATTTTTCCTATGCCCTTATACTAATGAAGTGTGGAAGGAGTTACAGAAGCTGATTGATAAAACAGTTTTCTTTAAATTGGAAAAATATCATTGAAGAACTATCAACATTGAAAAGCAAACAGAAACATATTGAGCATAGTCAGAAGATTGGTTCTGGGTGCAGCAGTCTATTTTGTATGGCAAGAGAGAAACACAAGAATTTTCAAAAATAATGGGAGAACAATGGAAACTAGTGCAGAATGCTATGGATAGTATTAAATGGAGAATAATGAATTTTGTTGTAAAGGATTCTGTTGCTGTCAAGAATGTTGAAGCTAAATGGAATGTGCAGTTTAGAAGAGCTAAGAGCAATGTTGAATGAAGGTGTAGTATTTGTATGTAGTCTGGTTATTATGAATACAGGTGTTTAGTATAGATGATGAGTTTCAGTTTCTTAGAATGCTTGTTGTTTGTCAAGCTTATTTGTGTTTTAGGCTTTGTTAAACATCATGGGTTATGTCCATAGGGATGTAAAAAAAGAGTCTATTGTACCTTTTGTGATTAATAATTTTTCTCCTTTTCATAAAAATAAATAAATTGGGGTTTGGATTTGTATTTATTTTAGTATTAAAACAAGGGACCACTACTAATAGATACTTTTATTTTTTATTTGAAGATAGTACATACTTTCATATATAGAATTGTATGACCAAAAAAATAAAAATAAAAATAAAAATAAAAGTCAAACAAGGACTTTGTTAGAAAAAGAAGGCCACTAGACTAGAATTGAGTAGGGATGAGCATTTCGAACCGAATCCCGAAACCGTACCGGTACCATACCGAAATGGTACTGATTTTCGATATACGGTACGGTACCGGGACTACGAAATAAGGTGGAAAAAAAATCGGGACCACTAATTCGGTACGGGACCAGTACCAAATCGGGAAATTCCCGAAAAAAAGGGGAAAAACCCGATTTCCCGGTACCGGTACCGGTACCGATATCCGAATCCCGTTCGGTACAGTACCGGTACCACTAATTTTGCTCGGGAAAAAATCGGTACCACTAATTCAGTACGGGATCGGTACCGTGCTCATCCCTAGAATTGAGTATCCCCTTAAATATGAGGTTAAGTCTCATTTTTAAACCCCATATTTTTCAACCAAACAAATATTTTTACTATCAATCCAAAATCCGAATCCAAAACCCACACCCACTAACCAAAAGGACCTTTAACTTTAAACCAAACGGGCCTAAGATTTTTCAAAAACTTATTACTAAATTAAAAAGCCTACAAAACTTTAAGCCCCAAACTGCAAATAAAAAACACCTTCCTCTTCCTCCACTTCACAAAACACAAACCTGTTCCAACACCACTTCCATGGCTTCCTTAACTCACTTCTTAAAAACCATAACAAAAAAACACAACAAACTAACACACACTTTAAAAAACTACACTTACTTTTTATCAACCCAAACACAACCATCACCACCAGTTGCTAAAAAAGTACCATATAATGTCACAACAGCTCATGGGGCTACATTACAAGATCCTTATCATTGGATGTCAGATACCCATGATCAAGATTTTGTTAATTATATAAAAAATGAGAATATTTATGCTGAGGGTTTTATGAAGGATACTAAGAATGTGCGGAGTGGGTTGTTTAATGAGATGGTTAAGAGGTTGCCTGAGGTTATTGAAACCCCACCTGAACGTTGGGGTGATTGGTAAAATTATATTGTTTTATTTGTGAAAGTTTTTTAGTTCAAGTTTGATGCTTTGTGTTTAGTTGTTGTGGTATTTGTAATGGTAATTAAGGGTATTGTCAGATTGACATAAGGTGTTTAGAATTGCTTATTAGAAATGCTTAAAGGCGCGTATTGATACTGTGAAATTAGTAGTTTTGACTGTGCAATTTGATGATGGTGATTCTACTATATGCTTATTTGAAAAGGGTCAGACTGGAAATGATCACATTTGACATGATGGGTTGTTTTAAATTTGCTAATTAAAACTTGTTATTGGGTTTTAATTGCTGATTCAGAGGCTAGATTGATTTCTTGTGAGTTTTGTGAATAGGTTTTAATAAGCATTTCAAAGCTGTTTGTTCCAAACTGGTTATTTAAAATGATCATAATAAACGTATAAACGGATGTGGTTTTTCCCTGTTCAAGTTACCCGGGGAGGGCAAGCCTTTTGACTCAGATTCAGATGTACGCGGCCTCACCGGGTTAGTCCCAGGACTGTTTCCGACCCTTCCCTGACCACCCCTAAATGTACACACCTAGCGAGGTTTGAACCCTTAACCTCTTGTTTGAAAGCCACGGATCTTACCACTAGGTCATTTGGTGGTGGTTTGAAAATGATCGATTATATAGCTGTATATATGATCTCAAAAGACCAACTTGTGTGTATGAGCTGTTGATATTATTTCAAGTGCTAAGTTTGATGTAGCCATATAAGATCCCTTAGTTCTACGTAGATTCTTATTATAAACATTAGCTCTTTGACAAATCTGTTATACCTCGTACTAGTACTCCAGATAGAGCCAAACAGCTACATTTTGACTTTTGGGAGTCAAAACAAGTTTGAGAGAACCTCATATCGATACATATTCAATTGTTACAAGAAATTGTTTAAACTAAAACAATTGGTGTTAAATATTTTTCGATTTAAGGATTTTGTATCCTTGTCAAGTGTGAGGATTCACTATGTCTGACACTAAAAAGTCAACTAGCTGCATAAGGTGATAACCTAATCACCCTTCACTACAGAAAGTCAGAAACGCTAGTAGGCATAGTCATTCTAGCAATAAAAAGTTATGTACCTGACTTGTTACTAGTGATATTGTCACACAAAAAAGGTCTTTCACGCAGAGGCGCAGCTATGTAGGGGCGGGGAGGGGCGCCCGAACCCCCGAAATTTTTTTTGCGATGTAGGGGGTATATAGTTTTCGTGTAGAAAAATTTTGGTATATTCGGTTTCAACCCCCCATTTTAATTGTGAAATTTTTTTTTATACATTAAGCAATAAAATTTTGATCCATTACATTTTACATAAGCCTATCTACCCAAACTAAAATCCATTAATAAACCAAATCCCAAACTAAAATCCATTACTTCAATGAATCGCACTAGGTACCAACCGTTTGTCTCCTTTTTAATGTTCAGTTGTCTTGGACAAATGTTTAGTTTTTTAGTGATTGAAACTTTTTTTTCTTATAATAATAGTATTTAATTTTTGACCCGACCCGAATCGAATCACCGACCCGAACATATTACCCGAAAAATAGCGTTAGGAGAAAAAGAATTTAGATCCCGACCCCCCACCGAAAATTTTCTAGCTTCGCCACTGCTTTCACGCATTTGCAAATATTTTTTGAGAAGGGTGATAGATAGATGATACAAAGTAGACTTGAATTACTGTACTTAAGTGATAGTATGACAAAGATTCCCTATTTGGTTTACGTTTCTACATGTATTTTTATATGCCATAATATTTGAATCATGTTTTTCTTTTTTTTTTCTTTTTTTTTTTTTTTTTTTTTTTTTTTAATTTTATTTATTTATTTTTTAATTATATGCAGTTGTGTTTGTATGAAACAGTGACTTGTTATATTTATTTTTTCTTCTGGGTTAACTAGGTTATATTATCAGTATATACCGGAGAGCAAAGAATACCCTGTTTTGTGTCGGAAACCGGCAGTTGAAAGTACTAACTGGGTGAAGCATGTGATCAACTACGCAAGAAAAGGATTTGTAAATGAAGAAATATTGCTCGATTGGAATGAAATTGCAAAAGAACATGGTATCTATAATCACGAACTATCTGAATTTCAAACAACACAATCTCATATCTTATTTTAACAACTCATCGGCATTTTTATTTAATCAATTCCTTCACTTTCTTCAGGCTATGTTCATGTGGGTACATGTAGAGTATCACCCAACCACCATTTTCTCGCTTACACTATTGACATAACTGGCGAAGAACGTTTTATTCTTCAAGTTAAAAATCTTCAAAGTGGGACCATTATTCCAACATTAAGAATTGAAGATGTTGTTAGTTTAGCATGGGGTCAAGATAGTTGTACACTATTTTATACACTTTGTGATCAAAATCAACGACCATATAGGCAAGCTTTATAAACACAATTATGTCATATGATGATCTGAAATAAGTACCATATGTACAAATGTCACATCTCTTTTTTTCGAACAGGTTACAATGCACAACACTGGGATCAAATCCCGTTAGTGACATCCTAATGTTTACAGAAAAAGATTCAAGCTTTTGTGTGGATATTACAAGCACAAAAGATGGAAAATTTATAACTGTGAATTCCAATTCGCGAACTTCATCTGAGGAAGGAACTTACTTATATAACATACTTCATCTATAGTTATATACTTCATTTATATTTTTTTCCTTGTATTTATATTGAATCTTGATTGTCTTATTGCAGGTGTACATAATAGACGCAAATAAACCAAAAGATGGCTTGCGAAAAGTTCATGATCGTGTTTCTGGTGTACAATTCTTTTTGGAACATCATAAAGGATTCTTCTATATCCTAACAAATGCACATTCATATGATGAAAACGATTTATTAGATGGCAACTATTACTTGGCTCGATGCCCTGTTGAGGATGTTAAGTCAGCTAATTGGCAGGTTATTTTTTTCTAGATGTATTTTATCTCTAGCGGTCATATGGGTCAACTCAAACAATTTGTCTAAAGGGAAACAAGATATGGATGTTTTTGCGGGTCAATCCAGCAGAACGTGTCCATTTTGCCTCATCTATTCAATTGGTACTAAATTTGTTGCTTTAGTGCTTATGTCGATTTTTCTTTCCGTAGAAAATAGTTGTACCTGCTAAAGGTACTGGCATACAAGATATGGATGTTTTTGATGAGCATGTGGTGCTTTACCTTAACAGAAAGGATTCCCCTTTAATTTGTTCCATCAAAATGCCTATTCAATCCAACAGTGAGGTAATAATATAAGATCTTAATGTGTAACCAAAGTTTGAAATGATGGGAATGAAATTTTATGTTTGTTAATTGTAGAAAGAAATGGATATAGATGATCTTGATCCATGGTATTTCCCTATGCCTTCAAATTCATGTAGCATTGTTCCAGGCTCAAATCATGACTTCATGAACTCAGTATATCGAGTGGTGCTTTCGTCCCCTGTGGTATAAAGTTCTAAACTTCGCTCTTTTTTCTTTTTTGCAAAGCACATACTTTTATAATTGATATGAAATGAAACATTGGATCTTTCATATACAACACTAATAATTACTGTAAATTATTGTTAAATACTAAAAGAAATTATATTTGACCAACTTCAAGTAACAGTTTTCATAACGAATATAACCAACTGCAGATGCCTGATCTAATTGTTGACTATGACATGTCAAAAAGAACATTTTCTGTCGTGCATCAAGAAGAGGTATTGGGCATTTCTTCAAAAGCCAACAGCAATGATGTACACGAATGGTTGAATGTTTCAGATTCATATTCTTGTGAAAGAAAAGAAGTTGTATCCCATGATGGCACGATAGTTCCTCTAACTATATTGTATTCCCATAAAGCCCATAAAATGGGTCAATCTTGTGGTATCATACATGGGTATGGATCCTATGGGGAAGTGTTGGACAAAAGTTGGTCTGCTGAGCGATTGAGCTTGCTTGATCGTGGTTGGGTTGTTGCATTTGCTGATGTCAGGTACTGTTACATAAACTGACCTTTCTTTGGAAAAGTTGAGGCTAATCGAGTAAAAAAAAGTAACAAACTTTGGTGCATTTTTTATTTGGATCATTAAGTTTTTTGAGACCGAAAAAACTGTCTAAATCTCGAAAAGCCTTCAAATATTTGTTAAGGTAATCTGACTTCTCGTCAAAGTGCTAATTTGGCAGGGCAACATTTGACCATGCTGACTTTTCCTGACGTGGCACCTAAAAACTCATGATTTTAATACAAAATTTGAAACTTTGTTGGTGTTTCTAGCCTAAGATAAGCTTTTTACCAAAAACAGACCAAAGTTGGTTACTTTTTCAGTTTTTATGCAAGCAGACCTGTAACGTATAACCGGCTAAAGTTTTGTATTCATGTTTTGAATGTTATGTAGAGGCGGTGGTGGTGCTGATCCATCATGGCATAAAAGCGGCATTGGAATAAACAAGTTATATTCTATAAATGATTTTATTTCATGTGGAAACTATCTTATAAGTGAGGGTTATGTCCATCAAGACCAGCTTTCTGCTATTGGACATAGCGCTGGTGGTCTTCTTGTTGCAGGCGCCATTAATATGAATCCTGAGTTATTCAGAGCCGCCATTCTGAAGGTAAAGACATTAATTCGATTGTTCTATATTTATTTCTTTATTATTACCTATGTTGTGGTTTGGTAGTATAAAACATGAAACGTTTTCACCAGGTTCCGTTTCTTGATATCTGCAATACATTATTAGATCCAAATTTGCCGCTAACAGTATTAGACTATGAAGAATTCGGAAATCCTCAGATAAAATCAGATTTTGATTCGATTATGAAGTATTCGCCTTATGATAATATACGCAAACATATCTGCTATCCTGCAATGCTTATCACATCATCTTATTATGACTCAAGGTACACTTAGTTGCACTAAAGAACAATTGCATACTTATTTGCTAAATTATATCTGATGCATGGTACTATTGTGCAGAGTTGGGGTATGGGAAGCTGCCAAATATGTATCGAGAATAAGAGAAAGCACGTGTTCGAAGTGTTCTCGTTCAGTTATCCTGAGGACAAATATGACTGGGGGCCATTTTGGTGAAGGCGGACGGTCTGGGCAATGTGAGGAACTGGCATATGAATATGCTTTCCTGATGAAGGTTATGGGTCAAGCTAGATGCAAGTGAACTGTATCACAATGAGTATTTTTGTTAGAATTCAAAATGGGTCAAAGTAGGTTGACTCAAGTTGACCCAGAACTTGCACCATTTGTACAGTTAATCTATAGTATGATAGATTAGTAGCATATGAACCTTTTTTTTAGTTAATTTACAGTTGACCCAGAACTGTATGTTGTGTACCATTAACACCCTATACCACAAAACATTAACACAAAAAATAGTCAAATTAAACATAAATGAACTAAGAAAATTAAACTAGATTTGCTACACACAAAATCACTAATAATTTCATAAACTTATATATAATAATTTCATAAACCCTAAATAGTACATCATATTAGTATAGGCTAAACCCAGACTATCTACGCAATGATGAATCAGAAGATGATGCATCCTCAACCGCCGTCCTGTTCACCACAGGTTTGTCCACACATGCAACAGCAAAACACAACTGCTCGTCTTTCCTAAACGACCAAACTTGAATAGTTGCCCTTTCCCTCAAAACCGTCTTATTAGCCTCCACAAAATCGCACCAGTTGGTCTTCAACACATAGTTCTTGGTACTCTGCATGTTCCAAATCTTTAACCACATTGGTTTGTTGAAAATTTGCATATTTGGCCCAACCAATCGAACCTCGATCCCAGCCTTGTCAGGGTTGCTACCTATACGTATCTCTTCATCGGTCAAGAAATCATGAGTCTCAACTTGCTTAAACGGCATGTTTAGCCTATTTTGGCTACGTTTCAAATCACTTTCAAACAACGTTTTCTGAATCACTAACTTCATATCGCAACCCTTAATCTCATCAATAAACTCCTTTAACCGTGTGATCACTTCATTACTCACAATTTCTCTATCAACGACTCGTTTTACCTTCTTTTTCTTGCCATCTTCATCCCTTGTCGAACGTTTACGTTTAGTACCACCCTTAAACTTCGTCAACTTCTTCGACTTTTTCTTTTCTTTAACTTGTTCACATAACATATCATTCTCTTCAAAAGCAAACACAGACAGCTTTTCGTTCGCTAACTCTTCAAGCTTTAGCCTATAATATTCTTCTTCATTCGTATCCGCAACATTATCATTCATGTGTCTGTTAACAACAGAACGAACTCGTTTATTCGTTAACTTTTGATCATGAACAGCAACATTGGCAACATGAGTATTCTTATTTCCCATGATGGACAGCTTTAGTTTCTTGATGAAAAAAAGTTTTCGATCGTTTAGGTTTTTGGTATGAAATTTAGTTATGGACTTACGATAAGTATTTATAGAAAATTAAGGGTATGGTTTTTCTCGATATGTATTGTTTGGTACAATGTTTAATGCATAAGGTACTATTTTTTGAGATACAAGACATCTTTCGTAAGATTTTTGGTGGGTTTTTGGATGGTGTTTGTGTAAATAATGGTTTAATTAATTACAACTAATAAGATACTACGTAATTATTATCTCCGCATTTATTATTTGTTTCCATGTATTAACAAACAGAATTGTACATCCTTTTCTGCCTTATGTACTACTATTCTTTTTATTTTATTTATTTATTTATTTTCCCTTTTTTTTAAAGAAGGCAAATTAATGTTAGAGAGTGCACTTTCTTCATAATTTTTCTTTGCTAAAGTACTTAATTAAGTTTGTTAAATTTGTTAAAGTTACAGTTTATACTCTTACTCTCCCCTTTCTTGGGGTAACAATAGTTTCCATTTTTTTCCCTTCAGACTGCTTTACGGGATCTAAACTCATAACTCAAACCTTTTATCACTTGATTAGACATGTTTTCGTTCTATCATTGCAATAATTAAAAACTTGATACTAAGCATAATGTTAGCGGAAGTCCTTAATCCCCAAGCTGCCGGCCCCTACAGGTTTTTCATCCAACAGATTGGGTGCCAAAGACAGACCATGGTTGGTTACATTTTCTATGTTTTTGTGCAATTAGACCTGTATTATTCATATAATTCACTAAAGTTTTGTATTCGTGTTTTTTTTAATGTGCTGTAGAGGTGGTGCTGCTGCTGCTGATCCATCATGGCATAAAAGCGGCAGTGGATTAAACAAAATAAATTCCATAAATGATTTTATTTCATATGGAAACTATCTTATAAATCGAGGGTTATGTTCATAAAAGCCAGCTTGTGGCTGTTGGACATATTGCTGGTGGTCTTCTTGTTGCAGGCACCATTAATATGCATCCCGAGTTATTCAGAGCCGCCATTCTGAAGGTAAGACCTCATATCAATTGTTCTAATATTTTTTTATTTTTATTTTTACTATGTACGTTGTGAGTTTGGAAGTATAAAGGGTAAAATGTGTTCACCATGTTCCGTTTCTTGACATCTGCAAGACATTATTGGATCCAAATTTCCCACTAACAGTATTAGACTACGAAGAATTTGGAAATCGTCAGATTAAATCAGATATTGATTCAATTATGAAGTATTCGCCTTATGATAACATATGTAAATGAATCTGCTATCCTGCAATGCTCATCACATCATCTTATAATGACTCAAGGTACACATATTATCACTAAAGAACAAATATATACTAATTTGCAGATGTTGCAAGTGTTCTCGCTCAGTTATTTTGATGACGAAGATGACTGGAGGCCATTTCGGTGAAGGCGGATGGTCTGGTCAGCTAAAGAACTGACATATGAATAAGCTTTCCTGATGAAGGTTATGGGTCAAGCTAGATGCAAGTGAAATGGATCAGAGCGAGTATTTTTGTTAGAATTCAAAATGGGTCAAACTAGGTTGACACAAGTTGACCCAGAACATGTCCCATTTGTACAGTTAATTTATGTACTGATAGCAAATAGTTTTATGTTGCAATAGAATATGTTTTTGTTACCATCAACAGAACTATGCTATGTAAAGAATCACTAATAATTTCATAAACTCATATATAATTTCATATAACATCAACCCCAAATAGTACATCATATTTATATCGAATAAACACTACATAATCTACGATATCAACAATGAACTAAAAGCAGATGATGTTTCCTCAATCGTCTTTCTGTTCACCACGGGTTCATCCACACATACAACAGCAAAACACAACCGCCCATCTTTCCTAAACGACCAAACTTGAATAGTTGTCTTTTCCTTCAAAACCTTCTTGTTAGCCTCTACAAAATCCCACCAGTTGGTCTTCAACACATAGTTCTTGGTTCTCAACATGTACCAAATATTTAACCACATTGGTTTCTTGAATATCTGTAAATTTGGCCCAACCAATGGAACCTCGATCCCAGCATGAGTCTCAAGAAACCGTATCTCTTCATCCGTCAAGAAATCATGAGTCTCAACTTGCTTAAACGGCATGTTTAGCCTATTTTGGCAACGTTTCAAATCACTTTCAAACAACGTTTTCTGAATCACTAACTTCATATCACTACCCTTAATCTCATCAACAAACTCCTTTAACTGTGTGATCACTTCGTTTGCCATGATAGACAGCTTTAGTTTCTTGAAGAAAAAAAGTTTTCGATCGTTTAGGTTTTTGGTATGATAATTGGTTATGGACTTATGATAAGTATTTATAGAAAATTAGGGGTATGGTTTTCCGCGTAAGAATTGTAATATATGTTGTTGGTACAATGTTTAATGCATAAGGTACTATTTTTAGAGATATAAGACATCTTTCGTAAGATTTTTAGTGGGTTTTTGGATGGTGTTTGTGTAAATAATGGTTTAATTACAGCTAATAAGATAATCATTATCTCCACAATAATTATTTGTTTCCATGTACGGAATTGTACATCCTTTTGTGTGTAACGTACTATAGGGGCGGTCAACAGTCCAAAACTGGATTGGACCGGCCAAAACCGGACTGTACCAAGACCAAACTAGCCCAAAACCTTAGACCAAGGACCAGACCGAATGTGTGTTCGGTCCGGTCCGATCCGGTCCAAAAAGGCATAATATTCGGGTTTTACGTAAGACCGGTCCGGATTGGACCGGACCGAGACTGAAAAAAGGAAATTTGGATCGAAACCGGACCGCTGGTTCTTCAATTCGGTCGGTCCTGTCGGTCTCGGTCTTTTTTTTTTTTTTTTTAAGGCAAATAAATGTTAGAGAATGCACTTCTCTTTTTAATTTTTCTTTGTTAAAGTACTTAAGGTTGTTAAATTTGTTGAAGCAACAATTTATATTCTTTACTCTCCTCATTCTTGGGTAACAATAGTTTCCAATTTCTTTTCCAACTGCTTTATCCTGGATATGAACTCATCGTTACAGAAATTAAAACCTTTCATCTTGATTGCAAAACTTAAAAACTTGATACTAAGCTGGAATACATTATTGGATCCAAATTTGCCACTAACAGTATTGGATCCCAACTTTATACTAAGCTGGAATACTAAGCTGGCAAATATCGAGAATAAGAGAAGAAAAAAAATATATATAAAAAAAAGAACATGTTGCAAGTGTTCTCGCTCAGTTATTTTGAAGACGAAGATGACTGGGGGCCATTTTGGTGAAGGCGGATGGTCTGGGCGGCGTGAAGAACTGGCATATGAATAAGCCTTCCTGATGAAGTGTATTTTTGTTAGAAGTCAAAATGGGTCAAACTAGGTTGACCAAGAACTTGTCCTTTTTGTACTAGTTTATTATGTATATGATAGCCAATACTCCGTAGTTTTTTGTTGCAATATAATTTGTTGAATTAATTGATATACATATAATGAACTCAAGTTCTTTGTTTAATTAATTACTTTACAAAAAAGGAGTGTATATTGTGTACCATTAACACCCTATACCACAAGGGGAGTAGTACCGGGTGGGTGACCACCCGGGAAGTCCTCACTTGTGGTCCACTTGTAGACCATATTGTTCCGGAGATATATTGCAATGATGGATTTGAACCATTGAAGCCAATCGTTGCGGAGGTTCGAAATCTTGAGCATGGCCCGGTTTTCATCCGGCTATTTCTCCAGCAAGGTAAACTTGTGTGGAGGCAGTACGGTTTCCGGGGGAAACCCGTTACCACCTGAGATCAGCGTGGACCCGGTTCAGACAACATAGTCTGGCGGGGTGGCGATGAGGCCTTCGCTGTCAGCGAAGATGGTCGATTCTAAGTTGAAATTCACCTTTCAAAAAAAAAAAAAAAAACACCCTGTACCACAAAACAATAACACAACAATAGTCAAATTAAACATAAATGAACTAAGAAAATTAAAATAGATTTGCTACACACAAAATCACTAATAATTTCAAAACTTGTATATTAGCTCATATATAATATAAACCCTTAGAGTAAACTACATTTTTTGTCCTTGTGGTTGTATCAAAATCTCACTTTTGGTCCAATTTTCAAAAAATCGCACGTATCAGTCCAAAAGTACACGTGGACTTCACTTTTGGTCCAATTTTCTTAGCTAGTTAGTTTAGTCGTTAAGTACGTTGCACCGTTAGTCCTTTAACCTAACGGTCGTTAGCAATGTTTGCACCGTTGGTCCTTTAACCTAACGGTCGTTAGCAAATTTTTGAAAAAAAAATAATTTTAAGAATTCGAAAAAAATTCTAAAAAAAAAAATTTTGACGAAATTTTTTTTTCCAAAAATAAAAATTTTGAAAAAAAATTTCAAATAAAATTTTTTCTTAAAAAATTTCTAAAAAAAAAATTTTTTTGACAAAAATTTTTTTTTCAAAAAATATTTTTTGAAAAACAAATTTCTAATAAAAAAATTTCTTAAAAAATCAAAAAAAATTCTAAATTTTTTTTTGACATACATATTCAAAATTTTTTTTGACAATTGTCCCGGTTTGACACTAAAATTAAAATGTATGTATACGTAAAAAATTTTCTTAAAAATTTCTAAAATGTATATATACATTTTAATTTAAGTGTATACATTTTAATAAAATTTTTACGTATATATACATTTTAATCTTAGAAATTTTTAAGAAATTTTTTTACGTATATATACATTTTAATTTTAATTTTAATGTCAAACCGGGACAATCGCAAAAAAAATTTAGAATATGTATGTCAAAAAAAAAACTATAATTTTTTTCGAATTTTTTAAGAAAATTTTTTATTAGAAATTTGTTTTTCAAATTTTTTTTTTTTTGGAAAAAAAAATTTTCGTCAAAAAAATTTTTTTTTAGAAATTTTTTCGAATTTTTTAAGAAAAAATTTTATTTGAAATTTTTTTTCAAAATTTTTTTTTTTTTGAAATAAAAATTTTCGTCAAAAAATTTTTTTTTTAGAGATTTTTTCGAATTTTTCAAAATTTGTTTTTTCAAAAATTTGCTAACGACCGTTAGGTTAAAGGACTAACGGTGCAAACATTGTTAAATGACCGTTAGGTTAAAGGACTAACGGTGCAACGTACTTAACGACTAAACTAACTAGCTAAGAAAATTGGACCAAAAGTGAAGTCCACGTGTACTTTTGGACTGATCCGTGCGATTTTTTGAAAATTGGACCAAAAGTGAGATTTTGATACAACCACAAGGACCAAAAATGTAGTTTACTCAAACCCTTAATAGTAATAGTACATCATATTAGTATAGGCTAAACCCAGACTATCTACGCAATAAAAGATGAATCAGAAGATGATGCATCCTCAACCGCCGTCCTGTTCACCACAGGTTTGTCCACACATGCAACAGCAAAACACAACTGCTCGTCTTTCCTAAACGACCAAACTTGAATAGTTGCCCTTTCCCTCAAAACCGTCTTATTAGCCTCCACAAAATCGCACCAGTTGGTCTTCAACACATAGTTCTTGGTACTCTGCATGTTCCAAATCTTTAACCACATTGGTTTCTTGAAAATCTGCATATTTGGCCCAACCAATCGAACCTCAATCCCAGCCTTGTCAGGGTTTGCTACCTATACGTATCTCTTCATCGGTCAAGAAATCATGAGTCTCAACTTGCTTAAACGGCATGTTTAGCCTATTTTTGCTACGTTTCAAATCACTTTCAAACAACGTTTTCTGAATCACCAACTTCATATCACAACCCTTAATCTCATCAATAAACTCCTTTAACCGTGTGATCACTTCGTTACTCACAATTTCTCTATCAACGACTCGTTTTACCTTCTTTTTCTTGCCATCTTCATCCCTCGTTGAAAGTTTACGTTTAGCACCACCCTTAAACTTCGTCAACTTCTTCGACTTTTTCTTTTCTTTAACTTGTTCACATAACATATCATTCTCTTCAAAAGCAAATACAGACAGCTTTTCGTTCGCTAACTCTTCAAGCTTTAGCCTATAATATTCTTCTTCATTCGTATCAGCAACATCATCATTAGTATCTCTGCTAACAACAGAACGAACTCGTTTATTCGTTAACTTTTGATCATGATCAACAGCAACATTGGCAACATGAGTATTCTTATTTCCCATGATGGACAACTTTAGTTTCTTGATGAAAAAAAGTTATCGATCGTTTAGGTTTTTGGTAATGATATTTAGTTATGGACTTATGATAACTATTTATAGAAAATTAAGAGTATGGTTTTTCGTGATATATATTTTGGTACAATGTTTAATGGGCAAATGATATTAAAAGGTATTATACTTGCCACAAATTCATCGAATGGGTAGTTAACTAAAAAATTTGACTTTTGGCACTATTAACTTGTCTTTTTTTCTTTTTGTGGGTATTATGTGACTTGCTCAACCGGTAGCAGGTTGCACCACCACCCAAAAGATGAAAAGTTGGCAAGTATAATACTTTTTTTAATAATTTGCACTACCCATCACCACCCACTTCGACCACTACTGCCGCTCCGGCCACCTCAACCCACCACCCACCTTCTCCTTCCTCTCTCTTCCTCCTTCATCATCACACAAACCATAAAAAAAAAAAAAAAAAAAAAAAAAAAAAAAAAAAAAAAAACCAATCATCTCCACCATTCGCCGCTGTTATTTCTACCGGAAACCACCACCACCATCATAACAGACGCCGTTATTTCAACCTGAAACCACTACCACTGCCACAACAGCCGGCGTTATTTACTTCTCATCATGTAAATAACACGAAATAACCGTATTCCAACACCCCACATCTCTCTCAGGCATTTCATCAAACACCTTAATTGCAACCCGAAACATCCCACATTTCGCATACATACCGAATCATTCCTCTCGACACCAACATAATACCAAACCATTATTTATTACATTTTTATTAGTTTTTATTTGTTATTAAACTCCAATACCCTCGAAAGTTCATATATATATATATATATATATATATATATATATATATATATATATATATATATATATATATATATATATAGAGAGAGAGAGAGAGAGAGAGAGAGGTGTTTTCGGTGGTGGGTGTGTACCTGTGGTTGAGTTACGAGTGGTGATAGAGATCAAGGAAATGGTGGTAGTGTGTTCATGTTGGTGGCAGTGGTGTTCCGGTGGCCTAAACACTTGGGATATATAAACTAAGGATTTACCGGTAGGGCAAATTCTAAAAAAATGTATTAAACTTGCCACAATTTCATCTTCTGGGTGGCAACCTACCTGTACACGTGGACAGCCACCGGCTATACAAGGGAAAAATACCCACAAAAAGAAAAAAAGACAAGTTAATGGTGCCAAAAGTCAAATTTTTTAGTTCACTAACCATTCGATGAATTTGTGGCAAGTATAATACCTTTTAATATCATTTGCCCATGATTAATACATAAGGTACTATTTTTTAAGATACAAGACATCTTTCGTAAGATTTTTGGTGGATTTTTGGATGGTGTTTGCGTAAATAATGGTTTAATTACAGATAATCATTATCTCCACATTAACTATTGGTTTCCATGTATTAACAAACAGAATTGTACATCCTTTTCTGACTAATGTACTATTCGTTTTTTTTTTTTTTTTTTTTTTTTTTTTTTTTTTTTTTTTTTAAGGTATTTAAAGCTTGTTTAATTTGTTAAGGTAACAATTTATATATATATTTTTCCTTAATTTGTTTTTGGTAATGATGATATCTGAAAAACATCGAAAGTTGAATCAAACATAAACCGAAACCAAATATAAAAAAATTATTTTTTGATCGGTTCTAAACCGAAAACGAATGTTATTCTTGGATATTAGTTCAGTTTTTAGCAAGGTTTTCAAGATCGGGATCCTACCCAGGATCGTTTTCGTCTTTGCAAGATCGTGATCGTAAGATCGGATCGAGATCTTAAGATCCTACTATAATGTTATTTTCTTAATAATTTTTATAATATTATAAAAATTTACAAATTATTATATATCATAAACATAAAATTATATGAATCTTCCATCGAAATGTTGTTCTAAATTAAGATTATAAAATATTTAATAAGATTAACATGTTATTTTTTTAATTCTACAAAAAATAATCCAGAAATTTGTAGTTTTTTAGTTTGTTATCCAAGAAAAGTAAGATCGGATCGGATTAGATTTTAAGATCCTTTGGTCAAGATCGGGATCTTATAAGAACTTAAGCTTTCAAAAATTCTATGTAAGATCCGGATCGTTTTTGCTTTGCAGTATCGTAAAATCGTAAGATCCTAAGATCAGGATCGGGATCCTGACAACCATGATTTTTAGTCTTGCAAACCGAAATCACAAACTAAACTAAACCGAGAAACCCAAATATTGGATATATACATATAACTTTCATATTAGTTACTAAAACTAAATATAGGTAACCATTATAAGTTAACTTGAAATATAAGGGCGTTTTTTTTTTTTTTTTTTTTTTTTTTTTTTTTTTTTTTTTGAAATAAAAAATGTTTTACTAGCTTTTTTACCTCTTAGTCAGTCAAACGTGGTCAAATCTCGAGTTGTTTATTTATTTTATTTTTTTCGAATTAGACGCGATCAAACATAATAATAGTTGAGGGACTTGTCTTATTTTCTCTTATCACCTCTTATGATATGTAATAGTGTTTTATTATCTTAAATTTATATGTATTTATATAATGCATTATTGACTATGTTAAACGTACGATAAAAATGTTTGGTTAATGTTTAGAGAAGTTACTTATTATCAAAATGCGATGATTTAAATAAAAAAATTACAAATTAAAATCATTCAGACAATTTAACAAAAAAACAAATAACATTGTTTGATTCACGTTCATACTTTCTTGACACCTTTTAATAGTAAGATTTGGTAGTCAGATTTAAGTGTTGTTTGAATTCGACTTAATTGACTTAATATGAAGAAAAAAAAATGAATTAATCAAGTCATATGAAATCTGTTTGTTTGCGATTTAATAGAGAAAGATGACTGAAAATATTAAGTAATAAAACTAAAAGTGTCTGCATTAATTCAAAATAGAATTCAATTTCTTTTTGTCGTTTAGTTTGAACCACATTTTAATTGATTTGGTTAAAAACCGAGAAACATATGCGGCCTCCGTCTCAAAATTATAATCAATATTTTTCTTTTGGGATGTTTAAAATAATTGACTAACTTTTCTTTTTAATCAATAAAAAGAAAGTTTAGTTTGTGTATATTTTATTTGATTAGTCAAAAAGTAGTCTTATTTTAATTAAACTGTGTGACTTTTAAGATCTGAGAATAATTTTGAGACGAATATCAGTTTGACTTTTCAAAGTTGAACTGGTTCAACTTTAATCTTAAATATTTTTATGGGTCATATGATATTTGATACAAAATATGTGAATGATTGGGTTTTAAGTGTATTTTTCAATGATATGATTTTTATCATATATTATATAATACACACAAAATATAAACTTGTTTAAATCTGAAAAATCAAACTGGACATTTATTTAAAAACGAACGAAGTACTAAATAAACCTGGGAACCGAAATATTGAACCAATAAACAACCTTGGTCTTTTTGAAAATGGGTGCTTTTGTCACAAGAGATAGTATGCTTTATATTTATTCAGATAACCATTTATAAATTTCTTTGAAAGTTTTTGTTGCATTTGATGATGGTGACTGGTGAGTTCTGTGTCGTTTCAACTATATACAAAACCAGCAAATCAACGATTTAAGCCCCAAATTTTATGACACGTCATTTTTTTTGGCCAAAGGGTTTTAACCTGGAGTAAATATCACTAAAAAAACACTTAATACAAAACATATAAGTGAGTCTCATGTTTCTGTCTGTTATATAAACGGTAAAGCATACATAACATGACAACTCTACTCCTATAAAGGAAACAACCACTAAACACTAAATTACATTTGACTCACAAAAACACTAAATATAACTATCGTCTTAATTGACCTCGGAGATTATTTTCGAGTAGGGGTGACAATTTCTGACCCGACACGAAAATTAATAGGTTCGGGTTTAGCTAAATAGATTTCGGGTTAGGTTTGGGTCAACATATCTAACCCATGGGTTGGGAATAAAATAAACGGGTTGACCCGCCAACCTGTTTAAATTTTTTTTCTTAAATTAAAAATTATATATATTTAATTATACGGGTTAAATTGGTTAAACGGGTCGACCCGCTAACCCATTTAACTCGTGTAATGTGCTAACTTTTGTATATAAAACGGGTTAAATGGGTCAGCCCGAAACCCGTTTAACATATTCAACCCGTGTAACTTATTTAACCTGTCAACCCAAGTATATATACGGGTTAAATGGGTCAGGTTCGGGTTACGTGTAAACAGGTTAGGGTTAAGGTAGCTAACCCGATAATTTAAATGGGCCAAGTTCGGGTTGGGGTTTTCTGACCCGCCAACCCGAACCCGACCCGAATTGTCAACCCTAATGTCGAGCGCGTCACAGAATGCCAGCTGCTCTTCAGTTAAGACTTCATTATGATAATCACCATACATGTCATAATTTTCATCCTCAAATAACCATGCATTATTTGCACCTCCAACAACTCATTTGATGAGGAAGTCATGAAATTAGCAGTCTCTTCGTATACATCCTCAACATCACTATCACTCTTTTATGTAGCCATTGTTACATCCTTAGCAGTATTACCCTCGATTTCCACCTTCGAAGTATCCATATTCTCAAAAACCTTGTCATGTTCATTCAAAGTTGCAAACGAATTCCTCGAAAAAACAAGATTAATATTATCCAAATTCCCAGGTGCCTTGTTGCTAGAGGCCGAGGACCCATTATTAGTAGTATTACTCTTGGATGTCAAGGCCCCATTATTTTTCACACTTTCTTGCTTGTTGGACGTCCCAAAAGCACTAGGAGTAGATACATGACAATACATGAATGTGCTTTTAGGTTTAAAACATGTTGACTAATCTTGTTGCTTACTATTATGTCTACGGTTTTTCACTGCTTGGAAGCCATCATTTTGAGCAGCAACATTCTTCACAGTAGTTGGACCACTTTGCTTTATCAAATCAGCACCCACAGTTGCCCTAATAGTTTTAGGGCACTAGCTGTCATCGTGAACTAAAATCGAACAACTACAACATCTTGGCAGTTTCCACTCATATTCCACCTTGATTGTATGCAAATAAGAACCTAAACCCTCCACATAAGGAATAGCAATGACCATAGTATCTTTAAGAGGACGGTCTATCAAAGCACATGTAAAATCCAATCAAACCCATGAGTCTATTCACATTGTGCTCGTATAAGAATCAAGCATGATTGGTGTACCCAATCTAGTTGTTATAACACTCAATCCATCCTCAGTAAATGTTGTCACATGAACATCATACAATTGTACGTACACCAGAACCGATTTTAGCTCTTCTTTTAATAAACACTCGTTAGGAGACCACTTCTTAAGAATAACTGGAGCATTACGGATCAACCACAGTTGATTTACCAAAACCGCATCCCTACCTTCCGATGCCAATTTGAAAAAGAAGAAAGCCTTTCAAATTCATCATTGTTTTGACAATACCAAACTTCTTCCACACATTCTTCACATATTGTTCCACAATAGGAAATGCTATTCTTTCTCCAAGAAAATAATCAAATAACAAGTGTTCATACCTAGAAGTCGCCTCCAAAATTGATGAAAAAGGGATTTGAACTTCTGCATTTTCACCAGTTGGTAAACCCACTTCCATTGTATGAAATTTCACCACCCGTTTGCTTGATTCAGGATGGATCAAGATCGTAAACGAGAAAAGAGCAAATTACTTTCCCCCAATTCCCACCTGCTCGCCCTCAACCTCAACCTTGTGAGTCATTAACAGCCTTTAAAACCTCTTGACCATTGTTTGGGTCCTGTGTAGTATCACGAGAAGGCTCTGTACTAATTAATGTATTCATGTTCAGCGAGTTAACTTCAATATCAGCATCATGTGCCTAGTACCAGAGTCAAGACCAACAGCATATTCAAGAGGTGATGATTCTACTCGAGTTAATTTATTAGGTTTCAGTGGTTTCCTATCATCACACAATAACACGAGTTTTCCTTCTAGCATTTGACTCTCCATATCACAAATCTTAGCAGCCAAAGATGAATGATTAGGGCTACCAAATGCCTCTGACGAGCTTGGGAACGATCCCAGTCGTGCACCACTTTTATTCACAGTCAACGCTACCTCTGTACAAGCTACGTTCACATTTGAAGCACTCATCTCATTTGTCTTATCCTTCTTACGCCCCCTCTCCCTCCTGAGTCCAGAAACCCAAGATTCATGATTGAACCATTAAACGAAACCCAAAATCACTCGTACCCCAAGTTCTGTCCAGATTCCAACATGATAGACCCAATAACAAAGAAGATAACAATGTTTGCGAACAAAACAAAACCCTAACAATAATTGTTAGGCAACCACGAACAACAACCAAAAAAAAAATTATTTAATGGATATCGAGTTATGTTTGAAACCCTAATTGGACAAAACAATGAATATCTCAGCAATTAATGCATTATATGACGTCAAAGATTCAGCAACGAATAACATACAAACCCTAAACCGAAGAAGTCAAAAACCTAAATTGATAATGATCGAGAACTAATTATTCAGTCTAGTAACAACCAAAAAATTAATCACAAGGATTAAATAGTGACTATTACCGACCTTAGTTATTAGTTGGAAGATCAAAGATCAGGTTTAGGAGGAGTTGATCGTGATAGTTAGGTGGTTAAGGTTTGTCGCCAAAAACTCCCTGCCACCGCATCAACGTAACCTGTTTTTAAATAAAACCAGAACGTGATTAGTATGCTCGAGTGTGATCAAACACCATTGGTCCATTATTGAAGGCCGTTACACATCGTAGTATGAGTCACCTTTGCAGTGGAGTAATACACACATTACATACAAGTTCATATGGACATGCAAAAACTCCCTGCCACCATCGATATGGCATCAACGTACTTGTTTTTAAATAAAAACAAAACGTGATTAGTATGCTCGAGTGTGATCAAACACCATTGGTCCATTATTGAAGGCCGTTACACATCGTAGTATGAGTCACCTTTGCAGTGGAGTAATACACACATTACATACACGTTCATATGGACATGCAAGAAATCATTGTCTACGTATCTCCACACTCATCACAATCTTCCTATCCTTACTAACCTAGATCATATCCATATGACCAGGTCTTAACCTGTCATTACTATGAGATCATGGAAATGATGTGGCATTCAAATAAAATGCAATGCCCATGCACATCATTTTTAGGAGAAACAATCAATTCATGATGTTGATTTCGGTTCATACTTGACTCATACACAACAAGGATAGGCGGATGTGTCGTGGGAGGGGGAAAATTGTATTAGATATAAGTCTAACACATTATAATCCAATCATCATATACAAAGGCAAGCATGGTATTTTAATCATGTGTTTGAGATTTGGAGGTTGTTTGGTTTAGATGGTGTATTACATGATCTCATAAATAACATATTTGTTTGTTGTGCTATTATTTTAACATGATTTGATTTTCTTGAGCAGAGAAAGTGTTTAGGCCGGAAGGTTTGATGATATATAGCAATATATACATAGGGTACTCCGGGCTAGGATATTACTAGATAATGGCCCAAATAATGGATAGGCCCACATACTTTAATCTCTCTATCTTTTACCCTAATTCTCTCTTATATATACTAGATGATATGTGGAAGAATTAGAGTAAGCTCATATGGTCTCCTTCACCATTTCACATATGGAGTTCTCATCCTTTATCATCTACCACAATAAACCCTTCTCATTATCATACTCAAAGAGATAAGCGAAGGTACCTCATTGCACAAGAGGGGTCAGGGTGTGCATGTGCCCCCTAGTGAAAAAAATTATTGTGTAATTTTTTTAAAATATCCGGATATTTTTGTGATTTGCCCCTCTAAATAACCAATTTGTAGTGTAGTTTATAAAAACTATCAAAGTTTGTCCCCTCAACCATAACTTTTTGGTTCCGCCCGTTGATGCTAGTGTTACCCCGACTATAGAAATATCATTCTTTTATAGGGTTCTTACCGTCTCAATGGAAAAACATCCGACCGTCACCACCCGAGGTAAACTATATTTTTTCTTTTTTTCGATAAATTTTCTTTTTACTATTTGTTGCATAACCCTCTTCTTAAATTTCTCTGGAAATTTTGTATTGAATTGGGAAGCAATTCAACTTCAAGGTTAGTTAAAGTAGAAATGAATAGCATTGGTCTTGCTAGTTGTGTTGGGTTGGCAAAAAAGGAGAGAGTTTGATAGTTTGCATTCCAATTATATGGAAGAAATGCTTACGAGATCTTATGTTACAGATGTTTTGTTTTAGGACGTAACAAATGTTTGGAAAATTTCCACAATATTGAAGCATGACATATCATGCATGAGTCATGATTTAGTGAAGACTAATTGTCTTATCACTTATTATTTATTAACAATTAATAAGACTTTGATTTAATTCTGTATAAAAATTAAGACAGTATGCATATTGAGAAACTGTTTTTGAATATTCATCATTCAAACAAAAAAATTGGGATCATTAGAACATGAACACAAATTACAACAATGAAATAAAAAAGTAATATTTTTAATCAACGAATACTAAGGATTTTGAATAACTGGATGTGAATCAATGTTCGCTACCTATAACGAATGTATATTCTGAATGCTAAAAAATAACCATAATTATTGTTTGTCATTTGCCTGCCCAACCTCATGTTTAGGAACAATCCACCGAACTAGTGACCAGCACCAGGGCTTGGACCAGACTCTTTAAGTTCTCCAAGCGCTGGAGCAGTTACAAACCTGTGCCCGATTCCAGGACTCGGTCCATCTTTGATTCCACCCAAAGTCTGAATACCCATGAACTCATGTCCCGTTGCATGGCTAGGTGCATCTTTGATTCCTCCCAATGCATACCCATGTCCAATCCCAGGACTAGGCCCAGCCTTGATACCTCCAAGTGTGGCCTTGTCTTCGACCCCATGTCCTATGCCGGGACTTGGTCCTGCATCTAAAATGGATCCCAAAGAAAAATGATCAAGAACATTATTATTCTTGTCAGGAGAAGCCACTGTATTCATAATGTTTAATGGCCGTGCACTTATCAAGAAGGTCGAGTTGAGTAACACGAAAAGGGTTACAAGATTTTGGTACGCAAGGACTTTAGCCATATTTGAAATTTGTGTATGAGGATAGAAATCAGTGACTAGCGAGTAATGTTTGCTTGTGGTTTATGTGCAAAAGTGGGGTGAAATTTATAGACAAAAAAAATTGAAAAAAATGGGTTAGATTTGTTGACTAGCTAGGAAGCAGAAAATCAAAGCTCGTGCAACGTGGGAGAATTAGAGTTGCGAGTCCAAGTTGAATGATTTTAGGAGAATAATCTCTTTTCCATATCTTCCTTGCAAATTGTATTATATATTTATATTGTTTTTTAGATGTTTAACCAATTCATGTCTATATTAATTTGTGTTAGAAACATATATACAAAGTATAATTCAATAGACTTCAAGAAAATTTCATGATCAATTTTACATATAGGATAAATAAGATTTAACCAACATAGTTTATAAATAGGGTTTTTTTTTTTTTTTTTTTTTTTTTTTTTTTTTTTTTGCGCCTTAAAAGCAAGTTAAACACACAAAAAGTACTATAAGACCTATGAAAAATGATTTAGAGATTCATACAAAAGTACATTTTTCTGTATTTTTTTTAGGTCTATGAGTACTTTTCTGTACCTTTTGATGTGATTAAGGCAAATGTTAAAAAATCCTTATAAATAAGTAGCTTAATTAATACTCCGTACAATCTTTGAACACAGGCTTCTCATTTCTATATATGGTGGCTCGTTTGACTTTTCAACCTTAATGTTTGAATAAAATATTGTTGAAAAATAATACTGTAATGATAATACTATGGTACATAAAATCAATATCTTAATATCACTATTTTGACTACATGCATGCTTTTTAGAGGAACAGCACTTAACTGTTTTTGTTATTTCAAGATTTGGTCATTCCATCCTTTTTAGTGGATGAGACGATGAGTAGCATATACTCAAGCGATGCGGCGAGGTTCTTAATCACATGAATCGTGATGGTTAATTTGTTATTTGCGTGTAGCTTTAAACTTATATATGGGTATTGTTAAAACAAAAAGACAAATATTTGGAGAATGATGCAATTTTTTTTTCTTTTTTTTTTTTTTTTTTTAATTCTTGAAAAATTTTAAAATAATTGCATAAGATCAGATATGTTGGTGCATAATTTTATCGAAAAAAAATTATAAAAAATTTGTTTGCATATGAAATTGCTTTTTTCGCATTAAAAATTCATTTTTATATTCAACTTCTTTTAACTTTTTGCATCAAAATATAACACGTTGAAAATCCTGTACATCAAACAAATTTTATGCATCAAATTTTCATTCTTTTTCATTAAATAACGTATAAAAAAACTCAATATTAGAAAAAGTTCTTTTACAATTTTTTTATAGACAAACATACCCCGCTCGAACTTGTTGAATTCGTTTGAAATTTTTTTAAGATCTTACAAAAAAATCGTTTATATACTTCTCACGGGTATTAATTTTTTTATTTGATCTTTTCATATATACTTATGTATTTTATTTATTTGCAAATATTTTGGTTATTAATGGATAATAAGAGTATTTGGACCTGTTTGGTAGGCTAATATTTTGGAACTGTAAGCTTTTTTTTTTACAAAAATAATCTCTTTCAAAACAAGTAGCTCTGTTTGGATACATTAACTTCAAGCTTTTATTTTAAACAAGTAGCTCTAAAATGAAAAGCTGATTCATGAAGCTTTTAAAATATTCGTAGTTGTTAAGACATAAAATTACTGTAAACAACTTATAATTACATTTAACAGCTAAATTACCAAACACTTTTATTGAAAAAAGAATACAACTTGTAGCCAATGTTCTGAAAGGCTCAAGGCGCACTAAGGCGCAAAGGAGGTCAAAGAGCTTTGAGTCGAGGTGCTAACTAAGGCGCGGGATTCATAAATACGAGGCGCACTATACATTTAGGTTTTTTATAACATATGTGACAACTTATGCAGCTGAAATAATACAAAAATATCAATATTCAATGCATAATGCCACTTAATGGTTATCACATCTAATAAAGTTTGCATTTAAACCCAAAATATCAAGCAAGCAACATATCAGAATCCATGAACCCCTAAATCCCTGAATATACATTACAATATATGAGTTTATAACTTATAAAATTTAACAAATTACCATGTATCTTTATCAACTATCAACAACAAAAAATCTATAGTTGTTGGGTAACACTTAACACTAAAGAAACAACATTTGTATTTGTTAAATAAGTTACTATTCTTACACATTAGATTATAAAAAAATATATATTTCTTTATTGATTGTGTGTTCTAGTTATTTTCTAAATATTATGGTTATTAGATACTTTATAACTTAAAAGGCTCAATGTATATAATATGTAAGCACAAAATGTATCTTACTATTAAGAAAAAAAGGCCAAAACCCCGTTACATCTTCTAGGCGCAAAAATCCCCAAGGCGCAAAAAGCGCAAAAATCCCCAAGGCTCTACGATTTTTACGGGATTCATGCATGTCGTAAGACTCGATCTGAAAAAATCCCAAAGGCTGGAGCCTCATGGGATTTAGGGAGTATGCGCGCTTTTTAAAACATTGCTTGTAGCTCATGTTAACAGCTTTACAGTATACAGCTTACAGTATATAGCTTACAGCATACAACAACTATTATATTTAACAAACCAAAGTTTTTTTAACAAATTATTTAATTTATTCTATTTTTATATAATCTTTTGTGTCTTGTAAAATAGTAATGATATCATAACTAATGTGATATGGGTTTTTTTATCGTGTGCTTTAGGAGGCACAAGATAAGAAGGTAAAAAGTACACAAAAAGTATTTATAGACCAACAGAAAAAGACTCAGATATTTATAAAAAAATGTATTTTTTATATGTCTTTGAGTACTTTTGTGTACTTTTTCCCTTTTTCATCCATCTAATCTCATGCGGTCAATTTTTCTTTGACTACCATCCATAATATAAAAGCACACCTTGGATTATATTGTGAAAACCATATCATTTTGTTCACTCCTGTTTTCAAATCTCTCCATACTGTTTTCATTGAGAAATCCATCAACTGTCCATTATTACTTTTCAATTTCACATTATCCATTTCGTCATTTATTAATGCAGGAACCTGTAAATCTCTCAACCCAATTAAATCTTTCATCTAATCTTTTGATCATTTCCACTTGTTATTATCTATCAAATTAGCAACACAACAGTCATCTGCTATTCTGGCATCATGCAACTTTCTTTTTTAAACAAATTTCTTTAAATTCATATACTCACTCCAACTATTATGCCACATAGAAACACTCTTCCCATTTCCCACTACATGAAAAGTATATGGTCTCACTTTACTCCTCAATTCTAAAAAAGCTATCTAAGTACAGGTGTCTCCTTTTTCTTCATTTATCTCCCAGAAATTCCAACTTTTCAGCTAATGAAGTTAACATCACCATGGATGAACACTAGCAGATCATCAACAAATGATAAATGAGTAAGCTATAATTCTTTACAACCTTTGTGAAATTTGAAGGTCTTACTCTCCTCAACCTTTCTAGCTAGCATTAAAGATATAACCTTTATTACAAGTGAAAACAGATATATTGGATCCCCTTGTCTCAGCCATCTCCCACCTTTTTTTTTTTTTTTTTTTTTTTTTTTTTTTGGAAAAAGGTGAATTTATATTAATCTTTCCAAAACATATGTACATCTTAAGTATAGACGAATAAGATTTGGACAGCCCCAAATCTTTACAAACATAAAACCAATTTTCCCACTAAAAAAATACCCATATCTACCTCCATTGACTCCAATAGTGAATGCTGTTGTATAGTCATGATCCACCCAACCATTCTCTTATGAAAACCAAACTTCTCTAAAATATCTTCCAAAAAAGACCAATTTACTATATCATATGCCTTTGCCATGTCAATCTTAAGTGAACATCTACTAGGACCATTTGTTACCCCTTTAAAAGCTCTTGAACAATTAATAAGTTGTCTTGAATCACCCTCCCAGGCACAAATGCACTTTGGTTGTAGTTCACTAGTTTGTTTAGACTTCTTTTGATTATGTTGGTATGTATTTTGCTAATACATTTATACAGGACATTGCAACATGCAATTGGCCTGTAGTCTGAAACCTTATTGGGCTGAGGAATTAAAGTCACCAAAGTAGTAGCATTCACTTCCCCAAGAAGTTTTCCAGATCCAAATAATTCTTTGATAGCAGCACACACACATCCATTCCAATAACACTCCATGTACTTTTAAAGAATTCAGACGTGAATCCGTTAAGCCCTGGAGCTTTTGCTTCACCAATATCAAACTGTTGGTAATTCCAACGAACGAAACAAACAAACAAATTCGAACAAACGAAGCGGAAGCTTTATTCAAATACCAAACCAAATTACAAAACCAAATTCAAAGACAAATCTAATTCTAATTCAAAAGGTACCAAACCCTAATTCAAAAGGTACAAAGAAAACTAATGCTAATAATCCTTATTTATAGGCAAACGAACCGTCATAGAATAGTTTCCAAATTCTAAACAAACTTGCAGGACAAGTCAAAATTTACCAAACAACCCTTAAAGTTTAAGTCACTTTCTAACAATCTCTACCGTGACTTAAACTCCTCCACCTGCTTCAAATCAAATCCAAAGTTCCGAATTCCAAATTCCAAATGCTAGAGATGCTAACCAAATTCAAATCAAACGATCGATTCCCAAAAGCAATCCAAAACAAAGTCGATCCAAAGCAAATGCCGATAAATTCAAAACGAACAATCAAACGTTAACCGACAAATTCAAACTCGGTCAACCAAACAAACAAATCGGCTCAAACGATCTTCAACAAAGACTATCAAACTCGGATAACCAACTTCAAAAGCCCGACAAACGAAGATCCAAATTTTCAAGCGAACAAATTTCAAACGAACGAACAAATTCCAAACAACCTGATTATAACCAAGTCTTCAAATACCAAATCGATCTTCAAATTTCAAATGTCAAATTCAAATTCCAATAGTCCACTTATATAATAAGAATTACGACCCAAATACCAAATTCAAAAATCTAATGACCCACTTATTTGATAAATATTATGATCCAACTTCAAATTATCCAAGTATCAACCAAATTCAAGTTAATAAATAACTTGACGAACGGGCTCTAATAATTCCAACACCCCATATATGATACAGATAATTATTCTAATGACCCACTTATATAATAAGAATTATGGTCCAAATTCAAATTTAAATTATCCAAATACTAAACAACTCCAAACAATATTTTCCAAATCTAACAGGAATACTAAACTCTAATACCAATTTGCCTAAATACCAATACCAAAAACAAACCACCAAATTCAAAAGCCTAATTACCCACTAAAAAAAATGCAAACCGGATGTAATGGATTGGGCCCAAATTCCAAACGTCAATTCCTAAATAGAAACACTTTGCTTCAACATCTGTTTTGAAGACCAGTTTACCAAATCGCATATACGAACAGAAAACACAAATCGATTTTCAAAGTTTCAAACTGTTATGCCACCTACAAATAAAGTATTGATCGAATCTTCAAAAAACAAATCCAAACGAACGAACTTTTTTTCTTTTTCTTTTTCTTTTTCTTTTTCTTCATCTTCAACCTAGCTCTTGATACCACTTGTTGGTAATTCCAACGAACGAAACAAACAAACAAATTCGAACAAACGAAGCGGAAGCTTTATTCAAATACCAAACCAAATTACAAAACCAAATTCAAAGACAAATCTAATTCTAATTCAAAAGGTACCAAACCCTAATTCAAAATGTACAAAGAAAACTAATGCTAATAATCCCTATTTATAGGCAAACGAACCGTCATAGAATAGTTTATAAATTCTAAACAAACTTGCAGGACAAGTCAAAATTTACCAAATAACCCTTAAAGTTTAAGTCACTTTCTAACACAAACATTGCTTCCTTTATTTCCTTGTCAGTCATAACATTAATTATACCCAAAGATTCGATTTCAGACAGCTTATTCTTAAACAAGTTATAATCTTCAAGTTTTTCCTCATTTTTATGTGGACCAAGGAACTTTTGAAAGTGGTTCATAAACTATTTATGTCCCCATTACTTTGAATCACTTTGTGAAAATATCTACTATTTTTGTCCCCATTACTTATCCAGTCTATCTTGGCTTCTAAAAAAAGGGGTGTTTCTTCATAATCTATCACCTCCAGATAAGAAGCCAAACACTCTGCTTCTTCAAACTTTATTTTATCATCATATGGATTATTTTCCATTTTCATTTAGGCAGCTTTAAGTCTGCTTCTACACAATTCAACCCTCTCAAACAAATTATCATTCTACCAATTCATTTCTTCATGGGAACTTTAAGAACCTTTAATTTCTTGACTACTCTGTACATATTATTCCCATCTCATCTGAATTCCACACTTCTTCCACTGTTAAAATTCCTTCTTATCAACAATGTAGTGAGTGAATCTAAAAGCTTTACTCTTCATTCTTAAACACTTGGGGATAACTAAAATACCAGCACTGTGGTCAAATGTAATAAATGGCATAAACTGACCAAATGCTTCCATACACCTTCATGAAATGCTCATTTATCGGGATTCTATCAAGTTTTTTCATGGAAATAGTGTTTGGATTCTTTGGTGACTTTAACCAAGTAAGAAATAAACCTTGACTACTAATATCTTCCATCTCTATCTCATTCACACAATCAAATCCTGCATATCCCTGTAATATAAGACCCTCCAGCAGAATGCTCCTCAACTTTCATAGTAACATTAAAATCACCAAACATTACCCATGGCGTATTATGAATTATATATTTAGAAAATTTAAACTCATTCCATAACACTTTTCTTTGAGTTTCACTATTAGCAGCATGCACAAAGCTAAATTCACATTTAGGCTTAGACTCAACATTTCCAATTAAGCAAAGAATAGTTTGTCTAAACATATATACCACCATCAAATTAACAATAATTATGTCCCACCTCACAAGGATTCTAAAACTATTTTGGCTATATGCAGAGTTAGAAACCAAATCCCAACCTCCAAAACATATGCTACTCACATCTACTAGTCTTTTAAGATAAGCTTCTTTCTCTTTTTAGTTTTAATACATCATTTTGTTTTTTCAACTTATTCATACTTCTTTCTCACTCCCTTTCATCCGATAGAGAGTTTGAATTCAGTGATTTAGGAGCATAAATGTACTATCGGGAGAGGGCAAAAGCAAGCCTATAATATTCCAACTTGCTACTTTAAAATCACAAAAAACAAAAATAACAGCTGTCAATTTAGAACAGTTGTACTTATTCCACTAACCTCATTAGCAGAACACATACTTGCAACTTTATTCCTTCCTTCCAAAACATCTTCAGATTGTTTATCTTGTGCTTCCCTTTCTTTCATTCTATCTTCTTCCCGGCCAGACACTAGTTTGGGCTGCAACATTTTGTTTCGATATTGATCCACAATCATTCTGTCTTTCAATTTCCTCAATTCTTGTTACTCATTCACTTCTTCTTATTATTTGATTTCAGTATTGCTGTTAAAATCTCCTCCTGATCAGTCCTTCTTCCTTCATTATCCTTCCCACCTGTTTGGCTGTTGGTTTTCATTTCTGTCCCTTCGTTCTGATTGCTATTATGGCCTTCTTTTACTATCTCTTTCCTCCTGTAAATACCATTTTTATTCCTATCATTATTCTCATACCTCCTTATTCCACCACCAAACTGATTGCTAACACTCTTGTTTTCAGCTTTCCTATTTCCTCCATTCTTCCTATAACTCACTTTTGTAAATCCTTCGTCCTTATTATTATGTGCTCTGTTTTCTTCCCTTGAATTAGCATTAACCCTTATTTCCTCAACAACCTTAGTACCCTTTTTACATTTAGTTATATCACCTTACATTGTGAACAAATCTCAGGCTTCCATTGATACTTCACCTTAACATTTTTAGTTCCTTTCACAACATTTTCTTTATCTCAGTACATGATTCCAATTTCTTCTTTAATACCTTTATTTACTTCAAACTCTACCAACACTCTATCATTTGCCCTTCCCATACTAGACTGACATACTTGAGCTATGACATTATCCATTGTGATGGGAGTTTCTAGGCTGCTTGCTAGTGCACTAATACCATCTTTGGTCCAAGCCTCCAAAGGTACATTGTTTGGTTCAACTGTAAGAATCGACAACCTACAACCTGGTTACTAGCACGGAATGAACCCGATCGTTGAAGAAGACACACACACAAACAGTTTATGTATTGACAGAAAAGTAAAGAAGCTTTGCACAAGTAAGTACTGGTAAATGCTTATTCACTCACCTTTTCTTTACCAAATAGAGACTAAATAATCCAAAAACTAACCCGAAATGCCAAAGAAAGTTTGTTTTTGTGATTGTGAATGTGCAGGAACGGATATCTCGTAAAATGACGAAAAATAAACGAAAACCGGCAAAAACGAGCACGAGAGTGGATTGAGTGTAGAAAGTCAAAAGAAAGTCAAAGCTGAGCTCAAATTATCAAAAGAGATCCTCAGAGTTTGAAGATTTGCAAGATTTACCCTTCTTGTGAAAGTTTGATAAAATGACAAGAATGGTCCCTGCACTTTCAAAGATGGCAAGATTTAGTCCCTCATAATATTACTTGGAAGAAAAAGTCAAAGTCAACCCTTGGGAATCTTAATATGTCAACAAAAGCCCTTGGATCACATTATTGGAGAATGGTAATTTCAGTCCTAATAAATTCAGATTTGACATGTTTGGTCCTTATTACTAAATCTGAAGTTTACATGCATGTGTACTAGTCCAAATTATAAATGCATAGCCCAAAAGTTATAAACCAAATCCAATATTCAGGCCCAACCCCTCAAACCCGAGCCCAAACCCCACAGTCAAATCCCACAAACCACTCGGTCAAACACAACCAAAGTAATAAAATAATTACCCACCTTTTCCCTCCCCCAATTTCACTCCCGTACATCCCCAACCTCTCAACACATAAACCCTAGTTTTTACTCAACTAAAATACCACTCCCCACTCCAAATTACCAACAATTACCAACAATTAAACATTTTAGAAGGCCTTCCCACATGTTTGGAGCGTGATATGAGAATATTCAAGCATAGTCGGATCACAAGGACACATGGCAAAGTACTATTGGTTGCACCACGTCAATCTACTCATTGGATTCTCTTGCTAAATACTCTGACAAGGACAGAGAAAGACTGCACCTACGGATTGCCAACCTGTCATTTTGAGAGCTTCCTATTGGCTATGCCACATCACAAATTCTCATCCAAGGGCTATTAGTGAATGGAGAAAGCACAAATGGATCCAAGGGTTCTGATTCAAGTTGCTAGAAGTTTCTGAGACCTCTCACCCCTCACTCTCACCTCAACTATATATAGAGGTGTTTTTAGCTCATTTTGTGTGTAGTTTTTAGATAAGGAAACTCTGCCAAAATTTCTACTCATTGTAATTTCAATAATTTCTTTGTAATTTTCTGATTAGTTTAATAAAATTTAGTTTTAGTTTTCATAAATACTAGCTTACTTAGTTACTTTGAATCATCTCAGTGCAATCAATGGTTTGAGAAGCTCAAATTTACTGTTCCATCTAAGTTTCTCAGAAACTATAAGAGTTTTTACACATTTACTTTTCATAATTTGGTTCAATTTAATAAAAGTTCATATATAAAAAAACAGAAAATATATAAAAATAAAAAAAATGATTTCAAGTTCTTAAATCAGCTTACATTTAAGCTTTTTCAGTAGAGTAATAAGCTCATCTTAGCTCATTAGCTTGTGGTGAGTTCAATTGTAGTATCAAGCAGTTTTAGTTCTTAAAATTCATAAAGGTCAATTAGTCAAAGATGGTGTGTACCTGTTGAATATGGGGAATATTTGATAGCTCTATTGGAGAATTGGAAGCAATAGGCCTATCTAAAGATAGGCAAGTTCAGTGAGCTCCCTCTGTTCAAGCTGAGGGAGATAAGTTTTGTATAAAGTGCTATGTTAAAAACGCACTTAAAAATAAAATTCCCGGTATTTTGGACCTTAATTTGACCTGTTAATTTAACTAATTCGGTGGTTAAATAACTTTGACCTGTTAATTTAACTAATTCGGTGGTTAAATAACTGCCATGGGCAGTTACAACCGAATTCTGATAATTGGTCATATTTTGATATCATTTTCTGGTTCGGTTTTTCATAACAATCAAAACATATTCTCGGTTCAAAATCTGAGTTTTATCCGATTAAAGATTTCGATAGAACCATCGAAATACTTCGATCTGAAAGTGTTTACACGACTCTCAGATTACTGTGATCCAATAATTCTAACATAAAATAAATCATTTTATCAGCTACAGCTAACATTGTTGACTATGACATGTCAACGAAAAAACTTTCTATCGTGCATCAAGAAAAGGCATTCCTGCCAAAGCCAACAACGATGAAGTACACGAACGGTTGAAAGTCTCCGATTCATGTTTTATTGTTTTTGATAAAGAAAAGAAGTTGCCTCCCATGATGGCACGATAGTTCCTTTAACGCTATTGTATTCCCGTGAAGCTCATAAAATGGGTCAATCTTGTGGTATCATACATGTGAGCCAATAATCTCGATGTTACTTTGAAGGAAAACATGAAGGACCAAACGTGTTCATCAGAAACTTATTAACCGTTTAGTAGTTAAGTTAGTTAAGTTAGTTATGTTAGTTAAATTCTAGATATAGGCGAATGGTTGTGTTGCTTGGCAGGAACCCATTCGAACTAAAGCATTGGTTGGAAGACAACTATTTGAATAGATATATCGGTTCACTCATACCGATTAGACTAGTATATATACATATGAACTTGTAACTTTACATTGGTTAGAAAAATATATATAAGTTATCTTTAGTTATTTTTCGTTTGCAAATCTTATTTGACTCAACCATAAAACCGTACACATTTATATATACGGCTGGGACAACAATTGGCATAAAGAGCCTTGTTGAAACACCTCTCGTTACACCATCAAAACAGAACCAGAAAACCAAGAACTTTGTATCGAGACAAAAACCAAAACAGAAACCAAAAACCCACGCTGGAAAACTTGTTTTTTAGGAACAACGCACACCCTTGATCCTTGTTAACTTTAGATGGGTTGCATAGATAACTTTGGGACATAAGAAGGTCGTATACAACTTTCTTTGTGTCGAAATTTGCAAACAGGAAGGATACCGAACCAAAAAGTGGTGCCTTGGTTTGTTGTGATTAGTCGTACGCTGCAACAAAACCAGAAAAGGATTGGAAGAATTTCTTGTTAACAATAACAAGAACGTACTTGTGTGTTTTCTACTACAACACAACAAGGGTAAAGGAAAGACGTCGAAGGAATTTGTGTATTGTCACCGTGATACACAAGAAAGAAAAGGAAGCGCAGAAACATTAAAAGCGTTGCTTGGAAGATTGAAGGTATACCGAATATATATATAAAAAACAATTCAAGGATTGTTAGGACGTTGGCAATACAAGAACAACAAAAAAATTCAAAAGAAAGGAGCGAATTGATCACTCGCTACATAAAATACCGATTAGGGTATTGAAGGTTGTTGATATACGGTGTGGACAAAAAGAAAAGAAAAGAACGAAAGGAAGTATTGTGGAAACAACAAGACGTATGATACAAGCAATAGCGGAACGACAAACAAAATTTACTTTTGTTTAGACGTTGGATTATTGGATTAGTACCGCGGGTACTAAGAAAAAAAAGGGAAGAAGAAAAGCAACTTAGTTGCTGTTTTGGCAAAAATACCGCGGGTATTTTTTTGAAAAAAAAAAAAGACTTGGAACAAAGAAAACAACGACAACCATTTGGATTTGATCGTGGCCAAAATCACTTCGGGTGGATTTGGAGGAAAGCCGAGATATAACAAGGGTCGTAGGCACGTAGTAGAAACCAAGTCGAGAAGGAAAGAAAGAACAACGTGACATTTGGTTAGTATTCGACAACAACATCAATACAACCAAATTGAAATTTGAAAGGAGACGAGGAAAGAAACGTACGTAGTTGATATAATTCAAAGTATCGACACACAAGTGGGAATGCATAACATACGAGGTCATGTAATCATTATTTGGATTTTATTTATACGCTTATAGTATAGATACTCATTTCATACTATTAGGAAATCCCGAGAACTATATATTGAACCCGTATTACTAGGATTCCCGGATAACTATTTCTGTTCCCGTAGTAGTAGGATATACCATACTGGTTAGATTTCCCATACAAATTTAAAGTGAAGATTGTAAACACATCTTGGATGTCGGGTGGAGATGATGACACCAATATCAATAACACTATAGTAAAACCCATTACACCCATTACACAATATCAATGCCCTAAACTTAAAACCACAAACTACACTGTTTGGGCTATACAAATTAAGGTTATATTAGAGGCACATGGTTTATGGGAGACTATAGAACCTAAGGAAAACACCCAATTAGATGATAAGAAGGATAAGGCAACTATTGCCCTCCTATATCAAGCGGTGACCGAGGATGTGATATTACAAGTAGCAAGTTGTAAAACTGCTAGAGAATTATGGGAATCATTGAAAAGGAAACACGTTGGAGAAGAAAAAGTGCAACAGGCATGATTACAATCACTAATGATAGGATTTAATGCCCTTCAAATGAAGGATGAAGAAACGGTGGATGCATTTACGAACAAACTAAATGGTTACGCCACGAAGGCTAAAGAATTAGGAAAAACAATGGATTAATCACTTTTAGTACGAAAACTATTAAACTCCACACCAGATAGGTTCATTCAGATAGTAGCATCCATAGAACAGACAAGTGATCTAGATGATATCACCTTAGATGAGATCACTGGGAAATTAAAAACATTCGAGGAAAGGATAAAACTCTGAAAGGGAGGACAAGCAGAAAGCCAGGATAACCTATTATTCACACAAGGCGAACACTCTAGATATAAGAAACGTTTCAACAAGAATAGGGGTAGATCAAACTACATACGAGGAAACTGGCAGAATAAAGGAAATAGAGATAACTCGAATGGAGAAAATTCAACTCACAATGACAAAAACAATAAGAATAGAAGTGAGTGGAAGAAGAAAGTAAAATGTTTCAATTGCGGGAAACATGGACATTTTAAGAAAGAATGTAGAAGTAAACTAACAACTCAGGAACAGTCAAACCTTATCTATGAAGACGATGAACCATCATTATTAATGACTACACATGAAGAAGTATTGTTAAATGAAGGACAAATACAACCCGGAAAGTATGCTGCAACAGATGAAAGCATATGGTATTTAGATAATGGTGCAAGCAACCATATGATGGGAGCGAAGAGTCATTTTAAAGATATAGACGAAAGTATCACTGGACGCGTTTGTTTTGGAGATGGATCGTATGTAGAGATAAAGGGTAGAGGTTCTATATTACTAGGATGTAGAAACAAGGAGCAAAAGATAATATCAGATGTTTACTACATACCAAACCTCAAGAGCAATATACTTAGTCTAGGACAGCTTACTGAAATAGGTTGTAAGATCATCATGGATGGGAACAAGCTGACTTTGTATGATAAGAATAGGAAGTTGTTGATGAAGGTAGAAAGGTCGAAAAATAGACTTTACAGTATTAGACTACAGATAGAAGCACCTATATGCCTCTTAGCAAATGTGGATAATCAAGCATGGTTATGGCACGCTAGATTAGGTCATCTGAACTTTGATGATATCAACAAGATGACAAGAAAGGGTCTAGTAGAAGGAATACCAAGAATAAATCATACTGGACAAGTATGTGATGCATGTTTATTAGGAAAACATAGCAGAACACCATTTCCCAATCAAGCTAAATTCAGATCCAAGAACCCATTGGACTTAGTTTATGGAGATCTTTGTGGTCCCATAAGTCCAGCCACACACTCTGGAAAGAAACTCATCTTCTTACTAGTAGATGACTGTACACGTTATATGTGGGCTTATTTTCTAACAACTAAGGATCAAGCCTTCAACACATTTAAGGAATTTAGACAAAAGATTGAAATGGAGTTAAGATTGAAGTTAAGAATGCTAAGAACAGATAGAGGTGGTGAATTTACATCAAATGAATTCACTAAGTACTGTAAAGAGAATGGAATAACAAGACAGTTAACAGCACCATACTCACCGCAACAGAATGAAGTAGTTGAAAGAAAGAATAGGACGGTGTTATCAACTACTAGGAGTATGATGAAAGCGATGAAGTTACCCTTAACTTTATGGGCGGAAGCAGTCAAGCATGCCATTTATATTCTAAATAGGGTACCTACACGAGCACTAGAAGATAAACACCATATGAAGCACTCTACAACAGAAAACCAAACCTACAAAACCTTAGAATATTCGGATGCACAACTTATGCTAAGATAACGATACCTCACTTGAAGAAGTTAGATGATAGAAGCATACCGATGGTTTATTTAGGAGTAGAGGAAGGATCAAAATCTTGTAGGCTATATGATCCAATAAGAAAGAAGAAACATGTTAGTAGGGACGTAAAGTTTATGGAAAAGAATCCGTGGAATTGGGATAAAAATGGAGATGATACGGCTACACAAGACACATTTTGGGCTAGTTTTGTGGTAGACGAAGTTGATAATGGAAATCCTACACCAATCAACATAGAAAACATTGATAACACGTATCATGAAGAAGATCAAATACCGGATCCAATACCAGATCCAGAATCACCAACTACACCACCAACATACACTTACGAACCCAACTCAGAAAGTGAAAGAGAAGCTACTATTAGTTCATTAGAAAGCTCATTAGGAAGCTTAGAAAGATATGATCACAGACCAGTACGAGGTTTAAAGAATATCAATGAAATTTATCAACATGCACGTGAAGTAGAAACTCCAAGTTTATTTTTCATAGAAGAAGAACCCCGTAACTACAAGGAAGCATCAAAAGATGAGAAATGGATTGAGGCCATGAAAATTGAATTAGATTCAATCAACAAGAACAACACATGGACTCTTACAAATTTGCCAGAAAATCAGAAGGCAATCAGACTTAAATGGGTTTATAAAACCAAGAAAGATGCACAAGGAAAGATCATTAAATATAAAGCAAGATTAGTAGCAAAAGGTTATGTACAAGAACAGGGAATAGACTTTGATGAAGTATTTGCACCAGTAGCTAGAATCGAGACAGTTCGAATAATATTAGCACTAGCAGCATATCATGGATGGCAAGTACACCACTTAGATGTGAAATCAGCATTTTTACATGGAGAATTAAAGGAAGAAGTCTACGTTACACAACCTGAAGGTTTCATTCAGCAAGGAAACCAAGGAAAAGTATACAAGCTAACAAAAGCTTTGTATGGCTTAAGACAAGCTCCAAGAGCTTGGAATGTGAAGCTTGATCAAACTTTGAAGTCATTAGACTTTAAGAAATGTAATCTAGAACAAGCAGTCTACACGAAGAGAAGCAAGAATTCAACACTTATAGTTGGAGTATATGTAGATGATTTAATAATCACGGGCACTCCAAAGAAAGAAATAGACTTGTTCAAATCCCAGATGGAAGATAAGTTTGAAATGAGCGATTTAGGATTGCTAGCATATTACCTTGGGATAGAAGTTACACAGACAGGAGGAGAGATTACAATCAAGCAAACTGGATATATTAACAAGATCCTAAAAGAAACAAGTATGACGGATAGCAATGATACGAAGATACCATTGGATCCCGGCACTAAGTTGGTCAAGGCAGAAGATGGAGAACCAGTTGACGCAACTTATTACCGAAGCTTAATTGGAAGCCTCAGATACTTATTACATACAAGACCGGATCTTAGTTACTCAGTCGGACTACTCAACAGATTTATGCAAGACCCGAAGGATCATCACCTGAAGGCAGTGAAACAAATAATCCGATACGTCAAAGGAACAAAAGAACATGGAATAATATACAAGAAGGAAGGCGGCTGCAAAATTACAGGTTACAGTGACAGTAGTTATGGAATCAATACCGATCAAGGAAAAGGAACTACTGGAGTCGTATTTTACTTTGGAGAGTCAACTTTACCTGGTGTACTCAGAAGCAACCGACAATAGCGCTCTCATCATGTGAATCAGAATTCATGGCAGCTACTGCAGCAGCATGTCAAGCCTTATGGTTAAAACGTTTACTTAGTAAACTAACTGGAATGGAAGAAAAAAGGATAACACTCAGAATCGACAATGTATCAGCAATAGCACTCGTAAAGATACTGACTTCCGGTCAAATTGCTGATGTGACCGGGAAACTTTCAACCATGTTGACTTTTCCTGACATTGCACCCGAAAATTCATTATCGCAATAAGAAAAGTTTAAAATTTTGATGGTGTTTCTGGTCTAAAATAAGTTTGTAACCAAAGACAGACCATAGTTGGTTACGTTTTCTATGTTTTTGTGCAATTAGACCTGTATTATTCATATAATTCACTATAGTTTTGTACTCGTGTGTTTTCTTTTAATGTGCTGTAGAGGTGGTGGTGCTGCTGCTGATCCATCATGGCATAAAAGCGGCAGTGGATTAAACAAAATAAATTCCATAAATGATTTTATTTCATATGGAAACTATCTTATAAATCGAGGGTTATGTTCATAAAAGCCAGCTTGCGGCTGTTGGGCATAGTGCTGGTGGTCTTCTTGTTGCAGGCACCATTAATATGCATCCCGAGTTATTTAGAGCCGCCGTTCTGAAGCTAATGACCTCATATCAATTGTTCTAATATTTTTTTATTTTTACTATGTACGTTGTGTGTTTGGAAGTATAAAGGGTAAAATGTGTTCACCAGGTTCCGTTTCATGACATCTGCAAGACTACGAAGAATTTGGAAATCGTCAGATTAAATCAGATGTTGATTCAATTATGGAGTATTCGCCTTATGATAACATATGTAAAGGAATCTGCTATCCTTCAATGCTCATCACACCATCTAATAATGACTCAAGGTACACACATAAAGAACAAATATATACTAATTTGCAGATATTGCAAGTGTTTTCACTCAGTTATTTTGAAGATGAAGATGACTGGAGGCCATTTTGGTGAAGGCGGATGGTCTGGGCAGCTGAAGAACTGGCATATGAATAAGCTTTCCTGATGAAGGTTATGGGTCAAGCTAGATGCAAGTGAAATGGATCAGAGTGAGTATTTTTGTTAGAATTCAACATGGGTCAAACTAGGTTGACTCAAGTTGACCCAGAACTTGTCCCATTTGTACAGTTAATTTATCATTTATGTACTGATTGCAAATAGTTTTATGTTGCAATAAAATATGTTTTTGAAACCATCAACAGAACTATAGTCAAATTAAAAATAAATGAATTAATATAAACAGAATATGCTATGTAAAAAATCACTAATAATTTCATAAACATCAACCCTAAATAGTACATCATATTTATATCGAATAAACCCTACATAATCTACGATATCAACAATGAACTAAAAGCAGATGATGTTTCCTCAAGCGTCGTCATGTTTACCACGGGTTCATCTACACATACAACAGCAAAACACAACCGCCCATCTTTCCTAAACGACCAAACTTGAATAGTTGCCTTTTCCTTCAAAACCTTCTTGTTAGCCTCTACAAAATCGCACCAGTTGGTCTTCAACACATACATCTTGGTTCTCGTCATGTACCAAATCTTTAACAACATTGGTTTCTTGAAAACCTGCAAATTTGGCCCAACCAGTAGTGGAACCTCGATCCCATCATGAGTCTCAAGAAACCGTATCTCTTCATCCATCAAGAAACCATGAGTCTCAACTTGCCTAAACGGCATGCTTAGCCTATTTTGGCAACGTTTTAAATCACTTGCAAACAACGTTTTCTGAATCACTAACTTCATATCACAACCCTTAATCTCATCAACAAACTCCTTTAACTGTGTGATCACTTCGTTTGCCATGATAGATAGCTTTAGTTTCCTGAAGAAAAAAAGTTTTCGATCGTTTAGGTTTTTGGTATGATATATGGTTATGGACTTATGATAGGTATTTATTGGTACAATGTTTAATGCATAAGGTACTGTTTTTTGAGATACAAGACATCTTTCGTAAGATTTTTGGATGGTGTTTGTTGGAATAACGGTTTATTTCCATGTATTAACAAACAGAATTGTACATCCTTTTCTGCCTAATGTACTACTATTCTTTTTATTTTATTTATTTATTTCCCCCTTTTTTTAGAGAAGGCAAATTAATGTTAGAGAGTGCACTTTCTTTATAATTTTTCTTTGTTAAAGTACTTAAGCTTGTTAAATTTGTTAAAGTGACAGTTTTTTTTTTCTTCTGAGAGGAGAGGGAGTGAGTGCGTGGAGAATGCGGGGAAGGTGGAACCCCGCACGGGAAAACCGCCGCCTCGCGGGGAACCCCGCACGGGGAGGTGAAAATCGGGGAAATATCACGCATGCGGGGAGAGGAAGAAAAGAGACGTTGGAGGTGTACGTTGCAAAAAAAAAAACGGCTATTTTTTTTTGTTTATATACCAGCAGAACCAAAGGGAGATAGCACAAAAAAAAAAAAAAAAAAAAAAAAACAATCCTTCTTTCCCCTTGCTACCTTCAACTGCTGCAATTCGAAAGCAAAAAAAAAAAAAAAAAAAAAAAAAAAACACAATCTCATTCAAAAAATATGGAACATGGTAAAAATAGAGATCCAAGAAGAGGCGGATCGAGAGGCGGATCGAGAGGTGGATCGAGAGGCGCAATTCGTCCTCGGATTCAATCACAACCCGGTCCCGAACCATCGTCTCTAGCACAACCTTATCACCCCCAAATGTATCCTCAATCTCCACAAATTTTTTTCTCCCAACAACAACCCCTCCTGCAAATTCCCACAAACTTCGACCCGTTTGAGTCGAACTATACTCAACAATCTCCACCGCCAAATCCTAACTTCAACCCGTATGCGCCGCGTTATACCCAAGAAAAAAGGCGTGAACGGGTTAGTGAACCGTTACCCATTCCATTTGATACCGATGAAGATGAAGATTTCGACAATGTTGACGTGGTACCCGAGACACAACAAAATGAAGATTTCGAAGAGGAGGAGGATGTCGAAGAGGTTGTTGTAAAGAAAAAAAAAAAAACCAAAGACTTGGATGCCCGATGAGGAGGAGGCGTTAGCTAAGTCTTGGGTTAAAATTTCGGTTGACAAAGAAATTGGCGACCGTCAACCCAAGAAAGGATTTTGGCAGCGAATTCTAATACATTTTAGAACGCTTGTCCCAAGAACCGAACGTACTCATCATCAATTGAATTCGAAATGGAGAGATATACATCCTTTGATCGCAGCGTTCAATGGTTACTACACACAAGCGGTATATTTATATATTTTTGATTTTTTTAGTTCTAAAAACGTTATATATATATATTTATTTTTTTGGATATTGTTATATATTGTATATTGTATATTGTTTTATAATTATGTAGAATCGCTTGAGAGATAGTGGTTGCAACGATGTTCAAGTCCTTGAAAGAGCCGAACGTGATTTTGTGAAACATTATAAGAAAAGTTTCGCGCATTATAAAGCGTGGCAGATTGTCAAAGATTAAGCAAAGTGGAAAGAACAACCAACTTATACTCAAGAATCTACGGGATCGAGCAAGAAAAGAAAGTCGTCGGAATCGAGTAGCGCTCAAACGCCGGTGAACGTGGAAGATTTCGAGTGTGAGTTACCGAACCTCAACGAGAACCCAACTCCATCACGTCAACCATAAGGCAAAAAAAAAGACGACTTCAGGAGATTCAAGCCGAAGCTCGATGCGTGATGCCTTTGAAAGTTACACCGCCGAGAAGAAAAGTTTATTGCAAGCGCAGTTGGAGTCTCAAAAGAAAAAAGACGAAGAATATTTCAACTTTATTAACGGGGAGGTTTACAATCGTGACATGAAGTTCGTTATGGACCCGCACGACCAAATCCCGGACCCGACTTTCAAAGATTTCGTCATCAACAGGAAACGCGAGCTATGCGCCAAATACGGTTGGCCATGTGGTTTGTAGGATTTAATGTTTAAGTTTTAAGTTTTTAAATTTTAATGTAACTTTAGTTATTTTATGGTTTTTAATAATATTATGTAATGTTAATTAAATTTTAATGGAATTTTTGTTTTCAAATACATTTTTTAATAGAATTTAAAAAAAAAAGAAAAAAGAAAAAAAGAAAAAAAGAAAAAAAAAAAAAAAGTGAGTGAAGGGTGAGTGAAGGTGCCGCCTCTAAAAATGAAGTGAGTGAAGGGTGAGTGAAGGAAAAAGTGGGAGATGATGTGGCGCAAGGGGATTGGTTGTGAGTGAGTGAAGGGGAGAGGAGTGAGTGATGCACTCCCCCCACCCTGACTGCTTAACGGGATCTAAACTCACCGTTACACGAACTCAAACCTTTTATCACTTGATTAGACATGTTTTCGTTCTATCATTGCAAAAATTAAAAACTTGATACTAAGCATAATGTTAGCGGAAGTCCTTAATCCCCAAGCTGCCGAATGCATCATTATTCAACCCATGCCCCTACAGGTTTTTCATCCAACAGATTGGGTGCCAAGTGCCAACTACCAACTCAGATCGATTAGGAAGAGTCTAATAAGTGCATACCAAAAGAGAATGAAAATGCTAAGATCACATAACTTTTACAAAATAATTACACAATGATGTGTTATGTTACTTGTACATCCATTGGCTAATTAAAAATATGAGAGAGGAATGAACTTGAGTTTAATCTAGCATGCCAAATCATTGTGTGAAATATGTTTGTAAAAATTATTTGATCACTAAAATTGGAAGTATTGTTAGTCACTAAAATAAATTATCTTATCAGCTACAACTAACATTGTTGACTATGACATGTCAATGAGAAAATTTTCTATCGTGCATCAAGCAAAGGCATTGGGCATTCCTGCAAAAGCCAACAACGATGAAGTGCACGAATGCTTGATGTTTCCGATTCATATTTTTGATAAAGAAAAGAAATTGCCTCCCATGATGGCACGATAGTTCCTTTAACGATATTGTATTCCTGTGAAGCTAATAAAATGGGTCAATCTTGTGGTATCATACGTGGGTATGGATCCTATGGAGAACTGTTGGAAAAAATATTGGTCTGCGGAGAGATTAAGCTTGCTTGATCGTGGTTGGGTCGTTGCATTTGCTGATGCAAGGTAGTATTACATAAGCCGTATAATTTTTATTAGGCTCATTCAATAAATAAGTAGAGTAAAGTTTTTTTGTACAATTTCTGTTTCAAGTAACCAACTTTTTTAGACTGAAAGACCTTCAAAATCTTGATCAATCTTCAAAATTTTCGATCAAAGATACTGACTTCCGGTCAAATTGCTGATGTGGCCGGGAAACTTTCGACCATGTTGACTTTTCCTGACATTGCACCTGAAAATTCATTATCGCAATAAAAAAAGTTTAAAATTTTGATGGTGTTTCTGGTCTAAAATAAGTTTGTAACCAAAGACAGGCCATAGTTGGTTTTTCTATGTTTTGTGCAATTAGACCTGTATTATTCATATATTTCACTTAAGACAGACCTAAAGTTTCTTATTCATGTTTTTTTAATGTGCTGTAGAGGTGGTGCTGCTGCTGCTGATCCATCATGGCATAAAAGCGGCTGTGGATTAAACAAAATAAATTCCATAAATGATTTTATTTCATACATATGGAAACTATCATATAAAACGAGGGTTAGTTCATAAAAGCTAGCTTGCTGCTGTTGGGCATAGTGCTGGTATTCTTCTTGTTGCAGGTGCCATTAATATGCATCCTGAGTTATTCAGAGCCGCCATGAAGTATTCGCCTTATGATAATATATGTAAAGGAATAAGCTATCCTGCGTTGCTCGTCACATCATCTGATAATGACTCATGGTACACTTATTATCACCAAAGAACAAATATATACTAATTCATTATGTCATATCGGTTGCATGTGTAAAATTTGCAGAGTTGGGGTATGGGAAGCTGCCAAATATGTGTCAAGAATAAGAGAAAAAAAAAACATGTTGCAAGTGTTCTCGTTCAGTTACTTTGAAGGGGCCATTTTGGTGAAGGACTGAAAGCGGACGGTCAGGGCAGCGTGAAGAACTGGCATATGAATAAGCCTTCCTGATGAAGGTTATGGCCTTATCGGTCAAGTCAGATGCAAGTGAAATGGATCAAAGTTTATTTTTGTTATAAGTCAAAATGGGTCAAATTAGGTTGACCCAGAACAATAGTTTTTTGTTGCAATATAATTTGTTTGAATTAATTGAAATACATATAATTAATGAACTCAAGTTCTTTGTTACCATCAACACAACTATAGTCAGATTGAACATATATGAGCAAAGAAAAACAGAGTAAGCCATACAAAAAATCACTAATAATTCCATAAACCCTACATAATCTACGATATCAACAGTGAAGAACCAGCAGATGATGCATCCTCAAGCGCCGTCCTGTTCACCACAGGTTTGTCCACACATGCAACAGCAAAACACAACTGCTCGTCTTTCCTAAACGACCAAACTTGAATAGTTGCCCTTTCCCTCAAAACCTTCTTATTAGCCTCCACAAAATCGCACCAGTTGGTCTTCAACACATAGTTCTTGGTACTCTGCATGTTCCAAATCTTTAACCACATTGGTTTCTTGAAAATCTGCATATTTGGCCCAACCAATCAAACCTCGATCCCAGCCTTGTCAGGGTTGCTACCTATACGTATCTCTTCATCGGTCAAGAAATCATGAGTCTCAACTTGCTTAAACGGCATGTTTAGCCTATTTTGGCTACGTTTCAAATCACTTTCAAACAACATTTTCTGAATCACCAACTTCATATCACAACCCTTAATCTCATCAATAAACTCCTTTAACTGTGTGATCACTTCGTTACTCACAATTTCTCTATCAATGGCTCGTTTTACCTTCTTTTTCTTGCCATCTTCATCCCTTGAAGAACGTTTACGTTTAGTGCCACCCTTAAACTTCATCAACTTCTTCGACTTTTTCTTTTCTTTAACTGGTTCACATAACACATTATTCTCTTCACAAGCAAATAAAGACAGCTTTTCGTTCGCTAACTCTTCAAGCTTTAGCCTATAATATTCTTCCTCATTCGTATCAGCAACATCATCATTCGTGTGTCTGCTAACAACAAAACAAACTTGTTTATTCGTTAACTTTTGATCATGAGCAGCAACATTGGCAACATGAGTATGCTTATTTCCCATGATGGACAGCTTTAGTTTCTTGAAGAAAAAAAGTTTTCGATCGTTTAGGTTTTTGGTATGATAATTTGTTATGGACTTATGATAAGTAATTATTATAGAAAATGCATATAGTTTGGTACAATGTTTAGTGCATAAGGTACTATTTTTTAAGATACGAGACATCTTTCGTAAGATTTTTTGTTGGTTTTGGATGGTGTTTGCGTAAATAATGGTTTAATTACAGCTAATAAGATAATCATTATCTCCATATTAATTATTTGTTTCCATGTATTAACAAACAGAATTGTACATCCTTTTGTGCGTAATGTACTACTATTCGTGTTGAGAAAATTAGTGTTAGAGAATGCATTTTCTTTATAATTTTTCGTTGTTAAAGTATTTAAGCTTGTTAAATTTGTTAAAGAAACAGTTTATACTCTTACTCTTCTCTTTCTTGGGTAACAACAGCTACCATTTTTTTTTTCTGCTTTATGGGAATTGAACTCACCGTTACATGAACTCAAACCTTTTATCACTTGATTAGACATGTTTTCGTTCCATCATTGCAAAAATTAAAAACTTGATACTAAGCTGGAATTTCTAGCCTAACACTAGCATTATTCCCACAAGTGAACATTGTTGAACAAAACATGATGTTAGCGGAAGTCCTTAATCACCAAGCTTACGAATGCATCATTATTCCACCCATGCCCCTACAGGTTTTTTCATCCAACAGATTAGGTGCCAACAACCAACTCAGATCGAATAGGAACAGTCTAAAAAGTCCTTACCAAAAGAGAGAGAATTGCATAGAACAGTCATCACTTTGATCATCTTCGCCAATCATGTCATTGCATCAACAACTCGATCACATTGCCATCACTCTAGTGATTTTCCTATTGACATGGTATTTCTCTATGCCATTGAGCTCATGTAGTGTTGTTACTTGTTTTCCAGGCTCGAATCATGACTTCATGAACTAAGTATATCAAGTGGTGCTTTTTGTCGCCTGTGATATAAGTTCTAAAAAGTTCTCTATAGCAAAGCACATACTTTTATACCTGATAGGCTGATATGAAATGAAATATTGAATCTTTCGACTCTAATAATTGAAGTATTGTTAATCACTAAAATAAATCATTTTACCAGCTACAGCTAACATTGTTGACTATGACATGTCAACGAAAAAACTTTCTATCGTGCATCAAGAAAAGGCATTGGCCTATTAGGAATTCCTGCCAAAGCCAACAACGATGAAGTACACGAACGGTTGAAAGTCTCCGATTCATGTTTTATTGTTTTTGATAAAGAAAAGAAGTTGCCTCCCATGATGGCACGATAGTTCCTTTAACGATATTGTATTCCCGTGAAGCTCATAAAATGGGTCAATCTTGTGGTATCATACATGGGTATGGATCCTATGGAGAAATGTAGGAAAAAAGTTGGTCTGCGGTGAGCTTAAGCTTGCTTGATCGTGGTTGGGTTGTTGCATTTGCTGATGCTAGGTAGTATTACATAAGCCGTATAATTTTTATTCGACTCATTCAATAAAAAAGTAGAGTAAATTTTCTTTGTTCAAATTCTATTTCAAGTAACCAACTTTTTTAGACTGAAAAACTGTCAAAATCTTGATCAATCTTCAAAATTTTCGATCAAAGATACTGACTTCCGGTCAAATTGCTGATGTGACAGGGAAACTTTTGACCATGTTGACTTTTCCTGACATGGCACCTGAAAACTTAATTATCGTAATAAAAAGAGTTTAAAATTTTTATGGTGTTTCTGGCCTAAAATAAGTTTGTTACCCAAAAACAGACAAAAGTGTTGTATTCGTGTTTTCAAGTTTTGTGCAATTAGCCCTGTAATATTCAAATAATTATTCACTAAAGTGTTGTATTCGTGTTTTTTTAAGTGTTGTAGAGGTGGTGGTGCTGCTGCCGCTGATCCATCATGGCATAAAAGAGGCAGTGGATTAAACAAAATATATTCCATAAATGATTTTATTTCATATGGAAACTATCTTATAAATCGAGGGTTATGCTCATAAAAGCCAGCTTGTGGCTGTTGGACATAGTGCTGGTGGTCTTCTTGTTGCAGGCACCATTAATATGCATCCCGAGTTATTCAGAGCCGCCATTCTGAAGGTAATGACCTCATATCAATTGATCTAACATTTTTTATTTTTATTTTTACTATGTACGTTGTGAGTTTGGAAGTATAAAGGGTAAAATGTGTTCACCATGTTCCGTTTCTTGACATCTGCAAGACATTATTGGATCCAAATTTCCCACTAACAGTATTAGACTACAAAGAATTTGGAAATCATCAGATTAAATCAGATATTGATTCAATTATGAAGTATTCGCCTTATGATAACATTTGTAAAGGAATCTGCTATCCTGCAATGCTCATCACATCATCTTATAATGACTCAAGCAAGGTACACATATTATCACTAAAGAACAAATATATACTAATTTTCAGATGTTGCAAGTGTTCTCGCTCAGTTATTCTGAAGACGAAGATGACTGGAGGCCATTAATTTGGTGAAGGCGGACGTTCTAGGCAGCTAAAGAACTGGCATATGAATACGCTTTCCAGATGAAGGTTATGGGTCAAGCTAGATGCAAGTGAAATGGATCAGAGTGAGTATTTTTGTTAGAATCCAAAATGGGTCAAACTAGGTTGACTCAAGTTGACCCAGAACTTGTCCCATATGTACAGTAATTTATAAACTGATAGCAAATAGTTTTATGTTGCAATAAAATATGTTTTTGTTACCATCAACAGAACTATGCTATGTAAAGAATCACTAATAATTTCATAAACTCATATATAATTTCATATAACATCAACCCCAAATAGTACATCATATTTATATCGAATAAACACTACATAATCTACGATATCAACAATGAGCTAAAAGCAGATGATGTTTCCTCAATCGTCTTTCTGTTCACCACGGGTTCATCCACACATACAACAGCAAAACACAACCGCCCATCTTTCCTAAACGACCAAACTTGAATAGTTGTCTTTTCCTTCAAAACCTTCTTGTTAGCCTCTACAAAATCCCACCAGTTGGTCTTCAACACATAGTTCTTGGTTCTCAACATGTACCAAATATTTAACCACATTGGTTTCTTGAATATCTGTAAATTTGGCCCAACCAATGGAACCTCGATACCAGCATGAGTCTCAAGAAACCGTATCTCTTCATCGGTCAAGAAATCATGAGTCTCAACTTGCTTAAACGGCATGTTTAGCCTATTTTGGCAACGATTCAAATCACTTTCAAACAACGTTTTCTGAATCACTAACTTCATATCACAACCCTTAATCTCATCAATAAACTCCTTTAACTGTGCGATCACTTCGTTTGCCATGATAGACAGCTTTAGTTTCTTTAAGAAAAAAAGTTTTCGATCGTTTAGGTTTTTGGTATGATATTTAGTTATGGACTTATTATAAGTATTTATAGAAAATTAAGGGTATGGTTTTTCGCGATATATATTGTTTGGTACAATGTCTAATGCATAAGATACTATTTTTTGAGATACAAAACATCTTTCGTAAGATTTTTGGTGGGTTTTTGGATGGTGTTTGTGTAAATAATGGTTTAATTACAGCTAATAAGATACTACGTCATTATTATCTCCGCATTTACTACGTATTATTTGTTTCCATGTATTAACAAACAGAATTGTACATCCTTTTCTGCCTTATGTACTACTATAGTTTTTATTTTATTTATTTATTTTCCCTTTTTTTTAGAGAAGGCAAATTAATGTTAGAGAGTGCACTTTCTTCATATTTTTTCTTTGCTAAAGTACTTAAGCTTGTTAAATTTGTTAAAGTTACAGTTAGGGGTGGCAATTTGTGCCCGCGATAAAAAAAAAATGGGCTAATTTTGGCAAATTTGTAAAAGAGTGGGGCACATTTAGCCCCCTCCCTTTTTTGAAATGGGCATATATTGTCCATTTAAAAGTTAGATGGGCACAAACGGGCACATATTTTCTCTCTATTGGAGAATATTACAATTGTTTTTTAAAAAAAAACTTATAAATATAATATATTTAATTTTTTAAATATAAATGAGTTGTAACTTATAGTTTATACTCTTACTCTCCTCTTTCTTGGGTAACAATAGTTTCCATTTTTTTTTCCTTCCGACTGCTTTACGGGATCTAAACTCACCGTTACACGAACTCAAACCATTTATCACTTGATTAGACATGTTTTCGTTCTATCATTGCAAAAATTAAAAACTTGATACTAAGCATAATGTTAGCGGAAGTCCTTAATCACCAAGCTGCCGAATGCATCATTATTCAACCCATGTCGGCCCCTACAGGTTTTTCATCCAACAGATTGGGTGCCAACAACCAACTCAGATCGATTAGGAAGAGTCTAATAAGTGCATACCAAAAGTGAATGAAAATGCTAAGATCACATAACTTTTACAAAATAATTTTTATACAATGATGTGTTATGTTACTTGTACATCCATTGGCTAATTAAAAATATGAGAGAGAATGAACTTGAGTTTAATCTAGCTTGTCAAGTCATTGTGTGAAATATGTTTGTAAAAATTATGTGGATCACTAAAATTGGAAGTATTGTTAGTCACTAAAATAAATTATTTTATCAGCTACAACTAACATTGTTGACTATGACATGTCAATGAGAAAATTTTTTATCGTGCATCAAGCAAAGGCATTGGGCATTCCTGCAAAAGCAAACAACGATAAAGTGCACGAATGCTTGGTGTTTCCGATTCATATATTTGATAAAGAAAAGAAATTGCCTCCCATGATGGCATGAAAGTTCCTTTAACGATATTGTATTCCTGTGAAGCTAATAAAATGGGTCAATCTTGTGGTATCATACATGGGTATGGATCCTATGGAGAACTGTTGGAAAAAAAATTGGTCTGCGGAGAGATTAAGCTTGCTTGATCGTGGTTGGGTCGTTGCATTTGCTGATGCCAGGTAGTATTACATAAGCCGTATAATTTTTATTAGGCTCATTCAATAAATAAGTAGAGTAAAGTTTTTTTGTACAATTTCTGTTTCAAGTAACCAACTTTTTTAGACTGAAAAACAGTCAAAATCTTGGGCAATCTTCAAAAATTTTGATCAAAGATACTGACTTTTCCTGACATTGCACCTGAAAATTCATTATCGCAATAAAAAAAGTTTAAAATTTTGATGGTGTTTCTGGTCTAAAATAAGTTTGTAACCAAAGACAGACCATAGTTGGTAACGTTTTCTATGTTTTTGTGCAATTAGACTTGTATTATTCATATAATTCACTAAAGTTTTGTATTCGTGTTTTTTTTAATGTGCTGTAGAGGTGGTGGTGCTGCAGTTGATCCATCATGGCATAAAAGAGGCAGTGGATTAAACAAAATAAATTCCATAAATGATTTTATTTCATATGGAAACTGTCATATAAAACGAGGGTTATGTTCATAAAAGCAGCTTGCTGCTGTTGGGCATAGTGCTGGTATTCTTATTGTTGCAGGTGCCATTAATATGCATCCTAAGTTATTCAGAGCCGCCATTCTGAAGGTAATAATGACATTATATCAATTGTTCTAATATTTTTTATTTTTATTTTTACTACAAATGTTGTTAGTTTGGAAGTATAAAGGGTAAAAAGTGTTCACCAGGTACTGTTTCTTGACATCTGCAAGACATTATTGGATCCAAATTTGCCACTAACATTATTAGACTATGAAGAATTTGGAAATCATCTGATTAAATCAGATTTTAATTCGATTATGAAGTATTCGCCTTATGATAATATATGTAAAGGAATAAACTATCCTGCGTTGCTCGTCACATCATCTGATAATGACTCATGGTACACTTATTATCACCAAAGAACAAATATATACTAATTCATTATGTCATATCGGTTGCATGTGTAAGATTTGCAGAGTTGGGGTATGGGAAGCTGGCAAATATGTGTCAAGAATAAGAGAAAAAAAAACATGTTGCAAGTGTTCTCGTTCAGTTACTTTGAAGGGGCCATTTTGGTGAAGGACTGAAGGCGGACGGTCTGGGCAGCGTGAAGAACTGGCATATGAATAAGCCTTCCTGATGAAGGTTATGGCCTTATGGGTCAAGCCAGATGCAAGTGAAATGGATCAAAGTTTATTTTTGTTATAAGTCAAAATGGGTCAAATTAGGTTGACCCAGAACAATAGTTTTTTGTTGCAATATAATTTGTTTGAATTAATTGAAATACATATAATTAATGAACTCATATTCTTTGTTACCATAATACCATCAACACAACTATAGTCAGATTGAACATATATGAGCAAAGAAAAACAGAGTAAGCCATACAAAAAATCACTAATAATTCCATAAACCCTACATAATCTACGATATCAACAGTGAAGAACCAGCAGATGATGCATCCTCAAGCGCCGTCCTGTTCACCACCAGGGGCGGATCTAGCTTAATAACAGGGTATGCACGTGCATACCCTGTGTAAATTACTGCTAGTGTAAAAAAATATGATATTTTTCAAAAGTAACCACAAAATGCACTAAATATTGGTGAGTGCACACCCTCCAAAATACCTGAATCTAAACCAATGTTCAAAAGAAAAGAAAAAGAAAGAAAGAAGATGAAGAAACAGTTTGTGACAGCAGCAGTTGAAGGAGAAGATAGTGATGAGATGTAGGTCAAATAGTCAATAGATTTTATGATGTTTTATGGCCCACTTGTATTGTGAACTTTGGACAACTTTAAATATCCTCTCCAAAAAGCCCAGTACAACTTTGCACATAACAAAACTTTTAATTATTTTTATTTGTATTGGATTATGTTTAAAAGTTAATGTATTCATTAATGATTTAGAATTAAAATGTTCAATATTATCTTGTACTTAAGTACGTTTCATATTCATATTGTCACATGTTTAGTATATTGGTATATTTGGAAATTTGCTTTTTCATGTTCTTCAAGTTTGTTTTTATAATGTTACTAACTGATACTATGGTTTGTGATAGTTTCACGTTGTTATGCTATGGCGTACACATTCACTTAAACATTTTTATATTTTTTTCCTTTGGTTATTTTTTAGTTTTTCAAGACAATATGAACAAGATTGAGTCGTCAAAGAAAAAAAGACAAATAGTTGATTAATGAAAAACTTCTCGAAAAAGTGAATACAAAAATCCGAAAAACCGACCCATAAAAATGACCCGAACTGAAAATTTTTAAATAGAAAAAAATATATTATATATGTAGTGCATACCCTATGTCAGATTTCTAGATCCGCCACTGTTCACCACAGGTTTGTCCACACATGCAACAGCAAAACACAACTGCTCGTCTTTCCTAAACGACCAAACTTGAATAGTTGCCCTTTCCCTCAAAACCTTCTTATTAGCCTCCACAAAATCGCACCAGTTGGTCTTCAACACATAGTTCTTGGTACTCTGCATGTTCCAAATCTTTAACCACATTGGTTTCTTGAAAATCTGCATATTTGGCCCAACCAATCGAACCTCGATCCCAGACTTGTCAGGGTTGCTACCAATACGTATCTCTTCATTGGTCAAGAAATCATGAGTCTCAACTTGCTTAAACGGCATGTTTAGCCTATTTTGGCTACGTTTCAAATCACTTTCAAACAACGTTTTCTGAATCACTAACTTCATATCACAACCATTAATCTCATCAATAAACTCCTTTAACCGTGTGATCACTTCGTTACTCACTATTTCTCTATCAACGACTCGTTTTACCTTCTTTTTCTTGCCATCTTCATCCCTTGTCGAACGTTTACGTTTAGGACCACCCTTAAACTTCGTCAACTTCTTCGACTTTTTCTTTTCTTTAATTTGTTCACATAACACATCATTCTCTTCACAAGCAAATAAAGAAAGCTTTTCGTTCGCCAACTCTTCAAGCTTTAGCCTATAATATTCTTCTTCATTCGTATGATCAGCAACATCATCATTAGTATGTCTGCTAACAACAGAAGGAACTCGTTTATTAGTTAACTTTTGATCATGAACAGCAACATTGGCAACATGAGTATTCTTATTTCCCATGATGGACAGCTTTAGTTTCTTGAAGAAAAAAAGTTTTCGATCGTTTAGGTTTTTGGTATGAAATTTAGTTATGGACTTATGATAAGTATTTATAGAAAATTAAGGGTATGGTTTTTCTCGATATGTATTGTTTGGTACAATGTTTAATGCATAAGGTACTATTTTTTGAGATACAATACATCTTTCGTAAGATTTTTGGTGGGTTTTTGGATGGTGTTTGTGTAAATAATAGTTTAATTAATTACAACTAATAAGATACTACGTAATTATTATCTCCGCATTTATTATTTGTTTCCATGTATTAACAAATAGAATTGTACATCCTTTTCTGCCTAATGTACTACTATTCTTTTTATTTTATTTATTTATTTATTTTCCTTTTTTTCAGAGAAGGCAAATTAATGTTAGAGAGTGCACTTTCCTCATAATTTTTCTTTGCTAAAGTACTTAAGCTTGTTAAATTTGTTAAAGTTACAGTTTATAATACTCTTAATTACTCTCCTCTTTCTTGGGGTAACAATAGTTTCCATTTTTTTTCCTTCAGTCTGCTTTACGGGATCTAAACTCACCGTTACACGAACTCAAACCTTTTATCACTTGATTAGACATGTTTTCGTTCTATCATTGCAAAAATTAAAAACTTGATACTAAGCATAATGTTAGCGGAAGTCCTTAATCCCCAAGCTGCCGAATGCATCATTATTCAACACATGCCGGCCGGCCCCTACAGGTTTTTCATCCAACAGATTGGGTGCCAAAGACAGACCATGGTTGGTTACATTTTCTATGTTTTTGTGCAGTTAGACCTGTATTATTCATATAATTCGCTAAAGTTTTGTATTCGTGTTTTTTTAATGTGCTGTAGAGGAGGTGCTGCTGCTGATCCATCATGGCATAAAAGTGGCAGTGGATTAAACAAAATAATTTCCATAAATGATTTTATTTCATATGGAAACTATCTTATAAATCGAGGGTTATGTTCATAAAAGCCAGCTTGCGGCTGTTGGGCATAGTGCTGGTGGTCTTCTTGTTGCAGGTGCCATTAATATGCATCCCGAGTTATTCAGAGCCACCGTTCTGAAGGCAATGACCTCATATCAATTGTTCTAATATTTTTATTTTTATTTTTACTATGTACGGTAAAATGTGTTCACCAGGTTCCGTTTCTTGACATCTGCAAGACATTATTGGATCCAAATTTCCCACTAACAGTATTAGACTACGAAGAATTTGGAAATCGTCAGATTAAATCAGATATTGATTCAATTATGAAGTATTCGCCTTATGATAACATGTGTCAAGGAATCTGCTATGCTGCAATGCTCATCACATCATCTTATAATGACTCAAGGTACATATATTATCACTAAAGAACAAATATATACTAATTTGCAGATGTTGCAAGTGTTCTCGCTCAGTTATTTTGAAGACGAAGATGACTGTAGGCCATTTTGGTGAAGGCGGACGGTCTGGGCAGCTGAAGAACTGGCATATGAATAAGCTTTAGGTTATGGGTCAAGCTAGATGCAAGTGAAATGGATCAGAGCGAGTATATTTGTTAGAATTCAAAATGGGTCAAACTAGGTTGACTCAAGTTGACCCAGAACTTGTCCCATATGTACAGTAATTTATATACTGATAGCAAATAGTTTTTTTTTTTTTTTTTTTTTTTTTTTTTTTTTTTTTTTTTTTTTTTTAACATGGGTTTCCGACTCGACATTGCAAGCCGACTAATCCCACGGCAACTACCCTTTTGGATAGCCCGGAGTCGGCGCAGGTGAACCTCCGTGGCCACAAGGGGATTAATTTTCTTCCCATTGGATTCGAACCCTTGACCTCCTCTTTGGAAGGATGGTATTCTTACCGTTGGGTCAACCCTTGTGGTTTGATAGCAAAATAGTTTTATGTTGCAATAAAATATGTTTTTGTTACCATCAACACAACTATGCTATGTAAAGAATCACTAATAATTTCATAAACTCATATATAATTTCATATAACATCAACCCCAAATAGTACATCATATTTATATCGAATAAACACTACATAATCTACGATATCAACAATGAACTAAAAGCAGATGATGTTTCCTCAATCATCTTTCTGTTCACCACGGGTTCATCCACACATACAACAGCAAAACACAACCGCCCATCTTTCCTAAACGACCAAACTTGAATAGTTTCCTTTTCCTTCAAAACCTTCTTGTTAGCCTCAACAAAATCCCACCAATTGGTCTTCAACACATAGTTCTTGGTTCTCGCCATGTACCAAATATTTAACCACATTGGTTTCTTGAATATCAGCAAATTTGGCCCAACCAATGGAACCTCGATCCCAGCATGAGTCTCAAGAAACCGTATCTCTTCATCCGTCAAGAAATCATGAGTCTCAACTTGCTTAAACGGCATGTTTAGCCTATTTTGGCAACGTTTCAAATCACTTTCAAACAACGTTTTCTGAATCACTAACTTCATATCACAACCCTTAATCTCATCAACAAACTCCTTTAACTGTGTGATCACTTCGTTTGCCATGATAGATAGCTTTAGTTTCCTGAAGAAAAAAAAAAGTTTTCGATCGTTTAGGTTTTTGGTATGATATATGGTTATGGACTTATGATAGGTATTTATAGAAAATTAAGGGTATGGTTTTCCGCGATATATATTGTTTGGTACAATGTTTAATACATAAGGTACTATTTTTTGAGATACAAGACATCTTTCGTAAGATTTTTGGTGGGTTTTTGGATGGTGGTTTGTGTAAATAATGGTTTAATTACAGCTAATAAGATAATCATTATCTCCACATTTATTATTTGTTTCCATGTACGGAGTATTAACAAACAGAATTTTACATCCTTTTGTGCGTAACGTACTACACGGGCTGTCAACCGTACAAAACTAGACTGGACCGGGCAAAACTGGACCGGACCGAGACCAAACTAGCCCAAAACCTTAGACCGAGGACTGGACCGAATGTGTGTTCGGTCCTGTCTGGGTTTGTCCGATCCGGTCCTTCGATCGGTCCGGTCCAAGAAGGCATAATAGTCGGGTTTTACGTAAGACCGGTCCGGACTGGACCGGACCGAGACCGAAATAAGGAAATCTGGACCGAGATTGGACCGCTGGTCCTTCGATTCGGCCGGTCCTCTCGGTTTTCATTTTTTAAGGCAAATCAATGTTAGAGAATGCACTTCTGTTTTTCATTTTTCTTTGTTAAAGTACTTAAGGTTGTTAAATTTGTTGAAGCAACTATTTATATTCTTTACTCTCCTCATTCTTGCGTAACAATAGTTTCCAATTTCTTTTCCAACTGCTTTATCCTGGATATGAACTCATCGTTACAGAAACTAAAACCTTTCATCGTTACAGAAACTAAGCTGGAATACATTATTGGATCCAAATTTGCCACTAACAGTATTGGATCCCAACTTGATTCTATGCTGGAATACTGATGACGTATAGTTCATACTCGGGTCACGAACCCGATTAATGAACATTACTAAGACCCAAACCCACCACGAGTGGGCTACATAACAATGATTGGGCTACCATACTAACGGTTTGGGCTCACGAAAGCCCAAACCCAAAGTTATTTATGGTTTTGATATAGATATCTCTTATTTAAGGGATATATATCTAAACCGGATATATACCGAAGAGTGAGGTGCACGCATCCAATAAGGATTCCGTGCCTATATAAAGCATATCATAACTCTCGTTAAAGGTACGACTTACAACCCTAACTCTTCAACATAACCCTAAAAACCGATTACTTACTCTCGCGCCGGAGGATAATCGTGGAAGACAATCCCACGATAAGCCTAACGGTGTTTGTTTGTTTTCTTAGTGCGTAGGTCTCAAGCATTAAGATCGAATTGGTACGAGAACAGGAACCCAAATAAGGAACGCCCAACTTTTGTATCAACAAGTGGCGCCATCCGTGGGACCGTACACTAAGAACTAGAATGACGAAGCATAAAATCTCAAGCCAGCGGACTCCGCAATTGGAAAAAACACATGGTGACTCTCAGAGGAGGAAGAATCAAGATTCGATCCCTAGACAGGCTTCTGGAACAACCAACGCGCCTGGTCACCAAGAAACGGGCCCAACTCTAATCCTCCCAGCAGTAGAATTGCCCACAGGGACTACCCAGACCACCACGGTGGTTCCAAGCACTGAGGAACTCTAGCGCACCCTCTTCACTACTCCTCATCAAACGGCACTTAGAGTGGACAACACTATGCCGCCAGGCGCGCCTAACTGAGATAGGGGACCTAATGTTGAAGCAGATATTCTTGCGCTAGAGGAAGATGCGCCCGACTTAACGTTAAGTAATTTTGTATCTCAAAATTATGAAACTTTAAACAAACTCATGCAAGAGGAGACGCGGAGAAGGTCAAGTCAGAGCCTACAAGCCCGGCTTAACTTTAATCCAGAGTACGAAACATCTCCATCGCGCTACCAGAAGGAGGGGCGCGAGAGGCGTACCAATGTCCACGCTAGACTTGGTACAGCATCTGATTCACAATACTCGGAGGAGTACGAGGACAATGAGAGGCGTACCAATGTCCACGCTAGACTTGGTAATCGCAGGATGCAAGATAGACTTGGGCGGCAATGCTCACAGAGCGAAAGCTCTTCAAGGTCTGGAAGCAGAAGAATTCATGATAGACTGGGAAGACGAGTTTCCCTAAGTTGAAGCCCCTCAAGCTCGGACTCTGAGGAAAAACGGCGTAAGCACCGCAGAAGAGAAGACTCTCCTTCAAGTGACTCCTCGGACAACGAGGACAGAGAGACAGGACACTGGAAGTCCAGAGGGAGACGTCGCGAGGAAGAAGACGAAGACATATCTCTTCCTTGGCGTCGCCAAAAGGTTGATGCATACACACGGCGCATCAGCGATTATTCGGATGACAAAAAAAGGCGCATGCCCGCCAATGTTAAAACATATGATGGAACGAGTGATCCTGATGATCACCTTAAAATTTTCGAATATGTTGCCACCATCGAAAATTGGCCACAGCCTGTGTGGTGCCATATGTTTAACTCTACATTAGTAGGGAACGCGCGAACATGGTTTAGCAAGCTTCCACGAAGAAGCATAAACGGGTTCGAAGAGTTACGAAAAGCATTCCAATTGAACTTCACTCAAAGAAAGACGTGCGCCAAGAACCCTGTTGAACTGGCCAGAGTAAAACAGCGTCAAGGGGAATCAACAAGTGCCTACGTGGAGCGCTTTAAGGATGAATGCATACATGTCAAGGCGTGTCCTGAAGTGCTAAAAATCTCAAGGTTCATGAATGGGATTAATAACCCAAAACTCATTAGGAAATTAAACGATAAGGTTCCCCAAACCTTTGATGAGCTAATGAAGCGCACAAGGTCCTTTATCCAAGGAGAAGCTGCTGCCGCGAATAGCAAAAAAGGCTACTCAAATTATAGGCCACAAGAACAGCCTATGAGACAATCCAATGACCAGAATAGCAATCGCAACAAGAATTATCGCAGCCAGGGAAGTGGACGAGATAATGACAAATACACTCCCCTCACAAAGACCCCGAGGAGATATTTGTGACAGAAGGTGCAAACTTCCCAAAACCTCCACCAATGCGCACCCCAGAGGATCGGCGCATAAGGAATGGATACTGCGAATACCATGGACAAAAGAGCCATACCACTAATGAGTGTGTCTAACTACGACAACTAAGCGACAAGTTAGTAAAAGAGGGTAGAATGGATCACCTTGTTAAGAATATCAAAGAAGGAAAGGATAAACCAAAGAATGGAGGTAAGAAAGAGATACCCAAAGATAAGGCTGACATTATTTACATGATACAGTCGTGGCAACGAAAGACGAGGCAAAAAATCAGCCAAAAATTCTCTTTTGGGAATGAAATCTCCTTCCCCACTCTAGCTGCGGACAACGCAGTAGTAGAGCCGCTGACCATTGAGATACATACAGGGGGACACGTTATCCGCAGCATGTATATTGATGGAGGAGCATCCGCAGACATTCTGTATGAACATTGTTTCAAGAGGCTGCGACCTGAGATACAAAGTCAGTTAATTCCGACCACGACGTCGCTGACTGGCTTCACAGGAGAGAAGATATGGCCTATGGGGCAATTACGCTTACTTGTAGTTGTTGGTGACGAACAACACTCTATAGCAACCTGGATGAACTTTATGGTAATCAGGTCCCCTTCACCGTACAATGGCATCATTGGAAGACCTGAAATATCATCTATGCGTGCTGTACCATCCACATCACATGGGATGCTTAAATTCCCAATGGTTGGAGGCATTGTGACCATCTACAATACTGTTACATCACCCAAAGACTGCAACACGGTGACAAGTGAAACGGGGAATACCCCAGAATAATGTGCGACTAAGGTACCAAACATCAAGGTTGCAATTCATCCTGACTACCCAGATCAAGAGGTATCGATTGGAGGTTCCCTGTCTGACAAAGGCAGGGCAGCTGTGTGCGCACTCTTGCAGAAAAACCTAGACATCTTTACGTGGGAACCTAAACACATGACTGGGGTACCACGATCTATCACAGAGCACAAGCTAGAAATCCGACAAGGATATCCTCCAATACGACAGAAAAAGCGCGGCCAGGCTCCGGATCGCGCAAAAGCCATCCTGGAAGAAGTACACAAACTTGTAGACGCAAGCATCATGCGGGAAGTCTACTACCATGACTGGATTTCCAATCCAGTAATGGTAAAGAAGAGCGATGGCAGTTGGAGAATGTGCGTGGACTTTACTGATCTTAATAAAGCATGTCCACAGGACTGTTACCCGCTACCAGTGATAGACTGGAAGGTAGAATTCTGTGTGGATATCCCTTTAAATATTTCCTAGACGCATACAAAGGGTACCATCAAATTCAGATGGCTGAGGAAGATGAAGAGAAAACATCCTTCCACACAAGTCAAGGGGTCTATTGCTATACAAAAATGCCATTTGGTCTAAAGAACGCGGGAGCAACGTATCAGCGATTGGTGGACACGACGTTTGAAAAGCAAGTAAGTCGCAACCTGGAAGTTTATGTCGACGACCTTGTCATTAAGAGTCACACTGAGGAAGAATTGGTGCGCGACATCGAGGAGACATTCAGAACACTGGGAAAGATAAACATGAAGTTAAATCCCAAGAAGTGTACTTTTGGCGCGACAGAAGGTATGTTTCTTGGGTATTTAATAGAACCTGATGGCATCAAGCCCTGACCAGAAAAGACAAAAGCTGTCATCCATCTCCCTTCACCATGCACATTGAAAGAAGTCCAGTCATTAAATGGAAAACTGGCTGGACTAAATCGATTCTTGTCCAAATCAGCAGACAAGTCACTTCCTCTCTTTAAGACACTCACGAAGTGCACAAAAAAGAGTGACTTTCGTTGGACCGAGGAAGCGGAGGAAGCTTTTCAACAGCTTAAACAACATCTCGCAGCGCTTCCCAAACTTGTCGCACCCCGACCAGGGGAGGAATTGATCATGTACTTATCTACAACTCATGGAGCAGTCAGCACTGTGCTATTGACAGATAGGAACTCCGTTCAAACACCCATATACTTTATAAATGATGAGTGTGTAAATACTCATCATTTTTATCGTATCTGAACTGCCAAAACATTCAAAAACACTCAGAAATGCATCAAAATACAGAATTTATCCCAAAAGTGTGTTTTATACGTTTTAGATGCAAAATGTTTAAAAACGAACAAAGTTTGCATAATTGGCAGTTTCAGTCCCTCAAGTTTCATAAATTGATAAAACTAGTCCCTGAAGTTTTAAAACAAAAGAAAAGTCAACCCAAGGCATTTAAAAGTAAAATATTATCAAAAACGATCCTTGGGTGAAAAGTTTGAGAAAATTACACAATTGGTCCCTGTACTTTCCAAAATGGCAAAAATAGTCCCCGAGAATTTTCAAAATGGAAAATTATCAACAAAAGTCCTTGCAGGGTTATAAAATGGCAATAATGGTCCTTGAAGCAAAGTTTGGAAAAATGGCAGAATAGGTCCCTCAATTTTTAGAGAATTGCAAATATGGTCCTTGTAATTTCTACAATACCAAACGGACCAAGTATTATACCCCAATCCAACTACCCAAAATCCAAATCCAAATAAAACCCAATCCATAACAACACCCCCACCAGCCCACTCCACAAACCTGGCCTAACACCCACCAAAGCCCACCTCCCTGTTTTAATATAAACCCCAGGGTCAACCCTTGACCATTTGACCCTTTGACCTCCATCTCCAACACTACCCCGTGACTCCCTGCAATACTTGCCTATCTCATCATCACAATCCCACTATCCCCCCTCCTCCATCATCACAACTACATCAAACAAACACCCCAGTCCAAGATATTACCCCTGGCACAAGTATTCAGAAGGAAAAGACAAAGAGCACTTTGGCGCCAAAATCAAATTGAACGGTGGAGATCACCTTATCCTCATCCAAGGGCTCAAATGGAAGTGGGAAGTGCTCAAGGGGGCTCAGAAACCCTAATTTTGGAGTATAAATTGAAGAAGAAGGAGCAGTGAAGGGTTGGTAGTTTTTAGTTTAAAAATTGTTATGTCGAATTTATTTTTCTAGTTTAAATTAGCTTAAGAAAGTTGTAATCTCAGTGTTTCCAATTGTACTAAGCTTTTTTTTTATGAATCAATCTCAGTGTTCTCTTTAAATTCAGTTTTTGCTTGGTCAATAATTCAAAATCTCAAATTTAGGTAAATGTTGATTGAAGTTATGGTTTTGGACTCTTAGACTATCATAGGTTCCCTGTAAAGCTTATTCAAGCTCTTAGAAACTATAAAATCAATTGTAGTAGTAAAAAGCAAAAATACAAAAAAACTCCGAAAAATAGAAAAGAAATAAAAAATTCACAGGTATGGAAGAAAGAAGCAAGAAGGATGGCTGAACTTGGATGGCTTGGGTTTTAGTGCCTTGTGGAAGGCTGTAGGTGGTCACTTTGGTCCTTGGTTCAGTTGGTTAGCAGGAATGCATCTTGTGAGTCCTTTATTCAATTTTCATATTTACTGTAGCATTGCTTGTTGTGGGATAATTTCTGCTTAACTTGGCTTATTAATGGCATTCCTGGTATATCAGCACTAGTTTAGTACATTAGTTATAGTCTTAGATAGCATTTACTTAAAACTCTAATCTCACTGTCTCATTAGGTCATTTAATGAGATTTGTGGATTTGCTGGATCATGGTTGTTTATATCTGAGTTTTTAAGTTTAAATGAAGTTAATGAATCATAATACATGCTAAAATTGAGATGTCATGGCTCAAATCAGATAGTTGCTTCATATATCATAAACAGTTAGAAGTTTAGGGGGTGTTTGGCTTTGCTGTGTGTTATGTGTTCAAGATTACAATTGTTGTTGCATTTGGTCCCCTTAGCTCACAGTAGGTTAATCTAGGTCTAATTAAGTATAAAATCCAGTGTGTGCTTTTGTAAAAGTCAAAAAACCTTCAACCTCATTTTTCTTACTAACTGTGTAAGGTTTGGACATGCTTATCATGTCTTTTGTTGTATAAGTAGTTAAGTAAGCTTACTTCAGTTTCATTTTAGCCTAATTTAACTTATTTAGTCATATAAGATCATTAGAAAGTCATAAAAGTCAGCCTAGTAGTTAAAACCAAAAAGTCAAAGTTACTTAGATCTTAGAAAAGCCAAATCTTCCAGGAATTTTCCTTATTTTTGTGAGTTAAATTGGGACTTGAAATTTGTTGAGGTTAAAGTATTCCAGCTAAACTACAAAGTTTTATGCTTGGCTTAATTTTGTGATTTTTCTTGAAGTGTGTACACAAGCTTATTTGTGGCTGCAGGGCTAGGTATCTCCCCTGCACCAGGGCCCTTGGCTCATTTTCTTTGATCAATTGTGATCACTTCAGTGGACCCCTCCTCTAGACCTTTGGATTTTTGAGAGCTTATCAGCTCTAGTTTCATCACCTAGGCTTAGTTTGGGCTCTGGCTTATTTGGCATAGCTTATTTTGAACCAAACATTGTGACCTGTTTTCAGACTTTACATTGAGCCTTCAGTTTTGACCCAATTTTCAAAGGGTCACACAGAGCTCATAAATAAGCCATAAGCCTGGCTTATTGGCTTATTTTGAAGCTTGCCAACCCAGGACTATAGGTCTAGTTCCAAATTGGACTACCTTTCACCTCTGTGGACCCCACAGAGGTCCAAAAGACCCCATTTTGGCCTGCTTGGTTTTCAGAAATTTGGATTAGCTTAATTTTGCTCATTGGCTTATTCCATTGTGATTTTCAATTCATTATAGCTTATTTGTGTTACTCTCAGTACCCTTTGCTTATTTTGTTACCCTTTGATTCTGTCCATAGCTTATTTGGTTGCTTATTGTATATGCAAAATCCATTTTCATCCCATAAGCCAACTGTTGAGCTTATTTGCTTGCACAGAGCTTATCATTGAGCTTAAACAAAAGTCCTTTCATAAAAGTTGGTTACTTTGAGTAGTTAAACAGTTTGGTAAAAGAAAATTTAGAAAAAACAAAAAATAAATAAAGTGATAGCTTCTATTTAAGCTCTTTGGCTTATTTTTCTGCTTATTTATAAGCAATTCTCATTTTTAAATTTTTCTTAGGTTTCTTATAACTTAAAATATTTTAGGAATTTTTCCAGATTTTTCTCATTTGATTTAGTATTTTTTATAATTTAGTTTAATTTAAATTAATTAAATAATTAGTTTTAATTAATAATAAATGTTTAAAAAGTAAAAAAAATAGGTTTTCTGTTTTAAAATTAGTTTTATAATATTTTAGATTTTTCTAAATTTAATTTTCATTTTTCTAGTTAGTTTTCATAATTAATTAATAATTTGTATAATTTAGCTAATTAAAAAGTAATTAATAATTAGTAATTAATTAATAGTAATTAATTAAATAGTTGTAAAAATAATTTTAATTTTCTAAAATTTTCTTATAACATTAGGATTGTAAAAATATAATTTTCACATTCGTAGGACTTTATTTGCTCACGTTTCACTTTTTATTTTGCGCGTTCGCGTTTATTTTAAATTCAAACGTGCGTTTTAGGTTTAACTCACGTTTCTAGGTTATCTGATTATCAGTAATTGTTCCAATAGTGTTTCTAAGTTATTTTCATTCATAATCTCGTAGTATAATCATTCAAATCAAATTCCTGATCCTCCTGTTAAATCACCCGATCACTTAAAACGTTTTTAAATACAATTGCTTACCTCGCTGGGACATAACGACCCGGGAATACACTGTACTCCTTGGTTAGTTGGTGTTAGACGTTTGACTTGGTTGACCATCACCTGTTTAACTTAGTTGACCGTTTAGACTCAATCAATAAGCAAAGCACTTAAGAAGACAGAGACTAACTATACTGCTATGGAAAGCTAGTCCTAGCTTTAGTATTTGCAGCTAAAAGACTGCGCAGATACTTTCAAGCGCACCCAATAGCTGTAATTATAGACCAACCCATTAAACAAGTTATCTCTAAACCAGACGCACCAGGACGACTACAAAAGTGGAGTGTGTTATTAAGTGAGCATAACATCTCGTATAGACCGCGCATTGCAATCAAGGGGCATATATTAGCCGACTTCATTAGTGAGAAGCCAGATACCGATACTCCACCTTCAACAAGCAAGGTAGAAGTACAAGAACCATGGATTATATTCACAGATGGGTCCTCGTGCGTGGACGGATCAGGCGCAGGCCTCATTCTCACTAACCTAGACGGAATGGAATTCACTTACGCACTGCGTTTTGTATTAACAGCCACAAACAATGAGGCAAAATATGAAGCCCTACTTGCTAGACTACGCATTGCAACTCAAATGGGTGTACGCAACCTAGAGGCAAACGTAGATTCCCGGCTAGTAGCCAACCACGTACTAGGTGAATATGAGGCTAAAGAAGAAAACATGGTCCAATACTTTGAAAAAACCAAGTCTTTAATTCAGAATTTCGATAGGTTTACCATCAAACAAGTCCCTAGAGGGGAAAATAGGAAAGCTGACGCTCTTAGCAAGATCGCATCCACAAGCTTTGCACACTTATCAAAACAGGTATTGGTGGAAACACTAAATAATAAATCAATCTCGGAGATTGAAATATCCACTGTGATAGAGGAACAGCATCCTACGTGGATGACACCTATCATTGAGTTCATAAGCAAAGGGATCTTGCAACAAGAACAGAAGGACGCTCGTAGGGTACGGCGCACTGCGCAGAGATTTGAACTTCGAGATGGCATCCTATATCGATGTTCATTATTACAACCATGGCTCCGGTGCGTTGGACCTCTTCAGGCAGATTATGTACTCCAAGAGATTCACGCTGGTTCATGCAGTATGCACTCAGGACCACGGTCCGTCATGGCCTGCGCCCTGTGGTCAGGCTACTATTGGCCCACCATGCACCGCGATGCACGGGTTATGATAAAGAAGTGCAGCGATTGCCAAGTTCACAGACCAATCCCGCGCCGACCACAACAAGAGCTGACCCCCATCACCTCACCATGGCCATTTTATAAATGGGGCATCGACATTGTAGGCCCCTTTCCAGTTGCAGTGGTGGGGGGGGGGGGGGGGGGCTAAAATTCCTCATAGTGGCCATAGACTATTTCACCAAGTGGATTGAGGCAAAAGCAGTGGCAAGTATCACAGGTAACCAAGTCAAACGCTTCGTTTGGGACAACATTGTATGCCGCTTTGGCCTACCTGGAGAAATTATTTTGGACAACGGAAAACAATTCTGTGACAATCCGTTCAAAGACTGGTGCGAGCAATTAAACATTACACAACACTTTGCGTTAGTTAAACACCCGCAAAAAAATGGTTTGGTTGAACGCGCGAATCGCAGTCTCGACGAAGGAATCAAAGCGCGCCTTGACAAACATAAAGGAAGATGGGTGGATGAGTTGTCACATTTCTTATGGGCGCACCGCACGACATTAAAAACTAGCACTGGCGATACACCATTCTCTCTTGTCTATGGGACAGAAGCTGTCATACCAGCCGAGATTGGAATGCCAACTATCCGTACGGCGGAAATCAATGTTACAACAAATGATGATGAGCGGCGCATAGACTTGGATCTGTTGGAAGAAAGGCGCGAACGCGCAGCCATACGTGAAGCAAAGGTAAGTCAAAGATGAAGAAGTATTATGATGCAAAAGTCAGAAACACTTCTTTCAGGCCAGGAGACTTCGTATACCGCGCCAATGATGCAAGCCACACAGAAGACACGGGCAAGCTTGGACCCAAATGGGAAGGACCCTACGAGGTCACAGAAGCACTAGGCAACGACGCATACAAGCTGCGTAACATGGAAGGCCATGAGCTAGCACGCACTTGGAATATCTGCAATCTCAAGAGATGCTATATTTACGGCCCGCGCACGGACAACTCTGCACTTTAGTACGTGCCTAATAAATGTCCGTGTATTTGAATTTTCTTTTTTAGGAAATTGTCTTTTATTTTCAAAAACTTGCAATTATTAATAAAACGTTGTGGTTTCTAGCTAATTCCATAACACATTTAACTCTATTGCTTACATTTTTTCTTATGTCTCAATATTGTTACTTTATATTTTGCCCACATGGCGTGCATGCACTTACTAAGACCTACGATGGCAGAAAGGATGAGTAAACCTACTAACTAACTCGTTGAGTAAGAGGGTTGCAAACCCATCAACACTGAATCACGCATCCTTGCTAAGCACCTTACTTTCAAGACGTTGAAGTAAGTTTAAATGCGCGTCCTACGAAGGATACGCAACATCACGTACACTGTACATGCTTAGCAATTTACGAGCCAAGACTTTTGGTCAATTGATATAATATTTGCAGCATGCTGCAAGTCCACTCATACACTTATGAATCTTTCCTTCACATATATTTATTAAGTTATGGATTTAATATATATTTTCCTACGTACGTTTTAATTTTGACTCTTAGCAAGTCTTTCACGAAAAGACATATATTCTAAGTACAAAATAATATAAACAAGACGAACAAAAAAGTTACATATTATTATTCATAAGAACCACGAGTTTGTACAAATTACATATACAAAAAATATCTACATGCTACGAGCATGTCTATGGCCTGAGCTACTAGCCGTAGACGCTAACTCCCCAGCCTCACTCAGCCTTCTCAGCAGGCTGCTATCCTCCTGAGATATTATCGGTACGCTGACAGGGATCCCATCAGACCTAGGGAGATAGGCCGCCCCAACACCGCAGAGAATAGCCTTCCCCTTCACGCCTTGCTTACGTGCTGATACGTGGGAATCGCACCAGGCTTTACCTCTCAAGGCATCTTGAGAAGCTTACAACCCCCACCAGGCAGTGTACCTGATCGTTGTAGTATAGTATAGTGACAAGTACCGGGGGATTGATCGTTCAACTAGGAATAGTGTCGCTAGGATTAGAAAACCTAAATACTAGTTCTAAAGATGAGGGATGATTACTTTTGTATTTTTATATTTTTTTTAGAAAGCAAGTAAAATTCTCGGGTTTGAAGGATTTGGGCGGAATTAGTTGATAGTCAACTAACCCAATACTAAAGATGCAATCAAAATAAAATACTAAAAATGAAAATAAACTAAATTAACTAAAGTTGTGAGCAATAAGTGGAGAAATTGTGTTTACTTAGATTTCACTACTCCCTAGATATCTTTTACACGTTAATTACTTATTATAGTTGCGTGGATGACGGATTGTATTCCTTAATACCATTCATGGGGTGGCGCACTTAATTCCCCAATCCTATGAGTGCCTACTTCACTCCTATGTAGAGCCGGCTAAGAATCTCCTAACATGGGATCATTAGAATTTACTCATGCATTAAATACAACCAATAAAGCCTAATGCACATCAGTTCATGTTTCCTAAGACGTTCAAGCATGTTACCATTTGGAGATCTGTCAGTTTTCTTAAGCCTAACATCGAAATAATTCATCTAATATAACCATAAACAAGTAATCAACACATAATTAACATCTAGGTTTCATTAGATCCAAGCAAACACAAGATAGATCTAGCCTAGCATGATTGAATTAAGACAAGAACAAGATATAGACAACCAACACATAGCCATAGTGATTGAATTAAAAGAATACTTATCTCAATTACACATGAAAGGGTTCAAGGGCTGAGAACCCTTGAAAAACCTGTAAAATTCGTACTAAGTTCGGCCTTAGGGTTTTTCCAAAACTTCTCTTTTTTATGAATGAAAATTAGAAAACTATATATAGGAAATTGAGGCTGACGGCGTCAAGACCAAATTGGTGACGCCGTCATCTCGCCGCCAAAATACTTCTCGGACTGCCTTGATCTACTTCTGACGCCGTCACGTTATAACATTTTCCAGGCCGTCACATATTTTACTCTTGACGCTCTTCCTTGTGACGCCTTCATTTCTGTACTGGGTCGTCATGAAAATTACTCTTGACGCCATCAGGATTTTACTCTTGACGCCGTCACCTACTGTTACCAGCTTGAAAAATTAAGTCTTTGGCGTTTTCTTCACTTTTATGCTCCAAAAAGTCCGAATTGCTTCCTTTTCCAGATTTCACTCCCAAAGTACCTAAAATCACAAAAGGAACGATTTAGGGCAATATTTGATTAAATAAATTCAATTCCGGGCTTAAATGACCCCCTAAAAACGATTCATCTTTCGCCTCATCATATACCCTTACACTTGAGATTTGCTTGTCCTCAAGCAAATGCGCTTTTATTCTAATCAAAATACAAGTTAGGGGTCATTTAACACTAATATAAAAGTAATTACAACAAATAATCGTTCCACTAAAGACCAATAGACAAGCACGGAGGTCATACACTAGCACCTCACAAATAGTGTTTAAATACTCACATCTCTCGGGTGTAATAAAGTATAAATTACAATATGGAAACGGAAGATATCTCTCACAACCTGTCATAGCAAAATAGATTACCATAGGCTTGGGAAAGGATCAAACCTCCACCACATGGCGTAAGCACCTAGGATAAACTATCAAAGAGGTCTTTTAAAGGGTTGTAACGTTAGGTGTAGGGATATGAAATACACGGTTTTGTTGGATATAGGCAGTCTTTACTAGTGGCGAGTTAACAATCTTGGTTAATTACATGTACAATATGGCATTGCTAAGCCAAGACTAGATTCGAATTAAGCTAATAAATGAAAAATAACAAAAATATAAAATGAACATAAAATAAAAAGGGATGGTAGTCCTTATGTTTTTTCTCTTTTCTTTTTTCTATTTTTTTTCTTTTTCTTGATTTTTCGATTTAAGAAAATCAAAACACTTGGAGCACTTTTAAGATTAACGCACATATGGGGGTAATATGATGTTCTTCCCCATTACTCCATAAAATAAGTACTTTACCCATGAGTCCCAATCGTCTCAAAACAATATGTACAAGGATATGACTCGACTTAGCAACCATGTAATCAATTAGATAGTTAACTTAGGGTTTAACAAATAACAATAATGCACTAAAAATGAGCGCATACACGAAAGGCTAAGGCGATTTGGGTGTACATTTAAGTGGGGTGTAACAAATTCTTCCTTTAAGTAAGATGCTTAAAGTTAGAAACGAAAAGATAGGCTCGGAGGGGTGTACTAGGGGTTTCGTGTACTAAAAATGAGTACAACGCTAAGGGTGTGGGAAAAATTAGTTGACTTAACTAGCCAAGTAATATAACTTAAATGGTCAAGTAATTATGATACGGGTTTAACACAAGGGTAATCCTAATGCCTCTTATCATGTAGTAAATCCTACCACACGAATGTAGTCTCACTAGCGGTCTCGGGATGCATCACTAACGCAAGTTCTAGAATCTAAATGCTACCGGTACACTCATAAGCGCTAATAGTAAATGCTTTTCCTATCAAATCTAAAGGTGAACCTCACATATTTGGGTGGAATTTTTTTTTGAATATACGGTTATGTGCTCGTCATACAATCTCCTATCCATGAGACGCTTGCTATGGCTAAAGTTTCACTCCTAAATGTTGTAAAAAATTTTAAATTTGGCGCTAAAATTACACTAACAAGTATTTCTCATAGTTTTATTACACATCTACTATCAAACAAACAAATTCAAGCGAAAGTGTATTTGTAAGGTATCATCATTTTACCCTCCCCTTACACTTAAGATGAACATTGTCCCCAATGTTCAAGTAAAGAATGTAAAAGTGAAAAAGTAAAAAGAATGAAATCAAATACTCCCCTGATTCGCTCGGTATGGATAATAAGGTGGCCAGGTTAGATCTTCCTCTAAGAAAATGAACAATCAAAGCTTCCCTTCGAGAATATAAATCATTTTCTTGTCATACATAACCTGTGAATCCTGAGAAAATAGACAAGACAACCTCGCATAAAATCGGCGGCAACCTACATAAGTTACTAAATCCTAGAAAACAAAATAAGATATAATGCTTGTGGAATGAAGTTTGCAGATTTTCTGGAGATTATAAAACTTAATAATTCACAAAAACCATAAGACTCCGTTACAAAAACAAAACCGGTAAAATTTCCAGATTTTTACACGTGACGCCGTCAAGAGTTAACTCGTGACGCCGTCAGAAGTGACCTGCAGAAATTCTTATGTTAAGTTTCCGGAAAATTTCTGGAAAAACTTGGTCCTACTTCCTGGAAAATCCTGCAAAACTTCATTATGACTCAATACAAGCATTTGACTCTAACAAATATGAATATACATGTTCATTTAATATTGTGGAGAATCATGATCGGTTTGTTTCTTAAAAACATATTTGGGGTTTCCCCTTACACTTATCTTTTTGCAAAAATACTTTTAGGTGGAGTTAAGACTAGGCCAAAACAACAAAGTAAAGTATTTCCACTATTTAATTGAGAAACATGATCTACCAACAATAAAAATAAAGCATGCATACGGAAGCAAATAACAAACAATCAAAATAAAAATCACACAAAACCATGGGTTGCCTCCCAAGAAGCGCTTTTCTTTATTTACGAGTCTTGTAGCAAGACTCAAGGTCATGGGTTACGTTTTCCTTTCCCACTTTTGTGCTAACTCAAAACATCTAACCCAATTCTCATCACGCTTGTATTCCGGGCCTAAATTCATGCAACCCGAATAGTATGTTCTCCTCTTCTCATAATGGGCTTCATCAGTAATTCCATCTTCCTTAACCTCATAGGGTCGAATTTCATCAACTTGTAGATTTTTTATGCCCTTTAATTCTTGTTGGGAATTCTGTGAAGTAAGAATTCTGCTGCTGTTTCTGCTGAAGAGTTGGTTTCTGCTGAAGCAGTGTATCTGCTGAAGACTAGTTTCAGCATTATCAGTTTCTACGGATATAGTATTTCCGTATTTTATGTAATGCAGTTTGGATATGCATGAGTTTATTTAGGAAGTGATAATGCATATCTTTTAGAAGTTTTAGAATATACGTTTCTTGTGAAACGGTTTAGGGTTCCTTGTGTATAAAAGGAACACATGATTATGTATTGAATAACGTTTTAGAAAACACTCTTGTTATTATTAAAAGATCTATAGAGGATCAAGAGTTCTTAGTATCAAGCTTGTGTTTTGTTTCCGCTTTAAAAATACAAGTTACATAGATTGTCTATTAGTGTGTTATTGATTACAGTGACATAACTAACGATTCTAGAGTGCTCAAGAAGATCTATCAAGGTCTAATAAGTTCAACAAGTGGTATCAGAGCCTCGAGAGAGTCTCTGTCATACTAAGAAACATAAATCTTACACCTTAAGTATCCAAACAAATCAACAACCATGCCTGGATCTGATGATGATGTTGATACAACCCAAAACATTAACACCACTTCTCTTCAACAACTCAACCTCTCCAACAGTAATGCTAAGTTTCCATACTTGAAGAATGCTGATGAATATCATTTGTGGTCCATGAAGATGCAGAACTGGATCACTAACATAGATTGGAATCTATAGGAGGTTGTCAAAAAGGGGAATAGTCTGAAGAAGCATATTACTGATGCCGATGGAGTTGTTACTATTGTAGGTCCCAAAACTGCTGAAGAGATTCTGGCTGTGCAAAGGGAGAGTAAAGTAAGAACAATTCTGCTCCAAGCTATACCAGATGACCACATGGGTGACTTCCACTTTATGGAGGATGCCAAGGACATTTGGATGGCTATAAAAGCGAGATTTGGTGGGAATGATGAATCAAGAAGGTTGCAGAAGTCTATGCTGAAGCAAAAGTTCCAAGAATTTCAGATATCTGAAGAAGAGGGAATTCATAAGGGTTATGATAGGTTTCATCGAATCTTAAGTCAACTTAATCAGTTGAAGGCAAGACCTGAAAACGAGGACTGCAATGCTAAGTTTTTGAGATCTTTGCCACCATCTTGGTTGCAAGTCAGTATTGCTCTCAAAACAAAGGGTGGATTGGACTTTAATGTCTTTTGATGACCTCTACAACAAGCTCAAATCTCTTGAGCCTGATGTTAGAAGTCCCATACGTCCATCCACTCATTCTGCATTTGTTGGGGCATCTACAAAAACTGTGCAACAAGCTTCAAGCTCTTATTCATCAGGAGCATCTTCTCAAACCCATACTCAATCTGCTCCTAAATCAAAATCCAGTAGTGTGTTAGAAGATATTATTCATTCATTTGTGGTTGAATATGAACATCAGCAGTTTCTTGCTTATGAGGATTTTGAACAGGTGGATCCATTGGAAATGGAGGAGATGCACTTGAAATGGGAGCTTGCAATGATCTCCATGAACATTAAGAGGTTTGAAGCCAAGTCTGGAAGGAAGTTTGGTTTTAATGGAAGAGAGGCAGCAAGGTTTGATAGAAGGAAGGTTAAATGCTACACTTGTGGTCAAGTGGGACATTTTTCAAGAGAATGCAAGGAGAGAAAGGCTGGAGATGAAGTTAGATATGGCTCTTATCCAGTGGAAGAAGGGAATACCAAGACTGTACCTTCAAAAGCTATGGTGACTCTGGATCACCAAATTGATTGGGCTGAACATGAACCTGCTGGAGAGGAAGCTTCTACTTCTTCACAAGTGAATCTGCTGGCATACTCACCTTCAGAGGACAAGAAGGAGCAAGTTTCCCTGCTGGGAATTTCTCAGGTACACAACTGTGTGTTTGGATGTAGTGTAAGATACAATGAGCTTAAAAAGGAGTTTGATGAATTGAAACCAAAGTACAATGAGTGTTATATAGAGGTAGAGTCTTATAAAATGGCTTTAAAAACTATAGAAAAACAAAAAGTATGGTTTCAAAAGAATCAAGTTAAGTATGATGAAAAAATAAGAGTTCTAGAAAGTGATTTAGAAGTTGCTAAGATAGACTTAAAACGTACTGAAAAAGAGAAGTCTGATCTAGAAAAGGAAAAACAAGAATTACAAGTTAAGTTAGACAAAGAGATAGCTAGAAATAAACAATGGTTAATATCAGGTGATAATCTAGCTAGGGAACTTTATGGTAGTCAGGCTGTGAACTCTAAAATAGGTTTGGGATTTCAAAAATATGTTGGTTTAGAGGCTAAGAATGACCTAGGTAAATCCACACCTGCAGGTTTAGCTAACTTTGTCAAAGAAGGTAACTTACATGCTGTCCCTGGACCTATAAGAGGGGAACATATGCCTATTGACCTATCCATACCTAGTGACTTTGATGGATCACACCATCTCTATGGCAAAAAGTCAACTGACTTGCCAGACCCTATTATGAAATCTACTGACTTTGTCTCATGTTGTGACAGTGACAAGTCTTCTGATGAAGGGTCTACCTCATTTGCTAGCTGTGATTCAAGTGAGAAGTCTGACCTGCCCAAGACCATTCCCAAGACCACACCAAAGACATCACCCAAGACTCCCCACAAGCCTTCTAGAGTTGTTGCTGATAACAAGACAGTTTCTACTGAAGACTTGTTTTTAAATTCTTTGCACAATAATACTTTTGGTTATGTTAAAAACAATTCTGTTTATCATGGTGATTTGAATACTTTTTCATGTTATGGAACTTCTTTTGGTTTAAATAAATCTTCTAAAAAGAAGAAGTGTTTTATGTGTGGAAATAAATATCACTTGATTAAGGATTGTACATTTCATGAGCAAAGAATGGGTGAATGTGTTAGTCAAAGGAAACCTAGGCAAATGTGGAAGAATGTTAGTGAAATACCCTCTTTTAATCCACATCAGCAGAAACCCAATTCTGCTGAATCACATACTTCATGGAGAAGAACCAGTACTAGACCATATGTTCGACCCACTAGTTCTTTCTTTTCTAATGGTTATTGGCCTAATTACTTTGACTCAATGTATTATGGTGGTGGGAAATGGAATACTGCAGTGAAACCCTCAGCAGGTTGTTCTTGGACAAAGAAGGGACCTAATATGCATTACAGGCCCAAGAACAATGGTGGATCTAAAACATCTACATGGCCTATCACTAATGATCCACAAGGCAGGCTCAAGTCAGCAATGACTTGAGTCTCCAATGTGTACTAATTTTGTATATTTTTGTTGTTATTGTAGGAACATCCATTGAAAAGTACAGAAGTAGGTATTGTTGATAGTGGTTGTTCTAGAAGTATGTCAGGGAACAAAGACAAGATGCATGACTTTGAGCCCATAGAAGGAGGAGGCACTGTAACCTTTGGTGGTGGAGATGGCAAAATTACAGGGAAAGGAACAATTAAGACACCCTTGTTAGACTTTGAAAATGTTTATTATGTGAAGGAACTGGAGCATTTTAATCTATTCTTTGTATCACAAATTTGTGACACTAAGAATAAGGTTTTCTTCTCTGAAGATGAGTGTCTTGTACTTTCCAAGGACTTCAAACTTCCAGAATACACAACTGTTTTGCTGAGAGTTCCTAGAACCTTCAACTTGTACACTTTCAATCTGAATGATGTCAAGCCAGAAGGTGATCTAACATGTTTGGTGGCCAAAGCTTCCCTGGATGAATCTACCAAATGGCATAGGAGAATGGCTCATGTGAATTACAAGACTATAAACAAGTTGTCTAAACTTGGTCTTGTTCAGGGCCTTCCTTCTAAACTCTTTACCAATGAACATAATTGTATTGCTTGCAACAAGGGAAAGAAACACAGAGCCTCTTACAAAGCAGTCAAAGCTGTGAGCACCATTTCTGAACCACTTCAGTTGCTACACATGGATCTCTTTGGTCCAACTCCTATCAGAAGTATTGATCACAAGTACTTCTGCCTGGTTATCACAGATGATTATAGCAGGTTTTGCTGGGTATTCTTTCTAAAAACTAAAGATGAAACAACTCCTATTTTGAAAGAATTCATTATCTTAGTTGAAAACCAGCTAAATAAAAAGGTTAAAGGAATTAGGTGTGACAATGGGACAGAATTCAAAAATGTTGTATTCATAGAATTCTGTAAGTCTAAGGGGATTAGAAGGAACTATAGTACTCCAAGGACCCCACAACAAAATGGTGTTGCTGAAAGGAAAAATAGAACCCTCATTGAGGCAGCAAGATCAATGCTTGCAGACTCTAAACTACCCACAATGTTTTGGACTGAAGCAGTAAGTACTGCTTGCTATGTCTTGAACAGGGTATCCATTACTAGACCTCATGTCAAGACACCTTATGAACTTCTCACTGGGAAATTTCCAGACATACATTACCTTAAACCTTTTGGATGAAAAGTTACCATTTTGAATACTGCTGATATACTGGGTAAATTTGATGGGAAAGCTGATGAGGGGTACATTGTGGGCTATTCAGCTCATAGCAAGGCCTATAGGGTTTATAATCTGAATGCCAAAAAGATAGAAGAGACCCTTAATCTAAGATTTCTTGAAGATCAGCCTAATATTCAGGGACAAGGCCATTCTTGGTATTTTGACCTAGATTATTTGACTGACTATTTGGGTTATACTAGGCATGCTTCTAATCCTAATGCAAGTACCACAGATCCAAACTCTAACCCTGCAGGTTCCATGGATGATGACTCAGACTGTGAATCTGAGCCAGAATAGAATACTATTGTTGTACCATCTTTTCCACCTAACCATTTTGTAGGTAATCACTCTGCTGCTGAACAAGATGATGAGTCACATTATGAAGAGGATCTTGCAAGACTGAAGAAGCAAGAACATGCTGCTACTAAGGAAGCTCAGAAACTTCATGAAAAGGTTACACAAGAGACTGAAGCTATCCTACATCAATCAGCACAAGCAGTCAGTGGAAACAAGGATACTGCTGATGATTCTGCTGAAGGCACACCTATTCCCACTGATAAGGTCACAGATGCTGATTCTACTGATGCTCAATCTCCCATCTCTACTGAAGTCTCTACAGACTTTGATAATCCCTTTACAAGATTTCCAAGTCCTTCTGATCTTGGAAATTATCAGCCAAAGCCTGGCTTGTTTCACTCAACTTCTTATGATACTGAGTTTGGGCCTACAGTCAACAACCTTGATGCCAAAATTGATGTTCCACCTACAACAACTAAAAGGATTCATAATGCTCATCCCCTATCAAAGATTATTGGAGATCCTAAAGACCCTGTTAGAACTATAAGCACTGTAAAGAATACAAAATATGGTGAAGTTGCTTTCATCTCTTATGTCTACAATCAAAAGAGGAACAATCACACAGACTTCAAACATTGTCTGTTTGCATGCTTTCTTTCTCAGATAGAACCAACTAGTGTTCCTCAAGCACTGGCTGATTCAAGTTGGCTTGAGGCAATGCAAGAAGAGATGCTGCAATTTAAGAATCAGCAGGTTTGGATTTTGGTTCCTCTTCCTGATGGTAAATATGCCATTGGGACAAAATGGATTCTGAAGAATAAAAGAGATGCAAGGGGTATTGTGGTGAAGAACAAAGCAAGACTAGTGGCTCAAGGGTTTAGACAAGAGGAAGGCATTGACTATGATGAGGTCTTTGCACCAGTGGCAAGAGTTGAAGCTATAAGGATATTTTTGGCCTATGCCTCTTATATGGGCTTTATGGTTTATCAAATAGATGTTTAAAGGTGCTTTCTTATATGGTGAGATTGAAGAGGAGGTTTATGTGACTCAACCCAAGGGATTTGAAGACCCTGATCATCTTGAGTATGTGTACAAGGTTGTCAAAGCTCTCTATGGACTTCATCAAGCTCCCAGAGCTTGGTATGCTAGACTTTCCACATTTCTGCTGAAGAATGGCTACAGAAGAGGTGCCATTGACAAGACTTTATTTCTCAAGAAAGATTCTAGGGATATTATTCTTGTACAGGTGTATGTGGATGATATTATCTTTGGTTCAACCAAAGAAGCATGGTGTAGAGAGTTTGAGGATCTGATGAAGGGAGAATTTCAAATGAGTGCCATGGGAGAACTCACTTTCTTTCTGGGTTTATAGGTTCAGCAGAAACCTGATGGTATTTTCATACATCAGGAGAAATATGTAAAAGATATGTTGTCCAAGTTTGCTATGGAGAATGTCAGGACTGCCACTACTCCCTATGAGGCTCCCAAACCAAAGAACAATATTGATCTTGATCTCTCTGTAAATGTTCATTTATACAGGTCAATGATTGGTTCCTTGATGTATTTAACTGCCTCAAGACCTGATATTACATCTGCTGTGAGTGCATGTTCAAGGCACCAAGTCACTCCACGTACATCTCATATGAATGCTGTCAAAAAGATTTTTAAGTACCTAAAAGGCCAACCCAAATTAGGTCTTTGGTATCCCAAAGAGTTTCCATTTCAGCTAGCAGCTTATAGTGATAGTGACTATGCTGGTGCAAATTTGGATAGAAGATCCACAACTGGAGGTTGCCAATTCCTTGGAAGAAGACTGATTTCTTGGCAATGCAAGAAACAGACCATTGTTGCTACCTCTACTACTGAAGCAGAGTATGTTGCTGCTGCAAATTGTTGTGGACAGGTTCTATGGATTCAGAATCAATTGCTGGATTATGGGTATAACTTTATGAATACTACCATTTTCATTGACAATCAAAGTACCATTTGTATTGTTAAAAATCCAGTTTTTCATAATAGAACCAAACACATTAAAATCAGGCACCACTTTATAAGGGATGCTTATGAAAAACATTTGGTTAAAGTGGTCAAAATTTACACAGATGAAAATGTGGCAGATTTGTTAACCAAAGCATTTAATGGACCAAGGTTTCAATATTTAGTGGTCCATATTGGAATGCTTAACCCTTAACTGCAAAGTTTAAGGGGAGGCATAAGCCTCAGGGGAGGCATATGCCTCAGGGGAGGATAATGAGTGTAAACTTTGTAAATTTGTATATGTTGTATAATTTTTGAGTTTTAACACTAACCCACTAACAGTTTTGCAAGTTGTTTGGTGTATTTGCTTGTTTTATGTCTATTTTGCAAATGGTCTGAGAATGTAAGTTTCATGTTAAAGTCACCAAGAGCAGAAGTCAAAGGAATGTGGTCAAAAATGCTGAACATGGTTTCTACTGATAAGTCGATTATGCTGAAGGTCTTACACAGTTGATAAATTAAGAAGATCTTTTCATTCATTCAAAGAAACACATTACAGCTTACATTCAAAGTTACAACTGAATTACAATGACCATTCCTAAACATTTGACTAATTAAGTACTACTAGCTTCTATCACTTATTACAAAATACTTGAGGCTATGACAAGTACAATGATGAAGCTGAAGATGAAAATGGAAAAAGAAGAGAAGGAAGACTGTGAAGATGCTCATGAACCAAAGTCAAGAAAATACTCAAGAACTTTGTTCCATGGCAACATTCCTCAATCATCTACTTCAGCTTCTCCTTTCCCTTACGTATGATCTCAGCCCTCTTGCTCTGTCCAATATGTTCTTGATATGGAAGACCAAGTCCTAGAGCAGGAAGATCCAACACCAAATTTTGTGATGTTGGAAGAGATGGATCCCTCTTACTTGATCTTGGTTGGGATCTCTCTGGTGTGGAATGAGGAAGAAAGGTTGGATCTTCATTTTCTTCCTCTGAAGAGTCGTCATCAGAGGTATAGATGAAGGGAGAGACAAGCTCTCTCTCAGCAGGAATGGGTACATTGCTTGGTTCACCCTTCCTATGAGCATTCCATTGTCTTTCTTGTGCATCCCATCGTTTCTCCAGTTCTCTTTCATAATCAGAACCATCAAGATCCCATGGATAGGGTGGTAAATCTTCTTCAGATGATGGAGAAGTGGAATTTTGATTTGTGGTCTCTGGGTTTGTTGACATGGTTTTGGTGGAGAATTGGGTTTTAATTAGGAACTTAGGGTTTGAAAGATGATTTGGGGTAAATTGGTGACTGAGATGTGATTTGGGGGTGATTAAATAAGCCAAGTTTAGGCGTTACGATAATTAATGCGAGTTGGGTGGCACAGTAAAACCAAGATATTGACCGCAGATATTTTTACTTTTGGTTGATTCTGCTGATGTTGACCATTCTTCAGCAGATTTGACTTTCATTTCTGCTGAAGGGTAAATTCAAAATTGGAAGTTTTTAAACTACTTATCAAACTTGGTCAATAATTTGTTCCGATAATTTTGACCATGATTGGGGAACTTCCAAATTTAACCCATTTTGCATATCTCTTCCTAAACAAAATTATTCGCTTATCACTCCATTTAAACCCATTATTCTCTGAGTAATTCATAACCATCTCACCCAAGTTCATTCAAATGGCTCAACTAGAATTGAGGGGCGACCATAACAAATATGCTATTCTGAAAAAGGCAAAGGGACATGAAGAATTCGATTTAATGGTGGAATTTCTACAAAGGTCAAAGATTCACTATGCTTTGACACATAATCCCAATCTGGTTTGTGAATCCTTGGTGAAGCAATTTTGGGCATCTGCTACTAAGAGGTCGGATACAGAAATTGTGGCTGAGATTGATGGTGTGGAGTACGTGGTGACAGAAGGATTGATTAGGACAAAGCTTCAGTTGGATGATGAGAATGGTGTGTATCATTCCAACACTGCAGAGATTCTTGCTGGGCTAAGGGAAGCTGGATATCAAAGTACTGATACATCCAAGTGGCACAAGAATCAATGTTGTCCTAAGTGGAGGTATTTGGTGCATCTGCTGCTTCAATGTTTAAGCAACAAGTGTGGTGGATGGAACCAATTCTCTCTGCAATTGGGTTGTGGCATTGTTTGTCTTTCTAAGGGTCAAACTTATAATTTTTCTAAGTTTATCTTTGATAATATGCTAGAAAACATTGATAAACAACAACATAAGTTTTTAATGTACCCTAGGTTTTTACAAATGATTTTAGACATAACCACTGAAGATAGAACCCATGTGCCTATTAAAAGTCTTGGTTCTAAGTTGTTTTCCTCCATGAAAACTAATTATACTAGGGAACATCACCCAATGTTAGAAGCTATGTTGCCACATGGCAATGTAGTTGAGGTTGATGATGCTGGTAATGTGCCTGCTCCTAATGCTGCTGATGATGGTAATCCATCATCTTCTGGTGTTGTCGCTGATGGTAATCCTTCAGTGGTAATGGAGGAAGAGCCAGCTACAACTGCTGAACCATTACCTGATTCTGCTGACTTACCACCACCTACCCCTGTACATATGTCACCTAGTCCTACCATTTCACCAGCTCAGGATGCTCCAGCTGAGCAAATTCATGAGTTTGAAGATAACTTTCAGCCTCATGAACCTAAGATCACTAGAATGCATACACCTAGTCCTATGAGAGAGCCAGGTTATGAAGGCTTTCCTAATGTTGTAAATGAGTCTGTTTCTCCTTCAGGGTTCAATGAAGCTCATCTTACCACTGAGCAATCAGCTGGTAGAGCAGAGGACCCAATTACTCTCACTTTTGTATATGATTCTCTTAACAGGTACATGAAAATGACTGAAGATCTCCAAAAGGAACTTGCTGAGACCAAGACTACTCTTGGTAATGAAATTAAAAGTTTGAAAAGCAAGGTTCAAGTTTTGGAGGCACAGCTGAGTCAGCAGAAGCAAAGTAAGGATGGATTGGATTCTACTGAAGTTGCTAAGGAAGCAAATTTGGATTCACTTGAGATTCTAGCTGAAGTTGCTAGACAGTCTCATGTTGTTCCTCCTAAAGTTGCTGAAGTACCTCAATCTAAACCAAAAATCTTATATGGTAGAAGAAGAAGTACAAGACAGTATTTGGCAAGGAAAGCTGCTGAAACTTCAAAAGTGTCTGGTGGTAATGATGATGTGCTCATGACTGAAGCTGTAGATATACTTCAGGAGAAGCAATCACTAAGTGGTGTTGCTGCTGACAAATCTGTTGATCAAGGGAATACATCAGGAGAAGTATATTTTGTAGCAGGGAAAGAGTATATGAGTTCCCCTGTTCATCTTTCATCTGAAAATCCACAAGTTTCTCCTGATAAAGAGGTTCAAGTAGTAAATGATGATCCTATGGCAGATGTGAATGTTTCTCATGATGATATTGCTGCAGATAATGTTCCTAATGATGATTTAGATGAGCTTGTTCCAGCTGAAGACAGAGCTGGATAAGAAAAACTATTCCAAGACTGGGAAGATTATAAAAAGAGTGCTAATATGGCTGAGGAACAGCAAGCCAAGTTTGATGCAGAATTGGATACAATCATTCAAAGATATGTTTCTACATTACCCATTGAAAGACAAAGGGAATTGGATGCAGATGTTCTAGAATTTGATGAGTCAGATTGGCAGCAGATTGGAAAACAAATGCTTGATAATCCTGATGTAGCTGCAGATATTATTGGTAAAAGGGTAGAGGAGAAAGACTATGCTTCTGAAATTGTGAAAGTGCTAAAGATGAGGAAGAAGGTAGCAGATGAGTTAAAAGCTAAAGCTAAAAGAAATAAACCTATGACTCAAGCACAGCACAGGGATTATATGAGAACATATGTGAAAAGTCAAAGTAGCTCATTATTTAATACTGCTTGGTCTAAAACAAAAGTGTGGGGACTTCCATATGACAAACTGGTTGAGATTTATAACAGAATCAAGACTAGAAATGAAAAAGCTGGAATGGGTGCTTCCAAGAATATTCCTCTCCTCAATGCTGATGCTGTTTCATCTGTTAATATTCCTATTGTTGTTGAAAAGGTATCTTTACCTGATCCTTTTTCTGATGTACCACATCCTGCTGCTTCCTCTTATGTGGATAAAGTTAAAGCAAAAGTGATGACATCAGATCCTCCAACTAGAAAGAGAACTAGGAGACAATTGGAGCAGGAAAGATTGGGTGAAGAGACTGCTAGGAGGTTGACTGAGGAACAAGAAGCTGAACAAGAAGCTGAGCTTGCAAGATTTCATGAACTGAAGGTAAGAGAAGTTGAAATTCAAGCTGCTAGAAACAAACAAATAAGGAAGGCTATGGATAAACAATATGCCTCTGCTGCACTTGAATCTTCTCAAGATTCTACTGATGAACAATTGGATACTCCATCAGTGGAAACTGATGCTGCAGAAGGTGATTCTGCTGAAGCTGAAGTTCATGATGCTATTTATGTTCCTGGAAGAAGAGGCAAGAGAATGGCCAAAGTAAGATCTTCACATTCAAAACAAAGTCTAATCAATGTGAATGCTTCTGATGCTTCATTTATAAGGGAAGGATCCTCTGATGACTGGCCTGAAGGAACTAGAGATGTTTTGGTTCACTGGGAGTTAAGTAAAAATGGTCAAGTTAATACCATTTAAAGAATGGATAAAACTTTCATATCCTTTACATTTCTTCAACAGATTCTCCATCTTGTGGATCATCAGGATTTGGTCACTCTATATGAGTTAGTTATTAAGTATTATGCAACTCATACTCCTGAAGGGTCTGGATTGTATTTGTTGGGTGATCTTCAAGTGTTGTTTGATTCTTCTACTCCCACTGGTGCAAGCTATGATATATGGAAGAACAATCAGAGATGGAAAGTTCAGAGTTGGAAGTTCTATCCTATGCCTTATGTTCATGTGTTGGAAACTACAACTTGTCTTAGGCTTATCATGGATCTTACCAAAAGATATCCTCTGAAAGTGTCTCTGATGGAGAAAATGCTACAACAAAAGTTGGAGATTCCTCCTGATCTAGTTGGGAATGCAAGGTTGTTTGCAGAATCTTTGGTGAAGGTCTACAAACAAAGGATTAAGACTTCCAGAGCAGCATCTGATTAGGGATATCATGTTGTATATTTGTTTTTAATTTTTATTAGTAAAAAAAAAAAAAAAAAAAAAAAAAAAAGAAAAAAAAACTAACATTTTGTTGTATAGTATTGTATCTATTGTCTGCAGGTTTGGTTATCAACTTAACTGATGTTGACTATTTCATCATAAAGTTGGCTAGTCCAAAGGGTACAGCTTTGGTAAAGATACATCAAATCTGTAAAGATACATCCAAAGGGTACACCATAGGGTTTTCAACTCACCCATGCTTTATTGCTGAGTAGTTGAAATGGTTGTCAATTGACCATGGATTTTTCCTTTATGGATTCTGAATAATTGGCTAGCCCACATGTATATGGCTTGTGGTAAAGGTAGTGGAAAACCATATTTGGTAATCAGTTAACCAAGATGATTTTCATCAAAATAATTAGCTAGTCCTGAGCAAACGGCTACAGGTAAAGACATCTCAAATCCGTTTATAGCTGATGATTTACTAAAAATCATGTGGTTATCAGTGTACCTTAGAACACTTGGCTACTCCAGTAGTGATGGCTATTGGTAAAGAGACATCAAATCCATTATTTTCAATGATTCACCTCTCACAGGAGTTAACACACCTGGAAGTGATGAGAATAGTATGAAACTAATTTGTTTTGATGTACCTTATGTCATTTGTTGCTGCAAAGAATGGAGATTTCAAGTACTTGCTGATCATAGAGATTCTGCTGAAGATGATTCTTTGCTGGTGTTATCTTATTACAATCCTCTTGGTATGTTATTTTGAAGATCTATCAAGAATCTTGAACTTAACCAGGTCAAATTCAAGATTAGGGGAGGATTGTTGGGAATTCTGTGAAGTAAGAATTCTGCTGCTGTTTCTGCTGAAGGTTCCTGCTGAAGAGTTGGTTTCTGCTGAAGTAGTGTATCTGCTGAAGACTAGTTTCAGCATTATTAGTTTATGCGGATATAGTATTTCCGTATTTTATGTAATGTAGTTTGGATATGCATGAGTTTATTTAGGAAGTGATAATGCATATCTTTTAGAAGTTTTAGAATATACGTTTCTTGTGAAACGGTTTAGGGTTCCTTGTGTATAAAAGGAACACATGATTATGTATTGAATAACGTTTTAGAAAACACTCTTATTATTATTAAAAGATCCATAGAGGATCAAGAGTTCTTAGTATCAAGCTTGTGTTTTGTTTCTGCTTTAAAAATACAAGTTACAGAGATTGTCTATTAGTGTGTTATTGATTACAGTGACATAACTAACGATTCTAGAGTGCTCAAGAAGATCTATCAAGGTCTAATAAGTTCAACAATTCTTCCTTCATGCGAGGCATCATGAAAGTGACCTTCTCTACCCCATCAGTAAACTGAGCTATCCCCTTCTCATGGTCATGATACATCTTAGTCTTCTCAACAAAAGGTTGTCCTAAAACTACTTCTCCAAGGTGTGGATCAATAATGCCTCTAACATCTTCTAGGATTACAAAGTCGCATTGATATGTAAAATTTCCTAGAAAGATGTGTACCCCTTTAACTCTCCTGACAAAGTTACATAGCCTATTAGAATTGTAAGGGTCTTTTCTAGGGCTTAAGCTTTCGTTCATTATCCAATTGTAATAGAGCCTAGACATGATATTCATGGGTTCTTTTAAGTCAATGTATGTATGCTCTCTAGACATGTACCCAATCATGCAAGGAATTTTTATGTTCTTGAAGTTATGCCTCCTAATCCATGGTGTCTTTCTATATTTTGAGGGGCAAGGATGTTGTAAAAGGAACCTATGGTAACTCAATTCATCCGGGGTTGGAGCGAAGTCTGTAAACTCAATTTTCATTTGGAGAGGCTAAATGAATTTCTTAAATGTGTTAGCTTCTCTCTTTCTTCTTTTATGCGCAATAAGCCTCTTGCTAATTTCTAAACGACGACTCTCTAATTCCATAAAGACCAAACTAGTACAAACAAAAACACGAAGAAATAAGATAGATTAAAGAAAACCTAAAAAATAAAATCTTACTAGAAAGGAATCTAGCAAGTAGATCTAATAAAAAGAGATTCTAACCTAGACAATAACTATTCCCCGGCAACGGCGCCAAAAACTTGATACGTGGGAATCGCACCAGGCTTTACCTCTCAAGGGATCTTGAGAAGCTTACAACCCCCACCAGGCAGTGTACCTGATCGTTGTAGTATAGTATAGTGACAAGTACCGGGGGATTAATCGTTCAGCTAGGAATAGTGTCGCTAGGATTAGAAAACCTAAATACTAGTTCTAAAGATGAGGGATGATTATTTTTGTATTTTTATATTTTTTTTAGAAAGCAAGTAAAAATCTCGGGTTTGAAGGATTTGGGCGAAATTAGTTGCTAGTCAACTAACCCAATACTAAAGATACAATCAAAATAAAATACTAAAAATGAAAATAAACTAAATTAACTAAAGTTGTGAGCAATAAGTGGAGAAATTGTGTTTACATAGATTTCACTACTCCCTAGATATCTTTTACACGTTAATTACTTGTTATAGTTGCGTGGATGACGGATTGTATTCCTTAATACCATTCATGGGGTGACGCATATTCCCCAATCCTATGAGTGCCTACTTCACTCCTATGTCGAGCCGGCTTAGAAGCTCCTAACATGGGATCATTAGAATTTACTCATGCATTAAATACAACCAATAAAACCTAGTGCACGTCAGTTCATGTTTCCTAAGACGTTCAAGCATGTTACCATTTGGAGATCTGCCAGTTTTCTTAAGCCTAACATTGAAATCATTCATCCAATACAACCATAAACAAGTAATCAACACATAATTAACATCTAGGTTTCATTAGATCCAAGCAAACACAAGATAGATCTAGCCTAGCATGATGGAATTAAGACAAGAACAAGATATAGACAATCAATACATAGACATATTGATTGAATTAAAAGAATACTTATCTCAATTACACATGAAAGGGTTCAAGGGCTGAGAACCCTTGAAAAACCTGTAAAATTCGTACTAAGTTCGGCCTTAAGGTTTCTCCAAAACTTCTCTTTTTTATGAATGAAAATTAGAAAACTATATATAGGAAATTGAGGCTGACGGCGTCAAGACCAAATTGGTGACGCTGTCATCTCGCCGCCAAAATACTTCTCGGACTGCCTTGATCTACTTCTGACGCCGTCATGTTATAATATTTTCCAGGCCGTCACGTATTTTACTCTTGACGCTCTTCCTTGTGACGCCTTCATTTCTATACTGGGTCGTCATGAAAATTACTCTTGACGTCGTCAGGATTTTACTCTTGACGCCGTCACCTACTGTTCCCAGGTTGGAAAATTAAGTCTTTGGCGTTTTCTTCACTTTTATGCTCCAAAAACGTCCGAATTGCTTCCTTTTCCAGATTTCACTCCCAAAGTACCTAAAATCACAAAAGGAACAATTTAGGGCAATATTTGATCAAATAAATTCAATTCCGGGCTTAAATGACCCCCTAAAAATGGTTCATTTTTCGCCTCATCACGTGTAAGCCTTGTTTCATGCGCCTCTAAAGACTTCTTCAAAGAAATTTCCTTCTCGAGGGCAAAGGGATTGAGCATGTGGCGGGGACAAGCAAAGATAGGCACCTTCAGCTGCGACTCGTATGGCTTCAAAAAGAAGTCAGGCTTCGCCTCCGCATCCTCGGCTATGTGTCTGGCCAGAGTCAGACCCTGCATGATCACGCCGATTGGATAATCTTGATCACGCTCCAATCGGGCAATATGAGGAAAGTCAAAAACCTTCATCTTCTCTATGGCCTCCACAAGCTAATATAAAGCATCCGCCTTGTACCCAGGCACTTCTACAAGCGGCACCATCAGCATTTTGCTCTCATGAAGCTCTTCCATAGCCTGCGCCTTGCCACGCGCCATGGCGCACTCCACAACCTTCCCAAAGGCCTCCATGACCTCCTGGGACTCCAGCGTGCCCATGGCAGCTAAGCGCAGACCATGGCTGATCAACCACCTGTGAATATAACAATGCACGTGTTAGAAGATAACAAAAGAGCTACAAAAAAAAGAAAGAAGAAGAAGAAATAAATACCTGCGCTCAACAATAGAAGAAATTAGATGAGGATACAACTCCTCATCGTACTCTATACTCAACTTGCACAGCTTGCTCTCCTGTACCTTTAGAGCCTCCTCCACACGCTCACGGAATTCATCAAGGTAGGAAAAGTGCCTGACTCTGTTCTCTTGCAGGTACTTTAAACCCCAAGCGCATTTAGCCCAATGCTATTCAGCATCCGCGCGCTCGCGCTTCACCTCAACCATTAAAGACAGCTTCTCATCCGCGAGCCTCCTAGCATGTGCAGTTGTGGACTCTACATCCGCTCGCGCATCAGCCAACTGCGCCCTAAGCAGAGCAATCTCCTCATCCTTCTGTGCGAGGCTGCTGCTTTCACCAACATACCGAGCCTTGAGCTGAGTAACCAACTCAGCCTGACGCTCAGTAGCCGCACCCTACTCTTCCATCAGTTGCTGCACAGACATCTCCTCACGCACCCTCAACGGCTCCTCCACATGATCACGAGCCGCTTGGGGTGACACCAACCCCTCAACAAACACTGCATCACCCCCTGCAGCTTTGTCACTACACGCAAAAATAAAGGGTAGACATTGTGTGGCAAATAAGGAAAAAGAAAACAAATAATCAAACAATTGTTACTTACGAAGGAGGTACAGTCTCAGTGTTCTCATACGCAGCAAAGGATAATGACGTCTCCTTATTTGTGGACTCATCCACAATGATAGTATAACGTCTGCGCTTGGAGGTACCCTCACCACCATCATCAACAGCCTTGCGCTTCACACCATGGCGCTCCTCTTCAGAGTCAGTGTCAACCCTGAGAATCCCAACACTGTCAGATGACTCAGTGCGCACGCGCTCAGGAGCTGCCACCCCCTACGTAGGAACAGTCTGCACCGGTGTCGCATTCACAATAGGCTGTGTTGCATCAGAGGACTCTTCCTGCGCAGGCTCCAGAAGACGTCCAGCGGTAGCCTCCAAGAAAGGCAATTCACCCTCCCTCAGGGGGCGCACACCCACAGTCACCTGCGTGGGCTTTGTCAACCTCACCACGAAAAACAGATCCATCTCTGCGCAACACATGAACGCACAGAAGAGAACAAGTTAGTTGATAAAATTAAAATATACAAGAACGCTTACATTATCAACGCGAAGATAAGAAAGGACAAGCACCCACCCCGGCCGCTTCCATCCAAAAATGTTGGCACTTCATCACTTCCTCCGAAATAGTTGCGACTCATTCCCATATGAACCAGAAACTCCTCGGGATAGGAGTTGATTGGAATGCGGTTACCGTTAATGGTCTCCGCATCCTCCACGTTGTACGTACCGGGATCTGGGCGCTCATCCTTTGGAAGCGTCCCTTGAGTATAAAACCCAGAGAGCGTGGTGAATACCCTATCATCTATCCAGAAAAACTTTTCCCTCCAACCCCTAAGGGAGTCCACTTTTTCAGTGTAACACTGATAGCGCCCTGGGTGCTTCAAAAACGTAATCCACCCGTTCGACCACGTTATGTGGTAAAACGCGCGGAAGAGGTTGATAGTGGGATTTATCGCAAGTAAGCGACAATTTATTTCAAAATTTTTTATTTTCGCCGCACCTATACAGTGCAGCTGCGAAATACGCAGACGACAGAAATTGAGCACGTCGCTAAAAAATAAGGATATAGGCACGCGCTGGTTTGCAAACTCAAAAAAGCGCGTGTATACCCTATTTTCCCCTCAGGGAAGTCTGCGATACGTGCGTCTGAATCCGGTACTTTCGGATGCACCGCAAGAGGGATGAAGTAGTCGGAGGTGAACTGACGTAGTTCATCCTCGTCCATCTCATAACGGAACTCTTCTAATTGACGAACCATTTTTCCTAAGATGCGCACACGCAATTACCTTCGAAGATACTAGATTTTTCTTGAACAAAGATTTGTAATATGGAGTAAATGGTATTTTTTCACTGTGGTAACCACAGTGAAAATGGGAACCCTTTATATATGGTTTCCCCTTGCTTTGGATGAACGACACATGGATCCACTATCTCCATCGTGTGGTTGGCATACCAATAGGTACATGCACTTTTTCACATATCTCAAGGGATACGTGCGATATTTTGAGGCTAGATACATCGTATCCCCTTTTTTTGGCGGGAAATACTAGAATCTTCCCCGCCACGCTTGCCGCTAGCATCCGCGGTTAATACCTACGCATACTAGACTGGGGGGACATGATGGCGTATAGTCCATACTCGGGTCACAAACCCGATTAATGAACATTACTAAGACCCAAACCCACCACGAGTGGGCTATCATAATAATGATTGGGCTACCATACTAACGATTTGGGCTCACGAAAGCCCAAACCCAAAGTTATTTATGGTTTTTATATAGATATCTCTTATTTAAGGGATATATATCCAAACCGGATATATACCGAAGAGTGAGGTGCACGCATCCACTAAGGATTCCGTGCCTATATAAAGCATATCATAATTCTCGTTAAAGGTACGACTTACAACCCTAACTCTTCAACATAACCTTAAAAACCGATTACTTACTCTCACGACGGAGGATAATCGTGGGAGACAATCCCACGATAAGCCTAACGGTGTTTGTTTGTTTTCTTAGTGCCCAGTTCTCAAGCATTAAGATAAAATTGGTATGAGAACAGGAACCCAAATAAGGAACGCCCAACTTTTATATCAACGAATACTAAGCTGTCAAATATGTGTGGAGAATAAGAGAGAGACAAAAAAAAAAAAAAAAAAAAAAAAACATGTTTTTGTACTGTTAGTTTATTACGTATATGAGTATGACAGCCAATAGTTTTTTTGTTGCAATATAATTCGTTGAATTAATTGATAGACATATAATTAATGAACTCAGGTTCTTTGTTACCATCAACACAACTATAGTCAAATTAATTAAACATAAATGAACAAAGAAAAACTGAGTAAGCCATACAAAAAATCACTAATAATTCCATAAACCCTACATAATCTACGATATCAACAGTGAAGAACCAGCAGATGATGCATCCTCAACAGCCGTCCTGTTCACCACAGGTTTGTCCACACATGCAACAGCAAAACACAACTGCTCGTCTTTCCTAAACGACCAAACTTGAATAGTTGCCCTTTCCCTCAAAACCTTCTTATTAGCCTCTACAAAATCGCACCAGTTGGTCTTCAACACATAGTTCTTGGTACTCTGCATGTTCCAAATCTTTAACCACATTGGTTTCTTGAAAATCTGCATATTTGGCCCAACCAATCGAACCTCGATCCCAGCCTTGTCAGGGTTGCTACCAATACGTATCTCCTCATCGGTCAAGAAATCATGAGTCTCAACTTGCTTAAACGGCATGTTTAGCCTATTTTGGCTACGTTTCAAATCACTTTCAAACAACGTTTTCTGAATCACCAACTTCATATCACAACCCTTAATCTCATCAATAAACTCCTTTAACCGTGTGATCACTTCGTTACTCACAATTTCTCTATCAACGACTCGTTTTACCTTCTTTTTCTTGCCATCTTCATCCCTCGTTGAACGTTTACGTTTAGCACCACCCTTAAACTTCGTCAACTTCTTCGACTTTTTCTTTTCTTTAACTTGTTCACATGACATATCATTCTCTTCAAAAGCAAATACAGACAGCTTTTCGTTCGCTAACTCTTCAAGCTTTAGCCTATAATATTCTTCTTCATTCGTATCAGCAACATCATCATTCTTGTGTCTGCTAACAGCAGAACGAACTCGGTTATTCGTTAACTTTTGATCATGAACAGCAACATTGGCAACATGAGTATTCTTATTTCCCATGATGGACAGCTTTAGTTTCTTGAAGAAAAAAAGTTTTCGATCGTTTAGGTTTTTGGTATGAAATTTAGTTATGGACTTATGATAAGTATTTATAGAAAATTAAGGGTATGGTTTTTCTCGATATGTATTGTTTGGTACAATGTTTAATGCATAAGGTACTATTTTTTGAGATACAATACATCTTTCGTAAGATTTTTGGTGGGTTTTTGGATGGTGTTTGTGTAAAGGGAGATGATTGGCACACTTCATTTTTTGATTGGGACACTTATATGTACAACCGGTTAAAGCAGTGTACATCCGCAATACAACAGTTTAATGCAATAAATGAGTGCATACCAAAAGAGAATGAAAATGCTAAGATCACATAACTTTTACAAAATAATTTTTACACAATGATGTGTTATGTTACTTGTACATCCATTGGCTAATTAAAAATATGAGAGATAATGAACTTGAGTTTAATCTAGCATGCCAAGTCACTGTGTGAAATATGTTTGTAAAAATTATGTGATCACTAAAATTGGAAGTATTGTTAGTCACTAAAATAAATTATTTTATCAGCTACAACTAACATTGTTGACTATTACATGTCAACGAGAAAATTTTCTATCGTGCATCAAGCAAAGGCATTGGGCATTCCTGCAAAAGCAAACAACGATAAAGTGCACGAATGCTTGATGTTTCCGATTCATATTTTTTATAAAGAAAAGTAATTGCCTCCCATGATGGCATGAAAGTTCCTTTAACGATACTGTATTCCTGTGAAGCTAATAAAATGGGTCAATCTTGTGGTATCATACATGGGTATGGATCCTATGGAGAACTGTTGGAAAAAATATTGGTCTGCGGAGAGATTAAGCTTGCTTGATCGTGGTTGGGTCGTTGCATTTGCTGATGCCAGGTAGTATTACATAAGCCGTAAAATTTTTATTAGGCTCATTCAATAAATAAGTAGAGTAAAGTTTTTTTGTACAATTTCTGTTTCAAGTAACCAACTTTTTTAGACTGAAAAACCGTCAAAATCTTGATCAATCTTCAAAATTTTCGATCAAAGATACTGACTTCCGGTCAAATTGCTGATGTGGCGGGGAAACTTTCGACCATGTTGACTTTTCCTGACATGGCACCTGAAAACTCATTATCGCAATAAAAAAAGTTTAAAATTTTGATGGTGTTTCTGGTCTAAAATAAGTTTGTAACCAAAGACAGACCATAGTTGGTTACGTTTTCTAATGTGCTGTAGAGGTGGTGCTGCTGCTGCTGATCCATCATGGCATAAAAGCGGCAGTGGATTAAACAAAATAAATTCCATAAATGATTTTATTTCATATGGAAACTATCATATAAAACGAGGGTTATGTTCATAAAAGCGAGCTTGCTGCTGTTGGGCATAGTGCTGGTGTTCTTCTTGTTGCAGGTGCCGTTAATATGCATCCTGAGTTATTCAGAGCCGCCATTCTGAAGGTAATAATGACATTATATCAATTTTTCTAATATTTTTTATTTTTATTTTTTCTACAAATGTTTTTAGTTTGGAAGTATAAAGGGTAAAATGTGTTCACCAGGTACTGTTTCTTGACACCTGCAAGACATTATTGGATCCAAATTTGCCACTAACATTATTAGATTATGAAGAATTTGGAAAGCATTGGATTAAATCAGATTTTAATTCGATTATGAAGTATTCGCCTTATGATAATATATGTAAAGGAATAAGCTATCCTGCGATGCTCGTCACATCATCTGATAATGACTCATGGTACACTTATTATCACCAAAGAACAAATATATACTAATTCATTATGTCATATCGGTTGCATGTGTAAGATTTGCAGAGTTGGGGTATGGGAAGCTGCCAAATATGTGTCAAGAATATGAGAAAAAAAACATGTTGCAAGTGTTCTCGTTCAGTTACTTTGAAGGGGCCATTTTGGTGAAGGCGGGCGGTCTGGGCAGCGTGAAGAACTGGCATATGAATAAGCCTTCCTGATGAAGGTTATGGCCTTATGGGTCAAGCCAGATGCAAGTGAAATGGATCAAAGTTTATTTTGGTTATAAGTCAAAATGGGTCAAATTAGGTTGACCCAGAACAATAGTTTTTTGTTGCAATATAATCTGTTTGAATTAATTGATATACATATAATTAATGAACTCAAGTTCTTTGTTACCATCAACACAACTATAGTCAGATTGAACATATATGAGCAAAGAAAAACAGAGTAAGCCCTACAAAAAATCACTAATAATTCCATAAACCCTACATAATCTACGATATCAACAGTGAAGAACCAGCAGATGATGCATCCTCAAGCGCCGTCCTGTTCACCACAGGTTTGTCCACACATACAACAGCAAAACACAACTGCTCGTCTTTCCTAAACGACCAAACTTGAATAGTTGCCCTTTCCCTCAAAACCTTCTTATTAGCCTCCACAAAATCGCACCAGTTGGTCTTCAACACATAGTTCTTGGTACTCTGCATGTTCCAAATCTTTAACCACATTGGTTTCTTGAAAATCTGCATATTTGGCCCAACCAATCGGACCTCGATCCCAGCCTTGTCAGGGTTGCTACCAATACGTATCTCTTCATCGGTCAAGAAATCATGATTCTCAACTTGCTTAAACGGCATGTTTAGCCTATTTTGGCTACGTTTCAAATCACTTTCAAACAACGTTTTCTGAATCACTAACTTCATATCACAACCATTAATCTCATCAATAAACTCCTTTAACTGTGTGATCACTTCGTTACTCACAATTTCTCTATCAACGACTCGTTTTACCTTCTTTTTCTTGCCATCTTCATCCCTTGTCGAACGTTTACGTTTAGTGCCACCCTTAAACTTCTTCGACTTCTCTGACTTCTTCTTTTCTTTAACTTGTTCACATAACACATCATTCTCTTCACAAGCAAACAAAGACAGCTTTTCGTTCGCTAACTCTTCAAGCTTTAGCCTATAATATTCTTCTTCATTCGTATCAGCAACATCATCATTCTTGTGTCTGCTAACAGCAGAACGAACTCGGTTATTCGTTAACTTTTGATCATGAACAGCAACATTGGCAACATGAGTATTCTTATTTCCCATGATGGACAGCTTTAGTTTCTTGAAGAAAAAAAGTTTTCGATCGTTTAGGTTTTTGGTATGAAATTTAGTTATGGACTTATGATAAGTATTTATAGAAAATTAAGGGTATGGTTTTTCTTGATATGTATTGTTTGGTACAATGTTTAATTTAATGCATAAGGTACTATTTTTTGAGATACAATACATCTTTCGTAAGATTTTTGGTGGGTTTTTGGATGGTGTTTGTGTAAATAATAGTTTAATTAATTACAACTAATAAGATACTACGTAATTATTATCTCCGCATTTATTATTTGTTTCCATGTATTAACAAATAGAATTGTACTACCTCCGTCCCATAAAAACTGTCCAGTTTGACTTTTCAAAGTCAAACTGGTTGAACTTTGACCTTATTTATTTTTGTGGTTATTATATAATACTTGATGCAAAATATATGAATAGATTGAGTTTTAAGTGTATTTTTCATTTGTATAATTTTTCATCAAGTATTATATAACACATAAAAAATATTTAAGGTCAAAGTTGAACCAGTTTGACTCTGAAAAGTCAAACTGGACAGTTTTTATGGGACGGAGGGAGTACATCCTTTTCTGCCTAATGTACTACTATTCTTTTTATTTTATTTATTTATTTATTTTCCTTTTTTTCAGAGAAGGCAAATTAATGTTAGAGAGTGCACTTTCCTCATAATTTTTCTTTGCTAAAGTACTTAAGCTTGTTAAATTTGTTAAAGTTACAGTTTATAATACTCTTAATTACTCTCCTCTTTCTTGGGGTAACAATAGTTTCCATTTTTTTTCCTTCAGTCTGCTTTACGGGATCTAAACTCACCGTTACACGAACTCAAACCTTTTATCACTTGATTAGACATGTTTTCGTTCTATCATTGCAAAAATTAAAAACTTGATACTAAGCATAATGTTAGCGGAAGTCCTTAATCCCCAAGCTGCCGAATGCATCATTATTCAACCCATGCCGGCCCCTACAGGTTTTTCATCCAACAGATTGGGTGCCAAAGACTGACCATGGTTGGTTACATTTTCTATGTTTTTGTGCTGTTAGACCTGTATTATTCATATAATTCGCTAAAGTTTTGTATTCGTGTTTTTTTAATGTGCTGTAGAGGAGGTGCTGCTGCTGATCCATCATGGCATAAAAGTGGCAGTGGATTAAACAAAATAATTTCCATAAATGATTTTATTTCATATGGAAACTATCTTATAAATCGAGGGTTATGTTCATAAAAGCCAGCTTGCGGCTGTTGGGCATAGTGCTGGTGGTCTTCTTGTTGCAGGCGCCATTAATATGCATCCCGAGTTATTCAGAGCCACCGTTCTGAAGGCAATGACCTCATATCAATTGTTCTAATATTTTTATTTTTATTTTTACTATGTACGTTGTGTGTTTGGAAGTATAAAGGGTAAAATGTGTTCACCAGGTTCCGTTTCTTGACATCTGCAAGACATTATTGGATCCAAATTTCCCACTAACAGTATTAGACTACGAAGAATTTGGAAATCGTCAGATTAAATCAGATATTGATTCAATTATGAAGTATTCGCCTTATGATAACATGTGTCAAGGAATCTGCTATCCTGCAATGCTCATCACATCATCTTATAATGACTTAAGGTACATATATTATCGCTAAAGAACAAATATAGACTAATTTGCAGATGTTGCAAGTGTTCTCGCTCAGTTATTTTGAAGACGAAGATGACTGTAGGCCATTTTGGTGAAGGCGGACGGTCTGGGCAGCTGAAGAACTGGCATATGAATAAGCTTTAGGTTATGGGTCAAGCTAGATGCAAGTGAAATGGATCAGAGCGAGTATTTTTGTTAGAATTCAAAATGGGTCAAACTAGGTTGACTCAAGTTGACCCAGAACTTGTCCCATATGTACAGTAATTTATATACTGATTGCAAATAGTTTTTTTTTTTTTTTTTTTTTTTTTTTTTTTTTTTTTTGTAACATGGGTTTCCGACTCGACATTGCAAGCCGACTAATCCCACGGCGACTACCCTTTTGGATAGCCCGGAGTCGGCGCAAGTGAACCTCCGTGGCCACAAGGGGATTAATTTTCTTCCCATTGGATTCGAACCCTTGACATCCTCTTTGGAAGGATGGTATTCTTACCGTTGGGTCACCCCTTGTGGTTTGATAGCAAAATAGTTTTATGTTGCAATAAAATATGTTTTTGTTACCATCAACACAACTATGCTATGTAAAGAATCACTAATAATTTCATAAACTCATATATAATTTCATATAACATCAACCCCAAATAGTACATCATATTTATATCGAATAAACACTACATAATCTACGATATCAACAATGAACTAAAAGCAGATGATGTTTCCTCAATCGTCTTTCGGTTCACCTCGGGTTCATCCACACATACAACAGCAAAACACAACCGCCCATCTTTCCTAAACGACCAAACTTGAATAGTTTCCTTTTCCTTCAAAACCTTCTTGTTAGCCTCAACAAAATCCCACCAGTTGGTCTTCAACACATAGTTCTTGGTTCTCGACATGTACCAAATATTTAACCACACTGGTTTCTTGAATATCACCAAATTTGGCCCAACCAATGGAACCTCGATACCATCATGAGTCTCAAGAAATCGTATCTCTTCATCCGTCAAGAAATCATGAGTCTCAACTTACTTAAACGGCATGTTTAGCCTATTTTGGCAACGTTTCAAATCACTTTCAAACAACGTTTTCTGAATCACTAACTTCATATCACTACCCTTAATCTCATCAACAAACTCCTTTAACTGTGTGATCACTTCGTTTGCCATGATAGACAGCTTTAGTTTCTTGAAGAAAAAAAGTTTTCGATCGTTTAGGTTTTTGGTATGATTATTGGTTATGGACTTATGATAAGTATTTATAGAAAATTAAGGGTATGGTTTTCCGCGTAAGAATTGTAATATATGTTGTTGGTACAATGTTTAATGCATAAGGTACTATTTTTGAGATACAAGACATCTTTCGTAAGATTTTTAGTGGTTTTTTTATTTTTTTTTTTATTTTTTTTTATTTTATTTTATTTTTTTTTTTGTGATAAACAGGAATTTTCATTAAAGATATAAAAACATTACATCATGGTTCACCCATTGGTTAACTGAGAGTGGAACATAACCATCTTACACTTCATCTACAATGTCATACAATACTCTTCTAGCTAATTCATGAGCCACTTTATTTGCATCACGTCGCACAAAAGACCAAGAGCACGAAGCAAAGGAGTAGCATAGTCGTCGTATGTGAAGGAAGAGACCTCTGATCTGCAACAATTCTTTGTTATGTAGATATGCATCGACAAGAATACTTGAGTCTGTCTCCAAGATAACCTTTGTGAATCCCTTGGCAAGAGCCACCTGGATTGCCCAAAGAATGGCCTTAGCTTCAACCTCAATAACTGATGTTGCGTAGACAATATGTTTACTTCCTGCTACTAAAACCGACCCGTTGTGGCATCTCATGACAAAACCAAGTCCTGCAACGCCATTTTCGCTTGATATCCCACCATCAGCATTAATTTTTATCACTCCGTTAGTTGGAGGGGACCAACGTACCTGACATGGATCATTAGGCGTAACCCTATGCGCTTCCAAGTTTACATTTGCTCGGGTAAAGTCATCCAATATCCCACATGTTGACAGTTTTATTTCATTCGGCTCTACATGTTTCCCCCCATGAGCTTTGGAGTTTCTTGCGCACCATATTCGCCACATAACCATCAACATCAAATTTAAAGTTTCATTTCCCCTATCCTTAGCCATGGTTTATGTAAATAATGGTTTAATTACAGCTAATAAGAATTATCTCCACATTTATTATTTGTTTCCATGTATTAACAAACAGAATTGTACATCCATTTGTGCGTAACGTACTATAGGGGCGGTCACTGGACCGGCCAAAACCGGACTGTATCGAGACCAAACTAGCCCAAAACCTTAGACCAAGGACCGGACCGAATGTGTGTTCGATCCGGTCTGGGTTTGTCCGGTCCGGTCCGATCCGGTCCTTCGGTCGGTCCGGTCCAAGAAGGCATAATAGTCAGGTTTTACGTAAAACCGGTCCGGACTGGACCGGACCAAGACCGAAATAAGGAAATCTGGAGCGAGACCAGACCGCTGGTCCTTCGGTTCGGTCGGTCCTCTCGGCCTCGTTTTTTTTTTTTTTTTTAACGCAAATACTTAAACGTTAGAGAATGCACTTCTCTTTTTAATTTTTCTTTGTTAAAGTACTTAAGGTTGTTAAATTTGTTGAAGCAACAATTTATATTCTTTACTCTCCTCATTCTTGGGTAACAATAGTTTTCAATTTCTTTTCCAACTGTTTTATCCTGGATATGAACTCGTCGTTACAGAAACTCAAACCTTTCATCTTGATTGCAAAACTTAAAAACTTGATACTAAGCTGCCAAATATGTGTCGAGAAGAAAAAAAAAAAAAAAAAAAAAAAAAAAAAAAAAAGCATGTTGCAAGTGTTTTCGCTCAGTTATTTTGAAGACGAAGATGACTGGGGGCCATTTTGGTGAAGGCGGACGGTGTGGGCAGCGTGAAGAACTGGCATATGAATAAGCCTTCCTGATGAAGTGTATTTTTGTTAGAAGTCAAAATGGATCAAACTAGGTTGACCAAGAACTTGTCCTTTTTGTACTAGTTTATTATGTATATATGATAGACAATAGTTTTTTGTTGCAATATAATTTGTTGAATTAATTGATATACATATATAATGAACTCAAGTTCTTTGTTGAATTAATCTATCTATATATATATAAAAAATGAGTTCTCCCTATTAAATGTGAGCATTTATGTCTATAAGCTAAGAAACTCCATTACACAAGATAAGTTAAAGCTTGGTAATAGGGAGCTTAATTTGAAAGCTTTTAATAGCGCTTTCAATAGCATGACTTAAAAAAACGAAAGTACATAAAATTCTTTCATGCAGGCCTTCTTTATGGCCCATTAATTAAGCTATTGATGAAGGCATAACTTTAAGGCCTTCTTTATGGCTCATTGATTAAGCTATTGATGAGGGCATAACTTTAATACACTAAAAAAAAAAAACAGCTTGCACTCCATTTTCCTAAGCAGCCCAAGAATTTGACTCCTACAGTTCTAAAACAGCATCAAAGAATAGCTCTTCAACTGCCCATCGCCTCTTCCTTCCATCTTCTCGGTATTAAATGTTACCAGTGAAGCTATATAAATAAGCCTTCGTGGTGATATGACCCACCCACACTTTCCATCAATACCTGCTGTCACAATACGTTCCATCTATACCTGTAGTCACACTATGTCAAAGGCAACCAAAAAACAAGTTCGAAATCAAACTCTAGATCAGTAATCAAGTTTAGATGGCATGTGAGGATGATTAAAAGACTACAGTGTAGATGGACAGTTGAAGGCAAAATTGTGGAGTAATGAACCACCTCAAAAGGTATTATTTTTTTGCTTTTGTCGTTCATCTTTATTGTGTTCATGGTTCGTTTTCGTACCCTATTCCAAAACTCTAACCTCATTTTCTTCAAATCATATATGGCAGATCACATTGTTATTCATTGAACATTTATAGACACATAAAAAGCCCCATCCCATAACCTTGATACGCTCTAATTCATCAATAATGTGGTCAAACGTGGAGGAGTGCAAGGATAATTAATGGTAAGTTTTAAAGGTGGTTCTTTTGTTCGCCATCCATTTCAGCTTATGGAGTTTGAGTGCATTCAACCTATAAAAAACTAAAAATATCTCATTGTTACAAATTTATTTGCTTTAACAAAAAATTGTGCATTACAGTTACATTACATAAGTGTTGGTTCCTTGACATGCATGTTGTTTGTGTTGCAGATGTTATTGGGTTCATTACAACTGTGGGCAAATCTACATAGCCGAGGATTGGGTCAAAAACACTTGACTTTGCCCTTACAAATGAAAGGTAGTGTATTCTTTGTATAATCACATGTTCGAGATACCCTGCTATGTTTCCAAGTTCAAAATACAGGCATATATAGTGTATGATTTCCTGAAACAGGGGACACATGTTTAAGAGTGACATTATGGGAAAAATTAGGGATGAACTACTTAAGGTGATGTCTGGTCACTGTGGAAAGTACACTATGATCCTGACTTCCATGAGTGCTAAATATTACGTAGTACAACGGTTGGTATAAGGTTATGTCGATTGCACACCCGTTTTAGTATATGTTAACCCTAATGTTTTATCCAATTTTACCATACAGGTCACAGTTGTTCATCAACACTTATTCTAGACAGTGAGGGAATCCCTGTTATCGCTGAGTTTAAATCCAAAATCAGGTTTTTGTTATCATGCATTTAGAAATATGACAGCTTAAAAAGTATTAGGCATTGATTTGAATTATAAATTGCAGTGATGTTGATGCAGCCTTACCAAGCTTACCTATTTCAGAGTCTAAACCACATAATGGAACCCTTCAACAACTCTTAGTCTTAGGCCGCGACAGAAGACATGATGTATTTTCCTTTTTACCTCACACCCATACTTGAATAAGTAATAGTATCTTACCTGTTCTCTTCTTCATTGTCTGTTGGTTTGCAGGCTGCAACATTCCAGTGTGAAGATGAAATCATCAACATCCGAACAAAAAATAGCTGGTACTACCCTGCATGTGGCGACAGGAAGTGCAAGAAGGGTGTGACACAGAAGGAAGGGAAGCTCTGGTGCGACACTTGCGACAGGCTCTGGTGCAACACATCATGTGCGTACACATACTAAAGAAAATGAAGAGTAGGGAAGTCGAGTCACAATAAGCACCAAATAAGAAATAAAGGGTTGCAACAATGGTGCCAGTTATTATTTTGTAAACTTGGGTCTGAAGGTCGTCATCTGGCCAGTGTTTTGTGCCAGATTTTTGTGGAATAATGTTTCAGCTACATGTGTTGTTTAATGTTTGCTGTCATATTTAAATATGATATATGTAAAGCAATCCGTTTGAGTACTACCTATCCATACCAGGTTTGTTATGGCATTGTCAGTTAGACATGGATCACTTCACATTGACCTTGCTTTTAAGAATTCTACTCATATGTCGACTACTTAAAAACATTAGCCTCATGTCATTACTCAATCAGACCCGCAGGTAATCAAAAATTTATTACCCGAAAAATAAGACAAGTGGCTGAGAGGAATACTCTGTAATGCAGAAACGTGGTTTAAGTGTGACAGATCATATTGAACTTTCAAATTATTATCTTTATGCAAATGTTCAGTCACTTATATTGTCCTCATATTTAATGTGAAATCTAAAATGTGTTTCACAGAGGAGTGGTCTAAAATGATGTCAAACTGAACATAAAAAAACCCTTTAAAACCAGCATGGTACAAAGAAACCATCTAACAACATAGTTCTGAAAAATAGAATTGAAAAATGTGCATTACCTGGGGTGCACCATAATAAGATTGAAGTCCGGATTTGGTAGTAGACTCATATACTTGCTTTCAATTGGACACTTATACTTAGCTCTCCCCGTTTGTGACTCAAATCCAATAATCCTCTTATTTGCACCCACTGATACCAGCATCTTCTTTTGTTGTATTCCAGCAGCTCGCATTTTTGGTTTCCAGGAATCATTTTGATTTTGTCAAAGGGCTGGACAACAGCGCAAGTACGTTGACCACAAACGAAGCATATTTCTTACCATGCTATAAAGACTATGTTGTTCATGATACCCTTAACACGTGGCTTATCTTCAAGGTAAGTCAAACGTTTTTTCTGAACAAATTCTGAATTGTTTATCAGTAAATAGGTAATTCTGATTGCATTATACAAATAATGGAAACTACTGATAATAGCTATGTTGGAATGCCTCTAACTATTTTTCTTTACCAATGTTGATTAGTGAAAAAAAAAAAAATATGCAGTCAATAGAATGTATGTAACCAAGTTGCGGTGCATGTATTATACAATAAAAAATGGTCTCAAAAATAAAAGGGGATCCCAATAAACAAAATAAATAAGAGAACATCAAACATTATCAATAATTGAGCATCTCCTTTTCAAATTCCTATCTACAAGTTAATTTAGAGAAATACTCAGGCTTAATTTGCCTTATCCTATGATTAAATATTTGTCCTAACTATAATCAAATTCAAGCTTCAACCAACCTTTTTATATACATATTACAAATTGTTTTATTTCGATTATTACTTCAGGTTAATATTTTTCTATTTGCTTTCATCCTAATTAATCGATTACAGGAATCCATAAACACAAGAACTACACCACTTTCCAAACCAATAAAAAACAATAACATGTAATTTGAATAAAGTGCAAACCTATCAAAGGTATCTTCGATTGTTGTTTCAAATCAATCGATTACGCTTCTTCGTTTAATCCGACCATAAAAGAAACAAGGTTGCATAAAATATTTTCTGGGAAAGAGTGACTTTGTGGTAGCAGATGTAGGTTGCCATCAATTACGTGCAATTTTGGGTGTGCCTATTCATATGAGATCAAGCGGGAAAACCGAATTTTGGGGTCAAGTTAAAAGGTAAACAAAACAAATGATTTTTTAATGAAAAATATGGAAGGTTTAAGAAATCCTTTTTTAAGTTATTTTCTTACACTTTGCTTAAAAAAAAAAAAAAAAAAAAAAAAAAAGTTATTTTACACATTTGTAGGTTGTTCAAAATACAAGTTTTAAAGAAACAATATGCTATATATAAGTTATCTTATATTAAGTTTGTTTTAAAAACAATGCATGTGTTACATTTTCAGGTTGTTGGATACCACTTGGAGGTATAACGATGCAATCATTACAAATGTAAGGCAAGACTCGAAGCTGGTCTATCAGTTTTGGTGTAAGAGACAAAAGAAATACACCTAAGTTACGTGTAGTATAAAATATGTGTTTGAAATAATACGTTTTGCGTTAACATGGTGATAGCCACTCATGTTTGATACATTTTTATTTAAACAATTCTATTTACAAAGAGTTACTTAAACAAATTTCGTTTATTCAGTCGAGTACCCCGCATTGAAACTAAACATAATAACTAAACACGCATGACTATTGCAAAACCGATGATTCTTTATGATGAACAAAGCCCGTGCATCGCTCGGACCATGATGCCTCGTTACTTTACAAAAAAGGAGTGTATGTTGTGTACCATTAACACCCTATACCACAAAACAATAAGACAACAATAGTCAAATTAAACATAAATGAACTAAGAAAATTAAAATAGATTAAGCTACACACACAAAATCACTAATAATTTCAAAACTTGTATATAAGCTCATATATAATATAAACCCTTAATAGTACTAGTACATCATATTAGTATAGGCTAAACCCAGACTATCTATGCAATGATGAATCAGAAGATGATGCATGCTCAACAGCCGTCCTGTTCACCACAGGTTTGTCCACACATGCAACAGCAAAACACAACTGCTCGTCTTTCCTAAACGACCAAACTTGAATAGTTGCCCTTTCCCTCAAAACCTTCTTATTAGCCTCCACAAAATCGCACCAGTTGGTCTTCAACACATAGTTCTTGGTACTCTGCATGTTCCAAATCTTTAACCACATTGGTTTGTCGAAAATCTGCATATTTGGCCCAACTAATCGAACCTCGATCCCAGCCTTGTCAGGGTTGCTACCTACACGTATCTCTTCATCGGTCAAGAAATCATGAGTCTCAACTTGCTTAAACGGCATGTTTAGCCTATTTTGGCTACGTTTCAAATCACTTTCAAACAATGTTTTCTGAATCACCAACTTCATATCACAACCCTTAATCTCATCAATAAACTCCTTTAACCGTGTGATCACTTCATTGCTCACAATTTCTCTATCAACGACTCGTTTTACCTTCTTTTTCTTGCCATCTTCATCCCTTATCGAACGTTTACGTTTAGCACCACCCTTAAACTTCGTCAACTTCTTCGACTTTTTCTTTTCTTTAACTTGTTCACATAACATATCATTCTCTTCAAAAGCAAATACAGACAGCTTTTCGTTCGCTAACTCTTCAAGCTTTAGCCTATAATATTCTTCTTCATTCGTATCAGCAACATCGTCATTAGTATGTCTGCTAACAACAGAACGAACTCGTTTATTCGTTAACTTTTGATCATGAACAGCAACATTGGCAACATGAGTATTCTTATTTCCCATGATGGACAGCTTTAGTTTCTCGAAGAAAAAAGTTTTCAATCGTTTAGGTTTTTGGTATGATATAGTTATGGACTTATGATAAGTATTTATAGAAAATTAAGGGTATGGTTTTTCCCGATATATATATATATATTGGTACATTGTTTAATGCATAAGGTACTACTTTTTGAGATACAAGAAATCTTTCGTAAGATTTATGCATGGTGTTTGTGTAAATAATGGTCTAATTACAGCTAATAAGATAATTAGTATCTCCACATTAATTACTGTATTAACAAACAGAATTGTACATCCTTTTCTGCCTAATGTACTATTCGGTTTTATTTATTTATTTATTTTATTATTTTTAAGTATTTAAAGCTTGTTCAATTTGTTAAGGTCACAATTTATAATTTTTTTTCCTTAATTTGTTTTTCGTATGATGATATCTGAAAAATATCGATAGCTGAATCACACATAAACCGAAACCAGATATTTAAAAAAAAAAAAAAAAAAAAAAAAAAAAAAAAAAAAAAAAAAAAAAAAAGTTTTTTGATCGGTTCTAAACCGAAAACGAATGCTATTATTGGATATTAGTTTGGTTTTTAGTCTTGCAAACCGAAATCACAAACTAAACTAAACTGAGAAACCCAAATATTGGATATATACATATAACTTTCATATTAGTTACTAAAAACTAAATATAGGGCGTTTTTTTAATAGTAAGATTTGTTAGTTAGACTTAAGTGTTGTTTGAATTCGAGTTAATTGACTTAATATGAAGAAAAAAAATGAATTCTTTAAGTCATACAAAAACTATTTGTTTGCGGCTTAATAGAGAAAGATGACTGAAAATATTAAGTAAAAAAACTAAAAGTGTTTGCATTACGTCAAAATAGAATTCAATTTCTTTTTGTCGTTTAGTTTGAACCACATTTTAATTGATTTGGTTACAAACCGAGAAACATATGCGCCCTCCGTCTCAAAATTATAATCAATATTTTTCTTTTGGGATGTTTAAAATAATTGTCAACTTTCTTTTTAATCAACAAAAAGAAACTTTAGTGTGTGTATATTTTATTTGATTAGTCAAAAAGTAGTCTTATTTTAATTAAACCTGTGTGACTTTTAAGACCTGATAATAATTCTGAGACAAAAGTAATTACTAAATAAACCGGGGAACCAAAATATTGAACCAATAAACAACCTTGGTCTTCTTGAAAATGGGTGCTTTTGTCACAAGAGATAGTATGCTTTAATATTTATTCAGATAACCATTTATAAATTTCTTTGAAAGTTTTTGTTGCATTTGATGATGGTGACTGGTGAGTTATGTGTCGTTTCAACTATATACAAAACCAGCAAATCAACGATTTAAGCCCCAAATTTTATGACACGTCATTTTTTTTGCCAAAGGGTTTTAACCCGGAGAAAATATCACTCAAAAAAAACATTTAAATACAAAGGATATAAGCGAGTATCATGTTTCTATCTGTTACATAAACGGTAAAGCATACATAACAAGACAACTCTACTCCTATAAAGGAAACAACCACTAAACACTAAACACTAAACACCAAATATAACCATCGTCTTAATTGACCTCGAAGATTAATGTCGAGTAGGGGTGGCAATTTCTGACCCGACACGAAAATTAACAAGTTCGGGTTGAGCTAAATAGTTTTCGGGTTAGGTTTGGGTCGACATATCTAATCCATTTATTAAACATGTCAGGTTCGGGTTGTGAATGAAATAAACGGTTGACCCGCCAACCCGTTTAAGATTTTTTTTCTTAAATTAAAAATTATATATATTTAGTTATACGGGTTAAATGGATTAAACGAGTCGACCCGCTAACCCATTTAACTCGTGTAATGTGCTAACTTTTGTATATAAAATGGGTTAAATGGGTCAGCCCGAAACCCGTTTAATATATTCAACCCGTGTAACTTATTTAACCCGTCAACCCAAGTATATATACGGGTTATGGATGAAAGACTTGGTTCGTCTTTCAATGCTTCTAGTGCTCGGTGTTTTGATCGGTTTATTGTCTCCTCTGGTCTTGTGGATGTCAATTTGGAAGGATATTCGTTTACTTGGTCACATCCCTCAGCCTCCAAAATGAGTAAATTAGATCGCTTTCTTGTTACGAAAGGTATTATCTTGCTTTATCCGTCTATTTCAGCTTTGTGTCTTGACCGTCACTTGTCCGATCATCGTCCTATTCTTTTGAGGGAAGTTTTGTCTGATTTTGGTCCAACTCCGTTTCGGTTCTATCATTCTTGGTTAAGGATGGAGGGTTTCGATTCGATGGTGGAGCATGCGTGGTTGTCTTTTTCACATTCTGATTCCAATGCTATGGTTAGGTTCAAGAAGAAATTGCAAGACCTTAAGTCTATTATTCGTTTATGGGTCAAAGATAAAAAGTTTCATCTTCATAATGCAAAGAATTCTTTACAAAAGAATTCTTCACATTCTGATTCCAATGCTATGGTTAGGTTCAAGAAGAAATTGCAAGACCTTAAGTCTATTATTCGTTTATGGGTCAAAGATAAAAAGTTTCATCTTCATAACGCAAAGAATTCTTTACAAAATGATTTGATCTCTATTGATAAAGACTTGGAAAGGGGAAACGTTTCTAATGACATCCTTCTCAAGCGGATGGATCTAAACCGTCGGCTGCAAGATATTAATCTTTTGGAGGTTAAGGATCTGGTTCAAAAATCTAAAATCAAATGGGCTATCGAAGGAGATGAGAATTCTAAATTCTTTCATGGTGTTATAAATAAGAAAAGGTCTCAGTTGTCGATTCGTGGTGTTTTCGTTGAGGGCACTTGGTGTACTGATCCGAGTATTGTGAAGGAGGCTTTTAAGAATCACTTTGAAGTTCGATTTCAGCATCCGTGTCATGATCGTCTTAAACTTAATGATCCTTTTCATAATCGGTTGTCTTCGGATCAGGTGGATGAGCTGGATAGAGCAGTATCAAGGGACAAAATTCGCAGGGCTGTTTGGAATTGTGGCGAGAATAAGTCTCCTGGCCCCGATGGTTATACGTTTGAATTTTTTAGAAAGTATTGGAGCCTTGTTGGGGCTGATTTTTGTGATGCGGTCGACTATTTTTTTAAGTCTGGTACATTCCCAAGGGGGTGTAATTCGTCTTTCATCGCTTTAATTCCTAAAGTTAATGATGCTGAGTTCGTTAATGATTTTCGGCCTATCAGTTTGATTGGACGCGTTTATAAGGTGATCATGAAAGTATTAGCTAATCGTTTGGCTACTGTTATATCCGATTTAGTTTTCGAGACTCAATCGGCCTTTGTTGCTAATAGGCAAATATTGGACGGTCCTTTTATCTTAAATGAGGTGTTAAACTGGTGTAGGCGAAAAAGGAAGCAAGCTATGTTTTTTAAGGTTGATTTTGCCAAAGCATATGATTCGGTTCGGTGGGATTATCTCTTGGATGTTCTTCAAGCGTTTGGGTTTGGGCCGAATTGGTGTAGGTGGATCCGTGGCACTTTTACTTCCTCCATGGCTTCCATATTGGTTAATGGTAGCCCAACGTCCGAGTTCCCTTTTTGTTGTGGGTTGAAACAAGGTGATCTGTTGGCCCCTTATCTTTTCTTTCTTATTATGGAGTCGCTACATATCTCTTTTTCCCGTGTTGTTGACGATGGGCTGTTTAAAGGCTTTCAATTGCATGGCTCGCTTAATATTTCTCATCTTTTTTATGCTGACGATGTCATGTTCATTGGAGAATGGTCTGAACAGAACTTACATAATATTGTTAAAGTTCTTAATTGCTTTCATATTGCGTCGGGCCTTAAGATCAACATTGCTAAGAGCCAAGTCTTGGGTGTCGGGGTTTCTGAGAATGTTGTTTTGCAGGCGGCGAATAGGATCGGGTGTGCTGTTTTGAACACTCCTTTTCGTTATCTTGGTGTGTCGGTTGGGGAGTGTATGTCTCGGAAGTCGGCTTGGGTTGGCTTGGTGAACAAACTCCAAGCCCGGCTATCTAAATGGAAGGTTAAAACTCTTTCCATAGGCGGCAGATTGACCCTTCTTAAATCCGTTCTTGGGGCCTCTCCAATTTATTATTTGTTAATCTTTAAGGTTCCAAAAGGCGTGTTGAAGACTATGGAATCTATCCGTAGTAATTTCTACAACGGTGTTGATTCTTCGGATAGAAAGATTTCATGGGTTGCTTGGGACAATGTCTTAGCTTCCAAAATGAACGGTGGTCTTGGTGTCTCGAGTTTTTTCGCGTTGAATCATGCTCTTTTGTTGAAGTGGGTGTGGCGCTTCATTTCTGGCGATGGCTCTTTATGGTATAAAGTTATTCAAGCGATTTAGGGTCAAAGTTTGATCTTCATGTGACTGATCAACCCTCGATTTGGTGCTCTATTTTACGTGAAGTAAAATATTTGAAAGATTCTTGTTTCGAATTTACTTCGCATTGTAAGAAGCGGATTGGGGACGGGTCTTGTACTAGTTTTTGGTATGATAAATGGTTAGATGGTGCCCCTCTTTGTGTTCAGTTTCCCCGCTTGTTTGCTCTTGAATTGGATAAGGAGATTGTGGTGGCTAATAAAATGGGAGCTTCTTCGGTCTCAACTTCTTTTCGTCGGGATGTGCGTGATGGAGCTGAGCGGCAGCAGTGGGATGACCTTTCGTCAATTCTGAACTCGGTTGTTCTCTCATCTTCCAAAGATAGGCGGACTTGTGATTTTTCGGGAGATGGAGAATTCAAGGTTAAAGTCATCATAAACTTTATTGATGATTTGTTTCTCCCTTCGTTGGATGTTGCAACGAGATAGGTAAAATTCATTCCTATTAAAGTTAATGTTTTTTCTTGGCGTGCTCGTCGTGATAGGTTACCTACTAGAGTTAACCTTAGCCGTAGAGGTGTTTTGTTGGATTCCCACCTGTGTCCTCTTTGTAATGCTGCTATGGAGGATGTTCAGCATGTTTTATTTCGATGTGACGTGGCTCGGGTTGTCTTTCGTAAAATTTGTCGTTGGTAGGATTTGGATTGGCAGGAGATTTGTTCTTTCTCGGATTGGGATGCTTGGTTCTTATCCTTTCGGCTTTCTTCCCGTCTCAAGTCTATTTTAGAAGGTGTTTTTTATGTTGCTTGGTGGCGGATTTGGAGGCTTCGAAATCAGTTGGTTTTTGACACTTCGCTTCCCAATCGTTCGACGATTTTTGATGACATTGTTTCTTGGTCCTTTTTATGGTGTTCTAGTAGATGTAATAGGGCTTTTTCTTGGGAGTATTGGTTAAAAAATCCCTATCTTATTTCCTTGTAATGTCTTTCTAGCTCCATGTTAGTTTTTTTTAATACAGTTGCCGTTCAGTATATATATATATATATATATATATATATATATATATATATATATATATATATATATATATATATATATATATACTGGTTAAATGGGCCAGGTTCGGGTTATGTGTATACAGATTAGGGTTTAGGTAGCTAACCCGATGATTTAAATGGGTCATGTTCGGGTTAGGGTTTTCTGACCCGCCAACGCGAACCCGAACCAAATTGTCACCCCTAATGTCGAGCGCATAACAGAATGCCAGCTGCTCTTCAATTAAGACTTCATTATGATAATCACCATACATGTCATAATTTTCATCCTCAAATAACCATGCATCATTTGCACCTCCAACAACTCATTTGATGAGAAAGTCATGAAATTAGCAGTCTCTTCGTATACATCCTCAACATCACTATCACTCTTTTATCACTACTAGAAAAATGCCATTTAGCAATAATTATTTTAACAATCATAGACAAATCGTTGCTAAATTGTGCATTTAGCATCTAATTTTAGCAACAAAATTATTAACAAAGTTGTGTTTTTTTTTTAGCAACAAAAAAGTTAATTGATATTTTTACAAATGACCATAAATATTTGTTGCTAATTTAGCAACGACTAAGCAAATTTCGTTGCAATCTAAAATTAGCACCGATCGAATTAGCAACTAACACCAATTGATGCTAATTCAACTGGTGCTAATTTGAGAATGCAACGAAATTGCTTTAGTCGTTGCTAAATTAGCAAGAAATATTTATGGACATTTGTAAAAATAGCAACGAATTTTTTGTTGCTAAAAAAATTAAAACTTTGTTAATAATTTCGTTGCTAAAATTAAATGCTAAATGCACAATTTAGCAACGATTTCTCTATTGTTGTTAAATAATTGTTGCTAATAGCATTTTTTCTAGTAGTATGTAGCCATTGTTACATCCTTAGGAGTATTACCCTCGATTTCCACCTTTGAAGTATCCATATTCTCAAAAACCTTGTCATGTTCATTCAAAGTTGCAAACGAATTCCTCGGAAAAACAAGATTAATATCATCCGAATTCCCAGGTGCCTTGTTGCTAGAAGCCGAGGACCGATTATTAGTAGTATTACTCTTGGATGTCAAGGCCCCATTATTTTTCACACTTTCTTGCTTGTTGGACGTCCCAGAAGCACTAGGAGTAGATACAGGACAATATATTTATAAACACTTAATGGACTAAATGGTCGTTAGTTATTAACCGTATGGACTAACTATCATTAGTAACGAAAGATAAGGACTAGAGTGTAACTTGGGAGTCAAGAAAGATCTAGAAACACCCTCTTGGGTGCATGGCCGGTCGAAGCCCAACCATATGGGTCGACCCATGCTTTCTTGGTCACCAAGTTTCATCTAGTATATATACATGGCCAAGGATTAGGGTTTCACATCTTTTGTGCACACACACTAACCCTAAAATCCTTGTTTCTTTCTTTCCTCTTGTGGCCGATCGGTTCATCACCCACCTTAGGGTTTGGATCGATTTTTCATAAGCTAAAAACTAAGTGTTTTGTTTACTTGCATCAAACCTTTATTCGTTGGTAGTTTGTGTGTACAAGAACGAGGTAATTACTTACTTTAGTAATTATCAAGAGATCGATAAACAAAACGGTAAGGGGTTTATCATTGATCTATTTGTACAAGAATCAAGGTTAATTTGAAGTACATCGGGTACGTTTGCTATTTATGTTTTAGTTAATATTTATGTGTTATACTTGATCCTAGCTTCCGCAATACGTGCTTATTAATTGTTAAACTCTAACAGTGGCATCACGAGCCATGTATAACATGTAATTGATTACTAAAACGTAATAAAAACCGGATCTTTAATTGTTTTAGATACATGTTTTTTTATCTAGGGTTTTACCTATTTTTTTTCTAAAAAAATTTTCGAAACCCTAACCCTAATTTTGGGGGGGGGGTCGATTTTCCCATGAAACCCTAATTAGGGTTTTGTGGTTTTCTTGGATTATGTGTAATCACTAGAAACCCTAGGTCATTAACCAGTTAATTGAACGTATCTTGTGACCTATGTGCTAATTGTTAGGTTTTAATCCGTGACTTACATGCATGTTTGTCATGGATCTTGTTTTTTTTTATCACATGTTTTATATAGATCTTAAATTGGGGAAGACTCCAATACATATTAAAATCAATTTTATATGCTATGTGGTGTGTTAATTAGCTTTGGCCTACGCAATTGATTCGTTAATGTATGTGGCTCTCTTCCATTAAGAGGAGAAGGCCTTAGTTGATTGCATGCATTATTATACCTAGAATTGATTTTATTAGGATCTTTTCTAATACGGATTGCATGTGGCTAATTGTTTCACTTATTTATTATTGGTTGTTCTTATTTTCTTTGATACTTGTTTTATTGTTATTAGTTGGACTTGTTGTAAGCAATAAAAGGGTTGTTTTTATAAAAGGAAATAATACGGACTAATAATGGTGAAACCCTAATGTGATAAAGTAAGAATCTTGCAAGGTCTTAAGAGCCGCTAGTGGTCCGATTCGCACGGTAATCAGCTCCCAGGCGAGACTAGCAATATTCACACTTTATTACATAATTTTTAGATTGAATCCATAAACTTTTGCTTGATTGATGTTTTATACAAGAATGCTTTTAAAATTAAGTCTTTTAAGATGATATTCATAACCGTGATTTGAAGGCTTAGAAAAGAGCCTTAGAGTCTGCCTTGGTTATCACAATCTTGAATATGTCTTAAACGAATTACTTTTAAAATCATGATTGTAGGAAGTCATCTTAGGGTTTTGGCATAAACCTCAAGTAAAACTTTGTGTATTAATTTCACGAATTGGATATAAAAAGTTTTTATGAAAACTTATGTTATAAAGATGAGTGCATGCATCTTTGTACATATTTTGATTGACATATCAAAATTAATACCCTTAATAATTTAAGTTACATGCCATCTATCTATAAGGAACACTTGGAATTTTAATTTAGTAAACGTGAGACCTAGGCTAAATTACTATAACAAGGTAAAATTCTTTTAACGCGTGAGACCATAATTGTAATTTTACAGTTTCTAAGGTAGACGACTTAATTAAGTTGTGCGTGAGACCTAGAACTTAAGGCATGAGATGGGATGAAACATGCTTACAAGGCAAATTGATGAATCAATTTGATGTAAATCCCATAATGATCTAGGAATTGGAAATCTTGTTTGCCAATTATTGTTCGACAGATTACCAATTTTTATACTTTCACCACTAGCAGATCAACTGATGTGGTGGAATCTATGTAAAGTTGGATCCTAGATTTTCAAGAAAATTAGTTGGTTATATGAATATAGCCTTGGGTATTTTATTTTTCTTGAAGATATTGATTATCGAAAATACTAATATTTGAACTTTATCTGTAGATATGGCTCAACCCGATAACCAAACTGTGATTTCTGCTTTCAAGAGTCATCTTGAGAGAGAAAAACTGACTGGAAAGAATTTCAATGACTGGCACCGTTCGCTCAGAATTGTCTTGAGGGCGTCTGGTAAGCTAGACTATGTGACCGAGGAATGCCCTGCTGAACCTGCTGCTACTGCAACACCAGAAGCAAAGGCAGCATGGAAGGTGACTAATGCTAAGTATAATGAGGTTGCTTGTTTAATGCTCACTAGCATGAGTGCTCAATTACAAAAGAAGTATGAGTACTCGTCTCCTAAGAATATGCTTGATAACCTCAGGCAGTCTTATGAGAAGCCACCTGCAGTTGAATTGTATGATGAACTCGACAAGCTACACAACTGCAAGCATGGTGATGGTAAACCAGTAGCTGATTATGTGGATGAGATGAAAGATTCGTTTGATCAACTTCACAGAATTGGTTTTGGTTACCCCGACAATGTGCAAGTGCACTTGATCAACAGGTCCCTCAACAGGGATTTTCCTGGTTTTGTGCAGAATTACAACATGCATTGCTCGGGGAAGACAGTCTCAGAATTACTCGCATTGCTTGTTGATTATGAGAAAAGTCTACCAGCCAAGGTCAAGGCTCCTACCCCACAAGTGTTGGCAATTCATGGGGGGGGGGAATCCAGAAGAAATCGCATGTGAACAAAGGCAAAGGTAAAGGTAAAGGTGATAAAGGCAAGCAGGTCATGGCCTATCAACCACAACCAAAGATGAAACAGCATCAGCCTAAGCAGAACAAGACAAATCCTCCAAACAAGAAGGATCAGGCTTGTCACCACTGTCATGAAAAGGGCCATTGGAAGTGCAATTTCCCACTCTACATTCATGACTTGCGACTCAAGAAGCAGGTGAATGATGTTGGTAAAGCCAGCACATCAGGTGCGTTCTTTATGATTGAATTATTCACTCTTACTCCTAAATTGAATTCCTGGGTATATGATACGGGATGTGGCATTCATATTTGCAATACCTTGCAGGGGTTTAGAGTTGAGAGAAAGCTGGCCTATGGACAACAATTCTTGCACGTTGGTAACGGAGCGCATGCAGGAGTTGAAGCTATAGGAGTATTTAATTTAGTGTTGCCTTCGGGCTTAGTACTATCTTTAAATAATTGTCATTATGCACCGTCAATTGTTAGAGGTGTAATTTCATTTTCATGTTTGTTAAACCTTGGTTTTTATCATACAATTTCTAGCAATGGAATTTCAGTTTCTTTAAATGATGTTTTTTATTTTAATGCTATTGCTGTGAATGGTGTATTTGAAATTGATATGAATGATAATGATAATGCTTTTGTTACAAATAATTCAATGTATAGCATCAACAATAAGAGAATCAAGAAAGGTCTGGATTCATCTTATCTTTGGCATTGTCGGCTTGCTCACATTGGCAAAGATCGCATGAAAAAGCTGCAACATGATGGGCTTTTAAATAAGATCAATGATGAATCATTTGATAAATGCGAATCTTGCATTTCTGGGAAGATGACTAAGAAACCCTTTAAAAATAGGATTGAAAGGGCTAATGATCTACTTGGTCTTATTCACACAGATGTGTGTGGACCACTTAGACATGTGTCAAGGAGAGGTGCTAGCTACTTCTTAACATTCACGGATGATTACAGCCGTTATGGTTATGTTTATTTACTTAAACATAAGCATGAGGTATTTGAAACATTCAAAGTGTTTAAAGCAGAAGTAGAGTTGCAACTTGGAAAGAAGATTAAAGCTCTTCGATCCGATAGAGGTGGTGAATACCTGAGTCAGGAGTTCATAGATTATCTAGCAAAGGAGGGAATTGTCCAGCACCTTACTTCTCCATATACTCCACAACAAAATGGTGTATCTGAGAGAAGGAATCGTACATTGCAAGACATGATACGATCTATGTTTAATCTAACAACTCTTCCTTTTTCGTTTTGGGATTATGCCTTAGAATCTGCGGTTCGCATTCTAAATATGGTTCCAACAAAGAAGGTTGATAAGACACCATATGAGGTATGGACTGGAAAAGCTCCAAACCTGTCTTATCTTAAGGTCTGGGGTTGTGAGGCGTATGTTAAACGTGACTCAGCAGACAAACTACAACAAAGATCTGTGAAGTGCATCTTCGTAGGATACCCTAAGGAAACTATGGGATACTAGTTTTATTACCCACCTGAAAACAAAGTATTTGTTGCAAGGTATGGAGACTTCCTTGAAAGGGAGCTCATATCTCAAGAATTCAGTGGGAGAGTATATGATCTGGAAGACGGTCAAGAAGATGTAGAACCTTCTGAAAACACTAACCAACTTCCGGTAGAACCTGAAAGTTTAGGTCCTCCACCTGAAGTTGAAGTGATTCTCATTCGTAGGTCAACAAGACCAGTAAAAGCTCCTACTCGTCTATGTCTTAATGTAGAGAGTGATGAGAATATACTGGGTGATCTTGATGAGCCTACAAGTTATAAAGCTGCCATGAATGGTCCTGAAAAGGCCAAATGGAAAGAAGCTATGGATGGGGAAATGCAATCCATGGAAGACAATGATGTCTGGGAAGAAGTAGACCTACCTCCGGGTGCCAAACTAGTTGGGAGTAAATGGCTCTACAAGAAAAAGACTGACATGGATGGCGTTGTACACATCTATAAGGCCCGTTGTGTAGCTAAAGGCTATACTCAAACTTTTGGTGTTGACTATGAGGAGACCTTTTCTCCTGTAGCTGACATAAGGGCAATTAGGATTCTTATAGCCATAGTTGCTTACTATGACTATGAGATTTGGCAAATGGATGTAAAAATCGCCTTCTTAAATGGTCGCCTAGATGAAGACATCTATATGGCGCAACCTGAGGGGTATGTAAATCCAGAATTCCCAAATCGTGTATGCAAGCTTAAAAGATCCATTTATGGATTAAAGCAAGCATCACGACAATGGAATAAGAGATTTGATGGTGAAATTAAAAAGCATGGATTCACTCAAAATCTTGATGAGCCATGTGTATATCACAAAGTTAGTGGGAGTAATGTGATTTTCCTTATATTATATGTCGATGACATATTGATCATGGGAAACGACATTCCAAGTTTGCAAAAGGTTAAGGCATATCTTGGAAAGTGTTTTTCTATGAAAGATTTAGGGGAAGCTGCATTTATTCTGGGAATCAAGATATATAGAGATAGATCTCAGCGATTAATTGGATTAAGCCAAAGTGCTTACATTGATAAAATACTGAAGAGATTCAGTATGCAAAATTCCAAGAAAGGATATTTGCCGATGCAAGAACAACATGGCTTGAGCAACAAGGTTTGTGCTTCAACACCTGCAGAGGTGCAACGCATGAAGAGAGTCCCTTATGCTTCGGCTGTGGGATCTATTATGTATGCGGTAAAAAGTACAAGACCTGATGTGGCATTTGCACAGAATTTAACCAGTCGATATCAGCAGAATCCAGGTGAAGCTCACTGGACAGCTGTTAAGAATATTCTTAAGTACCTTAGGGCTACTAAGGATATGTTCTTGGTTTATGGGGGAAATCCATCGGCAGAACTTGATGTTACAGGTTACTGCGATGCTTCTTGGAAAGGTGATAAGGATGATACGAAGTCTCAGACGGGTTATGTCTTTGTCATTAATGGAGGAGCTGTGGATTGGAGGAGCAAAAAACAGAGTGTACTAGCGATGTCTGCTACAGAAAGTGAGTATATAGCTACTTCAGAAGCTGCAATGGAAGCTGTTTGGATTAGGAAGTTTGTTTCTGGGCTTGGAGTTATGCCTTCGATTCAACGACCTATTAAAATGTATTGTGACAATTCAGCTGCAATTACATTTTCCAATGAGCCTGGAATCATGAAAGGCACCAGACATTTCCCGATTAAGCATCACTATGTTCGAGAACAAGTTGAAATAGGCGAAATCGAAATGCTCAAAGTTCACACAGATGATAACTTGGCAGATCAATTAACAAAGCCTCTACCTGGCACTAAGCTTTACAAGCATGCTGAAGGTATAGGACTTAGATTAGCTGAAAATTTCATGCCCATTTGTGATTAGTGTTTGGATAAAGGATGTAATGTACAATTATTATTTTAATGAAATAAAATATGTTTTATGTTTATTTATTCATTGTCTTAATAATATATCCTATATTTGCATGTTTAAGATCCATGAATAATTTATTATTCTAAATTGTCCATTGTCGATTATTGATATGGGAATATCATTAAACTAAGACAAATTTGAGTATTGGTTTAGGATATGCTTGAAAGTATATTGATGCGTAGTCATACCAATTTCACATGATATTCGATGAATTGAATATTGAACTTATCCCAATAATATAATTTAATATTTAATGTGAGAATCATATTTAAAGTTATCCTCAGACTTGAGATACCAGATAAGTGTCATGGATGTAGTGCATTTTTGTGAAGCAATCTACCGCTCACCGTAACAGGGAGTCATAAGGGTTGTTTTCAGAAGTGTTGCAAAGTTCATGGGTTATTCTTGTAGTCAAGAAAGAATTTATTCCTTCTGATCTGTTCAGAAGTTTAATACTGCTGGGCCCCTCGTAGGGTTGCCAAAATGTTTGCATGGCCATGCCCAAAGTCTATCTGGAATACGTTCAGATGTTTTGGTAATTTTGTTCAATCATAAAGAAACAAGAAACAGAAATTTAATAAAGGAACTCACATCTTTATTAATGCGGTATTAGTAATGAAAGGATAATTATAATGATGAATCATTAAAGGTTTTTCCAGGAAACCTAGCTCGGATTGAACTAGGGGCATTGGAGTGTTGCAAGACGCTAACCAATGTCATTTTACTATTAATGGATATACGAGTGGGAGCTGTTAAATGTTACGTATAAACATTAATAAGTAAATGTCTAGTATCGAACCCGAGACATCGGGATTGCACACTTTACAAACAAGAATAATGTAAATATATATATATATATATATATATATATATATATATATATATATATATATATATATTAAATGTATTGAATATATATATTTATAAACACTTAATGGACTAAATGGTCGTTAGTTATTAACCGTATGGACTAACTATCATTAGTAACGAAAGATAAGGACTAGAGTGTAACTTGGGAGTCAAGAAAGATCTATAAACACCCTCTTGGGTGCATGGCCGGTCGAAGCCCAACCATATGGGTCGACCCATGCTTTCTTGGTCACCAAGTTTCATCTAGTATATATACAAGGCCAATGATTAGGGTTTCACATCTTTTGTGCACACACACTAACCCTAAAATCCTTGTTTCTTTCTTTCCTCTTGTGGCCGATCGGTTCATCACCCACCTTAAGGTTTGGATCGATTTTTCATAAGCTAAAAACTAAGTGTTTTGTTTACTTGCATCAAACCTTTATTCGTTGGTAGTTTGTGTGTACAAGAACGAGGTAATTACTTACTTTAGTAATTATCAAGAGATCGATAAACAAAACGGTAAGAGGTTTATCATTGATCTATTTGTACAAGAATCAAGGTTAATTTGAAGTGCATCGGGTACGTTTGCTATTTATGTTTTAGTTAATATTTATGTGTTATACTTGATCCTAGCTTCCGCAATACGTGCTTATTAATTGTTAAACTCTAACATATTACATGATCTCATAAATAACATCTTTGTTTATTGAGTTATTATTTTAACATGATTTGATTTTCTAGAGCAAAGAAAGTGTTTAGGCTAGAAGGTTTGAAGAGCAATATATACATAGGGTACTCCGGGCTAAGATATTACTAGATAATGGCCCAAATAATAGATAGGCCCACATACTTTTATCTCCCTATCTTTTACCCTAATTCTCTCTTATATATACTAGATGATATGTGGAACAATTAGAGTAAGCTCATATGGTCTCCTTCACCATTTCACATATGGAGTTCTCATCCTTTATCATCTACCACATTAAACCCTTCTCATTATCATACTCAAAGAGATGAGCGAAGGTACCTCATTGCACAGGAGGGGGCAGGGTGTGCATGTGCCTCCTAGTGAAAAAAATCATAGTGTAATTTTTTTAAAATATCCGAATATTTTTGTGATTTGCCCCTCTAACTAACCAATTTGTAGTGTAGTTTATAAAAACTATCAAAGTTTGTCCCTCAACCATAACTTTCTGATTCCGCCCGTTGATGCTAGTGTTACCCCGACTATAGAAATATCACTCTTTTATGGGGTTCTTACCGTCTCAATGGAAAAACATCCGACCGTCACCACCCGAGGTAAACTATCTTTTTTCTTTTTTTCGATAAATTTTCTTTTTACTATTTGTTGCATAACCCTCTTCTTAAATTTCTCTGGAAATTTTGTATTGAATTGGGAAGCAATTCAACTTCAAGGTCTGTTAAAGTAGAAATGAATAGCATTGGTCTTGCTAGTTGTGTTGGGTTGGCAAAAAAGGAGAGAGTTTGATAGTTTGCATTCCAATTATATGGAAGAAATGCTTACGAGATCTTATGTTACAGATGTTTTGTTTTAGGACGTAACAAATGTTTGGAAATTTTCCACAATATTGAAGCATGACATATCATGCATGAGTCATGATTTAGTGAAGACTAATTGTCTTATCACTTATTATTTATTAACAATTAAGAATTTGATTTAATTCTGTATAAAAACTAAGACAGTATGCGTATTGAGAAACTGTTTTGAATATTCATCATTCAAACTAAAAATTGGGATCATTAGAACATGAACACAAATTACAACAATGAAATAAAAAAGTAATATTTTTAATCAACGAATACTAAGGATTTTGAATAACTGGATGTGAATCAATGTTCGCTACCTATAACGAATGTATATTCTGAATGCTAAAAAATAACCATGAATATTGTTTGTCATTGCCTACCCAACCTCATGTTTAGGAACAATCCACCGAACTAGCTAGTGACCAGCACCAGGGCTTGGACCAGACTTTTTAAGTTCTCCAAGCGTTGGAGCAGTTACAAACCTGTGCCCGATTCCAGGACTCGGTCCATCTTTGATTCCACCCAAAGTCTGAATACCCGTGAACTCATGTCCCGTTGCATGGCTAGGTGCATCGTTGATTCCTCCCAATGCATACCCATGTCCAATCCCAGGACTAGGCCCAGCCTTGATACCTCCAAGTGTGGCCTTGTCTTCGACCCCATGTCCTATGCAGGGACTTGGTCCTGCATCTAAAATGGATCCCAAAGAAAAATGATCAAGAACATTATTATTCTTGTCAGGAGAAGCCACTGTATTCATAATGTTTAATGGCCGTGCACTTATCAAGAAGGTCGAGTTGAGTAACACGAAAAGGGTTACAAGATTTTGGTACGCAAGGACTTTAGCCATATTTGAAATTTGTGCATGAGGAGAGAAATCAGTGACTAGCGAGTAGTGTTTGCTTGTGGTTTATGTGCAAAAGTGGGGTGAAATTTATAGACAAAAAAATTTGTAAAAATGGGTTAGATTTGTTGACTAGCTAGGAAGCAGAAAATCAAAGCTCATGCAACGTGGGAGAATTTAGAGTTGCGAGTCCAAGTTGAATGATTTTAGGAGAATAATCTCTTTTCCATATCTTCCTTGCAAATTGTATTATATATTTATATTGTTTTTTAGATGTTTAACCAATTCATGTATATATTAATTTGTGTTAGAAACATATATACAAAGTATAATTCAATAGACTTCAAGAAAATTTCATGATCAATTTTACATATAGGATAAATAAGATTTAACCAACATAGTTTATAAATAGTTTTTTTTTTTTTTTTTTTTTTTTTTTTCTTGTGCCTTAAGGGCAAGTTAAACACACAAAAAGTACTATAGGACCTATGAAAAATGACTTAGAGATTCATACAAAAGTACATTTTTCTGTATTTTTTTAGGTCTCTGAGTACTTTTCTGTACCTTTTGATGTGATTAAGGCAAATGTTAAAAAATCCTTATAAATAAGTAGCTTAATTAATACACCATGACCTTTGCAATCTTTGAACACAGGCTTCTCATTTCTATATATGGTGGCTCGTTTGACTTTTCAACCTTAATGTTTGAATAAAATATTGTTGAAAAATAATACTGTAATGATAATACTATGGTACATAAAATCAATATCTTAATATCACTATTTAGACTACATGCATGCTTTTTAGAGGAACAGCACTTAACTGTTTTTGTTATTTCAAGATTTGGTCATTCTATCCTTTTTAGTGGATGAGACGATGAGTAGCATATACTCAATCACATGAATCGTGATGGTTAATTTGTTATTTGCGTGTAGCTTTAAACTTATATATGGGTATTGTTAAAACAAAAAGACAAATATTTGGAGAATGATGCAATTTTTTTTTTTAATTCTTGAAAAATTCTAAAATAATTGCATAAGATCGGATATGTTGGTGCGTAATTTTATCGAAAAAAATTATAAAAAATTCGTTTGCATATGAAATTGCTTTTTTCGCATTAAAAATTTATTTTTATATTCAACTTCTTTTGACTTTTTGCATCAAAATATAACACGTTGAAAATCTTGTACATCAAACAAATTTTATGCATCAAATTTTCATTCTTTTTCATTAAATAACGTATAAAAAAACTCAATATTAGAAAAAGTTCTTTCACAATTTTTTTATAGACAAACATACCCCGCTCGAACTTGTTGAATTCGCTTGAAATTTTTTTAAGATCTTACAAAAAAATCGTTTATATACTTCTCACGGGTATTAATTTTTTTATTTGATCTTTTCATATATACTTATATATTTTATTTATTTGCAAATATTTTTGTTATTAATGGATAATAAGAGTATTTGGGCTTGTTTGGTAGGCTAATATTTTGGAACTGTAAGCTTTTTTTTACAAAAATAATCTCTTTCAAAACAAGTAGCTCTGTTTGGATACATTAATTTCAAGCTTTTATTTTAAACAAGTAGTTCTAAAATGAAAAGCTGATTCATGAAGCTTTTAAAATATTCGTAGCTGTTAAGACATAAAATTACTGTAAACAACTTATAATTACATTTAACAGCTAAATTACCAAACACTTTTATTGAAAAAAGAATACAACTTGTAGCTCATGTTAAAAGCTTTACAGTATACAAGTTACAGTATACAGCTTACAGCATACAACAACTATTATATTTAACAAACCAAAGTTTTTTTAACAAATTATTTAATCTATTCTATTTTTATATAATCTTTTGTGTCTTGTAAAATCGTAATGATATCATAACTAATGTGATATGGGTTTTTCTATCGTGTGCTTTAGGAGGCACAAGATAAGAAGGTAAAAAGTACACAAAAAATATTTATAGACCAACAGAAAAAGACTCAGATATTTATAAAAAAATGTATTTTTTTGTATTTCTTTGAGTACTTTTTGTGTACTTTTTCCTCTTTTCATCCATATAATCTCATGCGGTCAATTTTTCTTTGACTACCATCCATAATATAAAAGCACACCTTGGATTACATTGTGAAAACAATATCATTTTGTTCACTCCTGTTTTCAAATCCCTCCATACTGTTTTCATTGAGAAATCCATCAACTGTCCATTATTACTTTTCAATTTCACATTATCCATTTCGTCATTTATTAATGCAGGAACCTGTAAATCTCTCAACCCAATTAAATCTTTCATCTAATCTTCTGATCATTTTCACTTGTTATTAACTATCAAATTAGCAACACAACAGTCATCTGCTATTCTGGCATCATGCAACTTTCTTTTTTAAACAAATTTCTTTAAATTCATATACTCACTCCAACTATTATGCCACATAGAAACACTCTTCCCATTTCCCACTACATGAAAAATATATGGTCTCACTTTACTCCTCAATTCTAAAAAAGCTATCTAAGTACAGCTGTCTCCTTTTTTCTTCATTTATCTCCCAGAAACTCCTACTTTTCAGCTAATGAAGTTAACATCACCATGGATGAACACTAGCAGATCATCAACAAATGATAAATGAGTAAGCTATAATTCTTTACAACCTTTGTAAATTTGAAGGTCTTACTTTCCTCAACCTTTCTAGCTAGCATTAAAGATATAACCTTTATTACAAGTGAAAAAAGATATATTGGATCCCCTTGTCTTAGCCCTCTCCCACTTTTTTTTTTTTTTTTTTTTTTTTTTTTTTTTTTTTTTTTTTTTTTCCAAAAAGTGAATTTATATTAATCTTTCCAAAACATATGTACATCTTAAGTATAGACGAAGAAGATTTGGATAGCCCCAAATCTTTACAAACATAAAACCAATTTTCCCACTAAAAAAATACCCATATCTACCTCCATTGACTCCAATAGTGAATGCTGCTGTATAGTCATGATCCACCCAACCATTCTCTTATGAAAACCAAACTTCTCTAAAATATCTTCCAAAAAAGACCAATTTACTATATCATATGCCTTTGCTATGTCAATCTTAAGTGAACATCTACTAGGACCATTTGTTACCCCTTTAAAAGCTCTTGAGCAATTAATAAGTTGTCTTGAATCACCCTCCCACGCACAAATGCACTTTGGTTGTAGTTCACTAGTTTGTTTAGACTTCTTTTGATTATGTTGGTATGTATTTTGCTAATACATTTATACAGGACATTGCAACATGCAATTGGCCTGTAGTCTGAAACCTTATTGGGCTGAGGAATTAAAGTCACCAAAGTAGTAGCATTCACTTCCCCAAGAAGTTTTCCAGATCCAAATAATTCTTTGATAGCAGCACACACACATCCATTCCAATAACACTCCATGTACTTTAAAAGAATTCAGACGTGAATCTGTCAAGCCCTGGAGCTTTTGCTTCACCAATATCAAACATTGCTTCCTTTATTTCCTTGTCAGTCACAACATTAATTATACCCAAAGATTCGATTTCAGACAGCTTATTCTTAAACAAGTTATAATCTTCAAGTTTTTCCACATTTTTATGTGGACCAAGGAACTTTTGAAAGTGGTTCAGAAACTATTTATGTCCCCATTACTTTGAATCACTTTGTGAAAATATCTAATATTTTTGTCCCCATTACTTATCCACTCTATCTTGGCTTCTAAAAAAAAGGGGTGTTTCTTCATAATCTATCATCTCCAGATAGGAAGCCAAACACTCTGCTTCTTCAAACTTTATTTTATCATCATATGGATTATTTTCCATTTTCATTTGGGCAGCTTTAAGTCTGCTTCTACACAATTCAACCCTCTCAAACAAATTATCATTCTACCAATTCATTTCTTCATGGGAACTTTAAGAGCCTTTAATTTCTTGACTACTCTGTCCATATTATTCCCATCTCATCTGAATTCCACACTTCTTTCACTGTTAAAATTCCTTCTTATCAACAATGTAGTGAGTGAATCTAAAAGCTTTACTCTTCATTCTTGAACACTTGGGGATAACTAAAATAGCAGCACTGTGGTCAAATGTAATAAATGGCATAAACTGACCAAATGCTTCCATACACCTTCATGAAATGCTCATTTATCGAGATTCTATCAAGTTTTTTCATGGAAATAGTGTTTGGATTCTTTGGTGACTTTAACCAAGTAAGAAATAAACCTTGACTACTAATATCTTCCATCTCTATCTCATTCACACAATCAAATCCTGCATATCCCTGTAATATAAGACCCTCCAGCAGAATGCTCCTCAACTTTCATAGTAACATTAAAATCACCAAACATTACCCATGGCGTATTATGAATTATATATTTAGAAAATTTAAACTCATTCCATAACACATTTCTTTGAGTTTCACTATTAGCAGCATGCACAAAGCTAAATTCACATTTAGGCTTAGACTCAACATTTTCAATTAAGCAAAGAATAGTTTGTCTAAACATATATACCACCATCAAATTAACAATACTCATGTCCCACCTCACAAGGATTCTAAAACTATTTTGGCTATATGCAGAGTTAGAAACCAAATCCCAACCTCCAAAACATATGTTACTCACATCTACTAGTGTTTTAAGATAAGTTTCTTTCTCTTTTTAGTTTTAATACATCATTTTGTTTTTTCAACTTATTCATACTTCTTTCTCACTCCCTTTCATCCGATAGAGAGTTTGAATTCAGTGATTTAGGAGCATAAATGTACTATCGGGAGAGGGCAAAAGCAAGCCTATAATATTCCAACTTGCTACTTTAAAATCACAAAAAACAAAAATAACAGCTGTCAATTTAGAACAGTTTTACTTATTCCACTAACCTCATTAGCAGAACACATACTTGCAACTTTATTCCTTCCTTCCAAAACATCTTCAGATTGTTTATCCTGTGCTTCCCTTTCTTTCATTCTATCTTCTTCCCGGCCAGACACTAGTTTAGGCTGCAACATTTTGTTTCGATATTGATCCACAATCATTTTGTCTTTCAATTTCCTCAATTCTTGTTACTCATTCACTTCTTCTTATTATTTGATTTCAGTATTGCTGTTAAAATCTCCTCCTGATCAGTCCTTCTTCCTTCATTATCCTTCCCACCTATTTGGCTGTTGGTTTTCATTTCTGTCCCTTCGTTCTGATTGCTATTATGGCCTTCTTTTACTATCTCTTTCCTCCTGTAAATACCATTTTTATTCCTATCATTATTCTCATACCTCCTTATTCCACCACCAAACTGATTGCTAACACTCTTGTTTTCAGCTTTCCTATTTCCTCCATTCTTCCTATAATTCACTTTTGTAAATCCTTCGTCCTTATTATTATGTGCTCTGTTTTCTTCCCTTGAATTAGCATTAACCCTTATTTCCTCAACAACCTTAGTACCCTTTTTACATTTAGTTATATCACCTTAGATTGTGAACAAATCTCAGGCTTCCATTGATACTTCACCTTAACATTTTTAGTTCCTTTCACAACATTTTATTTATCTCAGTACAGGATTCCAATTTCTTCTTTAATACCTTTATTTACTTCAAACTCTACCAACACTCTATCATCTGCCCTTCCCATACTAGACTGACATACTTGAGCTATGACATTATCCATTGTGATGGGAGTTTCTAGGTTGCTTGCTAGTGCACTAATACCATCTTTGGTCCAAGCCTCAAAAGGTACATTGTTTGGTTCAACTGTAAGAATCGACAACCTACAACCTGGTTACTAGCACGGAATGAACCCGATCGTTGAAGAAGACACACACACAAACAGTTTATGTATTGACAAAAAAGCAAAGAATCTTTGCACAAGTAAGATCAAAGAGATGATTGTTCTGTGCAATTCTCTTCTCTTTTGGTATGTACTTTTTGGACTGTTCCTAATCGAACTGAGTTGGTTGTTGGCACCCAATCTGTTGGATGAAAAAACCTGTAGGGGCATGGGTGGAATAATGATGCATTCGGCAGCTTGGTGATTAAGGACTTCCGCTAACATTATGTTTTGTTCAACAACGTTCACTTGTGGGAATAATGCTAGTGTTAGGCTAGAAATCCAACTTAGTATCAAGTTTTGAATTTTTGCAATGAATGAACGAAAACATGTCTAATCAAATGACAAAAGGTTTGAGTTTGTGCAACGGTGAGTTCAGATCCCGTAAAGCAGTAAAAGAAAATAGATCTATTGTTACCCAAGAAAGAGGAGAGTAAGAGTATATAAACTGTCGCTTTAACAAATTTAACAAGCTTAAGTACTTTAACATAGAAAAAGAAGAAGAAAGTGCATTCTCTAACATTAATTTGCCTTCTCTAAAAAAAAAATTAATAAAAAAATAAAAAATAATAAAAGTAAAAAAAAGCAAAAACAAATAGTAGTACATTGCGCACAAAAGGATGTACAATTCTGTTTGTTAATACATGGAAACAAATAATTAATGTGGAGATAATGATTATCTTATTAGCTGTAATTAAACCATTATTTACACAAACACCACCCACCAAAAATCTTACGAAAGATTTCTTGTATCTCAAAAAGTAGTACCTTATGCATTAGACATTGTACCAAACAATATATACCGTTGAGAAAACCATACCCTTAATTTTCTATAAATACTTATCATAAGTCCATAACTAAATATCATACCAAAAACCTAAACGATCGAAAACTTTTTTTCTTCAAGAAACTAAAGCTGTCCATCATGGGAAATAAGAATACTCATGTTGCCCAAGAAAGAGGAGAGTAAGAGTATATAAACTGTCTACTTTAACAAAGAAAAAGAAGTAGAAAGTGCATTCTCTAACATTAATTTGCCTTCTCTAAAAAAAAATTAATAAAAAAAAATAATAATAAAAGTAAAACAAGCAAAAACGAATAGTAGTACATTACGCACAAAAGGATGTACAATTCTGTTTGTTAATACATGGAAACAAATAATTAATGTGGAGATAATGATTATCTTATTAGCTGTAATTAAACCATTATTTACACAAACACCATCCATAAATCTTTTTTACTAACTAATTGCTTTTAGAAAAAATAATTACCAATGTATGGCATGTTATTGTATTGTGGTTCTCTTTATTATTCTTTTCAATTTTAATTTTAATTCATTTATTAGAAGCAAACTCATATGGTCGATCAAATCATCAAAGTATGTGAATTTGACTACAATTTTAGTTAAAAAAAAAAAAAAAAAAAAAAAAAAAAAAAAAAAAAAAAAAAAAAAAAACCAGTTCGCTCACATACATATAAAGTGATATAATCATACACTAATTAGATAGTAGGTTATGGGTCAAGCTAGATGCAAGTGAAATGGATCAGAGCGAGTAATTTTGTTAGAATTCAAAATGGGTCAAACTAGGTTGACACAAGTTGACCCAGAACATGTCCCATTTGTACAGTTAATTTATGTACTGATAGCAAATAGTTTTATGTTGCAATAGAATATGTTTTTGTTACCATCAACAGAACTATGCTATATATGTAAAGAATCACTAATAATTTCATAAACTCATATATAATTTCATATAACATCAACCCCAAATAGTACATCATATTTATATCGAATAAACCCTACATAATCTACGATATCAACAATGAACTAAAAGCTGATGATGTTTCCTCGATCGTCTTTCTGTTCACCACGGGTTCATCCACACATACAACAGCAAAACACAACCGCCCATCTTTCCTAAATGACCAAACTTGAATAGTTTCCTTTTCCTTCAAAACCTTCTTGTTAGCCTCAACAAAATCCCACCAGTTGGTCTTCAACACATAGTTCTTGGTTCTCACCATGTACCAAATATTTAACCACATTGGTTTCTTGAATATCTGTAAATTTGGCCCAACCAATGGAACCTCGATACAAGCATGAGTCTCAAGAAATCGTATCTCTTCATCCGTCAAGAAATCATGAGTCTCAACTTGCTTAAACGGCATGTTTAGCCTATTTTGGCAACGTTTCAAATCACTTTCAAACAACGTTTTCTGAATCACTAACTTCATATCACTACCCTTAATCTCATCAACAAACTCCTTTAACTGTGTGATCACTTCGTTTGCCATGATAGACAGCTTTAGTTTCTTGAAGAAAAAAAGTTTTCGATCGTTTAGGTTTTTGGTATGATTATTGGTTATGGACTTATGATAAGTATTTATAGAAAATTAGGGGTATGGTTTTCCGCGATATATATTGTTTGGTATAATGTTTGAGTTTTATTTAGAAACACTTTCAAAATCTTTAAGCTCAAGACTATGATTTTTGATCTAATGATAAATTAGATTGTCAAAATTCTCTTACATTCTGAGCACCATCTTTTCAAGATTTTTCAAAAAGATTTTCAAAATCTATCAAAATCGGTACTCACATCAAAATGACTTGTGTACACCTTACAGTGCACAACTCAAGTTTTCAAAGAAAGGAAAGTGCTACGTAAAATGATTTTCATCAAAGAAGTGCACTTATCCTAAAAATAGACATTGTTGTACGCCTCAGTGCGACATTCTTATTCAAACAAAGAGAAGTCTTTGTTTTTCAAAAAAACCTTGATGCAAAACTCATCAAATCTGAAATCTATTCTCTTTTAGAATTTTGCTTCGAGAAGACTCCTTCCCTCTAAACTATTTGCAAAAGGTTAAATTATCAAAACATTTGCGAGTTTTGAGGGGGAGTATTTCAAAAACAAAAATGTTCCGATTTCATGCAAAATCAAATCTGTCTATCTCTCCAAAAGCTTTTTCTCAATCAGTTGATATAAAAAAATATCACGATATGCTATTTTTGAGGGGGAGAAGACATGATTAAAATGTGATCAAAGATGTTTAAAGTTTGTGACTGAATCTCAGAAGAGCTCGACTCAGTAAGTACCAATGAATTGATGAAGCTTAAAATGTCAGTAAACGAAAAGACTTGTCCTGGACGGGTAATAATTTCAGGCTAGTCTAACTAGTGATGTAAGCGTGTCTCGAATAGGACTTGTCTGAGTAGAATGTACCGTATCGAGAGACTTTCTTTGGACTTGACCAGGACGGGTAATAATTTCAAGCTAGTCTAACTAGTGATGTAAACGTGTCTCAAATCGGTTATGTTCACTGAAAGTGGATCAATTCAAAAAGTGCAAACTCCTCCCGCATGTGCAAATTTCTTAAAAATTACATGAGCACATGTGAAGGGGGAGTCCTTCAAATGAAATGCAAAACTCTCAAAGTAGTAACAACAATGTGTTTTATTATCATAAACACTTTGAGAGATTTTCAATAAATGGTTTCATGGCAATGATAGAATAGTCATGGTGTTATAAGGTGACTAAGGATAGGTAAAACCATCCTATGATCCGCCATAGCCGGAGGGATCTACTGATGTGCTAATTAGCAACCATGTTTTAAATTTATAGAAACAAGAATTACCGGTTAACTAGAAACACATTCAGGCAAGTATACCCTAGTCAATTGTAGTATAGGAGTGGTAAATCAAGGTCGTCCCAAGAGACTTGGTTGCACTCAAGTGTCGTTTGTTTGTTTAAGCAAGTAACAAATTGGTGGTTATGATTGTCACAGATTAAACCACAAGATAAGCAATAAGAGAACAAGCACACAAAGAACATTAATTGTATCCAAACATCTGTTTATCACAAGTCATCATAATATCCAAACAAGTATTCAAAACAAAACCAAATTGTATTCAACCAAACATAAGTCTTCAACCAACATAGTAATCATAAGCATCATGAAATATAAAAGTAACAAGGTTTACCCAAAGTATGAATTACAATAGGTGAAGGTGAAAGATTTATAGCAACCTTCAAGCCTCCAATCAACTACAACATCTAACCAAACTAGAGAATCGCTCCAATACTTCTTGGTGATACGTCCTCCATGAACGGCAGAGGTTTGTGGTATTTTGGGTGAGATAAGGTGGTGACAATTCGTCCTTAAGGGTGGATGAAAGAATTGCACCTGGTAAGGTGGTGACAAATCTTCCTTTAGGATGGAGGCTAGAAATGCACACTTAGAACCAAGCCAAAGTGGTCTTATTTATAGTAGAAATCAAGCCTTAGCCTCCAAGCATAAAACTTGGGCACTAAGTGTCATAAAATGCCAGGTTTAGGAGTTATTACGGAGACATGATCAGACTTGGGGTTTAATGGCACCTTAATTGAGCATTAAAAATAACTTGGGGAGGTCAGATTGGTCCATCCGATCGGATACGGGGCCATGCCGATCGGATGGATGAGACATTTAGCTCCAACCGAATCGGTTGGGCTCCATCTGATCGGATGGATCCTCCTGGACAGAAATAATAAAGACCAAAGTTGTAGATCTTTCTCTTAGCTTTCCGTGGCCGCTTGAATCACCTAAATCGGAGTCAGTATGCTCAAGATATGGCCAAAATGGTGAAGGTGTGTCGGGAACAACAAGTCTTCCATTATTTCTTCGTTTTAACTTCTTTCCTTCATTTCACTTCTCGTTTTCCTTCTTGTGCTTTATTCTTAAGTCCCTGGAGTGACAATCTTCATGACTTTATCTTCTCGAATATACTCCAAGAGACTTTCATTTGTTGGGAATTCCTCCGTACATTCATAAATCTTCGTTTTTGTTCATTTCTTCGTCTTTTTCTTGGTTTTCTTCGTCATGAACCTAAAATAGAGAATATACTTCATTAAGTATCATAAGTTCATAAAAGTGACCAAAATATATGCATAAAATCCACAACAACGCTCCTAAAAACATGTTAATTTTGAGCGTTATCAAATCCCCCACACTTAAACTTTGCTTGTCCTCAAGCAAATCTAGAATTAAAGAAAATAAATCCACATGGTGCACAAGAATGATTAGAAAAATATGATGCAAATCTATCGAGTACAAGATAAGATTCATCGTTTTAAGCTTTAGTGGTGAAAAACCGAGATTTTTGACAATACCCAATAATTTTCTTGCTTGATTAACATTTCTAAACACCTCACGAAAAAGAAACAAAGTATAATTCACTCTATCACTCATTTATTTAGGTAGTGTAGTATATATAAGAGAAATCACACTCATTGCTCAGTCATGATTCAAATATTACCATAGGCTTGTACAAGAAACAAAACTTCACCGACGAGGCGTAAGCAATAAGTGTAAACATCTAAAGAGGTCTTTTATTCGGGTTGTAATGTTAGGCTAAAAGGTTTTTTACCAGGCTTATGTTCAAACATCTCATACAAAAACATAATAGATTGCTAGCGCGAATTCTTGATTACTCAAAAACCGGATGGTCACTACAATATTTTTGCACTTGATATTCTTACAAAACCATTACTATATCCGGAGACTCGAAAGAACAACGAATAAAGTAATTTGGTAAGGGTAGGGATAAGGCATGGAAATATTTATGAAATTGGTTTTAAAAGAAAAATCAAGTCAAGTCTAAGTCCCATTGTTGCTAGTCACCAAACAAACCGCAAACCCGTAAATGATTATAGTTAACCTCCTCCTCTTCAAACTTTCACATATCGATACATTGATTTGCCATAACAATATTCTTCATACTTAGCACATTGACTAGCAACATATCACATAACTTTCTTTCTTCATCTCCATACATAATACAGCACATTGGCTATAATTGTCACCTTATAGTTGCGATGATTTTTTTTTCAATTTTTTTTTCTTTTTCTTTATGTCACATCTCCCCCACACTTCTTATAAGAATACACCACAAAAAATACAACATACGAACGACGTCTCCTTCATCTTGTTGGAATGGCACACACAAGTGACAAAGTGTGGCTAACAATTAATCATCAAAAACAATTCATCATACCAAGCAATTAGCAACCCACCATTTAGACTTTGACAAGGGTTAGGCTAAGGTTAAAAGTGTAAAATCTTTTTGTATTTTTCTGGATGTAACAAAATGAAAAGGATGGCTCAAAGGGTGTAACTAGGGGTATCTAGCGCTAAAGATGAACGCTAACAAATGGGTTCCAAATACGAGTATAACTAACCGATGTGGTTAGCAAAAATTATTTTGTAAACGGATGGCCATTTGGTTTTATTCCTAAGGTGCCTCTTTATCACACGAATACACTTATATCACACGAATGCGATCTTACAGCGGTCTGGTAATGATTTACAAGTACAAGTTCTAGAATAAATAAAATCACCGGCACACTCATAGCAAAAGATCAAGCATAAAAAATGTATGCTATATATGAAATAGGCTCAAATCCTCACAGTTTAGTGGAAAGGGCTATAATATGCACTAGCAAATATTATCGATCCCAAAATGGATTGCAATATTAATCGAGACACATCTCAATATTTTCAAAATTACCGATTTCACCAGTGGATTTATCCAGTTATTTTAATATATTTTCCTAAAAGCGTGAAAACAACTAGATCATAAGGGCAAACAAGTATACAAAATTTTATTTTCAAATTGGCCCAAAAATTATAAGTTAAAAATGAGTTTCGTTTTCCACTATTTTACTTTCTCACACACTTAAGTTAAGCATTGTACTAAATGTGAATAATAAACTTCAAAGCATCTGAAATAGGGAAAAATAAATAAATAGATAGTCCAAGTGTAACGAAACTTCCCGGGCCGTAGAAATCGAGATCGAACTCCAAATGATAAAATGCTAAGCATGTAAGATCAATCAATTTCGCTTCCAACAAAACATCAACACACCAAGTACAATGTCACCAATAATCCAATCTCCAAAAGCTTATTAAATCTGCAAAAACAAACTAAACTACAAAAACGCGTAAAATCCTAAAACTCACTTTCGTAGGCATCACGGTTGCATTTAGCATATGCAACAAGCCTTTTAAACCACTCGGTGGCCCGAGTGGACGAGTGAAGTCTCGTGAGGGTTTCCAGTGAACATACCCACAAAGTTCAAAACAATTTTTATTTAAAAAAAAATACTTATTTATTTACAATGTACAAAAATAAAAATAACAAAACCGAGTTTAAGTAGAATTATAGAAATGAGATTCTTGCAAAAACAAAAAGGCATATAAACTTACTCGATCTAAACACAAACACATAAAAACAAAATAAGAAAAATGTTTTTTTTTTTCCTTTTTTACCGATTGGTCCAACCGATCGGTCGGACATCCAACCGATTCGGTTGGAAATTACCAAAAGTTAAAATTTTTACCGAGAGCTCCAACCGATCGGCATGGATTCCATCCGATCCGGTTGAACAAAAATTTTATTTTATTTTTTATTTAAAACAAATTTATTAAACCACGTTTTACTTAAAACTTTTATTGATAAAATAAAACAAGAACACATAACGTAACGAACACGAAAATAAACACAAGTAAATAAAACACATAAATACATATATACAAGTAGAACATCAAGAACATAAAACGACATTAAACAAAAACAAACATAAACAAATAAGAGCACGATCACATAAAATGACAAGCACATAGACATAAACAAATATAATTAATCACGTAACACAAATCAAAACAAAACAATATAAAACAAGATAGTCTTATTCAAAATTTATACGAAACTAATCAACACTAAAATAACACAAACAAAAAGAAACACAAAAACATGCATGAGATCACATAACTTATAAAACTCAAACTGGTCACTTTGGAGGGTTTTTTTTTTTTTTTTTTTCGCAAACACTTTTCAAGCACATTTAGGTAGCAAACATTGAAATGAGTTTTTAAGAAAACATGAAACACAAGCATTCAAGCAAACATCAAAGAACAAAAACCAAAACTCCAGCAACGGCGCCAATAATCTGTTGCGGCGGTGCCGGAATAATGATTAAACAAGCAAACAACATATCAATCAAGAAAACAATCAAACAAGTGCAAAACAAGTCCCCGGCAACGGCGCCAAAAACTTGATGTGCTAATTAGCAACCATGTTTTAAATTTATAGAAACAAGAATTACCGGTTAACTAGAAACACATTCGGGCAAGTATACCCTAGTCAATTGTAGTATAGGAATGGTAAATAAAGATCGTCCCAAGAGATTTGGTTGCACTCAAGTGTCATTTGTTTGTTTAAGCAAGTAACAAATTGGTGGTTATGATTGTCACAGATCAAACCACAAGATAAGCAATAAGAGAACAGGCACACAAAGAACATTAATTGTATCCAACATCTGTTTATCACAAGTCATCATAATATCCAAACAAGTATTCAAAACAAAACCAAATTGTATTCAACCAAACATAAGTCTTCAACCAACATAGTAATCATAAGCATCATGAAATATAAAAGTAACAAGGTTTATCCAAAGTATGAATTACAATAGGTAAAGGTGAAAGATTTATAGCAACCTTCAAGCCTCCAATCAACTACAACATCTAACCGAACTAGAGAATCGCTCCAATACTTCTTGGTGATATGTCCTCCATGAACGGCAGAGGTTTGTGGTCTTTTGGGTGAGATAAGGTGGTGACAATTCGTCCTTAAGGGTGGATGAAAGAATTGCACCTGGTAAGGTGGTGACAAATCTTCCTTTAGGGTGGAGGCTAGAAATGCACACTTAGAACCAAGCCAAAGTGGTCTTATTTATAGTAGAAATCAAGCCTTAGCCTCCAAGCATAAAACTTGGGCACTAAGTGTCATAAAATGCCAGGTTTAGGAGTTATTATGGAGACATGATCGGACTTGGGGCTTAATGGCACCTTAATTGAGCATTAAAAATAACTTGGGGAGGTCAGATTGGTCTATCCGATCGGATACGGGGCCATGCCGATCGAATGGATGAGACATTTAGCTCCAACCGAATCAGTTGGGCTCCATCCGATCGGATAGATCCTCCTGGACAAAAATAATAAAGACCAAAGTTGTAGATCTTTCTTTTAGCTTCCCATGGCCACTTGAATCACCTAAATCGGAGTCCGTATGCTCAAGATATGGCCAAAATGGTGAAGGTGTGTCGGGAACAACGAGTCTTCCATTATTTCTTCGTTTTAGCTTCTTTCCATCATTTCACTTCTCGTTTTCCTTCTTATGCTTTATTCTTGAGTCCTTGGAGTAACAATCTTCATGACTTTATCTTCTCGAATATACTCCAAGAGACTTTCATTTGTTGGGAATTCCTCCGTACATTCATAAATCTTCGTTTTTGTTCATTTCTTCATCTTATTCTTGGTTTTCTTCGTCATGAACCTAAACTAGAGAATATACTTCATTAAGTACCATAAGTTCATAAAAGTGACCAAAATATATGCATAAAATCCACAATAACGCTCCTAAAAACATGTTAATTTTGTGCATTATCATCTACCCAAGGACAATTCCAATAGATTAGAATTAGAAGTCCTTAAGTATGATTTAAAAATGGAGAAAATGAGAAAGGAGAAAGAAGGGGTTGAAGAATTAAAAAGAAAAGTTATGAAAAAGGGTGAAAATAAATAGCCCTCCAAATATTCAACCTTAGGGCAGACACCGGGTTCAATTCGTATGCTACTGGTTGTTGCTAAGGTGACACCGGTATTGAAGATAAAGGCGTCATGGACCCAGTGACGCACTGCACTTAACTTTCTAGCTACTCAAGTTCTCTTAAAAGAGCTTGTTTCATTCTCACGGGGAACCGGTGTAATCTATCTACCTGTCTCTTAAAGATGGTTGATATTGAAGCAGGAGACCTCTCCCTAATCTCCGCATAGGAAACCAAATGTGCACTCATCGAGTCTAGAGCCCCGAGATTCATTAAAAGATCTCATAGGAACACATGATATTTCTACACTGGTTGTTCATCATTAAGGACGCCAGATGTAAACTTAAGAGTCTTACGCAGATCTTAGCAATCTGCTAGAACATTTATGGGAGAATTCACACAAGTGATTCTCAATGATTGAATGGAAATTCCTGCCAGGGTCAATATCAAACAGCCCTGACAGCACGTCACTTTGGTAATCTCTTGTGGGTTACGCTTAGTGTTCGTGGTGGTTTCAAAATGGTCTACAGTCGTGGAGTGATCCCCAACGACTCACCCAGTCATTGAGCTACTAAGTAGGTCTTGTAAGCTCCCTCGGGAGTATCTGACATGGGAACGGCCTTGGTGAGGATTAGAAGGAGTCTTCACACTATGCTGTTGATGATCTCTAATTCCTTATCTGCAAGTATCGATTGATTTATTGCTAACTGTTTTCATGCAGCTACACATCACCTCCATGGCGACAGATTCCACATGCTCATACATACATCTTGAAGTCAAAGTAAGCTCCCTCAAAGATCTAAGCAACACAAAGTTCAAAGAAATATTCTAGGCCAAAAAGAAGAATCTACAAAGTAAAGAGACTAAAGATCAATGTGAAAGAAAGGGAACTACATGCATGTGAACCTCAAAGTCCAAAGATGTATGAGTATGTTGGAATGGCGGACAACCACCACAGACATAGAAGTGACAAAAGGCAGATTGCTCCACATCACAATAGAACAAAGAACGATGAAAAGACAGTCATCAAAGATCACAAAGCATAAAGGAACAAAGACTAATGACTATTCTACTACGACACACAATGTTCAACAACAACTAAGACAACGACCTAATCACGTGGAGCATCATTCGAATGACCACCCCTTAGGGGGAGATTGTTAGCATTAAAAATATGTATTGAAAAGTGATGGTCATTCTCATATGTGTAACTTTGTAATGTGTCGTAGAATAGAATAGAATAGTCAAAGGGCTCATGGATTGGGCTTGGCTAATAGGTTAATATTTATATTAAGCTAGTCCATCTATGTTAAGAAGATATTTATGTAAAAAGCCCAATCCATCTCCAAACCCATAGAAAGCCTTTAGGGCATCACATGTCTTACTATATAAACACCTCAAATGAGTCATTTGAGGTGTGTGCTTGAGTTTGTAATGTGTGTGTTCCTCTAATAATATTCTCTCTTATTTCTTTCTCTACACTCTCTACTTTCTCTCTCTAACATACTTCACATATTAAGTCACCAAGGCTATTGTGGGTGATAAAGTTGTCATATTTATGTTTCCAACACGGAGCGAGACCGAAATGAGAAAAAAATCCGGACCGCTGGTGGTATGTGTTAATTCACATACCATTTTATTGCCAAATACCGACCCAAATTGACTGAATGTACTAACAAATTCCAAAGAAATATGTGTTTTTATGTTGTGAACATGCAGGTACGGATTTATCACAAAAAGACAAATAATCAAGCAAAAATCAGAAAAAACGGGCACGAGAGTGGGAGATGGTCAGAAAGTCAAGCTAGGAATCAAAGTTGAGCTCATTGAGTCCTCAGAGATTGATACTTGTGCCAAAGTGATCCTTGTGAGAAGTTTGAAGAAATTGCAGATTTATCCCTCATACTTTTCAGAGTTGTCAGATTTAGTCCCTCATGGAAATTTTTGAAGGAAAGTCAAAGTCAAACCCTTGGGAATCATATTATGTCATCATAAGTCCTCGGAGTACATTTTGGAATTTTGGTAGATTAGGTCCTTGCAATTTCAGATTATTACACAAATGGTCCTTGGAATTTCTATTTCATATATTCTGAAATTACAAACAAAACAAAGCCTAATCCATTTAGAATCCAAGTCCAATATTACAAATCCAAAGGCCCAATCCCATAACCCGAGCCCAAGTCGTCTTCGGTCAAAACTAATACTAAAGGGTCAACGAAGGTCAAAAAAATTATATAATATTTTACCCCGCTTACCTTTTTCCCCAAATCATATTTTACCCAGAACTCCCATGAACCCTAACCTTCCAATCACAATTATTACCACAATTAAGGGTACGGATGTAAAATCAAGTACGCTTCTAGAATGTCAGAGTGATGTCAGTATACGTCAGAGTATTAAGAAGCACACGGGGGACACATGGCAATCTCTGATTGGGTGGAACGCGTCATTTATCATGAACTAAGGGCTATGATTTGTTTGGCAATGATTGGAATGATCAAAGGGCTATGAGGAGCTTCAAAGAAACACAACTCACACGGATTGCCAGCTTGGCAATCCGTGAGCTTATCTCTCCCCTTCTCCTATAAATAGAGGCACTTGTGAGCTTAGTTAGTGTGTAGATTGTAGGTAATGAAACTCTGTTAAAATTTCTTTTGAATTGTATTCTAGTTTAGTTGATGTAATTTTACTTGAACTTTTTAATAGAAGTGCTATTTTCAATAATATTCAGCTTATTGTTCATTTTAATTTAGCTTATTCTGTTTTAATATTCCCTTATTCTGCTATTTCTACTTTCATTCAGCTTAAATCATTTATTCTTTTCTTATCTTATAAATCATTTACAAAAATAAATAAATAAATAAATAAATAAAAATCAGAAAAATATAAAAATAAAAAAATATGTTTACATATTGAATAGTAAAGCTTTCAATAGAGCTTATTTTGCTTTTATACACTCCATTTGAGCTTTATAGCTTTTAGTGGAGTTGTTTGAGTCATCAGTTAAAAATCAATCAAAGAGAGAATTGAACCTGAGTTGCAGTGGTATACGTTGGATAAGTATGGTCAGTAATGGAAGGACCTGCCTATCTTAAAGATAGGCAAGCTTAGTGAATCAATCCTGTTTTAGCTGGATTGAAAGAACTTTGTAAGTGTTTGATCCTTTGGTTAAAGTTCATTACTGTTTCATTGAAATTAGTAGCTGTAGTGTTGTTGATTTATCTGTGATGGATGTTTGATTGATTCTGAGTTTGATCATAATTGTAGGACCTTATTGACTTCTGTTGTAGCTTATTAGTTAAGGTTTTTAGATCTGTGATCATTAGTATATCGGACAATCTGTTTTGCTTTGATATAGTAAAATTGAAAATCTGGTGGATTAAGTACTTAATATTGGAGATTTGAGATTCTGAGTGTGTGTTTGGATTCTGAAAGTGTAATTGCTTGTAGTGGTGGAACTGTGGATCATAGAACTAGAATTGTAGCGTAACTGTTATACCAAGGGGGTGTTTGGATCTGTCTATTACTGAGTGTTGTTGATGTTTGATTGCTGTTATTGGATCACACACAGGTCATATTAGAGTAGAGATATTGGTTTGAGTCATAAAAACAGCTAGTCATTCATTCAATAGTCAAAGAGTAGAGTTATCACATACACAGTTAGATTTAGATAATGATTGTTAGTGTAACTTAGCTAATAGTTGCATAATACTTAGTAATAGCTTAAAATAGATTAATCATAGCTTATAAAATCTGATTAGTGATAGAATTTAGTGGTTAAAATTCATTTTGGTCAAAGTTTAATAGGTAATTAAAAGTTCAACTGAAATCAGTGTTTGAAGTTTAATAGGTTGCTGATCTCAGGGAATTTCAGTCAACCATAGTAGTTAGTAGTTGTATGTTTCTTGTGGAATTGAATTCTCAGTAATATAGGGAAGCTTTTGCCCCCATTTGCTTATAATTTGGAACCATTCTGAAGTGCTAATTGAGCTTGTTTACAGACCTGTTTGAGACAAGATTTGTGTTCTCATTATAGGCCTACTTGTGTAACTTTGAGCTTTATTGTGTGATCTATTGGCATCTCTGAGTTCTTAAGTAGTTTAATTAGCATTGTTAATGGTGATATTGCTTCTGTATCAGTCTGTGCTTATTCTACTTGATCATTGAGCTTATAATTTTGAGCTTATTGCTATATTTATGAGTTTATGTGGATTGGTGTGATATCTTTTGTAACATCTTGATTAACTGAGCATATTGCATCATTCTAAGACTGAGTTTGCAGTTTCATAACATTTTGTTCACAAGTGCTTAATAATAAGCACTTGTGAATAAGCAGTTTGCCTTAATAAGCAGTTTTACTATTCATTATCATTCCAAAAAATTTTCTCAAGTTCTTTTTATTATTTTTGATTTTATGGAATTTTTCCAGATTTCTCTAAGCATTTTTACTATTTTTTTCTTAATTTCTTTTTGATTTTATTCATTTTTAAATAGTTTTTAAAGACCAAAAATCCATAAAAATTCATAAAAAGCTGTGAAAAATACAAAAACATTTTTAGAAATTCTTTTATAATATTTTAGAATTTTCAGAATTTAATTTTCATTTTTCAACCTTATTTTTCTATTTTCTTTCATTTTTAATTCATTTAAAATTACAAAAAGCAAAATAAATTCATAGAAAATAATAGAAAAGTCAAAAAAAATATTTTTCTTTTTCTGGAAATTCATTTTATTAGTTTAAGATTTTTAGAAAATATTTTCAAGTTTGTAGGATCATTTTTTAATAAACGTTACGTTTTAAATAACGCGGTTACATTTCCATTTTTACGTTTTAGACTTCTGTGCATTAATTGCTTGTACTCTTTGCATATTTCATCTTTGATTATGAATAATTGAATTACTTGATTGTTATTTTTCACTTTTTCACTTCTCAATTCACAGTTTCACGAATCAATATTCTTGATTCCATTCGCCTTCACTTGGATACGACTCGGGTGATCCGTATTTTACGCGGATCATTTCGATATATTACTACTATACTATATATAAGTTGATTTTCACACAATCAATTTTTCCTTTGGTTCGGTCAGTCCTCTCTGTCTCGGTCGTAATATCACTTAATGTTAGAGAATGCACTTCTCTTTTTAATTTTTCTTTGTTAAAGTATTTAAGGTTGTTAAATTTGTTAAAGCAACAATTTAGGAGCCGTTCAGTTGTAGCAAATTTTTTCTCTTTTTTCGTTTCTAAATTCCTTGAGAAGGGAGTGATTTTTCTTCTCTAAAGAGAAGTTGAGAATTTTGAAAATCCGTTTATTTTGAGTTATATTTTCTTTTTTGAAAAATGATAAGAAAATTACCTCAAATTGCGATAGTGGCAGCGAGCCAACGACGGCGGTCGGTGGCGGCGACGGTGGACGGTGGAGGATGACACGAGAGATTAGGGGTAGAATGGTGTATGTGTTTTTTTTTTTGGAGTTGAGGAAAAAAAATGAGAAAGAAAAAAATGAGAATGGTGGAATGGACTTTTTAATTTATTAGTTAAAATTTAGAAAATGACAATTTCATGTTTTTGAAAAATTGTTGTGACTAAACGGATTTTCAATTTTTTTATTTTCACATGAAAAAATTTCTAGAAAAATAGGATATTTTTCTCTAAATAAACGCACCCTTATATTCTTTACACTCCTAATTTTTGGGTAACAATAGTTTCCAATTTCTTTTCCAACTGCTTTATCCTGGATATGAACTCATCGTTACACAAACTAAAACCTTTCATCTTGATTGCAAAACTTAAAAACTTGATACTAAGATGGAATACATTATTGGATCCAAATTTGCCACTAACAGTATTGGATCCCACATGTTGCAAGTGTTCTCGCTCAGTTATTTTGAAGACGAAGATGACTGGGGGCCATTTTGGTGAAGGCGAACGGTTTGGGCAGCGTGAAGAACTGGCATATGAATAAGCCTTAGCTTCCTGATGAAGTGTATTTTTGTTAGAAGTCAAAATGGGTCAAACTAGGTCAAGAACTTGTCCTTTTTGTACTAGTTTATTATGTACATAGCCAATAGTTTTTTGTTGCAATATAATTTGTTGAATTAATTGATATACATATAATGAACTCAAGTTCTTTGTTGAATTAATTATTACATATATACATTTACTGGGCTATTTTGCCAAACCTCACATGCCCCCACTGTAGAAACCATTTAGGACGGGTCGGGTTTGGGCGGGGAGGGTCGGGACTAACGGTCGTTAGTTACTGTAGCGTTATAACTAACGGCCGTTAGATATTTAACGGCTGTTAGCTAGCGATCGTTATCTTTAACATTTTATTTAAAAATCTATACGAAATTGGTCCTTCATCTCAGAAGTCCGTTGCATATTTAGTCCTCTCATAATTTACATAATTGGTCCTTCATGTTATACGTCCATTGCAAAGTCAGTCTTTAGTCACTAAATTGACGTTAAGTAGCTACCGGCCGTTATTACACTTTCCCTATTCGGAAAACACCCCGCGGCAACGCGCGGTTTTCCAACTAGTTACTTTACAAAAAAGGAGTGTATCTTGTGTACCATTAACACCCTATACCACAAAACAATAACACAACAATAGTCAAATTAAACATAAATGAACTAAGAAAATTAAAATAGATTAAGCTACACACACAAAATCACTAATAATTTCAAAACTTGTATATAAGCTCATATATAATATAAACCCTTAATAGTACTAGTATAGGCTAAACCCAGACTATCTACGCAATGATGAATCAGAAGATGATGCATCCTCAACAGCCGTCCTGTTCACCACAGGTTTGTCCACACATGCAACAGCAAAACACAACTGCTCGTCTTTCCTAAACGACCAAACTTGAATAGTTGCCCTTTCCCTCAAAACCTTCTTATTAGCCTCCAAAAAATCGCACCAGTTGGTCTTCAACACATAGTTCTTGGTACTCTGCATGTTCCAAATCTTTAACCACATTGGTTTCTTGAAAATCTGCATATTTGGCCCAACCAAACGAACCTCGATCCCAGCCTTGTCAGGGTTGCTACCTATACGTATCTCTTCATTGGTCAAGAAATCATGAGTCTCAACTTGCTTAAACGGCATGTTTTGCCTATTTTTGCTACGTTTCAAATCACTTTCAAACAACGTTTTCTGAATCACTAACTTCATATCATAACCCTTAATCTCATCAACAAACTCCTTTAACCGTGTGATCACTTCGTTACTCACAATTTCTCTATCAACGACTCGTTTTACCTTCTTTTTCTTGCCATCTTCATCCCTTGTCGAACATTTACGTTTAGTACCACCCTTAAACTTCGTCAACTTCTTCGACTTTTTCTTTTCTTTAACTTGTTCACATAACACATCATTCTCTTCAAAAGCAAATACAGACATCTTTCGTAAGATTTTTGGTGGGTTTTTGGATGGTGTTTGTGTAAATAATGGTTTAATTAATTACAACTAATAAGATAATCATTATCTCCACATTAATTATTTGTTTCCAGGTATTAACAAACAGAATTGTACATCCTTTTCTGCCTAATGTACTACTATTATTTTATTTATTTATTTATGGATTTATTTTCCTTTTTTTTTAGAGAAGGCAAATTAATGTTAGAGAATGCATTTTCTTTATAATTTTTCTTTGTTAAAGTACTTAAGCTTGTTAAATTTGTTAAGGTGACAGTGTTTTTATTTATTTATTTTTTGACTGCTTAACAGGATCTAAACTCACCGTTACACGAACTCAAACCTTTTATCACTTGATTAGACATGTTTTCGTTCTATCATTGCAAAAATTAAAAACTTGATAGTAAGCATAATGTTAGCGGAAGTCCTTAATCACCAAGCTGCCGAATGCATCACTATTCAACCCATGCCGGCCCCTACAGGTTTTTCATCCAACAGATTGGGTGCCAACAACCAACTCAGATCGATTAGGAAGAGTCTAATAAGTGCATACCAAAATAGAATGAAAATGCGAAGATCACATAACTTTTACAAAATAATTTTTACACAATGATGTGTTATGTTACTAGTACATCCATTGGCTAATTAAAAATATGAGAGATAATGAACTTGAGTTTAATCTAGCATGCCAAGTCATTGTGTGAATATGTTTGTAAAAATTATGTGATCACTAAAATTGGAAGTATTGTTAGTCACTAAAATAAATTATTTTATCAGCTACAACTAACATTGTTGACTATGACATGTCAACGAGAAAATTTTCTATCGTGCATCAAGCAAAGGCATTGGGCATTCCTGCAAAAGCAAACAACGATAAAGTGCACGAATGCTTGTTGTTTCCGATTCATATTTTTGATAAAGAAAAGAAATTGCCTCCCATGATGGCATGAAAGTTCCTTTAACGATATTGTATTCCTGTGAAGCTAATAAAATGGGTCAATCTTGTGGTATCATACATGGGTATGGATCCTATGGAGAACTGTTGGAAAAAAATTTGGTCTGCGGAGAGATTAAGCTTGCTTGATCGTGGTTGGGTCGTTGCATTTGCTGATGCCAGGTAGTATTACATAAGCCATATAATTTTTATTAGGCTCATTCAATAAATAAGTAGAGTAAAGTTTTTTTGTACAATTTCTGTTTGAAGTAACCAACTTTTTTAGACTGAAAAACCGTCAAAATCTTGATCAATCTTCAAAATTTTCGATCAAAGATACTGACTTCCGGTCAAATTGCTGATGTGGCGGGGAAACTTTCGACCATGTTGACTTTTCCTGACATTGCACCTGAAAATTCATTATCGCAATAAAAAAAGTTTAAAATTTTGATGGTGTTTCTGGTCTAAAATAAGTTTGTAACCAAAGACAGACCATAGTTGGTTACGTTTTCTATGTTTTTGTGCAATTAGACCTGTATTATTCATATAATTCACTAAAGTTTCGTATTCGTGTTTTTTTAATGTGCTGTAGAGGTGGTGTTGCTGCTGCTGATCCATCATGGCATAAAAGCAGCAGTGGATTAAACAAAATAAATTCCATAAAATGATTTTATTTCATATGGAAACTATCATATAGAACGAGGGTTATGTTCATAAAAGCCAGCTTGCTGCTGTTGGGAATAGTGGTGGTCTTCTTGTTGCAGGTGCTATTAATATGCATCCCGAGTTATTCAGAGCCGCCATTCTGAAAGTAATGACCTCATATCAATTGATCTAATATTTTTTATTTTTATTTTTACTATGTACGTTGTGAGTTTGGAAGTATAAAGGGTAAAATGTGTTCACCAGGTTCAGTTTCTTGACATCTGCAAGACATTATTGGATCCAAATTTCCCGCTAACAGTATTAGACTACGAAGAATTTGGAAATCGTCAGATTAAATCAGATGTTGATTAAATTATGAAGTATTCGCCTTATGATAACATATGTAAAGGAGTCTGCTATCCTTCAATGCTCATCACATCATCTAATAATGACTCAAGGTACACACATAAAGAACAAATATATACTAATTTGCAGATATTGCAAGTGTTCTCGCTCAGTTATTTTGAAGACAAAGATGACTGGAGGCCATTTTGGTGAAGGCGGACGGTCTGGGCAGCTGAAGAACTGGCATATGAATAAGCTTTCCTGATGAAGGTTATGGGTCAAGCTAGATGCAAGTGAAATGGATCAGAGTGAGTATTTTTGTTAGAATTCAAAATGGGTCAAACTAGGTTGACTCAAGTTGACCCAGAACTTGTCCCATATGTATAGGTAATTTATGTACCGATAGCAAATAGTTTTATGTCGCAATAAAATACGTAGTATGTTTTTGTTACCATCAACAGAACTATGCTATGTAAAGAATCACTAATAATTTCATAAACTCATATATAATTTCATATAACATCAACCCCAAATAGTACATCATATTTATATCGAATAAACCCTACATAATCTACGATATCAACAATGAACTAAAAGCAGATGATGTTTCCTCAATCGTCTTTCTGTTCACAACGGGTTCATCCACACATACAACAGCAAAACACAACCGCCCATCTTTCCTAAACGACCAAACTTGAATAGTTGCCTTTTCCTTCAAAACCTTCTTGTTAGCCTCAACAAAATCCCACCAGTTGGTCTTCAACACATAGTTCTTGGTTCTCAACATGTACCAAATATTTAACCACATTGGTTTCTTGAATATCTGTAAATTTGGCCCAACCAATGGAACCTCGATCCCAGCATGAGTCTCAAGAAACCGTATCTCTTCATCGGTCAAGAAATCATGAGTCTCAACTTGCTTAAACGGCATGTTTAGCCTATTTTGGCAACGTTTCAAATCACTTTCAAACAACGTTTTCTGAATCACCAACTTCATATCACAACCCTTAATCTCATCAATAAACTCCTTTAACTGTGTGATCACTTCGTTTGCCATGATAGACAGCTTTAGTTTCTTGAAGAAAAAAAGTTTTCGATCGTTTAGGTTTTTGGTATGATTATTGGTTATGGACTTATGATAAGTATTTATAGAAAATTAGGGGTATGGTTTACCGCGATATATATTGTTTGGTACAATGTTTAAGGCATAAGGTACTATTACTTTTTGAGATACAAGACATCTTTCGTAAGATTTTTGGTGGGTTTTTGGATGGTGTTTGTGTAAATAATGGTTTAATTACAGCTAATAAGATCATTGTTTTAAAAGCCGGGTTGACCCGGCCGGTTCAACCGGTTGAACTGGGAACCGGCTTGGAGACCGGGCCGGATGGGACCGGGTTTTTGCTTGTTTGAGAACCGAATTGAACCGCCGGTTTTTTGTTGACCCGGTTTGATAAACCCGGCCGGGTCATGACTTTTATCAAAAAAATTAACAAAATGATTTCTTTTTTCATTTAATTTTCTAAGTTTAATTGAAAATTTGAAGTGGTGACAACTAACCTTTGTTAAAATTTTGTAAAATAATAAATTATAGTTATACACTATTTTAGAATCACCAACTAATATAGTATTACTATATACCATTATAATTTAGAAACACTTATTGAATTTTTTTTTGCTATATTATTATAAATATAGACTTAAAAATCAAAACTTATCCGTATAGTCTTAATCTTCTTCATCGGTTTAATCAAATGTATGAATAAAAACGGATAAATTATGAGATCATGCAATACTAATTCTTAAATATAGAAAAAGTATATATATGTATAGAACCGGTTCGACCCGACGGTTCAACCGGTTAAACCTTGACCTGGTTAACCGGCAACTAAACATGGTTGATAAAAAAACCGGTTTTTAAAACATTGAATAAGATAATCATTATCTCCACAATAATTATTTGTTTCCATGTACGGAGTATTAACAAACAGAATTGTACATCCTTTTGTGCGTAACGTACTATAGGGGCAGTCAACAATCCAAAACTGGACTGGACTGGCCAAAACCGGACTGTACGGATACCAAACTAGCTCAAAACCTTAGACCGAGGACCGGACCGAATGTGTGTTAGGTCCGGTCCGATCCGGTCCTTCGGTCGGTACGATTCAAAAAGGCATAATAGTCGGGTTTTACGTAAGACCGGTCCGGACTGGACCGGACCGAGACCGAAATAAGGAAATCTGGACCGAGACCGGACCGCTGGTCCTTCGATTTGGTCGGTCCTATCGGTCTCGGATTTTTTTTTTTTTTTTTTTTTTTTTTTTTTTTTTTTTTTTTTTTTGTTAAGGCAAATAAATGTTAGAGAATGCACTTCTCTTTTTAATTTTTATTTGTTAAAGTACTTAAGAGTAAAGGGAGTAGCAACGCCATAACAGCGTTATGATCTAGTTGACATGCGTTTCGTCCGACGTGGTCATTTTTCAACGGCGTTATGCCGTTAACGTTAATTCCACCCACCTGCGTTTTTGTTTCCGTTTTGTTCTACGTTAATGCAGCAACGTGCGTTGTCGATATATATGTGAGTTGCGGTGGGTCTCTAAAAGTGGTGTTATTGGGTGTTATGAGTTCCAGGTGTTTTTTGGTGTTATATTATTTGGTGTTGAAATGACGTAGCAGCGGCGTTATGGCGTTGTGGTGTTACCACTCCCTTCACTCTAAGGTTGTTAAATTTTGTTGAAGCAACAATTTATATTCTTTACTCTCCTCATTCTTGGGTAACAATAGTTTCCAATTTCTTTTCCAACTGCTTTATCCTGGATATGAACTCATCGTTACAGAAACTAAAACCTTTCATCTTGATTGCAAAACTTAAAAACTTGATACTAAGCTGGAATACATTATTGGATCCAAATTTGCCACTAACAGTATTGGATCCCAACTTGATACCAAGCTGGAATACTAAGCTGCCAAATATGTGTCGAGAATAAGAGAAAAAAAAATGTTGCAAGTGTTCTCGCTCAGTTATTTTGAAGACGAAGATGACTGGGGGCCATTTTGGTGAAGGCGGACGGTCTGGGCAGCGTGAAGAACTGGCATATGAATAAGCCTTCCTGATGAAGTGTATTTTTGTTAGAAGTCAAAATGGGTCAAACTAGGTCAAGAACTTGTCCTTTTTGTAAGTAGTTTATTATGTACATAGCCAATAGTTTTTTGTTGCAATATAATTTGTTGAATTAATTGATATACATATAATGAACTCAAGTTCTTTGTTGAATTAATTACTTTACAAAAAAGGAGTGTATGTTGTGTACCATTAACAGTTTAATACCCTATACCTCAAAACAATAAGACAACAATAGTCAAATTAAACATAAATGAACTAAGAAAATTAAAATAGATTAAGCTACACACACAAAATCACTAATAATTTCAAAACTTGTATATAAGCTCATATATAATATAAACCCTTTTAATAGTACTAGTACATCATATTAGTATAGGCTAAACCCAGACTATCTATGCAATGATGAATCAGAAGATGATGCATCCTCAACAGCCGTCCTGTTCACCACAGGTTTGTCCACACATGCAACAGCAAAACACAACTGCTCGTCTTTCCTAAACGACCAAACTTGAATAGTTGCCCTTTCCCTCAAAACCTTCTTATTAGCCTCTACAAAATCGCACCAGTTGGTCTTCAACACATAGTTCTTGGTACTCTGCATGTTCCAAATCTTTAACCACATTGGTTTCTTGAAAATCTGCATATTTGGCCCAACCAATCGAACCTCGATCCCAGCCTTGTCAGGGTTGCTACCAATACGTATCTCTTCATCGGTCAAGAAATCATGAGTCTCAACTTGCTTAAACGGCATGTTTAGCCTATTTTGGCTACGTTTCAAATCACTTTCAAACAACATTTTCTGAATCACCAACTTCATATCACAACCCTTAATCTCATCAATAAACTCCTTTAACCGTGTGATCACTTCGTTACTCACAATTTCTCTATCAACGACTCGTTTTACCTTCTTTTTCTTGCCATCTTCATCCCTTGTCAAACGTTTACGTTTAGTGCCACCCTTAAACTTCGTCAACTTCTTCGACTTTTTCTTTTCTTTAACTGGTTCACATAACACACCATTTTCTTCACAAGCAAATAAGGACAGCTTTTCGTTCGCTAACTCTTCAAGCTTTAGCCTATAATATTCCTCTTCATTCGTATCAGCAACATTATCATTCGTGTGTCGGCTAACAACAGAGCGAACTCGTTTATTCGTTAACTTTTGATCATGAACAGCAACATTGGCAACATGAGTATTCTTATTTCCCATGATGGACAGCTTTAGTTTCTTGAAGAAAAAAAGTTTTCGATCGTTTAGGTTTTTGGTATGATATTTAGTTATGGACTTATGATATTTATAGAAAATGCATATAGTTTGGTACAATGTTTAGTGCATAAGGTACTATTTTTTAAGATACAAGACATCATTCGTAAGATTTTTGGACGGTGTTTGTGTAAATAATGGTTTAATTACAGCTAATAAGATAATCATTATCTCCACATTAATTACTACGTAGTACTTTGTTTCCATGTATTAACAAACAGAATTGTACATCCTTTTCTGCCTTATGTACTATTCGTTTTTGCTTTTCTTTTTTCCCTTTTTTTGAGAAGACATATTAATTTTAGAGAATGCACTTTTCTTTTTATTTTTTCTTTGTTAAAGTACTTAAGCTTGTTAAATTTGTTAAAGTGACAGTTTATACTCTTACTCTCCTCTTTCTTGGGTAACAATAGTTTCCAATTATTTATTTATTTATTTATTTTTCCCTCCTACGGGATTTGAACTCACCATTACACGAACACAAACCTTTTACCACTTGATTAGACATGTTTTCGTTCATCATTCCCACAAGTGAACGTTGTGTTGAACAAAATATATTTTAGCGGAAGTCCTTAATCACCAAGCTGACGAATGCATCATTATTCCACCCATGCCCCTACAGGTTTTTTTCATCCAACAGATTGGGAACAGTCCAAAAAGTACATACCAAAAGAGAAGAGAATTGCACAGAACAGTCATCTCTTTGATCTTCTTCGGCAATCATGTCATTGCATCAACTAACATTGCCTTCACTCTAGTGATTTTCCTATTCACATGTTATTTCTCTATGCCGTCAAGCTCATGTACGTAGCGTTGTTACTTGTTCCAGGCTTGAATCATGACTTCATGAATTCAGTATATGAAGTGGTGCTTTCGTCGCCTGTGATGCAAGTTCTAAAAACAAAACAAGCTCTCTATAGCAAAGCACATTCTTTTATAACTGATATGAAATGAAATGAATCTATCACTAAGATAAATTTTTATATCAGCTACAACTAACATTGCTGACATCAAGGAGAAAATTTTCTACCGTGCATCGAGAAAAGGTATTGAGCCTTCCTGCAAAAGCCAACGACGATGAAGTACAAAAATGGTTGACTGTTTCCGATTCATATTTTTGATAAAGAAAAGAAGTTCCTTTAACGATATTGTATTCCCATGAAGCTCATGATATGGGTCAATTTGTGGTATCATACATGGGTATGGATCCTATGGAGAAGTGTTAATAAAAAGTTGGTGTGCGGAGAGATTAAGCTTGCTTGATCGTGATTGGGTTGTTGCATTTGCTGATGCCAGGTAGTATTAGATAAGCCGTATAATTTTTATTTGGCTCATTCAATAAAAAAGTAGATTTATTTATTTATTTATTTTTTTTTTATTTTTTTTTTTATAAATTCTATTTCAAGTAACCAACTTTTTTAGACTGAAAAACCGTCAAAATCTTGATCAATCTTCAAAATTTTCGATCAAAGATACTGACTTCCGGTCAAATTGCTGATGTGGCGTGGAAACTTTCGACCATGTTGACTTTTCTGATGCCAGGTAGTATTACATAAGCCGTATAATTTTTATTTGGCTAATTCAATAAAAAAGTAGAGTAAATTCATTATCGCACCTGAAAATTCATTATCGCAATAAAAAAAGTTTAAAATTTTGATGGTTTTTCTGGCCTAAAATAAGTTTGTTACCAAAGACAGACCATATATAGTTGGTTACGTTTCCTATGTTTTTGTGCAATTAGACCTGTATTATTCATATAATTCACTAAAGTTTGTATTTGTGTTTTTTTAATGTGTTGTAGTCTTGTAGAGGTGGTGCTGCTGCTACTGATCCATCATGGCATAAAAGCAGCAGTGGATTAAACAAAATAAATTCCATAAATGATTTTATTTCATATGGAAACAATCTTATAAAATGAGGGTTATGTTCATAAAAGCCAGCTTGCGGCTGTTGGGCATAGTGCTGGTGGTCTTCTTGTTGCTGGCGCCATTAATATGCATCCCGAGTTATTCAGAGCCGCCATTCTGAAGGTAATGACCTCATATCAATTGTTCTAATATTTTTTATTTTTATTTTTACTAGGATTGTGAGTTTGGAAGTATAAAGGGTAAAATGTGTTCACCAGGTTCCGTTTCTTGACATCTGCAAGACATTATTGGATCCAAATTTCCAACAAACAGTATTAGACTACGAAGAATTTGGAAATCATCAGATTAAATCAGATATTGATTCAATTATATATGAAGTATTCGCCTTATGATAACATATGTAAAGGAATCTGCTATCATGCAATGCTCATCACATCATCTTATAATGACTCAAGGTACACATATTATCACTAAAGAACAAATATATACTAATTTTCAGATGTTGCAAGTGTTCTCGCTCAGTTATTTTGAAGATGAAGATGACTGGAGGCCATTTTGGTGAAGGCGGACGGTCTGGGCAGCTGAAGAACTGGCATATGAATAAGCTTTAGGTTATGGGTCAAGCTAGATTCAAGTGAAATGGATCAGAGCGAGTATTTTTGTTAGAATTCAAAATGGGTCAAACTAGGTTGACACAAGTTGACCCAGAACTTGTCCCATTTGTACAGTTAATTTATCATTTATGTACTGATTGCAAATAGTTTTATGTTGCAATAGAAAATGTTTTTGTTACCATCAACAGAACTATGCTATGTAAAGAATCACTAATAATTTCATAAACTCATATATAATTTCATATGACATCAACCCGAAATAGTACATCATATTTATATCGAATAAACCCTACATAATCTACGATATCAACAATGAACTAAAAGCAGATGATGTTTCCTCAATCGTCTTTCTGTTCACCACGGGTTCATCCACACATACAACAGCAAAACACAATCGCCCATCTTTCCTAAACGACCAAACTTGAATAGTTTCCTTTTCCTTCAAAACCTTCTTGTTAGCCCCAACAAAATCCCACCAGTTGGTCTTCAACACATAGTTCTTGGTTCTCGACAGGTACCAAATATTTAACCACATTGGTTTCTTGAATATCAGCAAATTTGGCCCAACCAATGGAACCTCGATACCAGCATGAGTTTCAAGAAATCGTATCTCTTCATCGGTCAAGAAATCATGAGTCTCAACTTGCTTAAACGGCATGTTTAGCCTATTTTGGCAACGTATCAAATCACTTTCAAACAACGTTTTCTGAATCACTAACTTCATATCACAACCCTTAATCTCATCAATAAACTCCTTTAACTGTGTGATCACTTCGTTTGCCATGATAGATAGCTTTAGTTTCCTGAAGAAAAAAAGTTTTCGATCGTTTAGGTTTTTGGTATGATATATGGTCATGGACTTATGATAAGTATTTATAGAAAATTAAGGGTATGGTTTTCCGCGATATATATTGTTTGGTACAATGTTTAATGCATAAGGTACTTTTTTTTGAGATACAAGACATCTTTCGTAAGATTTTTGGTTGGTGTTTGCTGGAATAACGGTTTATTTCCATGTATTAACAAACAGAATTGTACATCCTTTTCTGCCTAATGTACTACTATTCTTTTTATTTTATTTATTTATTTCCCCCTTTTTTTAGAGAAGGCAAATTAATGTTAGAGAGTGCACTTTCTTTATAATTTTTCTTTGTTTAAAGTACTTAAGCTTGTTAAATTTGTTAAAGTGACAGTTTTTTTTCTTCTGACTGCTTAACGGGATCTAAACTCACCGTTACACGAACTCAAACCTTTTATCACTTGATTAGACATGTTTTCGTTCTATCATTGCAAAAATTAAAAACTTGATACTAAGCATAATGTTAGCGGAAGTCCCTAATCACCAAGCTGCCGAATGCATCATTATTCAACCCACGCCCCTACAGGTTTTTCATCCAACGGATTGGGTGCCAACAACCAACTCAGATCGATTAGGAAGAGTCTAATAAGTGCATACCAAAAGAGAATGAAAATGCTAAGATCACATAACTTTTACAAAATAATTTTTACACAATGATGTGTTATGTTACTTGTACATCCAATGGCTAATTAAAAATATGAGAGATAATGAACTTGGGTTTAATCTAGCATGCCAAGTCATTGTGTGAAATATGTTTGTAAAAATTATGTGATCACTAAAATTGGAAGTATTGTTAGTCACTAAAATAAATTATTTTATCAGTTACAACTAACATTGTTGACTATGACTTGTCAACGAGAAAATTTTCTATCGTGCATCAAGCAAAGGCATTGGCCATTCCTGCAAAAGCAAACAACGATAAAGTGCACGAATGCTTGATGTTTCCGATTCATATTTTTGATAAAGAAAAGAAATTGCCTCCCATGATGGCATGAAAGTTCCTTTAACGATACTGTATTCCTGTGAAGCTAATAAAATGGGTCAATCTTGTGGTATCATACATGGGTATGGATCCTATGGAGAACTGTTGGAAAAAATATTGGTCTGCGGAGAGATTAAGCTTGCTTGATCTTGGTTGGGTCGTTGCATTTGCTGATGCCAGGTAGTATTACATAAGCCGTATAATTTTTATTAGGCTCGTTCAATAATCTTGATCAATCTTCAAAATTTTCGATCAAAGATACTGACTTCCGGTCAAATTGCTGATGTGGCGGGGAAACATTCGACCATGTTGACTTTTCCTGACATTGCACCTGAAAATTCATTATCGCAATAAAAAAAGTTTAAAATTTTGATGGTGTTTCTGGTCTAAAATAAGTTTGTAACCAAAGACAGACCATAGTTGGTTACGTTTTCTATGTTTTTGTGCAATTAGACCTGTAGAGTTGAGATCCATGAAGAACCCCTCCTTGCCATAGATTCAATCAACAAATTATAACCATACAATCTAATTTGATCCAATGGCTTAGATTAGATGTAATATTTACACTAGAGGGGCAAAAAAGGCAATTACATAATAAAAAAAAAATTCATTAACCTCATTCTTCAAAAAAAAAACATACACACACACCGGTGTGTTTTTTTACATCCTCTTCTCCAACGATGCGTTCCCCACCTCCACCTCCACCTCCACCGTCCACCTCCAACCGTCCACCACCTCCACCGTCATCTCCAACCGTTCACCACCTCCAACCGTCATCTCCAACCGTTCACCACCTCCCCAATCGTCATAATAGATAGTTACTCGATCAAAAACCTTCAATTCGAAAAGATTAAGATCTCTAATCGATCAAATTCTTCACGGATCAGTGGGTAGCAGGTAATATGAACCTTTTGTTTTTTCTTTAATTTTACATACCTTTTGTGTTTATCGCGTGTGGAATGTTGTGGCAATTGATCATGGGAGATTGGCTCATTGTAATGTGGTGAAATATGGGTGGATGGTGGGTGAGTATGTTAGGCATTCGTTGATTAGTATGTATGCGCGGTGTGGGGAATTGGGGGTGTGCACGTAAGGTGTTTGATGAAATTACTGACAAGAATCATATGCATCAGAAAGAGGTTTGTAAAAAGATATATATGTAGCCACTGCTTTGATTGACATGTATGCTACATGCCAATTACATGTGATTGACATGTATGCCAATTCAGGTTAAGTTCTATCTATGGGTCAAATTATAGCTAAATGATGTGGGTAGAAGTAAACGAAGCTAAGTTTATGAAATTATAGCTAAATGAGTCCTACTACTGAAGCATCCTTGTAAAAAATTTAAGTTTTCGGAAACATGAGTACGTTTGGTCGGTGTCTGAGTTTTATCAACGTGAATAGGGTATATCTAAATGCTTGTCAATATCCCTGTCGAATTCGGCGTCTGAGATTTTGTGAGTGATGTATTTGATGTACTTTGTTTATAAGTGAATTCACATAGAATCATATATGATTCTTGTGAAATCATATATGATTCTAGTGAAAATCACTATATTTCAGCATCAAAAGGGTGGAACTGATGCAAGTGAACAAGCGACTAACGCAAGAATTCTTGCTGCACAAGAGCCTAGAACTGATGCAGGTGAACAACAAACAAGAAATGTCGCAGCTAAAAAAGCGAATAACGCTTCTTGAATAACAATTTATTTAAATTTGTTTATTATTATTGCACTGTTGGAAAAGTGTTATGAGGATCTTAATTCAACTATGTTTAATTGAATACCTTTTGTTTGATATTTCAGCATATGATTCTTGAATAACAATTTATTTAAATTTGTTTATTATTATTCTGTTTTATACATTCTGTAAATCAAAAAAGAAAAAAAAAATCATATATGATTCTTGTAGAATCATATATGATTCTTGTGAAATCATATATGATTCTAATGAAAATACTATATTTCAGCATCTGTGACGACACTAAGGCCGACTTTATACGCACATGAAGAAACTCCCGGGGGATCTGTTAATTGGGAACCTGTTGTTGTTGAGGGGGAAAAGTTTAATAAGATAGAGGAATGTGTTGAAATGTACAACAAATATGCTGAAATAACACTTGAAGAAACATCTAAGCGGAAAAGGAAATGTGGATTTTGTGGTGAGAAGACTAACAAGCACACCAAGTTGACTTGTCCATTGAATCCAACGTATATTGCAAAACTTGCAAGAATTGCTGCTGCACAAAAGGATGGAACTGATGCAAGTGAACAAGCAACGAGAAATGTCGCAGCTGAACAAGCAACTAACACTTCTTGAATATCAATTTCTTTAAATTTATTTATATGTTTAATTCAACTATGTTTAATTTCTTGAAAATGCATTGTTGGAAAAGTGTTATGAGGATCTTAATTCAACTATGTTTATTTGAATTTTTTTGGAAAAGTGTTGAAAAACTATTGGACAAGTGATTCTGAATATATGTGAGGATTACTATGTTTATTTTTAACACAGAATCATGTATGATTCACACAGAATCATGTATGATTCACAATATACTACCCATCAGAAAAATATAAGATAAACTTAAAACATATACTACCCATCAGAAAAATTAAAACATATATCAAAACTTGTTCAATACTACCATTTCATTACCCATCAGAACTTGTTCAATACTACCATCAGTTTACAAAATATACTACCATCAGATTTTACCAAAATACATCAGTTAACTACCATTAGTACGCAATCAAAGGGGCCCATCTATTTATCAGCATCCGTTTACCCAAAACTACCATTAGTACACAATCCCTTAACGACATCTATTTATCAGGTTTAAGCACATCTTCTTTAAGAACGACTTTTTCTGGATCACGATCGGCCCTGTTCTTGATTGCATTCACAATAATCGAGATCCTTGTTTGTTCATCTATCTCCTGGAACTTGAAAGCCAAATCATACATCTTTTGTGAATGCAAATTCAACTCATGCAACAGAATCTTGGTAGCAATTTTGAACCTCATTCGCCTCAACAACAAAACCTGCATATCTGATTCATTTGTTATCTTCTCTTTAGGCTTATGTGCAAAAGTTTTTGATCGACCTGCATAAAAATTTTAAATGTTAATAACCATAAAATAATCTAACACAATCATATATGATTCACATAGAATCATATATGATTCACACAGAATCATATATGATTCTATGTGAATCATATATGATTCTAACAAAATCCACTTATAAACAAAAAACATAATATACATCAGTACATCAAATGAATAAGCTAAAAAGGGCACAAGCAAATAAGGAATAAGCTAAAAACTACTAAGTCCTAACCTAAATCATCTATCTAAACTGAATAAGCAAATGAATAAGCAAAAATCAATCAAGAGCTTATGAATTACTGATTTTTATTGAAATTTATAATAGCTTTTCAGAGCTCATTCTCACCCTTTTTAACTCACTGCATCAGCAGCCCTAATCTCTCAGCTCATCTTTTTCTCGCTCACTTTTTGGCTTATCCAGTTGTTCCAATTTCATGATTTTTGTTTCTATTTACTCTATATTAGCAATCCAATAACTATCATACCAATTTTTAGCTTCTATGGGCTTAAACTGAGCTAATGAAAATTCAAATCTAAAAGCAATTTTTGGCATATGCTAAAGTGGTGCAGGGTTGCTGTTCTAAGGGGGCATGTTCAAGTGTTTCCCCCTCTGTCCACCCAACATGTCATTGCTATTTGGTTTCATCTTCAAGTGTTACACATGTGATGCATAAAAACGTTCGTTCATACAGATAAGTTGTACAGATAGAGACAGATACATTCAGGTAAATGTTGGTGAGCTATATTGCTGTTACACTAGGATTTGACATACAGACAACAGAACGGACATCCAGAAGTATGACCTTGACAAGAAGATCAACTGTGTAAAAGGCTAAGAGAGTCAACCGGTCAGGCTCCCACGTTGCAAACATACACAATTTGTTTTAAAAACCTTATGATTTTAAGAAGATAAGCCACAGAAGGAAACATAAAGCATAAAGCAAGACAAAGATGGTTAACGCATTAACATCTATCAATAGGCGAAAGGAAGGTAACATAGTTCAGTTGCTCTCATACAATCAGAATATCATTTAAGACAAAGAATCATATATGATCCCATCAGAATCATATATGATTTTCCTTTAATCATATATGATTCTATGTGAAATCATATATGATTCTACACATGTCTGCATGAACTTTTGAACAGCTTAAAACAAGCAGATTTGCACACAGATTAGAACAAGTAGTTGTTGGTGGAAATGATTGAAACTTGAAACAAGTAAACTTAGCAATATGAATTTTACTAACAAAAACTTTCAAACCATAACAACTCCAAATGACCACCCAAACTAGCTAATGAAACAGGTTGGTTAACAAGCATATGCACCAGATGTTGACTATTTATTGTGAACACTAAGTTTGACAAAATTGGATTTCAAATGATCAATTCTCAGAAGAAAAAAAAAGTAAAGTAAAACTGTTAAAACACTTGATACATTAGCTTGAACACATTAAGCAACAAATCACAGGTTCACAGATTCACTTGAACACTTATACCAGCAGATATGGAAATTACAAGCTATCATTGACTTTTTAACTAATAAACTACCATTATTTCACTTGTAAAAGTAAACAACCAGAATCATGTATGATTCTACCAGAATCATGTATGATTCACATTGAATCATATATGATTCATATACATCACACTTACCCTTACAGCAATATCAAAAAAGGCTTGATGAGTATTAGGACGTCCTATAATTAAACTCCACAAAAGAGCCAAGACCTTGGTAGAATCATGTATGATTCTACCAGAATCATGTATGATTCACATTGAATCATATATGATTCATATACATCAGTACATCAGTTTAGATTCTAACAAAATACATCAGTATATCAGCAACAAAATCCTAACAACTTTCACATTAATCAGTTAATTATCATTACTAGCAGTATTGATAATGACATATCTATGAAGAATCACTAATAAGAGCGTAAAACCTAAAAAGCTAACGACACTTGAAGAACTTACCATAATGTGCATTAGTTTTTGAGCTTTTTATCGACAAACCACGCCGCCATCTCATTTTCAGCATCAATCTGACAACCTGATCATCAAACTAACAGATAATCAAAATAAACAAAATTAGGTCAAAATCATCAAAATGGGGGATTTCTCAAAACCTAACGAAAATCAAATTAAATCATATCATTGTGTGCGCAATGATAAGATGAATTGAATGATGGTTTTGGATTTGAAATTCGTTAAGAAATGAGATGAGAAATTAAGGAAATGATGAGTTTTAGTAATGGTGGAAAGGATGGTTTGAAAGAGCATATCTCTTTGAATGAGATGGTTAGGAGAAAAAAGAGAGGTAAGGAATGACCATGTTGCCCTTTTCATTATTATTAAAAAAAAACTAACAAAAAAAACAAATTAATCTAACGGTTGGGAGGAATAGAAATGGACGGACGAGATGAATGGATGAGATCTTTGGTAAATCTTAGATCTACATGGAACTTTTGGCTAGACCTGTATTATTCATATAATTCACTATAGTTTTGTACTCGTGTTTTTTTTTTAATGTGCTGTAGAGGTGGTGTTGCTGCTACAGATCCATCATGGCATAAAAGTGGCAGGGGATTAAACAAAATAATTTCCATAAATGATTTTATTTCATACGGAAACTATCTTATAAATCGAGGGTTATGTTCATAAAAGCCAGCTTGTGGCTGTTGGACATAGTGCTGGTGGTCTTCTTGTTGCAGGCACCATTAATATGCATCCCGAGTTATTCAGAGCCGCCATTCTGAAGGTAATGACCTCATATCAATTGATCTAATATTTTTTATTTTTATTTTTACTATGTACGTTGTGAGTTTGGAAGTATAAAGGGTAAAATGTGTTCACCATGTTCCGTTTCTTGACAACTGCAAGACATTATTGGATCCAAATTTCCCGCTAACAGTATTAGACTACAAAGAATTTGGAAATCATCAGATTAAATCAGATATTAATTCAATTATGAAGTATTCGCCTTATGATAACATATGTAAAGGAATCTGCTATCCTGCAATGCTCATCACATCATCTTATAATGACTCAAGCAAGGTACACATATTATCACTAAAGAACAAATATATACTAATTTTCAGATGTTGCAAGTGTTCTCGCTCAGTTATTCTAAAGACGAAGATGACTGGAGGCCATTAATTTGGTGAAGGCGGACGTTCTAGGCAGCTAAAGAACTGGCATATGAATACGCTTTCCAGATGAAGGTTATGGGTCAAGCTAGATGCAAGTGAAATGGATCAGAGTGAGTATTTTTGTTAGAATCCAAAATGGGTCAAACTAGGTAGACTCAAGTTGACCCAGAACTTGTCCCATATGTACAGTAATTTATATACTGATAGCAAACAGTTTATGTTGCAATAAAATATGTTTTTGTTACCATCAACAGAACTATGCTATGTAAAGAATCACTAATAATTTCATAAACTCATATATAATTTCATATAACATCAACCCCAAATAGTACATCATATTTATATCGAATAAACCCTACATAATCTACGATATCAACAATGAACTAAAAGCAGATGATGTTTCCTCAATCGTCTTTCTGTTCACCACAGGTTCATCCACACATACAACAGCAAAACACAACCGCCCATCTTTCCTAAACGACCAAACTTGAATAGTTTCCTTTTCCTTCAAAACCTTCTTGTTAGCCCCAACAAAATCCCACCAGTTGGTCTTCAACACATAGTTCTTGGTTCTCGACAGGTACCAAATATTTAACCACATTGGTTTCTTGAATATCAGCAAATTTGGCCCAACCAATGGAACCTCGATACCAGCATGAGTCTCAAGAAATCGTATCTCTTCATCGGTCAAGAAATCATGAGTCTCAACTTGCTTAAACGGCATGTTTAGCCTATTTTGGCAACGTTTCAAATCACTTTCAAACAACGTTTTCTAAATCACTAACTTCATATCACAACCCTTAATCTCATCAATAAACTCCTTTAACTGTGTGATCACTTCGTTTGCCATGATAGACAGCTTTAGTTTCTTGAAGAAAAAAAGTTTTCGATCGTTTAGGTTTTTGGTATGATTATTGGTTATGGACTTATGATAAGTATTTATAGAAAATTAGGGGTATGGTTTTCCACGATATATATTGTTTGGTACAATGTTTAAGGCATAAGGTACTATTATTTTTTGAGATACAAGACATCTTTCGTAAGATTTTTGGTGGGTTTTTGGATGGTGTTTCTGTAAATAATGGTTTAATTACAGCTAATAAGATCAATGTTTTAAAAGTCGGGTTGACCCGGCCGGTTCAACCGGTTGAACTGGGAACCGGCTTGGAGACCGGGCCGGATGGGACCGAGTTTTTGCTTGTTTGAGAACCGAATTGAACCGCCTGTTTTTTGTTGACCCGGTTTGATAAACCTGTCCGGGTCATGACTTTTATCAAAAAAATTAACAAAATGATTTCTTTTTTCATTAAATTTTCTAAGTTTAATTGAAAATTTGAAGTGGTGACGACTAACCTTTGTTAAAAGTTTGTAAAATAATAAATTATAGTTATACACTATTTTAGAATCACCAACTAATTTAGTTTTACTATATATCATTATAATTTAGAAACACTTATTGAATTTTTTTTTGCTATATTATTATAAATATAGACTTAAAAATCAAAACTTATCCGTATAGTCTTAATCTTCTTCATCGGCTTAATCAAATGTATGAATAAAAGCGGATAAATTATGAGATCATGCAATACTAATTCTTAAATATAGAAAAAGTATATATATGTATAGAACCGGTTCGACCCGGCGGTTCAACCGGTTAAACCTTGACCCGGTGAACCGGCAACTAAACGTGGTTGATAAAAAAACCGGTTTTTAAAACATTGAATAAGATAATCATTATCTCCACAATAATTATTTGTTTCCATGTACGGAGTATTAACAAACAGAATTGTACATCCTTTTGTGCGTAACGTACTATAGGGGCGGTCAACAATCCAAAACTGGACTGGACCGACCAAAACCGGACTGTACCGATACCAAACTAGCCCAAAACCTTAGACCGAGGACCGGACCGAATGTGTGTTAGGTCCGGTCCGATCCGGTCCTTCGGTCGGTCCGATCCAAAAAGGCATAATAGTCGGGTTTTACGTAAGACCGGTCCGGACCGAGACCGAAATAAGGAAATCTGGACCGAAACCGGACCGCTGGTCCTTCGGTTTGGTCGGTCCTATCGGTCTCGGATTTTTATTTTATTTATTTTTTTTTTTGAAGGCAAATAAATGTTAGAGAATGCACTTCTCTTTTTAATTTTTATTTGTTAAAGTACTTAAGAGTGAAGGGAGTAGCAACGCCATAACGGCGTTATGATCTAGTTGACATGCGTTTCGTCCGACGTGGTCATTTTTCAACGGCGTTATGCCGTTAATGCTGATTCCACCCACCTGCGTTTTTGTTTGCGTTTTGTTCTACGTTAATGCAGCAACATGCGTTGTGGATATATATGTGAGTTGCGGTGGGTCTCAAAAAGTGGTGTTATTGGGTGTTATGAGTTCCAGGTGTTTTTTTGTGTTATGTTATTTGGTGTTGAAATGACGTGGCAGCGGCGTTATGGCGTTGTGGTGTTACCACTCCCTTCACTCTAAGGTTGTTAAATTTTGTTGAAGCAACAATTTATATTCTTTACTCTCCTCATTCTTGGGTAACAATAGTTTCCAATTTCTTTTCCAACTGCTTTATCCTGGATATGAACTCATCGTTACAGAAACTAAAACCTTTCATCTTGATTGCAAAACTTAAAAACTTGATACTAAGCTGGAATACATTATTGGATCCAAATTTGCCACTAACAGTATTGGATCCCAACTTGATACCAAGCTGGAATACTTAGCTGCCAAATATGTGTCGAGAATAAGAGAAAAAAAAATGTTGCAAGTGTTCTCGCTCAGTTATTTTGAAGATGAAGATGACTGGGGGCCATTTTGGTGAAGGCGGACGGTCTGGGCAGCGTGAAGAACTGGCATATGAATAAGCCTTCCTGATGAAGTGTATTTTTGTTAGAAGTCAAAATGGGTCAAAATAGGTCAAGAACTTGTCCTTTTTATAAGTAGTTTATTATGTACATAGCCAATAGTTTGTTGTTGTATTTTTGTTTGAAGTCAAAATGGGTCAAAATAGGTCAAGAACTCAAGTTCTTTGTTGAATTAATTACTTTACAAAAAAGGAGTGTATGTTGTGTACCATTAACACCCTATACCACAAAACAATAAGACAACAATAGTCAAATTAAACATAAATGAACTAAGAAAATTAAAATAGATTAAGCTACACACACAAAATCACTAATAATTTCAAAACTTGTATATAAGCTCATATATAATATAAACCCTTAATAGTACTAGTACATCATATTAGTATTGGCTAAACCCAGACTATCTACGCAATGATGAATCAGAAGATGGTGCATCCTCAACCGCCGTCCTGTTCACCACAGGTTTGTCCACACATGCAACAGCAAAACACAACTGCTCGTCTTTCCTAAATGACCAAACTTGAATAGTTGCCCCTTCCCTCAAAACCTTCTTATTAGCCTCCACAAAATTGCACCAGTTGGTCTTCAACACATAGTTCTTGGTACTCTGCATGTTCCAAATCTTTAACCACATTGGTTTCTTGAAAATCTGCATATTTGGCCCAACCAATCGAACCTCAATCCCAACCTTGTCAGGGTTGCTACCTATACGTATCTCTTCATCGGTCAAGAAATCATGAGTCTCAACTTGCTTAAACGGCATGTTTAGCCTATTTTGGCTACGTTTCAAATCACTTTCAAACAACGTTTTCTGAATCACTAACTTCATATCACAGCCCTTAATCTCATCAATAAACTCCTTTAACCGTGTGATCACTTCGTTACTCACAATTTCTCTATCAACGACTCGTTTTGCCTTCTTTTTCTTGCCATCTTCATCCCTCGTTGAACGTTTACGTTTAGCACCACCCTTAAACTTCATCAACTTCTTCGACTTTTTCTTTTCTTTAACTTGTTCACATAACATATCATTCTCTTCAAAAGCAAATACAGACAGCTTTTCGTTCGCTAACTCTTCAAGCTTTAGCCTATAATATTCTTCTTCATTCGTATCAGCAACATCATCATTAGTATGTCTGCTAACAACAGAACGAACTCGTTTATTCGTTAACTTTTGATCATGAACAGCAACATTGGCAACATGAGTATTCTTATTTCCCATGATGGACAGCTTTAGTTTCTTGATGAAAAAAATTTTCGATCGTTTAGGTTTTTGGTATGAAATTTAGTTATGGACTTATGATAAGTATTTATAGAAAATTAAGGGTATGGTTTTTCCCCGATATATATTTTGGTACAATGTTTAATGCATAAGGTACTACTTTTTGAGATACAAGAAATCTTTCGTAAGATTTATGCATGGTGTTTGGGTAAATAATGGTCTAATTACAGCTAATAAGATAATCAGTATCTCCACATTAGAGGTGAGTTATTTTATAAATTAAGTTTTTGTTACAAACTGAAGGACAAATCCCCACCATTCATCTAGTTTGATCTAATGGTGGGGATTAACCTAAGATTTAATAACACAATCTAAGTTCATGTTTTTTTTCTTGTCCTTTTTGTCTATCTTATTTATTCATATTTTTTTTTCCTTTTTTCTTTTCTTTCTTTTTTTTTTTCTTTTTTTTAACTCCACGTTTTTTTTCCTGTAATTCAAGTTTTTTTTTTATTATTTATTTTTTTTTTTTTTTTGCGCTTTTTTTACGTTTTTTTCGTTTTTCATACATATTCGGTTTTTTACGTTTTCGTCAGTTTTCTTACGTTTTCGTTCATTTTCATACATTTTAGTCCGTTTTCATACGTTTTCGTCTGTTTTCTTACGTTTTTGCTCGTTTTCATCTGTTTTCTTACGTTTTCACCCGTTTTCATACGTTTCGTCCATTTTAATACGCTTTCGTCCGTTTTTTTACGTTTTCGTCCGTTTTCATCTGTTTTTGAATTTTTTTTCATACGTTTTCGTCAGTTTTCTTACGTTTTCGCCCGTTTTCATACGTTTTCATATATATTCGTCCGTTTTCTTACATTTTCATCTGTTTTTAAGTTTTTTCATATGTTTTCGCCCGTTTTCATACGTTTTCGTCCGTTTTCATATATATTCGTCCGTTTTCTTACGTTTTTGTCCATTTTCATACGTTTTCGTCCGTTTTCATATGTTTTCGTCCGTTTTCATACGTTTTCGTCCGTTTTTATATGTTTTCGTCCATTTTTATACGTTTTCATATGGTTTCATCTGTTTTCATTCATTTTTGTCCGTTTTCTTACATTTTCGTTCGTTTTCATACATTTTCGTCCGTTTTCATACGTTTTCGTCCATTTTTATTCATTTTCGTTCGTTTTTAAATGTTTTCAGACGTTTTCATACTTTTTTGAATATCACAAGTGATATACTGTGATTATCAGAATATCACTTGTGATATTCAGAATATCGTGAGTGATATTGAATATCACTCGCGATATTCTGAATATCACAAGTGATTTTTAACATTCTGTAACATGAAAATCACAAGTGATATTCAGAATATCGCAAGTGATATTCAAAATATTGCAAGTGATATCTGAATATCGCAAGTGATATTCTGAATATCACAAGTGACTTTCAACAAATGTTCTATGACATGAAAATCGCAAGTGATATTCAGAATATCGCAAGTGATATTCTGAATATCAAAAGTGATATTCTGAATATAAATCACAAGTGATATTCAGAATATTACAAGTGATTTCACGCTTTTTTTAATTCACGTTTTTTCAAAAGTGATATTTTGAATATCACTCTGAATATCACAAGTGGTATTCTGAATATCACAAGTGATTTTCAACAATTGTTCTGTAACATGAAATTCACAAGTGATATTCAGAAAATCACAAGTGATATTCTAAATATTACAAGTGATATTCCGAATATCACAAGTGATTTTCAACTAATATTTTGTAAGATGAAAATCACAAGTGATATTCTAAATATCACACGTGATTTTCAACTAACGTTTTGTAACATGAATATCACTTGTAATTTTCTGAATATCACTTGTGATATTCAGATTATCACTTGTGATTTTTATGTTACAAAACATTAGTTGAAAATCACTTGTGATATTCAGAAAAACACAAGTGATATTCAGAAAATCACAAGTGATATTCTGAATATCACAAGTGATATTCCGAATATCACAAGTGATGTTCAACTAATCTATACTACTATATAATGCATGGATAAACCAAGCCTAACCTCTAACCAAAAATTAAGATAAGGAGCTCCAATCATGAGGTGACATGTGTCACTTCTCAACTAACTCCAAGCCTAACTCCTAACCAAAAATTAAGATAAGGAGCTTTGATAATAAGGTGACATGTGTCGCTTTCCAACTTAAAATTCACCATTATTTTCAAATTGAAATATCTTTTTATCTATTTATTTTTTTTGTTATCTAATTTCACCATATTTTCTAAAATTTTGTGCTCTTTAATTCAACATCCATTTTGATATATCTTTACAATTTTTTAGTGTAGATTTTTAGTGGGTTTTTTATTCAAAATTTTACAACTTTAACCTTTATTTCAACCAATACAATCTTGATTCGTTAAAATCATATACTTTTGGGTGAGTGTTTGACGGGAAAGAGATTGCGAGGATCTTTCTATATACGGTAATAATGATGTCACGAGAAAGCTACGGAAAACCGAAACAAACACATATACGTTCGGAGTGTTGTGAAACGAATTCACTAAGCGGGTAGGGAATTGCGGGGAGAGTTGGGCTAGCAATTCATTTACTAACCATATTACTATATTTTTCGCCGCAGCTATGCGCGGGTATCCGACTAGTGTTTTGTAACATGAAAATCACAAGTGATATTTTGAATATCAAAAGTGATATTCAGAAAATTACAAGTGTGATCAGAATATTATAAGTGATTTTCACATTTTTTTTTAATTCACGTTTTTTCCACTTTCTTACATTTTCTTCTGTTTTTGTTCGTTTTCATACGTTTTCTTTCGTTTTTATATAAAAATGTACAAAAATGGACGAAAAAAAGTTGATTTGATGTTTAGGTGTTTGTTAAGATGTGATAGCGTCCTGTAATGTAGCGGCGATAAAATGTATTATTGATCTTATATAAAAGAAAACTGCTACTTGGATGAAATATAAAACTATAAAAGTTATGAGGTAAATCAACTCTCCTCTGGTTTTAAAGTTATTTCACAATACAAATAATCCCACATCAGTTAAAGTTAACGATCTCATTACATTTGATGACGCTATCACATCTTAACAAACACTTAAACAACAAATCAGGCCACTAACTAACGCAAACTAAACAAACCACGATACTAAAACTATTTTGAACAAGTAATACTAAAACACCATTGTGTGTGATATTCTGAATATCACAAGTGATATTCTGAATATCACAAATGATTTTCAACAAATGTTTTGTAACATGAAAATCGCAAGTGATATTCTGAATATCACAAGTGATATTTATAATATCACAAGTGATTTTACATTTTTTTTAATTCACGTTTTTTCTCACTTTCTAACGTTTTTGTCCGTATTCATACATTTTCGTCCGTTTTCATATGTTTCTGAATACCACAATTGATATTCTTAATATCACAAGTGATATTATGTCATATTCTAAATATCACTTGTGATATTAAGAATGTCAATTGTGCGCATGAAAACATACGAAAACAAACGAATACGTATGAAAGTGTAAAAACACGTTTGAAAACGGATAAAAACGTATAAAAAATGGGCGAAAACGAAAGTAAACACACGAAAAGGGAGAAAAACGTATGAAAACGAACGAAACAAATGAAAATGTGTAAAAACTGCCGAAAATGTATTAAAACATATGAAAACGTCTAAAAACAGACAACAATGTATAAAAACGAAAGAAAACGGACAAAAATATTAACATATGAAAGCAAAAAAAACAGACGAAATCGTATAAAAACAGACGAAAACATATAAAAACTGACGATAACAGACAAAAACGTCTGAAAACAGACGAAAACGTAAAAAAATTGATGAATACATATAAAAACAGATGGAGAAGTATGAAAACGAACAAAAACGTCTAAAAACGTATGAAAATGGACGAAAACGTATGAAAATGGACGAAAACGTATGAAAACGCACAAAAACGGACAAAAACGTAAGAAAACAGATGAAAGCAGACGAAAACGTCTGAAAATAGACGAAAACGTACGAAAATGGACAAAAATGTCTGAAAACGTATAAAAACTGCCAAAAACCGACAAAAACGTCTGAAAAGGGACAAGAATGTATAAAACGGACGAAAACGGACAAAAATGTTTGAAAACGGACGAAAACTTATAAAAATGGACGAAAACGTATGAAAACGGACGAAAACGTATAAAATTGGATGAACATCTGAAAGCAGATGAAAACGTCTAAAAATTAACGAAAACTTAAAAAAATAGACGAAAACATATAAAAATGGATGAAAACGAATGAAAACGGACAAAAACGTAAGAAAGTGAAAAAAATATGAATTTTAAAAAAATGCTCAAAAATTTAAAAAAAACGTGATTTTTTTTAAAGTAAAAAAAAATGAATAAAAAAACGTTCATTAAAAAAAGCAAAACAAGTGCTGGAAAAAAAAAAAAAGAAAAGAAAAAGAAAAAAAAAAACGCTTGAAAAAAAAAAAAAAAGCTTGAAAAAAAAGTGAACAGAAAAGGAAGAAAAAAAAGAGAAAAAGAAAAAGCGTAGATAAGGAGAAAAAAATGGGAAAAAAGAAAAAAAGAAAAATACAATGAATAAATAAGAAAGATAAAAAGACAAGAAAAAAACATGGACTTAGGCTCCATTTTTAAATCTTAGGTTAATCCCCATCATTAAATCAAACTAAATGAATGGTGGGGATTTGTCCCTCAGTTTGTAGGAAAAAACTGGTTCGCAAAAGAAATTTTCTCCTCCACATTAATTATTTGTTTCCATGTATTAACAAACAGAATTGTACATCTTTTTCTGCCTAATGTACTATTCGGTTTTATTTATTTATTTATTTTATTATTTTTAAGTATTTAAAGCTTGTTCAATTTGTTAAGGTAACAATTTATAATTTTTTTTCCTTAATTTGCTTTTTGTAATGATGATATCTGAAAAATATCGAAAGCTGAATCAAACATAAACTGAAACCAGATATTAAAATATATATATATATATATATATATATATATATATATATATATATATATATATATATATTTGATCGGTTCTAAACCGAAAACGAATGCTATTATTGGATATTAGTTTGGTTTTTAGTCTTGCAAACCGAAATCACAAACTAAACTAAACCGAGAAACCCAAATATTGGATATATACATATAACTTTCATATTTGTTACTAAAATCTAAATATAGGGCGTTTTTTAATAGTAGGATTTGTTAGTCAGATTTAAGTGTTGTTTGAATTCGACTTAATTGACTTAATATGAAGAAAAAAAATGAATTCTTTAAGTGATACAAAACTATTTGTTTGCGACTTAATAAAGAAAGATGACTGAAAATATTAAGTAATAAAACTAAAAGTGTTTGCATTACGTCAAAATAGAATTCAATTTCTTTTTTTCGTTTAGTTTTAACCACATTTTAATTGATTTGGTTACAAACCGAGAAACATATTCGCCCTCCGTCTCAAAATTATAATCAATATTTTTCTTTTGGGATGTTTAAAATAATTGTCAACTTTCTTTTTAATCAACAAAAAGAAACTTTAGTGTGTGTATATTTTATTTGATTAATCAAAAAGTAGTCTTATTTTAATTAAACCTGTGTGACTTTTAAGACCTGATAATAATTCTGAAACGAAAGTAATTACTAAATAAACCGGGGAACCAAAATATTGATCCAATAAACAACCTTGGTCTTTTTGAAAATGGGTGCTTTTGTCACAAGAGATAGTATGCTTTAATATTTATTCAGATAACCATTTATAAATTTCTTTGAAAGTTTTTGTTGCATTTGATGATGGTGACTGGTGAGTTATGTGTCGTTTCAACCAAGGTTGTCAGGATCGGGATCTTACCTAGGATCGTTTTCGGCTTCACAAGATCGGGATCGTAGGATCGGATCGGGATCGTAAGATCCTATGAAAATGTATATTTTATTGTATAAGAGTTGTAGTTTTATACTTTTATAGAATATTTTATATGATAAATGAATTTAAATGAATGATAAAAGAAAAAACAATAAGAAACATGAGCTTCTAGTAGGATCGGATCGTTCACGATCCTAAGATCCTGTGTGCGATCCTACGATCCTACAACGATCTTGCTCCCCTCGAGATAAAAACATGGCCTTGTAGTAGGATCGGATCGTTTACGATCCTGCGTGCGATCCTACGATCCTATACCGATCCTGATAGAAATAAGATCCTACTACGATCCTGCTCGTTTTTTATATGTAGGATCGTAGGATCGTACGATCCTACGATCAGGATCGCGATCCTGACAACCTTGGTTTCAACTATATACAAAACCAGCAAATCAACGATTTAAGCCCCAAATTTTATGACACGTCATTTTTTTTTGCCAAAGGGTTTTAACCTGGAGAAAATATCACTAAAAAAAAAATATTTAAATACAAAGAATATAAGCGAGTATCATGTTTCTATCTGTTACATAAACGGTAAAGCATACATAACAAGACAACTCTACTCCTATAAAGGAAACAACCACTAAACACTAAACACCAAATATAACTTTCGTCTTAATTGACCTCGAAGATTAATGTTGAGTAGGGGTGGCAATTTCTGACCCGACACGAAAATTAACAAGTTCGGGTTGAGCTAAATAGTTTTCGGTTTAGGTTTGGGTCGACATATCTAATCCATTTATTAAACAGGTCAGGTTCGGGTTGTGAATAAAATAAACGTTTGACCCGCCAACCCGTTTAAGATTTTTTTTTTCTTAAATTAAAAATTATATATATTTAATTATACGAGTTAAATTAGTTAAACGGGTCGACCCGCTAACCCATTTAACTCGTGTAATGTGCTAACTTTTGTATATAAAATGGGTTAAATGGGTCAGCTCGAAACCCGTTTAACATATTCAACCCGTGTAACTTATTTAACCCGTCAACCCAAGTATATATACGGGTTATGGATGAAAGACTTGGTTCGTCTTTCAATGCTTCTATTGCTCGGTGTTTTGATCGGTTTATTGTCTCCTCTGGTCTTGTGGATGTCAATTTGGAAGGATATTCGTTTACTTGGTCACATCCCTCAGCCTCCAAAATGAGTAAATTAGATCGCTTTCTTGTTATGGAAGGTATTATCTTGCTTTATCCGTCTATTTCAGCTTTGTGTCTTGACCGTCACTTGTCCGATCATCGTCCTATTCTTTTGAGGGAAGTTTTGTCTGATTTTGGTCCGACTCCGTTTCGGTTCTATCATTCTTGGTTAAGGATGGAGGGTTTTGATTCGATGGTGGAGCATGCGTGGTTGTCTTTTTCGCATTCTGATTCCAATGCTATGGTTAGGTTCAAGAAGAAATTGCAAGATCTTAAGTCTATTATTCGTTTATGGGTCAAAGATAAAAAGTTTCATCTTCATAACGCAAAGAATTCTTTACAAAATGATTTGATCTCTATTGATAAAGACTTGGAAAGGGGAAACGTTTCTGATGACATCCTTCTCAAGCGGATGGATCTAAACCGTCGGCTGCAAGATATTAATCTTTTGGAGGTTAAGGATCTGGTTCAAAAATCTAAAATCAAATGGGCTATCGAAGGAGATGAGAATTCTAAATTCTTTCATGGTGTTATAAATAAGAAAAGGTCTCAGTTGTCGATTCGTGGTGTTTTCGTTGAGGGCACTTGGTGTACTGATCCGAGTATTGTGAAAGAGGCTTTTAAGAATCACTTTGAAGTTCGATTTCAGCATCCGTGTCATGATCGTCTTAAACTTAATGCTCCTTTTCATAATCGGTTGTCTTTGGATCAGGTGGATGAGCTAGATAGAGCAGTATCGAGGGACGAAATTCGTAGGGCTGTTTGGAATTGTGGCGAGAATAAGTCTCCTGGCCCCGATGGTTATACGTTTGAATTTTTTAGAAAGTATTGGAGCCTTGTTGGGGCAGATTTTTGCGATGCGGTCGACTATTTTTTTAAGTCTGGTACATTCCCAATGGGGTGTAATTCATCTTTCATCGCTTTAATTCCTAAAGTTAATGATTTTCGGCCTATCAGTTTGATTGGATGCGTTTATAAGGTGATCACGAAAGTATTAGCTAATCGTTTGGCTATTGTTATATCCGATTTAGTTTCCGAGACTCAATCGGCCTTTGTTGCTAATAGACAAATATTGGACGGTCCTTTTATCTTAAATGAGGTGTTAAACTGGTGTAGGCGAAAAAGGAAGCAAGCTATGTTTTTTAAGGTTGATTTTTCCAAGGCGTATGATTCGGTTCAGTGGGATTATCTCTTGGATGTTTGGGCCGAATTGGTGTAGGTGGATCCGTGGCCCTTTTACTTCCTCCATGGCTTCCATATTGGTTAATGGTAGCCCAACGTCCGAGTTCCCTTTTTGTTGTGGGTTGAAACAAGGTGATCCGTTGGCCCTTTATCTTTTCATTCTTATTATGGAGTCGCTACATATCTCTTTTTCCCGTGTTGTTGACGATGGGCTGTTTAAAGGCTTTCAATTGCATGGCTCGGTTAATATTTCTCATCTTTTTTATACTGACGATGTCATGTTCATTGGAGAATGGTCTGAACAGAACTTACATAATATTGTTAAAGTTCTTAATTGCTTTCATCTTGCGTCGGGCCTTAAGATCAACATTGCTAAGAGCCAAGTCTTGGGTGTCAGGGTTTCTCAGAATGTTGTTTTGCTGGCGGCGAATAGGATCGGGTGTGCTGTTTTGAAAACTCCTTTTCGTTATCTTGGTGTGTCGGTTGGGGAGTGTATGTCTCGGAAGTCGGCTTGGGTTGGCTTGGTGAACAAACTCCAAGCTCGGCTATCTAAATGGAAGGTTAAAACTCTTTCCATAGGCGGCAGATTGACCCTTCTTAAATCCGTTCTTGGGGCCTCTCCAATTTATTATTTGTCAATCTTTAAAGTTCTAAAAGGCGTGTTGAAGACTATGGAATCTATCCGTAGTAATTTCTTCAACGGTGTTGATTCTTTGGATAGAAAGATTTCATGGGTTGCTTGGGACAATGTCTTAGCGTCCAAAATGAACGGTGGTCTTGGTGTCTCGAGTTTTTTCGCGTTGAATCGTGCTCTTTTGTTGAAGTGGGTGTGGCGCTTCATTTCTGGCGATGGCTCTTTATGGTATAAAGTTATTCAAGTGATTTATGGCTCAAAGTTTGATCTTCATGTGACTGATCAACCCTCGATTTGGTGCTCTATTTTACGTGAAGTAAAATCTTTGAAAGATTCTGGTTTCGAATTTACTTTGCATTGTAAGAAGCGGATTGGGGACGGGTCTTGTACTAGTTTTTGGTATGATAAATGGTTAGCTGATGCCCCTCTTTGTGTTCAGTTTCCCCGTTTGTTTGCTCTCGAATTGGATAAGGAGATTGTGTTGGCTAATAAAATGGGAGCTTCTTCGGTCTCAACTTCTTTTTGTCGGGATGTGCGTGATGGAGCTGAGCGGCAGCAGTGGGATGACCTTTCGTCAATTCTGAACTCGGTTGTTCTCTCGTCTTCCAAAGATAGGTGGACTTGTGATTTGTCGGGAGATGGAGAATTCAAGGTTAAAGTCATCAGAAACTTTATTAATGATTTGTTTCTCCCTTCGTTGGATGTTGCAACGAGATGGGTAAAATTCATTCCTATTAAAGTTAATGTTTTTTCTTGGCGTGCTCGTCGTGATAGGTTACCTACTAGAGTTAACCTTAGCCGTAGAGGTGTTTTGTTGGATTCCCACCTGTGTCCTCATTGTAATGCTGCTATGGAGGATGTTCAGCATGTTTTATTTCGATGTGACGTGGCTTAGGTTGTTTTTCGTAAAATTTGTCATTGGTGGGATTTGGATTGGCAGGAGATTTGTTCTTTCTCGGATTGGGATGCTTGGTTCTTATCCTTTCGGCTTTCTTCCCGTCACAAGTCTATTTTAGAAGGTGTTTTTTATGTTGCTTGGTGGCGGATTTGGAGGCTTCGAAATCAGTTGGTTTTTGACACTTCGCTTCCCAATTGTTCGACGATTTTTGATGACATTGTTTCTTGGTCCTTTTTATAGTGTTCTAGTAGATGCAATAGGGCTTTTTCTTGAGAGTATTGGTTAAAAAAAACCCCTATCTTATTTCCTTGTAATGTCTTTCTAGCTCCATGTTAGTTTTTTTAATACAGTTGCCGTTCATATATATATATATATATATATATATATATATATATATATATATATATATATATATATATATATATATATATATATATATATATATATATATATATATATATATAGTAAATTACATAGATGGTCCCTGTGGTTTGCTCATAGTTTCACCCACAGTCCCTGAAAGTTAAAAGTTGCACGGATAGTCCTTTTCTTTGAAAAGAATAACACTCATGGTCCCTCCACTTAACTGGTGTTAGTGGCTTCCGTTATCTTTTACACGTTATTCCCTTGTTGTTAAATATCATTGCATCGTTAGTCCTTTCTTACGTTTTCATCCGTTTTTATACGTTTTAATCCGTTTTCGTTCGTTTTTATACTATTTCGTCCGTTTTTCTTACGTTTTCATCCGTTCTCATGCGTTTTTATACGTTTTCGCTCGTTTTTCTTACGTTATTGTTTGTTTTACTACGTTTTTATCCGTTTTTATACGTTTTTGCTTTTTTTTATACATTTTCCTTTATTTTTCTTACATTTTCATACATTTTTATCCGTTTTCGTCCATTTTTATCCGTATTCAAGCTTCGTATGACTATGCTCAAAACTTTGATCAAGGATCGGAATGGAGAAACGAGGTTGATATTTTACCTAGATGATTTTCTGTTCAATTTTTATCCATTTTTATAGGTTTTCATCCGGTTTTATCATTTTTCGTCTATTTTTATCCGTTTTTGTCCGTAAGCCACCACCACGATCAATAAAAAAAATCAATTTTTTTTCTAAAAAATAAAAAAAAATAGAAAAAAAAATCGAACAAAAAAAATAATTTTTTTTTGAAATTTGATTTTTTTTAGAAATTTCGAACAAAAAAAATTTGAAAAAAAAAATTTATAAATTTTTTTTAGAAAAATTTTCGAACAAAAATATATTCTTTTTTTTATATTTTTTAGAAAAAAAAAATTTGAAAAAATTGAAAAAAAAAATCAAAAATATATTTTTTTTGATTTTTTTAGAAAACTTTTTTGATTTTTTTTTTCTAAATTTATTTTTTGATTTCTTAGAAAAAAATTTTGAAAAAAAAAATAATCTTTTTTATTGGTGGTGGTGGTGGCTTACGGATAAAAATAGACGAAAATGGATGAAACCGGATGAAAACCTATAACAACGGATAAAAATTGAGCAGAAAATGATCTAGGCAAAATATCAACCTCGTTTCTCCATTCCGATCCTTGATCAAAGTTTTGAGCATAGTCATACTCATCATACGAAGCTTGAATACGGATAAAAATGGACGAAAACGGATAAAAACGTATGAAAACGTATAAAAACGGATAAAACGTATGAAATGTAAGAAAAATAAAGGAAAACGTATAAAAACAAGCGAAACCGTATAAAAACGGATGAAAACGTAGGAAAACAAACAATAACGTATGAAAAACGAGCGAAAACGTATAAAAACGCATGAGAACGGATGAAAACGTAAGAAAAAAGGACGAAATCGTATAAAAACGGACGAAAACGGATTAAAATGCATGAAAACGTATAAAAACGGATGAAAACGTAAGAAAAATTCGAAAAACTTCAAATTATAAACGGCCGTTATTATAAAGGACTAACGATGCAATGATATTTAACAAAAAGGGACTAACGTGTAAAAGATAACGGAAGCCACTAACAACAGTTAAGTGGAGGGACCATGAGTGTTATTCTTTTCAAAGATAGGGACTATCCGTGCAACTTTTAACTTTCAGGGACTGTGGGTAAAACTTTGGGCAAACCACAGGGACCATCTATGTAATTTACTCATATATATATATACGGGTTAAATGGGCCAGGTTAGGGTTACGTGTAAACAGGTTAGGGTTCAGGTAGCTAACCCGATGATTTAATGGGTCAGGTTCGGGTTTGGGTTTTCTGACCGGCCAACGCGAACCCGACCCAAATTGTCAGCCCTAACATCGAGCGCATAACAGAATGCCAGCTGCTCTTCAGTTAAGACTTCATTATGATAATCACCATACATGTCATAATTTTCATCCTCAAATAACCATGCATCATTTGTACCTCCAACAACTCATTTGATGAGGAAGTCATGAAATTAGCAGTCTCTTCGTATACATCCTGAGCATCACTATCACTCTTTTATCACTACTAGAAAAAATGCCACTTAGCAACAATTATTTTAACGATCATAGACAAATCGTTGCTAAATTATGCATTTAGCATCTAATTTTAGCAACAAAATTATTAACAAAGCTGTTATTTTTTTTAATAACAAAAAAGTTAATTGATATTTTTACAAATGACCATAAATATTTGTTGCTAATTTAGCAACGACTAAGCAAATTTCGTTGCAATCTAAAATTAGCACCGATCGAATTAGCAACTAACACCAATTGATGCTAATTCAACCGGTGCTAATTTGAGAATGCAACGAAATTGCTTTTGTAGTTGCTAAATTAGCAACAAATATTTATGGTCATTTGTAAAAATAGCAACGAATTTTTTGTTGCTAAAAAAATTAAAACTTTGTTAACAATTTCGTTGCTAAAATTAAATGCTAAATGCACAATTTAGCAATGATTTCTCTATTGTTGTTAAAATAATTGTTGCTAATAGCATTTTTTCTAGTAGTATGTAGCCATTGTTACATCCTTAGGAGTATTACCCTCGATTTCCACCTTCGAAGTATCCATATTCTAAAAAACCTTGTCATGTTCATCCAAAGTTGCAAACGAATTCCTCGGAAAAACAAGATTAATATCATCCGAATTCCCAGGTGCCTTGTTGCTAGAAGCCGAGGACTGATTATTAGTAGTATTACTCTTGGATGTCAAGGCCCCATTATTTTTCACACTTTCTTGCTTGTTGGACGTCCCAGAAGCACTAGGAGTAGATACAGGACAATACATGAATTTGCTTTTAGGATTAAAACCCGTTGACTTATCTTGTTGCTTACTATTATGTCTACGGTTTTTCACTGCTTGGAAGCCATCATTTTGAGTAGCAACATTCTTCACAGTAGTTGGACCACTTTGCTATATCAAATCAGCACCCACAGTTGCCCTAATAGTTTTAGGGCACTGGCTGTCATCGTGAACTAAAATCGAACAACTACAGCATCTTGGCGGTTTCCACTCATATTCCACCTTGATTGTATGCAAATAAGAACCTAAACCCTCCACATAAGGAATAGCAATGACCATAGTATCTTTAAGAGGACGGTCAATCAAAGAACATGTAAAATCCAATCGAACCCATGCGTCTATTCACATTGTGCTCGTATAAGAATCAAGCATGATTGGTGTACCCAATCTAGTTGCTATAACACTCAACCCATCCTCAGTAAATGTTGTCACATGAACATCATACAATTGTACGTACACCAGAACCGATTTTTGCTCTTCTTTTAATAAACACTCGTTAGGAGACCACTTCCTAAGAATAACTGGAGCATTACGGATCAACCATGGTCGGTTTACCAAAACCGAATCCTTACCTTCCGATGCCAATTTGAAAAAGAAGAAAGCCTTTCAAATTCATCATTGTTTTGACAATGCCAAACTTCTTCCACACATTCTTCACATATTGTTCCACAATAGGAAATGCTATTCTTTCTCCAAGAAAATAATCAAATAACGAGTGTTCATACCTAGAAGTCGCCTCCAAAACTGATGAAAAGGGGATTTGAACTTCTGTAGTTTCACCAGTTGGTAAACCCACTTCTAATGTATGAAAGTTCACCACCCGTTTGCTTGATTCAAGATGGATCAAGCTCGCAAACGAGAAAAGAGCATATTACTATGCCCCAATTCCTACATGCTCGTCCTCAACCTCAACCTTGTGAGTCATTAACAACCTTTAAATCCTCTTGACCATTGTTTGGGACCTGTGTAGTATCACGAGAAGGCTCTGTACTAATTAATGTATTCATGTTCAGCGAGTTAACTTCAATATCAGCATCATGCATTACTACATCCCCTCGCACACATGATTTTGGGACCTCAAAATGCCTAGTACCAGAGTCAAGACCAACAACATGTTCAAAAGGTGATGATTCTACTCGAGTTAATTTATTAGGTTTCAGTGGTTTCCTATCATCACACAATAACACGAGTTTTCCTTCTAGCATTTGACTCTCCATATCACAAATCTTAGCAGCCAAAGATGAATGATTAGGGCTACCAAATGCCTTTGACAAGCTTGGTAACGATCCCAGTCGTGCACCACTTTTATTCATAGTCGACGCTACCTCTGTACAAGCTACGTTCACATTTGAAACACTTATCTCGTTTGTCTTATCCTTCTTACGCCCCCTCTCCCTCCTGAGTCCAGAAACCCAAGATTCATGATTGAACCATTAAACGAAACCCAAAATCACTCGTACCCCAAGTTCTGTCCAGATTCCAACATGATAGACCCAACAACAAAGAAGATATCAACGTTTGAGAACAAAACAAAACCCTAACAATAATCGTTAGGCAACCACGAACAACAACCAGACAAAAATTTAATTTAATGGATATCGAGTTATGGTTGAAACACTAATTCGACAAAACAATGAAGATCTCAACAATTAATGCAGTATATGACGTCAAAGATTCAGCAACGAATAACATACAAACCCTAAACCAAAGAAGTCAAAAACCTAAATTGATAATGATCGAGAACTAATTATTTAGTCTAGTAACAACCAAAAAATTAATCACAAGGATCAAACAGTGACTATTACCGACCTTAGTTATTAGTTGGAAGATCAAAGATCAGGTTTAGGAGGAGTTGATCGTGATAGTTAAGTGGTTAAGGTTTGTCGCCAAAAACTCCCTGCCACCATCGTTATGGCATCAACGTACTTGTTTTTAAATAAAACTAGAACGTGATTAGTATGCTCGAGTGTGATCAAACACCATTGGTCCATTATTGAAAGCCATTACGCATCGTAGTATGAGTCACCTTTGCAATGGAGTAATACACACATTACATACACGTTCATATGGACATGCAAGAAATCATTGTCTACTTATCTCCACACTCATCACAATCTTCCTATCCTTACTAACCTAGATCATATCCATATGACCAGGTCTTAACCTGTCATTACTATGAGATCATGGCAATGATGTGGCATTCACATCAAATTCAATGCCCATGCACATCATTTTTAGGAGAAACAATCAATTCATGATGTTGATTTCGGTTCATACTTGACTCATACACAACAAGGATAGGTGGATGTGTCGTGGGAGGGGGAAATTTGTATTAGATATAAGTCTAACACATTATAATCCAATCATCATATACAAAAGCAAGCATAGTATTTTAATCATGTGTTTGAGATTTGGAGGTTGTTTGGTTTAGATGGTGTATTACATGATCTCATAAATAACATCTTTGTTTATTGAGTTATTATTTTAACATGATTTGATTCTCTAGAGCAAAGAAAGTGTTTAGGCTGGAAGGTTTGATGATATATAGCAATATATACATAGGGTACTCCGGGCTAGGATATTACTAGATAATGGCCCAAATAATGGATAGGCCCACATACTTTTATCTCCCTATCTTTTACCCTAATTCTCTCATATATATACTAGATGATATGTGGAATAATTAGAGTAAGGTCATATGGTCTCCTTCACCATTTCACATATGGAGTTCTCATCCTTTATCTTTTTGGGTAAAGGGGAGTAATCATGCACCCTGGTAAATAAATTAAAACCAAAACGTTTGAGTACAAATGGAATGTGGCTGAAGTACCACATTAACCTCAAGCTAACACAGCTTAATAGAGAACTAACCTAGAGCTTATGACATGCCAAAAGCTCTTAACAAATCTAGAATCAAAATGAACCTAGAACAAGAAACAAACCAAAACAAGCTAACCAGCAGCTTCCGTGAAAGAAGAACTTCCACCTTTATCAACGTTAGGAAATAAATTGGCCGATTCATTAAACCTGTTATCAACACAATCATCATCATCGCCATCTCCATCAGTTGCTAAAACATCATAAGGATTAGATGTAGACACTTGGGGGCCTTTAGACTTCAACATAGATGACGACGTAAGTACATTACTAGTAGCTCCCTTATTTGGTTCACTAGTAGTCTTCTTTGGCACATACCTGACAGACTGTTTGACAGAAGTACCACCCTGACTCCCTATACCATATTGGGCTTTACCTTTTTTCTTCTTACGACTCACCTTTTGGAAACCATCATTAACATGCATAGTAGCAGGAGTAACCACATTTGCAATAGTAACCACAGGAGGAGTAATCTCTTTTTTAGTACAATGCTCATATATGTGCCCAAATATCTTACATGAAGTGCACCTTGGAGGCCTCCACTCATACTCTACTCGGATAGATTCTTTAGTAAACCCATCCCCTGTAAGAGAGGGGACACCAATAGTAATAACTTCCACGAGCTCATCCTCTGAACCCACTTCAATTAAACACCGAGCAAAACTACTTCTACCCCAAGAATCCTTACACATGGAGCTTGTGTACGAATCCAACATAATAGGCTTGCCAATAAATGAGGAAATCAAGTTAATACCATCATCTTCAAAAACTTGGATAGGCACATCATGCAATTTAACCCATATCGGAATGCGAGTCAGCTCTTCCTTACATAAGCTAGTATCAATAGACTATTGCTTGAGAATGATTGGGGATTTACGTATCATCCAAGGTCCATCTTCCAAAACATATTCTAAACTGGCTTGAGTATCGAATTTAAAAAAGAAAAAACCTTTAGCATTCATCATGATCTTTTTCAAACCATACTTAGCCCAACTATTTCTAGCATAAAATTCAACCACTGGAAACGCCATTCTATTACCAATAAAGTAGCCATATAGAGTATATTCAATATAGGCACTAACCTTTTCTACTACTCTACGTGGAATAGACACGTTAACACCTTCACAAACAGCCTCAGCAGTAGAGTTTTGTGTAGGTTGAATATTCGCATCCACATTAACATTAGGTGTAGTAACTATGTCATTCACATCCGATTTAGTTGCATCATTCTTCATGTCAATATCATAAGCCTCACATAAACCACACATAGCCTCATACACCTGTGATCGAGTTTCACTATCCAAACTAGACCATGTCGGATGTTTACCCGCTTCAAGCTCCTTAAGAAATACATCAATGTCCAAAGCTGATTTAAGCGAGACACCAAATACCACTTTAATAAAGTCATGGTTACTTTGAAAAGAGTTAACCTCCGTAGTAGGACCAGTAGGGAACACCGATTCCTTAGTAACCACATGATCATCAGAAGTATTCCCCATCCTTCCAGCTCTAGTTGCAACACTAACACCATCTCCTTCAGGTAAATGATCATATTGATTTGAAGTTTGCATGGATGGCTTAAATGTAGCATTACTAGTTTCACCAGCCGAAGTATGCGTACTTTTAGTCTTGAGAACCTCAAAAAGAGAAGGGTAATCAGAGGGATCAGCTTGATTAGTATGCAAAACCCTAGCAGCTTTACCTGGCTGCTGCGATTTTCTCATAGTCATATACGACAATGGATTTGTATGCTCCTCTCCCATACTCGATTGAGTCTTATTCAACCCAGCCATTCTAGCTTGCAATCCTTCCACATCAACCTTAGTAACACCCACGTTCTCCATACCAAAAAAATAAACAAGGGAAACGAAACCTTAAACCAGCGATAACAAAAAACCCTAAAGAACAACGTCAATCTTAAAATACGTAGGCCTCAAGATCGTTGAGGCATGAGTTAAATACCAAACAAAGTCTAACCGACTTCCATAATTGATTTGCACCAGAATAGGATGAAAGATCGATTAAAAGAACCTAAAAACCTAAACAGCGATTACTTCAAAAACCCTAAAAATCGAAACCCTAAACCAATCAAGTCTGAATCCAAATAAAAATAATGTTATAAGACTGAATTAAACAAGTTAACCGTCAAAAACACAATCGTTATAAGGATTAGAACAGGATTTGAAGATTAAAGATCGATTTTAGAGAAGGAGAGGGTAGGAGAAATCGCCCATAGTCGTGGTGTGTTTTTAGGTTACGTTAATTACTTTAGTTCTCATCCTTTATCATCTACCACATTAAACCCTTCTCATTATCATACTCAAAGAGATGAGCGAAGGTGCCTCATTGCACACGAGGGGGCAGGGTGTGCATGTGCCTCCTAGTGAAAAAAATCATAGTGTAAATTTTTTAAAATATCCGAATACTTTTCTGATTTGCCCCTCTAACTAACCAATTTGTAGTGTAGTTTATAAAAACTATCAAAGTTTGTCCCTCAACCATAACTTTCTGATTGCGCCCGTTGATGCTAGTGTTACCCCGACTATAGAAATATCATTCTTTTATGGGGTTCTTACCGTCTCAATGGAAAAACATCCGACCGTCACCACCCGAGGTAAACTATCTTTTTTCTTTTTTTCAATAAATTTTCTTTTTACTATTTGTTGCATAACCCTCTTCTTAAATTTCTCTGGAAATTTTGTATTGAATTGGGAAGCAATTCAACTTCAAGGTCAGTTAAAGTAGAAATGAATAGCATTGGTCTTGCTAGTTGTGTTGGGTTGGCAAAAAAGGAGAGAGTTTGATAGTTTGCATTCCAATTATATGGAAGAAATGCTTACGAGATCTTATGTTACAGATGTTTTGTTTTAGGACGTAACAAATGTTTGGAAAATTTCCACAATATTGAAGCATGACATATCATGCATGAGTCATGATTTAGTGAAGACTAATTGTCTTATCACTTACTCCGTATTATTTATTAATAATTAATAAGACTTTGATTTAATTCTGTATAAAAATTAAGACAGTATGCATATTGAGAAACTGTTTTTGAATATTCATCATTCAAACAAAAAAATTGGGATCATTAGAACATGAACACAAATTACAACAATGAAATAAAAAAGTAATATTTTTAATCAACGAATACTAAGGATTTTGAATAACTGGATGTGAATCAATGTTCGCTACCTATAACGAATGTATATTCTGAATGCTAAAAAATAACCATAATTATTGTTTGTCATTTGCCTGCCCAACCTCATGTTTAGGAACAATCCACCGAACTAGTGACCAGCACCAGGGCTTGGACCAGACTTTTTAAGTTCTCCAAGCGCTGGAGCAGTTACAAACCTGTGCCCGATTCCAGGACTCGGTCCATCTTTGATTCCACCCAAAGTCTGAATACCCATGAACTCATGTCCCGTTGCATGGCTAGGTGCATCTTTGATTCCTCCCAATGCATACCCATGTCCAATTCCAGGACTAGGCCCAGCCTTGATACCTCCAAGTGTGGCCTTGTCTTCGACCCCATGTCCTATGCCGGGACTTGGTCCTGAATCTAAAATGGATCCCAAAGAAAAATGATCAAGAACATTATTATTCTTGTCAGGAGAAGCCACTGTATTCATAATGTTTAATGGCCGTGCACTTATTAAGAAGGTCGAGTTGAGTAACACGAAAAGGGTTACAAGATTTTGGTACGCAAGGACTTTAGCCATATTTGAAATTTGTGTATGAGGAGAGAAATCAGTGAATAGCGAGTAATGTTTGCTTGTGGTTTATGTGCAAAAGTGGGGTGAAATTTATAGACAAAAAAATTTGAAAAAATGGGTTAGATTTGTTGACTAGCTAGGAAGCAGAAAATCAAAGCTCATGCAACGTGGGAGAATTTAGAGTTGCGAGTCCAAGTTGAATGATTTTAGGAGAATAATCTCTTTCCCATATCTTCCTTGCAAATTGTATTATATATTTATATTGTTTTTTAGATGTTTAACCAATTCATGTATATATTAATTTGTGTTAGAAACATATATACAAAGTATAATTCCATAGACTTCAAGAAAATTTCATGATCAATTTTACATATAGGATAACAATAATAAGATTTAACCAACATAGTCTATAAATAGTTTTTTTTTTTTTTTTTTTTTTTTTTTTTTTTTTTTTTTTTTAATAATTTGTGCCTTAGGAGCACATGTTAAGCACACAAAAAGTACTATAAATTAAAGCGTATTGAAAAGGATTCAGGGAGTCACACAAAAGTATATATATATATTTTTTTTTGTATTTTTGTGTGTGTATAAGTATTTTTTTGTACTTTTTAATACGCTTAACTTGTACCTTAAAGCACAGGTTAGAAAAATCCTTAATTAGTAAACCGTGACCTTTGCAATCTTTGAACAGAGGCTTCTCATTTCTACATATGGTGGCTCGTTTGACTTTTCAACCTTAATGTTTGAACAACATATTGTTGAAAAATACTAGTAATAGATAATACTATGGTACATAAAATCAATATCTTAATCATCACTATTTTGACTACATGCATGCCTACATTAAGAGGAACAGTACTTAACTGTTTTTGTTATTTCAAGATTTGGTCATTCTATCCGTTTTAGTGGATGAGTCGATGAGTAGCATATGCTCGAGCGATGCGGTGAGGTTCTTAATCACATGAATCGTTATGGTTAATTGTTATTTGCGTGTAGCTTTAAACTTACATATGGGTAAGGTTAAAATAAAAAGAAATGTATTTAAGAGAATGACGCAATAATTTTATTTTTTGCAGTTCTTGAAAATTTTCAAACTAATTCCATATATAGGATCGTATATGTTGGTGCCTAATAAACTTGTAAATGAAGTTTTTTTTTAAAAGCGGATACTTTTATTGAAAATATTATGAAAAAAAAATGTTTGCATATGATGTTACTTTTTTTGCATTAAAAGTTCATTTTTTTTATTCAAATTCTTTTTATTTTTTTGCATCAAAATATAACACTTATGAAAATCTTGTGCATTAAAAAAATTTTATGCATCAAATTTTCGTTCATTTTCATTCAATAACGTATAAAAACTCAATATCAAAAAAAGTTCTTTCACAATTTTTTATAGACATAATACCCCGCGCGATCTTGTTGAATTCTTTTGAAAATTTTTAAGATCTTACAAAAAAATCATTTATATCCTTCTCACGGATATTTATTTTTTTATTTGATCTTTTCATATATACTTATATATTTTATTTATTTGCAAATATTTTCGTTATTAATGGATAATAAGAGTATTTACGCCTGTTTGGTAGGCTAATATTTTGGAATTGTAAGCTTTTTGTTACAAAAATAATCTCTTTCAAAACAAGTAGTTCTGTTTGGATACATTAACTTCAAGCTTTTATTTTAAACAAGTAGCTCCAAAATGAAAAGCTGATTCATGAAGCTTTTAAAATTTTCGAGTCTCGTTTGGTTTCGAGAGCCTCCCCCTCCCCGTCCCTTACTCGTCTTTTGCGTCATCCTGGAATTTTTTTCCGTATGTCGGGGAAAATGCCTAATGCGAATGGGTGTAAGCCTCCCTGCTCGAAAACACCCAGTGCTGACCACACTGAGAGACACGAAAGCGCAGGTAACGCCAGTTGGCGAAGTGGCGTTAAGCATACCTACCCCTAGCCGATTTGTACTAGGATTGGGAACGAACACTCTTCAGACTTTGATTTGCACTTTGTCCTAATTGAAAGTCAACTAAAATCTTCATTCTCCCGTGCTCTAGCAATTGCGCTCCCTAAACCACTACCATGTAGTTAGGTAGGGACAATCGTAGCTGTTAAGACATAAAATTACTGTAAACAACTTATAATTACATTTAACAGCTAAATTACCAAACACTTTTATTAAAAAAAGAATACAACTTGTAGCTCATGTTAACAGCTTTGTAGTTTACAGCTTACAGTTTACAGCATACAGCATACAACAACTATTATATTTAACAAACCAAAGTTTTTTACAAATTATTTAATCTATTCTATTTTTATATAATCTTTTGTGTCTTGTAAAATTGTAATGATATCATAACTAATGTGATATGGGTTTTTCTATTGTGTACTTTAGGAGGCACAAGATAAGAAGGTAAAAAGTACACAAAAAGTATTTATAGACCAACAGAAAAAGACTCAGATATTTATAAAAAATGTATTTTTTGTATGTCTTTGAGTACTTTTTGTTTACTTTTTCCCTTTTTCATCCATCTAATCTCATGCGGTCAATTTTTCTTTGACTACCATCCATAATACAAAAGCACACCTTGGATTACATTGTGAAAACCATATCATTTTGTTCACTCCTGTTTTCAAATCCCTCCATACTGTTTTCATTGAGAAATCCATCAACTGTCCATTATTACTTTTTAATTTCACATTATCCATTTCGTCATTTATTAATGCAGGAACTTGTAAATCTCTCAACCCAATTAAATCTTTCATCTAATCTTCTGATCATTTCCACTTGTTATTATCTATCAAATTAGCAACACAACAGTCATCTGCTATTCTGGCATCATGCAACTTTCTTTTTTAAACAAATTTATTTAAATTCCTATACTCACTCCAACTATTATGCCACATAGAAACACTCTTCCCATTTCCCACTACATGAAAAATATATGGTCTCACTTTACTCCTCAATTCTAAAAAAGCTGTCTAAGTACAGCTGTCTCCTTTTTCTTCATTTATCTCCCACAAACTCCTACTTTTCAGCTAATGAAGTTAACATCACCATGGATGAACACTAGCAGATCATCAACAAATGATCAATGAGTAAGCTATAATTCTTTAAAACCTTTGTGAAATTTGAAGGTCTTACTTTCCTCAACCTTTCTAGCTAGCATTAAAGATATAACCTTTATTACAAGTGAAAACATATATATTGGATCCCCTTGTCTCAGCCCTCTCCCACCCTTTTTTTTAGCAAAAGGTGAATTTATATTAATCTTTCCAAAACATATGTACATCTTAAGTATAGACGAAGAAGATTTGGACAACCCCAAATCTTTACAAACATAAAACCAATTTTCCCACTAAAAAATACCCATATCTACCTCCATTGACTCCAATAGTGAATGCTGCTATATAGTCATGATCCACCCAACCATTCTCTTATGAAAACCAAACTTCTCCAAAATATCTTCCAAAAAAGACCAATTTACTATATCATATGCCTTTGCTATGTCAATCTTAAGTGAACATCTACTAGGGCCATTTGTTACCCCTTTAAAAGCTCTTGAGCAATTAATAAGTTGTCTTGAATCACCCTCCCAGGCACAAATGCACTTTGGTTGTAGTTCATTAGTTTGTTTAGACTTCTTTTGATTATGTTGGTATGTATTTTGCTACTACATTCATACAAGACATTGCAACATGCAATTGGCCTGTAGTCTGAAACCTTATTGGGATGAGGAATTAATGTCACCAAAGTAGTAGCATTCACTTCCCCAAGAAGTTTTCCAGATCCAAATAATTCTTTGATAGCAGCACACACACATCAATTCCAATAACACTCCATGCACTTTTAAAGAATTCAGACGTGAATTCGTCAAGCCCTAGAGCTTTTGCTTCACCAATATCAAACATTGCTTCCTTGATTTCCTTGTGAGTCATAACATTAATTATACCCAAAAATTCGATTTCAGACAGCTTATTCTTAAACAAGTTATAATCTTCAAGTTTTTCCACATTTTTATGTGGACCAAGGAACTTTTGAAAGTGGTTCAGAAACTATTTATGTCCCCATTACTTTGAATCACTTTGTGAAAATATCTACTATTTATGTCCCAATTACTTATCCACTCTATCTTGGCTTCTGATTGGCCCCAAAAAGTCAACCTAAATTGACCAGGGAATGGTCAACCAAGTCAAACAGCTCATAGTCAATGCTCCGCGGAAGTATAGTGTTTCCCCGGGTCGTTATGTCCCGACGAGGTGTGATGGTTATCAAACGGGTCTGTGATCGGGTGAATTTGAATGAAAAGGGGTTTGTGAATGATTACACTACTGATTTGTACAAGGAAATAGCTTAAACAAGCTATATGAATAAGACTGTGAAATCAGAAAATACAGAAACGTGTAAAACTTAAAACGCGTACGTTTACATTTTAAATAACGTAAACGTACAAAATAAAACGTGAAAATTGAAATCTGAAAACCCCCAGGGGGTGAAATTGACTTTTTTACAAATCTAAGGATAAAAGAAAATTTTTAGAAAAAGAAAATTAATTTTTACACTATTTAATTATTTAATATTAATTAATTACTTATTAATACTTATTATTAATATTTAAAACACTTAAATACAATATAATATTAATTAAATACTAGAAAAATGAAAATAAAATTTTTAAAATTATAAAATAACTAAAAACAAGTTTTGAAAATAAAAATATGTATTTTTGTCTTTTTGTGATTTTTATATTAATTAATTACTAATTAAATATTAATTACCTAATTAAACTATTTTAAATTATAAAAAATAGCAAATAAACAGTAAAAAATCTAGAAAAATTCCTAAAAATGTTTTATAACATATAAAAGCTAGGAAAATTATAAAAACTAGGTCTTACTTAATAAAAACTAATTATGCTATTTAAAACTTAATTATTAATTAATTATTGATAAAACTAATATTAATTCTAATAAATACCAAATGATAAAATAAAAATCTAAGAAAATTAATTAAATTACTTTAATATTAAAGGTAATTAATAAAAATATAAAAAATCTAAGTGCTTAACAAAAATTTAAAAATGAAAATTAAAATTTAAATTACATTAAATAGAAACTATCACTTAAAATTAAATTGGATTTTTTTGATTTTTCTTTTGGAAACTTATTTTACAACTAAAAACACACAACTTTTGTGAAAACAAAATTTTTATAACTTAAAAATAAGCAAAATACAAGCTAAAAGGTGTGACAGTTGACTTTGGTCAACTGTCAAGGGAAAAACTAATGTAAGCACCTAGGTGGGGCCCACAAGGGTGAAATAAGTTGTAAATCAGTGAAATGGACCAAAATAAGCTTGAAGGAACAAGCTCAAGCCCTGAATAAGCCAAATAAGCTGATTAAGCTAATCCAAAAACCAAACGGTCCATCAGGAATGGGACAAAGTTATGTGGCAAATTCAGGTGGGTCCCAGAGGTCCTAAGGTCAAAACTTTGGTCAAGGGTTGAAGTATCGAAGGAGGGGGGTTGAAATAACCTAAGAGGTGGGGCTGTGGACCACTGTGGTGGCCAGAAAACCACCACCAAAGTGGTGGTGTTGTGGTGATGCTGCTGATGCAGGAGACTCACTCCCCCTGCAAGTGATTTTGAGTGAGGGTGGGGCCCACAGCAAAATTCCTAAAAATGAAAACAAGGTAGGAACTTGAAGAAGAGCTGGGAGGCTTTACAAAGGAACAAATTTCAGCCCTTGAAAGCAAATACAAAAATCAATAAAATTCCTTGAACTTTTGTAAAAATCTGAAATGTGAACTTTGACTTATTGCTGAAACTTGCAAATTGACTTATATGAACTTCTGATTGATCCTACATATTGAACAAGTTATTATAAGCTAGTATTAAGCTATATTAAGCTGATGATGAAAGTTATGAACCAAAGTGATGGATTTTAGGTCCCAAAACCCTCACAGTTGACTGTGAGGGTACCAAACTTAGGATTTTACTTTTTTTTGCTAAGGGAGCAAGTTTCTTTGTTTGCTCAGCTCAGTTCAGTTATAACCTAAGGAGTATAGTTGTGCAAAGTAACAACTCAATTGACCAATGAGACAGTAGAAACTAAGCAGAGCCAAACACCCCTATAAAATCTAATTGTGGATTTTAATCAAGCATTATATGATTTTAAACCATGGGATCCACTTTTTAGCACAAACTAACACATGTTAAACATAATTAAGCATACATTAACTAAAATGAACAGTTACATCCAATAATTGCAAAATGTGAAAATGAATACTTGAAACTGAAAAAAAAAATAAAAATAAAAAAAAAAAAAAAAAAAAAAAAAAAAAACTTACACTAAGCCTTTGAGCTCAAAACCAAAAACAAATCACTCCATCCCTGACCTAATGTCTCCTTGAGACTCTAAACCATTGCCTCCTTCACTGCTTCTCCTTTCTTTTTATTTCTTTCTTAAATTAGTTAGATTGGATTTTCTTGACATTTGCAGTGAACTAAGTAGCTATTGATTTCCATACCTCAAATACTTAAGAAAACTTGTGATTGAGCTAAAAAGGACTTGATTAAACACTGATTACCAACTTTACTGCATAGGACATAAAATGGAATTTTTAACTTAAAATTGCAACTTTGATAATTTAAACTACAAACTTGAATTCAAAAGCTAGAATGTATTACAAGTACACTGAGAATGATTAACACATTGATTTGGATTAGAAAATACAACTAAAAATTAAACTACTCTAAAATACGACACTAAACTATACTAAATTAACTACTACTCTTCATCTCTGGCTTCTTTCTTGACTTTATAAACTCCTTGAGGTAATCTCTTTCTTTCCCACTCATTTCTGACCCTTGGATGGGTTTCAAGTGATCTCAGCCATTCAAAATGGTTTTGGCGGGAAATTAGGTTGAGTGGGATTGGGTGAAGTATTAAATGAGGAGGGGGGTTGGTTGGGTGTAGGTGATAGTATTAATGATAGTTGGTGAGGTTGGTGAGAAGTTGGGAGGAGGGGGGAGACAGGTTTACTGGTAATTAGCGGGAGATTAGAGAAGATGAACAGTGGACGGGGTGTTTGGTTTGACTGTGTTGACCCTGCTTGTTGACTCGTTGACCTGGGTTGGGTGGTATTAAAAAGTGGGATGGGCTTTGGTAGGCTAAGGGTGTTATTGGACCAGGCTTGGTATTGGTTAGGATTAGTTTGGTTTGGTTTTGTTTTTGTATTTGTAAATCACAAGGACCAATGGTGTAATTTGGTGAAAAGTGAGGACCTGAATTGTAAATCTTCCAAAGTATCCTCAAGGGATCAATCTTTCAATATAAGAATAATACAAGGACCAATATTAATTTTTTCCAAAATAACACACCCGGGGACCAATTATGTAATTTTCCGAAGTTAAAGGACCAAACTTGCAATTTTACCAAACTTTCCACCCAAGGACTACTTTTGCCAACTTTTGAATTTCCAAAAACCAAAATTGATTTTTCTTCCAAAAATTTCCCACCAGGGACCAATTCTGTCATTTTCTAAAACTCCAGGGACCAAAATGCAAATTTCTAAAACTTTTCCAATTTTTCACCAAAAGACAAAATATGACAACTTATGGTTTCAAAAGGACCTTTGGTGACTTTTCTTTCCAAATAAGTGCTCAGGGACTATTTTTGCCAATTTTTGAAAGTTGGGGGACTGAAACTGCCAATTTTGCAAACTTTGTACGTTTTTCATTTGTTTTTGCTCATTTTGCATCTAAAACATATAAAACACAATTTTGAAATATTTTTAGTATTTTGATGCATTTCTGAGTGTTTTTATATGTTTTGTAGTTCAGATTTGACCAAAAATGATGAGTGTTTGAGCACTCATCAGCTTCTAAAAAAAGGGGTGTTTCTTCATAATCTATCACCTCCGGATAGGAAGCCAAACACTCTGCTTCTTCAAACTTTATATTATCATCATATGGATTATTTTCCATTTTCATTTGGGCAGCTTTAAGTCTGCTTCTACACAATTCAACCCTCTCGAACAAATTATCATTCTACCAATTCATTTCTTCATGGGAACTTTAAGAGCCTTTAATTTCTTGACTACTCTGTACATATTATTCCCATCTCATCTGAATTCCACACTTCTTCCACTGTTAAAATTCCTTCTTATCAACAATGTAGTGAGTTAATCTAAAAGCTTTACTCTTCTTTCTTAAACACTTGGGGATAACTAAAATAGCAGCACTGTGGTCAAATGTAATAAATGGCATAAACTGACCAAATGCTTCCAAACACCTTCATGAAATGCTCATTTATCAGGATTCTATCAAGTTTTTTCATGGAAATAGTGTTTGGATTCTTTGGTGACTTTAACCAAGTAAGAAATAAACCTTGACTACTAATATCTTCCATCTCTATCTCATTCACACAATCAAATCCTGCATATCCCCGTAATATAAGACCCTCCAGCAGAATGCTCCTCAACTTTCATAGTAACATTAAAATCACCTAACATTACCCATGGCGTATTATGAATTATATATTTAGAAAATTTAAACTCATTCCATAACACTTTCTTTGAGTTCCACTATTAGCTGCATGCACAAAGCTAAATTCACATTTAGGCTTAGACTCAACATTTTCAATTAAGCAAAGAATAGTTTGTCTAAACATATATACCACCATCAAATTAACAATACTCATGTCCCACCTCACAAGGATTCTAAAACTATTTTGGCTATATACAGAGTTAGAAACCAAATCCCAACCTCCAAAACATATGCTACTCACATCTACTAGTCTTTTAAGATAAGTTTCTTTCTCTTTTTAGTTTTAATACATCATTTTGTTTTTTCAACTTATTCATACTTCTTTCTCACTCCCTTTCATTCGATAAAGAGTTTGAATTCAGTGATTTAGGAGCATAAATGTACTATCGGGAGAGGGCAAAAGCAAGCCTATAATATTCCAACTTGCTACTTTAAAATCACAAAAAACAAAAATAACAGCTGTCAATTTAAAACAGTTGTACTTATTCCACTAACCTCATTAGTAGAACACATACTTGCAACTTTATTCCTTCCTTCCAAACCATCTTCAGATTGTTTATCGTGTGCTTTCCTTTCTTTCATTCTATGACATTATCCATTGTGATGGGAGTTTCTAGGCTGCTTGCTAGTGCACTAATACCATCTTTGGTCCAAGCCTCCAAAGGTACATTGTTTAGTTCAACTGTAAGAATCGACAACCTACAACCTGGTTACTAGCAAGGAATGAACCCGATTGTTGAAGAAAACACACACACCAACAGTTTATGTATTAACAGAAAAGTAAAGAAGCTTTGCACAAGTAAGTACCCTAATCGACTCTTTGATTAGTAAAGAAAGAATGCGTACATAACACGTCCCCCCCCCTCACCTCCTTTTATAGAGATGAGGGGGAGGGTAAACCGAATTTGTAAGTCGGCTGTAAACAGGACACGGGTTAGGCTTGGGACACAAGCCAACCAAACCGACTCTACTTAACTAAGATAAGTTTAAGCTTAACACTCTAATCCCTAGACTTATTTATAAGCTAATAAGAAGACTAAAAACATAACAATTCCACCTTAGGCTTCATATTAGCCTATACCACCCTTCAACAACTCCAAGCAGTGTTGTAACTTCCGTCCAAGTACCACCTTCGTTAAGGCATCCGCAGCATTGTGTTCAGTACCCACCTTCAGAACTTCAACCGTTTTTTGCTTCCAAGACCTCTCTGATAAAGTTGTAACGCACATTGATGTGATTAGTCCTTTCATGAAAAACATGATTCCGCGATAAGTGAATCGCTCCCTGATTATCACAATTAACTGCCACAGTGTTAAGCTCCGTGCCCAACTCTTCCAAGAGTCCCCTTAACCAAATAGCTTCTTCACAGCCTCCGTAAGGGCCATATACTCTGCCTCTGTAGTTGAAAGAGCCACCACATGTTGTAGCGTTGCCTTCCAGCTTACAATACATCCCTGTACTAAAAACGCGTAACCTGTGATCGACTAACCTTTATCCAGATCCTTAGCGTAGTCTGAATCAACAAAACATGTTACGTCCACATGGTTGCCACGATTTGTCCCAAACACCAAACCCACATTTGCAGTACCTCGCAAATATTTCAAAATCCACTTCACTACTTCCCAATGCTTTTTACCTGGATTCGCCAAATATCTGCTAACAACAGTTACCGCATACGCTATGTCTGGCCTCGTGCACACCATCAAGTACATTAAGCTCCCAACTGCATTTGAATATGGCACCCTACTCATCCTTTCAACATCACAATCCTTAACCGGACAATCCTTCAACGACAGCTTGAAGTGCCTACCCAATGGCATCTGAACCGATTTCCCATTGTCTATTCTAAAATTATTCAAAATCTTAGAAACGTACCCAGATTGTGACACCCTCAGAATCTTGCGACTCCGATCCCTGATGATCTCCATACCAAGAATCTTCTTTGCTTCCCCGAGGTCTTTCATGTCGAACTCCTTCTTTAGCAAAGACTTGGTAGACCCAATCTCAGCCTTGCTCTTACAAGCAATCAGCATATCATCTACATATAATAGTAGATAGATATATTCACCTGGTGCATAACTCATGTAATATACGCAGCTGTCGTAACTGCTACGCTAAAACCTGTTGCTCAGCATGTACTCATCAAACCTCTTATATCATTGCCTAGGTGATTGCTTCAAACCATAAAGGGATTTCTTTAACAAACATGCCTTGTTACCTTGTTCATAACCCGGTGGCTGCCTCATGTAGATCACTTCTTCAAGATTCCCATGTAAAAATTCCGTCTTTACATCAAGCTGCTCTAGCTCATAATCTCTACACGCAGTCAATGCAAGTATGACCCGGATAGATGTGTGTCGAACTACCGGAGAAAATACTTCATTGTAGTCAATACCTGCCCTCTGTGTGAATCTACGAGCCACCAACCTCGCCTTGTGCCTAGGCTTTTGAACACCTTCAATCCCTTCCTTTATCTTGAACAGACATTTGCAGCTCACCAGCTTTTGCCCAGCTGGATGATCTACTAACTCATAGATCTTATTCTTCTTCAGAGAATCCATCTCTTCATCCATAGCAGCTTTCCACTTAGAACTATCTTCACAAGTAACTGCCTCCTGGTATGTCAATGGTTCATGAGTATCTTCTTCCTCTGCTGCAGCAAACGCGTAAGCAGCCATATTACTCTCATCCCGAAACCTCAAAGGTTTCGTTTTTGTCCTTGGCTCTCTATCCCAAACCAACTGATAATCTGTGAGATCTGGTGTTTGATCTTGATCCTGATCCCCTGCATCTTCATCATCGCCATCTTCCTGACCATCACTTAGATCTTCCTTAAGTGAATGATTATTTAACCTCTGCAGTTCCACCTCAACCTGTAATTCCTCAACAGACTTATCAGTACCTACACCAGAATCCTTCAACGTATCTTTGTACATTACACTTTCATTGAAGACCACGTTCCTACTAGTGACTGTTTTAGGTGATTCATTATCAAGCCTATATAGCCTGTAACCCTTCACACCTTCAGGATACCCCAAAAGAACGCATTTTACCGCTCTCGGCTCGAGCTTACCTTGTTTAACGTGTGAATATGCGACATAACCAAAAATCCTCAACATCCCATAATCACTTGGATGTCCCGACCACATCTCCATAGGTGTCTTTTTCTCAATCGTTGTCGATGGTGATCTATTTATAAGATATGCGGCCGTACATGTCGCTTCCTTCCAGAAGGTCTTGGGAAATCCAGACTTAATTAATAAATAGTGTACCTTATCCATGAGAATTCTATTCATTCTTCTGCTAATCCATTCTGCTGCGGCGTCCCGGCAACTGTCAAATGTCTAGCAATTCCACTCTCAGTACATAGTTGCTCAAACTCTCGGTTACAGAACTCAAGACCATTATCTATCCTTAGCTTCTTAACCGTCCTCCCAGTCTGATTCTCTACTAATTGCTTCCACTCTTTGAACTTTCCAAATGCTTCGTGTTTGAACCTGAGAATATAAACCCATACCCTCCTGGAATAATCGTCAACAATAGATAAGAAATACCTCTTACCTCCCAATGATTCCACCTGAGACGGACCCCATAAGTCTGAATGAACATAGTCTGTCACTCCCTGAGTAGTGTGCCTTCCTACACCGAAACTGACTCGATGTGACTTTCCCAATACACAATTCTCACAAAAATCGAGCTTACCTACACTCTTCTTGCCAAACAGCTCCTGCTTTTCTAGCACCTGAAGTCCCGCCTCACTGATATGTCCCAGTCATTTGTGCCGAACCTGCGCAAGACTGTCTTTTTCTTCAATACTAGCATTAAGCTCACCCGCCACTGCATGGGCATCCAAAGAGTATACGCAATTATCCCTTCGGGTTCCAGATAAAATAACCCTAGAACCATTAATCACCTTGATTTTGCCCGACTGCATTTTTACGGTATATCCCTCTTTTTCAAGAGTTCCCAGCGATATCAAGTTTCTTTTCAATTCAGGAATATACCTGACATTATGTAATACAAAACTTGACCCATCTTTCAGTTGTACCCTTACCTTACCAATACCTCTGATCTTGCACTCCCTGTTGTCACCCAACAGTACCCTGCCCCCATCGCATTCTAGAAAATCAAAAAAAATATATCTAACCTGGGTGTCATGTGGTATGAACCTCCTGAATCCATGATCCAATCTAGCAGAGCCTCTGCACTCATCACCATCATCACCTCAGAACCGTCATAAATTGAACCACTAGAGCTTGGCTGATCATCTTTCTTGACAAAACCATTTGACTTCTTGCGATTATTCTTCGGACAGTTTCTCTTCAAGTGCCCCTCAGATTGGCAAATAAAGCACTTGAGTCTTCCACCTCGAGACTTTGATCTTGACTTTCCCCTAGACTGATGCGAATTCCTGCGATCAGTTCTTCCCCTCACGTATAACCCTTCACCATCACCCCCCTTCGCCTTAGATCTTTCTTTGAATTCCTTTGAATTCAGTGTAGCCATCACATCCTCCAAAGTCAAAGCTTCCCGTCCATAAAGCAAGGTATCCACAAAGTATTCGCATGATGCTGGTAAAGAAGTGAGTAATAATAAAGCAAGATCTTCATCCTCGAATTTTACCTCAATATTTGCTAAATCAAGAACGATTTTGTTGAACTCATCTATATGCTCGGAAATCGTACGTCGAGCCGGCATGTAGAATATGTACAACTTCTTCTTCAGGTACAACTTATTGGCCAAGGACTTTGTCATGTACAAAGTCTCGAGCTTGGTCCAAACCCCCGCTGCAGTCGTCTCCCTGGTAACCTCTCTCAGAACCTTGTTACCTAAACACAAAATCATAGCACTGTGAGCTTTCTCGTTTAGCTCAACTTTCGTTGTAGCATCCATAGTCGTGGGTAAAACCTCTAGAGCTGCTTTACATCCATGTTGGATTAATAAAGCACGCATCTTGACTCTCCATAACCCGAAATCACCAGTTCCATCGAATTTCTCGATCTCAAACTTGGCTTTCGCCATTCTTTAATCCCTTTATTAATTTGTTAAACCTTGTGAAAAAATCTCACAATCACAAACCAATAAAGTCCCTTGTGCAATACCCTTCAACTTAATAATTGATTTGCCCGAAAGTAATAATTTACTTTTAAACAATTTGGCCCAATGTAAACTCAAGGCCAATATTTATGGTCCAATATTATAAAAAAAAAATAATAATAATAATAAAAAAAAAAAAAAAAAAAAAAAAAAAAAAAAAAAAACACCAACTAAAATTTTAAACCCCTCCTGTTGACTTTTAAAAACCCTATCCTTCTTCTTCCTTTTCTATATGCCGACAAAAAAAAGAAGAAAACCAGATCCAGGAAAATAAAACAACATAAAACCTTTGTCGATCAAAAACCCAGCAAACCCTTATCTGTCGATCGAACCTGCTGCTCCTTCTTGTTGTTCTAAACCGAAACCCTTCACACGATCGATCCTAGTAATCAGCGAACCTTCGCGAACCAAAGCTCTTGATACCACTTGTAAGAAACGACAACCTACAACCTGGTTACTAGCACGGAATGAACCCGATCGTTGAAGAAGACACACACACCAACAGTTTATGTATTGACAAAAAAGTAAAGAAGCTTTGCACAAGTAAGTACCCTAATCGACTCTTTGATTAGTAAAGAAAGAATGTGATACATAACAGGTCCCCCCCCCCCCCTACCTCTTTTTATAGAGATGAGGGGGAGGGTAAACCGACTTTGTAAGTCGGCTGTAAACATGACACGGGTTGGGCTTGGGACACAAGCCAACCAAACCGACTCTACTTAACTAAGATAAGTTTAAGCTTAACACTCTAATCCCTAGACTTATTTATAAGCTAATAAGAAGACTAAAAACATAACATCAACCCATAAAGGTATCTTATTCTTAGTAGCAACACTTTCTCCAATCCTAACACTGGATCCCATTTTTTAACAAACAAAGGCTTGTTGTTAACAACCCAGGGTCCCTGATCTAGAACACTTTTCATTCCTTCATCATTTTTAAATTTGAACAAACAATGTCCATTAGCATTTACTTGAACATCCAGTAATCCAAATTTGCTCCACATTCTCCTTAAGTGATATCTAAGCTCATTTGTAGCCGTAGCACACCCCACAAAATGACCTCAAATAGTTAGTTTCCATTTCAGACTTCCCTTAGATACTAATTCCTCATCAAACACAACAAATTCACTGCCATCATCACATATCTCGGTTGGCTTAAAACACAAACTAGTATCCAGCTTATTCTCATTCTTTTTTACAGCATAAGCATATGAGTTATTTACCTGTTCACTATTATTCACATTCTTATTAGCATCAACACAACTATCATCAGTAACTATATCACTTTTAGCACAATTAACAATAGAAAATATTCTCACTAATCTGTACAGATGCGCTTACATTGATCCCCATCCATTTCCTTCTCGATTTTGCCATTTCCCCTAATTTCCTCAGATACATCACCATTACTATCCTTTACAACCCTAATTTCCTCATTATTTACCTTTGAGCCATTCACATCCTTTCTTTGATTCAAATTACCCATAACATGGCCATTAAAATGCGTCGGAATCTTCACTCACCTCTTTAAAGAATCTCTACTAGACGACATTGCAAAAATCAAATTGGTAAATAAATCGACGAACTAGCGTGTTAGAAAAACTTCAACTAAAACTAAATCGAAATGGGTAGATCAATGTACACTAATCTACTGAATCAAAATTACAGTTTAGAATTGAAAATTACGTAAGAAAATGAGTAGAAATGAAGCTTTTGTTTGGTTATTTTCATGGTGATTTGGCGAGAGAGTTTGTTAGGGAGGACAGAGAGTTTTTCTTCCATATTAGCTGCAACTTACTTTGGTCTTGATTATGTGTTTATATATTTAATATCAAATTGATCTGGTTCCTGGAGTAAGCTTACCTAATCTTCTCACCATCGAATGAGCCCTAAGTAATCGGATATTTTGTATGAGAATGTAAAAGAGTTAGGGCAGTGAAAATTGTGGTCCAGATACCAAGTGAATCCAAAAATGATACTGATCATCAACTTTCCAAGGTTTGTACTTATTAATAGTTGCAGGATTTAAATATTTACAATGTCTTTATTAAAGGTCTTTAGGGGGTGTCATTGTTGCCTAAGGGTTTGTCAAGTTTTATTTAAATCGACCAATAAAGAGAAGGCAACACATTTCATGCCTAAAGTTTCATTTTTAGTTGTAATGTCATGCCTAAGCATGCCTAAACTTTTTTTCATTTAAAGGGGATTTTTTTTTTTTTTTTTTTTTTTTTTTTTTTTGAAAAAACAACAAACGGTAACAACATTTATAGGGGCAACGGTCAAAAATTTTATTGCATTTCATTTTACCGATTCGGTAAAGAAGCCCACAGGCCATGCCGAATCCACCATGCTGAACCCCTAGCAATGGGGATGCCGAGTACGATGCCACCCCCCTTATATCCATTTAATAATACACATGTTTTTTTTTTTTTTTTTTTTATAATGTGGTTCGTTATAATGTCCCTGTTATAGATTTGTTACACCATCCATATTAAAGGTCTTTTAGTTCCATTTGGTTTTCCTGTCAATACCTTTACTTATCTAACAACTTTTCAGGCACCAGAGTGTTAGAAAGATGGAAGAGAACACCGCATCAGATATCGACACTGTGAAACCAGGAACCATTAGCAGTCCTCTTGAACTTCCGCTAGACTCACAAAGTATGCCTAACACATAAAGACATGTCTTCATACAACATCACAGTTTCCGCAAACCACTTGCAACGTGGTGGTGGTGAGTCAAGTTTCTCAATGGTAGGTCCGTTATCTGGACTAATTACATACTATGGGCCTGTATCATGTGCTGGTTAGCATATCTCAGCGATTTACGAGGTACCATTTTTTTTATTGGCTCAATTTGTTAAATGTAACGGATGAAAATTAATGTATATGTCCGGACTTGAACTCGAGACTTCGGGATTGCACACTTTACGTATGAGTTTCAATTAATTAATAATTATTGTTTTAGTTACGAATAATTATTAAATTCACGAAATAAGCACTTAACGGTACCTAACGACCGTTAGACGAAAGTTAAAGGACTAAGAGTGAAATAGTAAGGATCTAGAAACACCCTCTTGGGCTATAGATCGTGTTGAGTTTGTTAGACTCCATGGATCGTTTTAAGCACTAGAGTTAAACAATAACAATGATTAATAACATGATACGCAGCGGAATAAACAAACATCATTATTATTGAAACAAGGTTTCTTCGTCATCATCTCTACCAACTATTATAATCCCTAGGCGTCCATTGTAGGAACTTGACGCCTAGACACACACACACACACCTTTAGTCGAATACATTATGGAAGACACTCATTAAAACCCTAACCCTTGATCTCTTTATATAATAGAGATTTAGGGTTTACAAAATACTACAAAGGACTAATAAATAAATCTTCTTTTACAAGCAAGTCCCTTGTGTTTTATTCTTCTTTATTTGAAGAATTCTTCCATGTCACTTTAAGTCCTTCTTGTTTCATTCTTATTGTTTTGTATCATCAAATCAATAAAACCCAACAATCTTCCCCTATTTGATGATGACAAAACATACACGTTCTTGTACGAACTTCCCTAGACGAAGTAGAGAAGTTGAGATAATTAAATCTCACCATGAATGAAACAATCTTGTCTTCCCCTTAAGCCATGCCATGCCACTCCAAATCTCTTCTAACATCTCTTCCCCTTTTTGTTATCAACAAATAGGGAACATATGAAATATGATCTTGACCACCACTAACTAATACCACACATCCAATTCATCCTTCCAATGTCTCAAATTACCCTCTATGAAGTTTTCCGCAACTATAAATGAACTTGAAACAATAGAAATCTAAACCATCAGTAGTAATACCAATCAGCAATAGTAAGAATCAACAACTTCCCCTTGAGTGGTGCATGAACATCAAATGATTAAACATATCATAAGATACTTCCCCTGAAATCAATATGTTAACCATCTTCATGATTCTTCAAATCTGTAGGCTCTATGTAATGATTACTGATGAAGAAAACTGGGTATAACGAACTTGATGAAGAAGTTGAATTTCCCAAACTTGCATCTTATATTTTGTACTATCCACGTGACTCCAAACTCATACCAAACTAAAAAGTATAAGTAGATGAAACCTATTCAATCTCATGATAAATCCTCAACTATATATGAGACACTGAGCACTACAACGTAACTCCTTAAAGTGATAGCAAATGTGACATTAAGCACCTTCAGTTTGTAGATCACACACCTTTGCTAGATTCATCAAGTCTTTGTCACAACAATAAAGCACGAACAAGTTATCTCCAAAGTGTAACACCCACCTTGAGATATGATAAGAAAACGCACCTGTGAAACTCAACTACAACATCAAATAAATGATATTCACCTTTCTTCGTAATCAATTAAGCAATAAGAACGAAATACCGAGCCTTTTTAAACCTTTAAAAACATAAACCAAAAACTCCTTGTGTGTGTAAATCAATAACTTTCCGTGTGTGTAAAAACAACTCCATAAACTCACTTGCACAGCAGCAGAAATAAAACTTGTAGGAGCAGTATCCTTTGCAAAAGTCTGACTCACATATGATCTCATTCCAAAAGACGACAACAACAATAATATTACCTCACGTTGAATAAAATACTCCGCCGACCAATTGAGTCATCATAAAAGAAAACAACAAAGCAAAGAGAATTGCTAGATCCACAAAAAAACTTCCACAAAACACATCCACAAAATGACTTGTCATTATTTGATTGGTGTATATGGCAATAGTTCTCTCTCTTCTTTTTTGTTAAGCCAATCAAACAATGCCAAGTCATTTTGTGGATGTGTTTTGTGGATGTTCTTTTGTGGGTCTAGCAATTCTCCAAAGCAAATATGTAACCAATTAATACCTCTGGTCCACAATAATAATATCTCCACCAATCCGATTTAATTGCCTTGAACAAAATTAATTAGTACGAGGTAAATTTCTGAATTAATTCTACCCATGCGCTAAGCGACAATAACCTTCCACCAAATCCACATAACCTTCGACCAATCAGTAGTAGTACTCAAATAATTTAAAACCATAAGCATCTTTAACCGACCCAATTAATTCAATCAGTAGCATCGATCCATGATAATTGCAAAAGTAATCTTAAATTCAAACCACTGACCAATTAGTATGCCACCGTCCCACGTTATCTTTTACCCTTGCAATCATTCGTTGAGTATGAGGTAACAAAAATTCACTAATAACCGACCCATGATTGTAAGTGGAAACTAATAAACAATAATATCATCGACCCATAATAAATTCTCGACAAACATTCACTAAGAAGTACGAGGTTATAATTAATAGCAACAATGAATCAATATATTATCATTCTTCCACTGACCAATTAAAGTTAATAAACCACCGAGCTATTAAAGATTCGACCAAGCAATACGAAGTAACAAATATAATCTAAATACTTCTCACCAGTCCTTAATGAGTAACCCATGTGACCAGTACGAGGTAGAATTAAAATTCACTTTCACTTGTGCAAGATGACAAATCGAATAAGGAACAGAATATTATAATATGTCGCTTGAGAAAATAATACAATACCCCATGTGCAAGACAACATACCAGATTCATAATTCTTGCCATCTTCTTCAAATTGCTTCATCGACAATAATAAAAACATTGTAGAATCCCTAGGTAACGAGCTAACCTGTCTCTGATACCAATTGTTGAGTTTGTTAGACTCTATGGATCGTTTTAAGCACTAGAGTTAAACAATAACAATGATTAATAACATGATACGCAGCGGAATAAACAAACATCATTATTATTGAAACAAGGTTTCTTCGTCATCATCTCTACCAACTATTATAATCCCTAGGCGGAACTTGACGCCTAGACACACACACACCTTTAGTCGAATACATTATGGAAGACACTCATTAAAACCCTAACCCTTGATCTCTTTATATAATAGAGATTTAGGGTTTACAAAATACTACAAATGACTAATAAATAAATCTTCTTTTACAAGCAAGTCCCTTGTGTTTTATTCTTCTTTATTTGAAGAATTCTTCCATGTCACTTTAATTCCTTCTTGTTTCATTCTTATTGTTTTGTATCATCAAATCAATAAAACCCAACAGATCGGCCGACCCACATCCCTATGGAATTGGGATTGCTCCAAGTTTGTGATAGTATAAATACATGGCCTCATAGATTCATTCTATTCATTCCTTGGTTCATTAGCAAGCCAATTTCTCTTCTTCTTCTCCTTTCTTGAGCTATAGGCGATTTTATTAAATCAACTAAGGCTCAACTAGGAGTGCTTGCTCGTAAATTAAGAACCTAGCTTTTCTTATTGAAACGCTAATAGTATGTGTGTTCAAGAACGAAGTGTTGGCATACTTTTGCTAATGTTGTGATTGCCCATTCGACTAACACCTTAGTCGATCCATATTAAACCCTAATTAGGGTTTATAAGTTCTTGTTCAATTGATTTCTTGTTCTTGCTAGAAATCACAAAAGAGGTATGCATTTATTTTATATTCGGTTAATTTTAATTACATGTATTTGATTCTATTCCGTTGCGTGCTTGATGTGTTTATATATTTGTTATGATTTACATATTCCAACACGATTGATATAGTATAGGAATTGACATAGCTTTTGATATATGGTTACATCCCTATTTTGAGCAGATATGATATCGTAGTTCTCAGTTACTCTTTAATTGGGTACCACTTCTGGATATATAGTAACGGGAACACTTCTTACTATTTTTTAGATTGCTTCATGTCATCAAGGTGAGTTTTCTTTGATTAACATATAGAGTCATTTTTATGTCTGAATTTCAGTGTCTATATTCAAATCCAAGAACATTTATGGTCACATTAGATGAAAATGTAACACATCAAATTGGTCAAATTAAAGGCACAGGTCAGACGGGTCACTGCAATTAAAAGGCACGGGTCAGATAGGTCTTTGTATTCAGGTGTGCCAAGTTGCATATGCAATTCCAACACATTAATGAATACATTTAGATGGAGACCAACCTTGATAACATTAACAAAAGACAACACATATTGCAGTATGGACTGCAATATTCGGTATTTACTTAATAGTTTTAAGTCATGTTTCAACTGGCCAATATTCAGTATTCACTATTTTAGCACAAATCTAACCATTGTCGTTGCGATAATCATCAGTTAGTAGTTTATATTATAGTCTCAAATTTACATGTGTTGGGTCGATATTTGTTACATGTGTTGGGTCAAATTTACATGACCAAAATCAAACCTATGTTGGGTTGATATTTGTTATTAAGCTTTAACACCAAAAGTCTCCTACCAACTTCTCACATCGCCACGTTAAATGTTATGTCTTCAACTTTAGTTGCGCATACTGCTTCAAGTTTCTTAAAGATGTTTGAATTACCTCCCCATATGTCACTCTTGCTTGCTTATTTGTAACTTTAAAGGCCTACTTAGTTGCTTTGCACATGGCTGTTGTTAGGAAATGAGCTAATGGTTTATTAAAAATGGATTAGCGAGTAAAATAGGTGTGTATTTAAGTGAGCCAATATCACCTAAAAACCAATGAGGTCGTACATGAACTCTACATTCCAGTGTTAGCTTTCACCAATTATAAGTATAACTTAAATAGACTATGTTTTATTGAGGCCCAATGGATACCATGGTGATCAGACTCATGGGGTTAACTGTTAAGGCAAAGCTGCACTTGAAGAAGCTTTTAAACGTTTTTGACATGTTGGAACGGATGTTGTCTTTCGTTTTACTTAATACCAATATTAACACCTATATTTCGGCTCATGATGGTATTGGGAACACATCTCTCTACATTGGTTGGGGGCTCGATGGTAATCAGTATTTCGTTTACTTACACATGTAACACTTAGGAGGAAAATAAGAGAAAACTCATAAGGTGATGCCTCAGTAAGAGTCATGGAACCAAAAGAAAGACACCCAAATCCAACATCGTTTTCACCACGAGTTAATCGACACAAACAATAGCAAAACATAACCGCTCATCTTTACAGAACGACCAAACTTGAATAGTTGTATTTACCTTCAAATCATTGTGTTATCCTCGACAAAGTCGGACCAGTTGGTCTTTAATTAACACATAACTTTTGGTAAACGACCTACTCCAAATTGTTAACCACAATGATTTCTCGTACATATTAAATGTTGGTCCCATCAGTTGAACCTCAATCCCCTTCCTGTTTTCAATAATTTTCTTCTCTACGTCAGTCATAAAAGCATGAGTTTCTACATGCCCAAACGGCATGTTTAACCTGTTACAGCATGTGACAAGATTACAGTCCCTAAAATACATGTACGAACTTGTTCTTCAAGCCCGATCAAGGAACTCACAACATCATCATGACCACCTTACAACGCCGCCATCGCTACATTATCATCAACCTACTTATTTTTCAACGAACATTAATATTACTTACTAATTTACTTATTTAAAATTATCATAATGTTTAATTAGTTTTAACGTATAAATTATTTAAAACTTAAATTCGAATGTCAAAAAAACTTTTTTCAACCAAATTAACATAAAGTCGTTCTCTAAGATGGTATGCAATGTAATAAGAAAAATAATAAAAACAATCAAACATTTCTAATCAACTCATATGAAGGGAAAAAAAAAAAAAAAAACCCTAGACAGTAAACTTTACATTCATCACAAAAATTTACGAGAACAAAGATGAACCAGAAGATGATGAATACTCGACCGACATCGTTTGCACCACGGGTTTGTCCACACATAAAATAGCAAAACACAACTGCTCATCTTTACGAAACGACCAAACTTGAATAGTTGTGTCTACCTTCAAAATCTTCCTGTTAGCTTCCACAAAATTGTACCAGTTGGTATTCAGCACGTAATTATCGGTCTTCGACATACTCCAAATCTTTAACCACAATGGTTTCTCGTACATCATAAATGTTGGCCCTATTACTCGAACCTTAATGCCCTCTTTGTTTTCAAGAATATCTCTCTCTTCATCTGTCAAAAATTCATGAGTTTCTACTTGCTTAAACGGCATATTTAACCTGTTTTGGCTTCGTTTTAAATCAGTTTCATACAAGTCTTTCTGAATCACTAACTTTATCTTTGTACCATTAATCTTTTCACCCGTGATAAACTCCTTTAAAGCCTTGTTTTCAAGTTCATCCATTGACGAACGTTGACGTTTGGACCCAATCAGTGGCTTCTTTGACTCTTCGATTTTTTTAAGTTCTTCACATACACATGCTAGTGCGTTCAACTTTTTGCAATCTTCTTTGAACTCGCCATTAACATTGTTATCATGTTTGCTAACTGCGAAACGAACTTGTTTACTCATCTTCTTTGCATCATGTGGCATTATTGGAATTAATGCTTCAGTTTCGTAAGAATAAAACCAAGATTTTGATAGTATATCCTTTAGATTTTGTTGGCGTACGTATCTGTGTTTATATGTGGTGGGTAAATAGTCAATAAATGGAACTTTAGGATATATACAATTATTTAGATTATCATAATCTTCATAATAATGATCTTGATTTTGTATAAGATTTATTGAGATGGTTATTTCTGATTGGATATATCCCATAACGAAATTAAAAATACTCTCAATCTCTTGAATATAATAAAACTTATTACATCCTTAAATTTATAATGGGAGTATATACATTTAACTAACATAAACGTGTGTATGATATTTTTTAATTTTTGAAAGTTGATCTACAATTAAAATTACTTTGCAAATCTGGCAAAAGAATTTCCATGACTTAAAATACTTTGTTCTTTGTTTGGGTCTCAACTGATCTTTACTTACACTCTGTTCTCGAGTCTAATTTTTAAAGAAGGGAAGGGGAGGGGAGGGGATGGGAAGGGGAGGGGATGGGAAGGGATGAAACTGTGAAGAATGGAAGGGTTTTTATTTGTGTTCTCAAGTATAATTTTTAAGTTGCAAGGAAGGGAAAGGAAGGTACCCAAATTACCAAGATACCCACAAATGAAACATGCAATCGTATGCCTGGGTTTAACGTGAGTATTCATTTTAACTTACATATAACCGACCCAAATGAAACATGCAATCAGCCACACTCACATGACAAGCACATATATGTTTTACCCTTTTTCAAATCCTCTAATATACACACGTATGCCTGGGTTTTACTACCAAAACAAACTGAAACGTGCTTGTGTTCTCAAGTCTAATGAAACATGCTTGTGTCCATCGTACCAAAACAATCGTATGCCTGGGTTTTACTACCCAGCAAAAACCAAACTGAAACTGAAACGTGTTACTACCCAAACTGAAACTGAAACAGATATCATAAACGAAACAGATATCATATACTACCCAGCAAAAACCAAACTGAAACTGAAACAAATATCATAAACGAACTGAAAATGAAACGTGTTACTACCCAGCAAAAACCAAACTGAAACAGATGTCATATACTTGCTCTTTCAGAGTTGTAAACGAAATGAAACAGATAGTTAAGGTCTTGAGATAAATTCAGTTCCAACAAAAACCAAACATAATGTAATAATCGTTTTGTGTTTTCTGTGTCACACATGCTCTATCAGAATTGGACAAAAAGTCTTCACATGTCTAGGCCCATCAAAGTCTTGAGATAATCCCTTCTAGCTTCAAAAGGACAGCCAAAAAGTCCACGTGTTTGGACCGGATGTTCCAGCAAAAACAAATAAGTAGGCTGTATGGCTTCTTTAGGAAGACCTAGGCACTGCAGTTCTTCGTAAATTTCCTTCTCAGTATACACATGTGGACGAGAGTTCTCAATTACCTTATAACAAGTAGAAAACAACAACATCAATATGTGTTCGATACTACTAATATGTGTTCAAAATAAACCGAGTACCTTAGAATTCCTGTCTAGAGCATGCATTATATTATCAAGAGAGTCCGCAATCCTACTCCGAATTGGATCCTCTTCATCAGCTTTTCTTTTTTTACTTTTTGATTTAGTTGGGAGCTTAGCTTGTTGTGGTGGTGGTGATGTAATTTGGATGTCATCACTAGTGTCGAAATTATCTAAAGTTACCCCGTTGATCTCACAAAAGGTATCGGTTTCTTCAATTTCAACTGTTTCTGATTCCTTGTCATTGTTTAGTTGCTTTCTTTTCTCTTTAGCAGTTAGAGAAGAAGTACCTACAGCTCTATCTTTTGCCCACAAAGCATACATTTCATCATAACATTTAATTTGTTTATTCTTCAAGTCGTAAACATCAGGATTGTCCTATATATTACAAATAATTAATAAAAAAAAATCACAATAACTAATTTCACATGAATTAGATTGACCATACCTTCTTGAGTGCTTCCCACACCTCATCTTCAGCCTCAATTAACTTGGTACTCGGGTTCCATGCATAACCACTCAATGCAACGCCTTTAAAAACATCATGGAACTGGTTAAAGTACTTTTTTAGAGTCTTGATTCGATTTTTCAATTTATCTTTATCAAATGTAATATTAAACTTAGCACTTAACGCCTTCACTATATTATTATATGCAGTAGACGAGAAAGTCCCGTTAGGTCTATTCCCGTCATTTTGTTCTTTAAGCAAACCCTCGATGAATGCAGCATCCATCTGATCATTCCACGACAATGACTCTTTCTTCACGGTAGGTCCATCATTATCATTTTTGTCAGCTCCATCACTTTTGCCCATTGTTACAATCTGTACATTAAAGAAACAATCATTCTTACAAGCTTTTTAAAACAATCAATACATATATAAACTAAACAATATATTATCCACATGTAAGATTAAGTAAGAAAATTCCAAATATGAATAAGTAATCATGCACAAAAAGTCTTGATAAATTATATTCTAACAATGATGAACAAAATAAACAAAAAATCTAGATAGGTTATATTTCAAAGTCAATACAAATTCAAACACTAAATAGACATGTTAATTTCATTGTTCGGATGCAACATATAATCATTCCACATATCATCTGCAATTGAGTTTCTAATATGTTCACCCCTCTCATCTTCGTCTCTTGTACCATTGAGTTCTTCATCTTGTGATGCATCTAACACATCGTGCGTCACTTCAATCGACATACGTTGGGTTTGACGTAGACCACATTCATTTTGTAACTTTTGACATAATAACTTAAAAGCGTCCACACTCATACGAATTATTTTACGACTGTTGTTATGTGTTGATAGGTCTTGCAACATCTCTTCCCGTACTGCTTGTCTATGCAACCTTAATTCTTGCGAAGGTAGATTAACACGTTTTCTTTTACGAGAATCGCTAAGAGCAAGATAAGCGACAACTAAACAAACCACGTGAATTACGGCTAACTGTTGAGTTCGCGCCATGCGAATTAAGTTATCAACATCCATGTTGCTAGTGTGAACAACCTATATTGTGATTATTTTGAACTATATAAGTCATCATAAGACAAATAGTTACTATCATTTGCTAGATACATAGTAATAAGTTTTATTAGTAATATGACAAATTACCCATTCAAAACTGCCTACCTATATTGCTCACTAATAATGCACAAGAAGCACCAGTGGGTCATAAGATCATAATTGCATAACAAATAGGGCTGGGTACTAGCAAATAGTATCTCGTTAACTAAGCATGTTATCAGTATAAACACACATCAAATAGGGCTGGGTACTAACAAATAATTATATGCACATTCAGTTTTTAAGTATGCACATTCAGTTTTTAATGTAAAACAATGAACAAGAACAATATACATGATCAATCAAACAAACCCTCGATCAAACTAATGTAAAACAATGAACAAGAACAATATACATGATCAAACTTAAGAACACTGGTTCCATTGGTATTTATGATGTATCTAAATATTGTTTTAAGACTAAATGCAGTGTTGACTTCTGATTTTGGATTTCAATGAAAATTTACAGATTGTATCTTTAGATTTATAAGTTGCAGATTTCTATTGTACCTTTAGAACAAATCTTGCATTTTATTCGCTTTATTTTGCCCTCCTATGATGTATGCATACATGGAGATCTATACGTAACCAGTCATCTTCATGTAAACAGTTTTCAGAAAAATTGATGACTAAGTAAATGAAATTTAACATCTGCATGGAAATTCTTAGGACATATTGAAAGACATCCCACATATAAAAGTACCAAAGATGTAGTAGTTGTAGAAAATACGACCATGATCACTTAACAAATTGAACCTGAAGCCAGATAACTACAATTGTAGCAGACAAAGCTACAAACAAGTAGTTGTAGCCTCACCACAATCAATAAACCACAATCCAACAAACCCTCGATCAAACTAATGTAAAACAATGAACAAGAACAAACCCTCGATCAAACTAATGTATACAGAATCAGACCAATATACAATGAACAAGAACAATATACATGATCAAACACACCCTCGATCAAACTAATGTATACAGAATCAGAACAATATACAATGAACAAGAACAATATACAATGAACAAGAACAATATACATGATCAAACAAACCCTCGATCAAACTAATGTAAAACAATAAACTTACAAGTCGTGTCTTGATTGCCAGAAGAAATCGTTGTGGCCTAGAAGTGTGATGTGAAACGTTGTGGGAGTTGTACAGATGTGTGATGTGATAACTAGGTCAAAGGAGATAAAACGTGCATGAAAAGTGAGGATATAAATGTAATTGTAGACAAGCCCAGCCCGATTCCCTTCCAAATCCCCCCAAAATTGGGCGGAACAGATATACACTAAAATTTCCATACCTTCCCTCCCTCTCCCCTTCCCGTCCCCTCCTCTTCCTTCCTAAAAAAACTTAAGAACACCAATATTTTTTATTTCCCTTCCAATCCCCTTCCATCCCCTTCCATTCCTTAAAAAAAAAAACTCGAGAACAGAGCGTTAAAGACTTAGCTCTGGACCCGGATTTGCTTCAGCAAAAGTTCTTCATCAATGAGTCTTCTTTTTGGTTAAAACATCCAAGAAGTTTTTAACATCTTAGTATAAACGAAATTGGATATATATGTTGATGTCTTATAAAAAAATATATCAATAAACTCGTGAAAAATGATATAATAACAATCAAACATCTATATATGTATCATGTATGTCATTCCTTTGAGTAAACATAGATCTATCGTACGTGTCAAAACAAAGTAAACAAACTAAGCATAATCTAAATCCTAAACACGAAGATCCTAGCTAGGATCCATTCCTCTAGCAACATCGTCTTCGCCATCAGGTCTCTCGACACATGCGATAGCGAAACACAACTGCTCATCTATACGAAATGACCACACTTGAATCTTTGTACGTGCCTTCAAATACGCCTTGTTAGCATCCACAAAGTTACTCCAGTTAGTCTTGAACACATAATTCTTAGTACTTGACATATTCCATGTCTTCAACCATATTGGTTCCTCGAACATTTGTAGATTTGGTCCAACCAAGCGTACCTTAACTCCAGCTCCCTCTTCTTCTTCAACCATTTGGCTCTCATCATCCGTCAAGAAATCGTGAGTCTCTAGCTGATTAAACGGCATGTTTAACCTGTTCTGGCTTCTAGATACATCGGACAAATACAATACTTTCTGAATTACTAGTTGCATATCATAACCATTCATCTCATTAGTAATAAACTCCTTTAACCGCTCGGTTACCTCATTACTCACCACTTCTGTAGGAATGACCTTCTTTCCTAACTTCTTCTTTTTAATCTTGAGTTTATAACACTCTTGATCTTCACGAGCAAATTGTTTCATCTTTTCGTTAACTAGTTCTTGAATCTTTTGCATATAAAACTCGTCTTCGGTCATGTCATCATCATTGTGATCTTTAACAACACGATGAGGAGCTACATTCCCCATTTTTTGGTATCTAATTAGTTTCTTGGAGAAGAGAGAAAAGGTTTTGACTTTGCTTAGGGTTTTGGATTGAACGTTTGTGTATATATAGGTTGGGATTAATACATAAATGAAAATTTGGAAATGATTTAGTACGACTGTAATATCTTGTTTAGATAATTGTTAATGTCAATTTATATTTCAGATTTCTTTCCCTGCTTATTATTTAAAGTTACAACTTTTTTTGCATAATATACTTATCTTTATAGCGTGTCTTTGTTATGATTTTTACGCTAAAGATATTATTAGATTTATTAGGAAAAAAAGTTATATGGACTGCTAAACAAAATCATTAGGTAGTATATTATCACATAACCACCATCGGATGGTATCTGATCGTCTTCGAGCCCTTAACTTTCGTTCTTTAATTAATGAAAACATCCTTGGCAAATGCTTTTCGTCTTTCATAAATCCAAGAATTTTACCTCAGACTATTAAATACATTAGTTTGAGCGCAGGGGTAGACCCTTCGCACCGGCTCCGGTATGAAAATAAGTCATTAGATATTGAGATGAATGTGTTTAGAGAGATAAATAAAATATGAAAAAGAACATACCAGATAGTGGAATATAGGAAACTCGTCACCTGTGATAGGGTCCACGCAATATTCCAAGTTTGTCTTTTAGTTCGGAGCCTAAGTCTCTACAGAGGATAAAGCTCGGGTAAGGCTCCATGAGGTAGGCTTCTTATGTATTGGCGGATTCCTTTACGGTAGCCTAGTAAGCTTTACACCAATGGTCGCCTTGAGCCCTATATATGTACTTCTTGAAGGCTAGGCTCCGATCATAATTGGGGTACACCATCAAGCCGCAGGTTCTGATGCATTATGGTTTCTTTAGATCATAATGCATTGGACTCTCCCAGCCTTCGTTGCGTTTTTTTTTTCGGGATTTTTCAAATATCTTTTCAGATCTTAAGTGTCAGAGCCCTCAAAAAGTCTTTTGGGTGTCTAACAGTTTTTCTTTTCCAATGTACACTAGATTAATTTTACCATTTTTGTCAAATGCGTCTATCTCACACGCTTACCAATAACTTTTCCGGCCATAAAAAAATCTTTTTTCGGCGACATCTTCTTTTCCACAAGTTCATACTTTAATCTTTTACATCTTTTGTTTTCTATTTGCCATGTCAAAATGCAATTTAAGAAGCATTTCTTGCTTTCTTTCCAACGAAGAGTTCCATGATTTCCTAGATGACTATGAAATTCCTCTCTGTTACGACCCCATTCTTACAACCGCCGATCAAACGGTGGTGGGTGCTTCGGTTGGTTAATTGCCCTTTTCTTACTCTTTTCATCATTGTTAACTTTCGACTGCCATTCAATAAACTTTCATTGATGTTGTTGATCACTTCAAATGACATTTTTCTTTGATGAGCCCATTTTACCTCATTCGTCGTTCCCTGTAAGGCTTATGGAGGAGAGGCCACATTGGATCTTTTTAGATCTATGTGTGTTGTGGACCCTGTCGGAGACCAGTTGACAGTTCAAAAAAGGACCGGTTCTTCAACATCCAAGTTTTTCGAAACTTCAGTGCCCAATATTTCTGACTAGAAGTCCACGTCCATCTTTGTCCATGACTCAATCGTTCCCAAAGGGTATCTGAATTTGCTAAGTGATTTTAAGCATGGTTTAGGTACCTTTAATGACCTTTTTTCGGTTGAACCTTTTGACGCTATTCTTCGTTATCCCATTGAGGCCCAAACCTTTCCTAATCACATCTTGTATCTTGCGAGTCTGACTAGTTCTCGAGAGGAGGCTTCCTTGAAGCCTGCCATCATGGTTGATGGTAATGGTATGCTTTTTGTGTTTTTAGCCATCGTTGTTTTGTCATTTTTCTTTCACTTCTCATATATTTTGCATTAATTCTCTTTTTTGCATAAATGACTTTCAAGAACTTTTTGCACATCCCTGGCAATCGAAAACATCACCTTTTCTACTCGTCCTGCTGATACTCCTTTCGTTGCTGGTATCCCCTCTATACAAGTTGTGGAGCCTCCTGTTATGGAAGAGCAGGATGCAGGCCCTGCTGACCCAGCTGTTTAGCCAGTCATCGATGTACTTGATGAAGAGGAAACTCCTACTGCTACAAGCCATCTTGGTGTGGCACATCGGGTTGTTCAAAGAAGATCCATAACAGCCCCTGAAGAGGAGGCTCCGTCCGAGAGGAAGCATGTTGCATGTCTTCTTTTGGAAGCGTGCCTCCAGAGACTAAAAGGGAAAACGGGATGCTCTTAAGCGTGGAAGCTCTTGAGGTATTTTTTATTTGGGTGCAGCCTTAGGCTTTGCTCCTAAAGGTGTGGGCAAGCATATTAGGGTGGTTGCTCGTTTGTTGGGGTTTGAAGGCTACGGTGACAATGATCCGTTATCTCCAAGTAATTGTTTTTTTGCTTTTTGTTTTATAGACTGATGCATGCTTATCTCCATCATCTAACTTGGCTCTTTTTTACTTGTTTGCTTCTTTTTTCTTTCCATTAGGTACTCAGAGGCTCATTCCTACTACAACATCATGTCCAGGCTCCCGATTTTTCTCTGCACTTTTAGCTATGTCATAGGGTACCCAAAATGACAACACTCACTCAAGAGGCTCATTCTTACCAAAACATCATGTGTGTTTAGGGGGCACATTTTTCAGTTATGTCACAAGGCACCCGAAATTTCCGAGACAGCCCTGATGGAGCTAAAGGCGAAAAGGATATATCAGTTGGAACTTGGGTAACAAGTCAACTCATTTGTTGATCTTTGATTCATCTATACTACATATAATGGAGGAATGATTGTTCCTCCATTAAATGCACTAAGACAACCAAAAATTGAAAAGTTAAGCAATCCAAGTATTCATGCATTGTTTACAATTAATTTATGCATAATTAATGTACATTCTTAAAACAACCCCTTCAATGATAAATACAAGTATTAAAATACATAGTACAAGCTATGCAAGCTGTCTATTCAAGTAATACAAAATTATAAACACATTGCAAAACTATTAATTTCATCACTCCAAAATCCTTTTAAGATAAAAAAAGAACAGATTTTAAGTAGTACACATGTTATTGCTTGTTGTACAATTTAAGAGAACACACCAAAATAATAAATGTTCAACACATTCAACAAAATTTTCATTTACGACTATTATCTCAATATAAAACATTTACACATAATATATTTAATTTGTTTAAATAAAAATTGAGGGTATTATACATGCACCCTCTTGCAAAGCATGTATTTAGTTTGTCATGCTAAGCTAAAAAATATAAATATATTTGCATATTAAATGGAAACTATGTAGTATCAACATATATATATCAGAAGATCCATCTAACAAACACTATCAAAAATTCAAAACCCTTTAGATCTTATGAAAACCAACACTAAAAAGTTGTATATCTGACAGACATTAAATAATTTCACTTAAAAAAACTAACAAAGAAGAACACACACACACACACACACACACACACACACACACACACACACACATATATATATATATATATCTCTACATTATATATAACAGGAGGCATTTGAAGGATATGTCCAGTCAATGCCCAGTCATTGCCCAGTAATTCATTATCAGCCATGTAATCAGCCATGTCATCACATTCTGTCCATGTAAGCAATTCTTATAATTAAATTTTATAATTAAATTCATTATTTATTTCGGATGTTTGCCATGTCAACAATTCTTTTTTTTTTTTTTTTTTTTTTTTGTATAATTCGTTTTTCTAAAAATATATGGCAGCAACAAGAATCGAACCTACTATCTTTTTGATATTAAAGCAACCACATAACCACTAGACTAGATGATTTTTTTATTTATGTCTTGCAAGTTATAATATATAAGGTAATCCAAACAAGAATTAAATCTAATTTGCTGTATTTTTAGAATACGGTATATTAATATTGTTTTGAGTTAATTTAGGAATCGATTTGAGAAGATAATTACGACTTAATATTTGTGATTCTAAAACCGAAAACCCTAATAGCTTCTCGTCTGAAACAGATAATAGCTTTATGCCTTCATCTCATTATTAATCTTTTACTGATACATATGTTGGTATAAAATGTATTTTAACTCTTTTGATAAACCTTACCACCATCATGCACAAATTTAGATGGCTACCCAGGTAATCATGTTCTTTCGTTATTAAAGGTATATGCTTTTTGCTCAAACCCTAATGGAAGTGTGCTATTTTTTTGAGTTAGTGTATGTACTCCGTATATGTTTGATTTAGTATAAAAATTTTGTTTACCATTATACTAAAGAGATTTCTATCAAGAACAGGCGTAACACCACTCTTGATGTTGACATTATTCTATCTTTACTGGTAATTGTATTACATTTAAGGGTTATAATTATGCAAGTGCTTTTAACCAAACGTATGATAATTGTTTCAAGCTTATTATTTTGTAGCTTCAACATGCCAGCTTTGCTTGGTTAATCTTATTTATTTTTTGTTTTTTTACATTTACATGGCTATGGCTATACACAATTGTTGGTGCCTGGTGGCTCTATGAATAATTTTGCACGCTATGAGCAGGTAATGCTACAAATTCTTAATCATAAATGCTTCTTTTATGGGATTTTATTATTTAATTTTCTCTGTTACAGGGGATGCAGGGAGCTCAAGATGGGATGTGGAAGAATAAGACATGAGTACCAATTATCCATGAGTTTGTGGATATTTGGGATAGCATAACGAACGAGACTTTTATATATTGCTTCACCTACTACCCAATTTGCCCATCTCGCCACCTCAGTTTTTGGTCATTACCGAATACATGTAACATGTTGTTATTCACACAAGCATTACCAAGTATCTATGAATGTGTGGATATTTGTGATAGCATAAAGTGTGGCGCCTGACTTTTATGTCTTCCCATGCAGTTGTTTTTTTTTTCTTTTTTATTTTTTTTTTAATTTGTTAAAGCAATGCACACGGTATCTTTGTGAACTGAAGCAAGCATAAAAATCATATGATCTTGGTCAAGCCTTTAAGGTACATTATGCTTTATAAAGTGAAAAACTTGTACGGCTGCTCTAATATTACTTACAGTTAACTATTGATAAATATGATATCTTTGCCAACTCAATAAATGCATGGGTAATAGTTATTTCTTGACTTAAGGCGTTTTTCGTATAGTAATAGTTATTTCTTTCTATTGTATTCTTATGTATGGGTAATGTTATGTCAAATATGTCAGCAAGAATTCACTAAGATGGCATGGCAAGATGTCTTCGCCTCAAGTTGCAAAGGAGAACAAGCATCAGATTAAGGAGACTAAGCATTGGTTGAAAGCCATACTAGAACAGAAGGATGGGCTAGCTCGACGAATATTCTCCATGGATAGTGTGGATAATACTCGGCTTTAAGAAGTTACTGAGAAGTTGCAAAAGCTTCAGAAAAGCTAGATCTTGCAGCCATTGCTGCACTTAACAGGAATGACTATATTCATATATTTACTAATATCAAATGTTCTTGGTGCAGCTTGCAGCCTAGCAAGAAGAGTCCTGCTAAAGTTCCTAAACGATATTCACAAGGCTGAAAGGGATAAATTGAAACGCGAGCATTTGAATGAGCTCTTTCTTGAGTTGGCTGGTGCGCTTGGTAATTTCTGATTAGCTATCTTTATGTAGGCATCAACTACCTGTTCCAATCGGTCACTGAATATGAACACGAAAATGGAGGGGGTAAGATTTTAATTTAGAGAAACCTCTCTTATGTGTAGGTGATTTTACTATAACTTTTCTTGCTCTTTTTCATGTTGTCATGTTTCTTAACATGTAGTAGTTTATTTGTTTTGTGGGTTTGTTAATTGACACTTATTGTTTTATGTGTTTTGCTGTAAAGGAAGGTTTAATTATCACACTAGAAACGGAAGTTGTAAACTACACAAAATCATTTCATGCAACGTTGTCAGAGGTAATGTTTAATTCCTTAATCAAATTCGGTTTTTGTTTTCTTTCTTATCCATTTTGTGGGGGTTGTATATTTTTATGCTTACTAGAGAAACTCCTATCATTTTATATTTTCAGGACCACAAAAGTGTAAATTTCAATGCTGATCAAGGTGGCCAGGTTAGTGCTGAATCTCAACCTGTCATTTAATTATCACAACGGGTGAACTTTGGTACGAGTCGGTCTATTGTGAGTGGCCTAAATAATTTTATTATATTGTGGATATTAATTTAATAAAAATCATAACTCAGTGACGGATCTAACTTATTTTTTATTTCTTTCATATGGTCAAAGGTTTCGGTGTTTGTTCATGTCGTTGGTTTTGCTGAAACTGGTGCTTCTTTTGGATTTACAAGTTTACCGGGTCATTCGGTTCTGCCATCGGTGGTTAAAGAGGTGAAAATGGTGTTGGCCAGAAAAGAGGTTGAAAAGTAAACTTTTGCAGTTGGGTTGAATGACGAAAAGATTAATAACGAAGGTTTGATTATGACGGCTGTGTCGAAGACTACAACTAATTTGTGAGTCTAAGTATTGACATATAGAGCACATACCATTTTAGCAGTGCTACTCCAACAACCTTACTTTTTTAACCTTAATCGATGTTTCGTAGATACAATATTAATAATTTCTTTTACAAGGTATATGGTGGTCAGGGATTATAGGCACACTTGCTGCTGCTTTCTTCTTTTCTTGAAGCTTGCTGCTACTTGCAGCTTGATGCTGCTGCTGCTTAAGATTGGAAGGGTATGTTTAATTTCAAGTTGTGTTATACTATTAATATATGTTTAGTTGCTAATTCGACCCCATTCATAATAGAAGAGGTTGAAATTAGCACATCTACCTCATATCTAAAAGACTTATTTGTGTGTTGTTGTTAATGTTTCAAAATATCAGGGACAAGGATTCATGGTTGGGGTGAATATAAATTCCGTCTCTGGTCTGAAACATATGTTTTAAATGATTAAATGTTTGGTTGAGAATATCAAGTTAAAAAAATCAAAAGTTTGGTGATCGTGGGTACTAAAATCAGAAAGTTTTTAATTTGTACTATGAAAATATAGTCACCAATGTTCTCTGATATTTGAATATATATAAATAACCTATTGATAAAAGTGAATGCAAGATGTCAAAATCTTTGGGCAATGTGATCGATCCTATTGACGTCACACAAGAAATAACTTTAGAAGATCTACTTAAGAACAATAATTTGGATCCTGCTGAATTTGACATAGCCAAACAAGTACAAATGTATGATTTTCCTAATGGCATTCAACAATGTGGAACAGATCCTCTACAATTTTCCCTCATCTCTTACACTTCCCAGGTTGGTTACTCTCGATTTTATTTAATTCTAATACGATTATCTTCTCAAAAACTTTGAGAGGTAACTACAATTCTTATCTCATTATCTCAACGTGTGCCTTGAAATTACTTAAGTACTCCTTCCGTCACATTGGAAGTTGCAATGGTTGACCTATCTTCCGCTCAAACTGAAGTGTTTAAAATATAATTACATTAATTGTGCAGTGTGTATAATGTATTACAAGTTTCAAGAATCAGCTAATGTATTTTTTTTGTAGAGGAATACACATTGTATCTGATCTGTTTGTGGGATATTTCCCACGTTCCATTTAATGCTTATTTTTTCAAGTTACCATTTGACCTTGGTAGATATAATAAGTGATAAGTGAATGGGTCAAAATGGTTATCTCTAATAAATATTCAAGAACATGTCTGGTTATGCTCATTTTAATGATTGTTGTGGCATGTATAGGAGTAATGAAGTAATTTTGATGCATAGTTTTACTGGTGAAAATGGAGTTCTCAGCTGATTTTTTGCTATATTTAGCTGTGATCTGGTGCATAAGGGGTGTTTGGGACTGCTTTTATAGTAGTTATCAGCTACCATAAAAGTATAAATATTATGAGCAAGCTGTGGTTTTTGAATATATGTACAACAGCTGTGGTTAAGGTCGCTATGAGCAAGCTGTCCAACAACAACAAAACTTCTAATCTAGATAGTTCAAAAAGGTTTGTCCCTGATAGCTATGTAAAACATACGACATTTAAAGTTTGCCACTTATGCCTGTTATTTTCGTTATAAGTTTATTTGATTTCTAGATTGATTTCATGTGAGGATCTTAGTGGTTGGAGGCCATCTTAACAGCTTAACTGAAGAGGTATGTATAAATTAATCTTGATTCAAATCCTTACCATTATTATTTTAACGGCTTAAACCATTAGAAATAAATTATTTTAGTCAGTTGTACCAGTTATAATGCCACCCTGAGTAGCTCATGTGGTGAGTTATGAACGCTACGCTCAGTCTAGAATATTTGAGACAGTTTTACTTCTGAATTAAGGGGCGTTTGGGACTGCTTTTACAGTTGAACTAAGAGGTGTTTATGACTATCCTTAGCTGAATTAAGGGGTAAGTGGGACTGTTTTACACTTGCTTTAGTATAATTTCAAATATGCTTAACCAAACACCTCCTAATTAATCTAATAAGGTCGTCTGAAATCTGCAAAAAAAATGTATGGTTCAGCTTCTGTTAGGAGAACCTTACCTGGTCCTTTTTGACCCATATCAAATGATTTTCAATTATTAATCCCAAAATTCAAAGTTGTTTATATGTTGTACTAAAATGTGATAAAGTAACAAGCATGTTTAATTATTGATCCCAAACAGCCCCGTAGTTTATGGTGTTCTGCCGAAACATTGTAATTCTAACTGGTGATGGAACGTCCAGGCAACTTCAGAATCATTGTGTTGAACGATAGGTTCCTTTGATCACTATGAAGATTTTTTGGTCCAATCGTTCGCGACTACTGAGTTTGAAGACCATCCAGCTTTTGAGAAGACAATGGCACTCCAACGGATGACACCTTTTACTATGTAAGATTTATCTTATTACATTTCCTTTTATGGCTATATTTGTGAATTCCAGGGATAACCATTATGACATACTTTATTAGCTATATTCAACTATAATACTGAGATTTCAACATGATTCTCCTACTTTTTAACTAATGTTTTACTCTTGAGTTCATCATGATTGAGTCATCAGTTACGTAGTATTTAATCAAGTACCTTATACAATCGCATTTGTATGAATGCTAGAATACGGTTCATGTGGATAATTTTTTATTAGTTAAGTCAAATAAGAATGTTAGCGAGATGGTAAAGGTTCAGATAATAGTTGTGATGTGTTAATTAGAATAAATCTGCTAAATTAACCTAATAATGTGAGATCTAATACAGAAGATTAGAATATTTAGGTCATCATTTCCATTAACATGGCATCTTAGGAAGAGGAAGTGCACAAAATTTAGAGTAGGGATGAGCACGGTACCATATATTTTGGTACCGTACCGGCACCGTTTTACTATACCGAATTGAGTACCATTTAGAAGAAAAAATAATCTTAAATTGTACCAATTTGGCACTTTCCTTTGGATAATCAAACACAACTCAAATTAACTATTCATGGAGTGCAATTGGTGAAGGTCTAAAATACGTACTGTTGGAGTATCATGCAAATAATAGTTACAAACACAAAAGTAGAAACTTACAGTGAAGAAATCAACATAAGCCTTCATGTCATATTGCTTCTCCATAACTTTTAGGTATTGTTATCTAATAAGGTGACAAAGGCTTGCATAATCCTCTTAATTACAGGTTCTAAAATGAGGAAAGTAAAGTTGTACAATCTATGATACTGATGATATTAGAAAGAGCATAAGTATATTGTATATGTTATGTTTGAGCGAATTTCATGGTACCGGTACCGTACCGGGTAGTGATAACCGGTACCGTTACGAGTCGATACCAGTACGGTTCCGGTACCGTACCTTTTTTTGTACCCATGCTCATCCCTAATTTAGAAAATTCCCAATCAATATAGCCTTGCAAAATATTAGCTCTCTCCACTTAAAAAGCCAACTTTACGTCGAATTTTGCATCAATAATTCATACCGACTCTAAAGTATCCTATTCTACTTATTTTACAGGTTCGAAATGTTCTTGGATTCACCTTTGGCATAATTCAGACGATACCTTACTTTCTATACAAGAACAAGAAGTACATTCCCATTGATAAAATAACTAAGTTTGATGAGAAAAAAATGTTCACACTTAATGCATCAGAAAAAAATTTCTGAAATAAAAGATCACAAATGGATCGATATTGTGAAGCTGAGCAATTTACTAAGTTATGGTATTCTTTCGGCTGTCGCCAAACTCGAAGATAACAGACATGATGCTGGCCACCTAGCCACCGACCCTCAAGTTCACCCAAATGTGCAAAACCATATCTTTGAACTTTTTTTTATAACGACATATCTTTGAAATTACTGTATGAAATATTTGTTTTTTTTTGGTTCATAAAATCAAATTTATTAGTATTTATGTGGTTTGATCTTGCATATTTTTAAGTGTATTAAATACATATTACCCTTCTTATTAATATAAGTATGTATTGACCTTACAAACTTAAACTGTCAACTTAGGCATGCATGAGTGTGACGGTCATTCTTTATTCATGAATGCCTTAAACAACTTAAATTTGATTCGAGGTGAAAAATGTAATGTTTTCTTGACTTTACTATTTTATGGTTATGCAGTAGTATCTAATGAACTTGGTATGTTCTCCATGATTATAATTTTTTTTCTTCTCCACTATAGCAAAATGGCTACAAAGAACTTTGTATGTTGTATAAATAAGCTTTATTTCATATGAGTTTAAATCATATACTTTGTTGTTACAAAGAACTTTATATATTTTAATTGTTCAATAAATGTTAACGTTTATTTATTTTAATTGTTAATGCATTCAATATAAAAATTGGGACATTTATATCTTATTTTTTGTTAACTTATTTAGTAGTTCTCCTTTGCCACATTTATATGATATTTTTATTAGATTATTATACCAAATTTATCTAAAAGATTCTGTATTTACATACGTATTATTTCCAAAGAATCATTGCTATGTTAAATGTTCGTTCATTATACATTGTCGATCGATTTCTTAGTTTCCATTAATAAAAGTAAAGGCCAGACATTGTCTAAGGTTGGGTTGTTTCTTCAGAGGCCATTTTCTCTTATGGGCAACTATATGTTGTTGTCTCAACGGTCAAGAGCAAGAAGGGTTTCAAGATTCTATGTTGTGATAGAGATGCTAAATACACAAATTCAACGACATACGTTGTGTATAAAGAAGCTTTATTTCACATTTGAACTAAAAGTATATACTTTGTAATGACAGATAATTTATTAAGTTTTATTTCCTCTTATGAGATTACCATTCATTTTTTATTATTTTTTTTTGTTATTTATTCCCTATATAAATATTTTACGATGTTTGTAATCTATTAACCGTTACTTAATTTATTCCTTGAAAACTCACAAGGCGTGCCCGCCCATCGGGCGGGCCTTGATGACTAGTATATATATATATATATATATATATATATATATATATATATATATATATATATATATATATATATATATATATATATATAAACACTTGGATCGAAATAATTGTATGCCATATGTTTGTGTGTAGTGAATTAGTTAGGTGATTATAGGGTTCCAGATTAATGTGGTGATTATAGGCTGGTATACATTGTGGCTGACAGTGACATTCGTGATGGCCAATACTTGTGATGGCTAATGACTAGGTTTAGAGAAAGGGAAAGATATTGTTTTGTGATTGTGTGTAAAAAAAAATTGTCAAAAATTTTTTTGGTTGTGTATGTATTTACTTGAGATATTGGGCCTTCAACGATTTAAGTCCTAACCTAATTAAAAATTCAACTAAACCTGTAAATTTTTACTTGAGTTATATCGTTTGTAATATATAAAGTTTCATCATTTAACTTTAAACTATATAAGTTCTATGTTTTGTACGAAAAAACTATGAAAATAATGTGACTAATATGTAAAAGTAAAAGGGTGGAGTATTTAAACAAAATATCACATTTAATGATTAGAATGTGTATATTTTTATACCATATAAATGTAACGAAATTACACTGTATTCTACATATTCTCGACATACTTTGACTTCATGCCTCAATGATATTACCGATTACCACCGTTACATTATTGCAACAATGTGCGATTACTTTACATATTTTTATGTGAATTAGTTCGATATTGCTTAAAGTTAATCAACATATTTATTTTTTTTATTTTTTTATTTTTTGAACGGCAACATAAAATTCTTGTTATACATAAAGATATTGTAATGAAAAATATAAAAATTAAGCAGTTATCTTCACCATAATTTGTATTGCGGATATTTGTCGTCACAACGCACGGATACCCTGCTAGTAATTGTTGATGCATAATCAGTATCTTATAGTTTTGTGGTCTGTTCCTAATATCCAGGGACGGAACTATGTAAGGGCAGGGGAGGGTCCCGCCCCCATCCGGGTATGTTTGTTTGAGTTCGATGATACCATTAAATGTTGCCAAGAGCCTCGTTGATAAACAACTATGTGTTCTCAAATGAGCACTTCCCGACCCATTTAATTTCGAGATATTAGCATAGACAGAACTTGAACATTTTTTTGGGAGGGCCGAATTTATTTTGGGGTAGGTGGAATCGGAAATTTATTTGTAACATCAACTAAATTACCTCTAAAACCTATAATACTTACACTAGATCTCGCAAATTTTGGGGGCATCTTTTTAGATTTTTATCCAAAGAAGTTCACATCACTAAGGACTCGAGTTTGATGATAAATTTGAGGCCCATATATGATGGGCCTTTTTCAGGTCAAATGTCTTAGACACGCGCTCATATGACATATCTGATGGGTCATGGGTATGCAATAGGCCCAAACATGAGAACGTCACCGCTTGGGCTAAAAGTGATAAGCACATATTTACTGCATTTTTTGCAAACCGAATTCCGAAAGATGAATACCAAAAATTGGTTTTCAAAATAAATGAAAGCAAAGTATTTAAGATCGAAATTTTATTATTAGCTTATTACTTCGTTAGTTTAAAGCTCATGTAAGATACTATTTCAACAGATATTTTGATGCTTTGTATATTTACTCCCCTTTAAATTGAACGTTGCTTATGTCAACAGATCCATGTAACTCGACACGAGATAAGTTAGCAGCTATACTCCTCTTGCTGACTATCTAATGTAAGTTCTTGAAGTGTGCAGAGCAGAGCTCGAATATAGACTAAAATTCGGCACTTTCCATCTAGACTAAAAAGTAACTAGAATGAAATAATGATCGAAGAAATATCTTCACTACATAATACAGATTTACAAGGCTTTATTGAATGTACGGAGTACATATTATGTGGGATCATGGGGTGACACAAAGAATGATGGGAGATGATTTAGAGACAGAGAGGTTTTGATTTGCACATTGTAATGTGCAATCACTTAAAGCATTATGTATGCACAAAATAATTGTTTAATGCATAAGTTGGAGTGTCTTAAACAAAAGGTTGAGAGTGCAAATCATTTTCCAAAAATAATATACTGCACTGGAACAGTCTTTTTATACGTTCCAAGGGGTATTCAATGTAAAAATTATGCTAGAGTGGTAGGTACATTCGTCGCCAATAACTCTTAGAGGCGCCGCCACATTAGCTTTTACCCTATAACATTTGTAGGAGGGGATCAAATAGGAAGTTGGTTCTTCCAAAAAAATCTAAAAAGTCATTAGGGAGTGACACGTGTCACTTCCCCTTCTCTCCATTGTTCTTCCTTTTTCCCTCTAGAGAAATGCTAGGTTTACAAAATCTTACAAAATTATATCCACACAATGACTTGACAACTAATATGAAGGGTAAAAAAGAAGAAAGAGAAATTACGATGCAATATGATTGTACCAATACACCTATCAAGTTATTGTGTGAGTATAATTTTGTAAACTATTTGTGGATGTAGCATTGCTTTTCTCTTTAGCCCACGATTCACTGGATACGATGAATATCAACATACGGTGAACATTAAGATATGATGAACATTCACACCATGAATGATGAATATTAGAATATGATGAACATCAAGATATGATAAACCATGATTGATTAACATAGAAACCATGATTGATGAACATTTAGGCAATGATTGATGAACATTTACTAATGAACATTCAGACCATGATTGATGAGCATTTAATGAACTTAGAATAATAAAGTTAATAAAAACTGACGAACAATTTGTATTAATGAACAGACATTAATAAACAAAAACTAAAAAACTACAAAATATTCATACTAAAGATAACAACTTAAAAACCCAAAAAATAATAATAATAATAATAATAATAATAATAATAATAATAATAATAATAATAGAAAAATTACAACACTCACATCCCCAAACAACACCTTCAAACTCGGTTTTCTCACAAACAAACACTCCAAATCCAACTTAGCCAATTACATCTAGGTAGTCGTCTATCTAAACATTCTGTGATGAGCTCCTACAAATTCTAAAATCATAAAAATACTTCAATGAGGCACTATTTGATGAACACTTGCTAAACTCAAAACTTAGAATCAAACACATCATGTGATGTGATGAGCAATTGCACATTCAAAGTTTTGTTCATCACAGCTATAAACGTTGTTCATCCTTTTTAAAAACATCACATTTTGATATTTCATGAACATAATAAATTGAAAGACAAACCAAACTGATGTTCATCACTATTTAAAAGATTGTTCATCATAATTGAAGACTTTTTCTTCAAAAAAAATATATATTATTTTTCAATAATTCTATTAAATTTTTATAATAACCTAAAAATATTTGTTTTCAAAACTAAAAATTGGAAAAATAAAAGTTATTGAGACATTTCGTCAAACACCTTGTAGACAATTTTGTATGACTTCATTTTTATGACAAAATAGAATATAAACTTCAGAAATAGATATAAAAATGAAGAATTGGTGTCGCCTGATATTATTTTAGAGTTTGTTAATCAATAATTGTCATATTAATTTCCTTTTGACTCAAAGTCAACAAATGTCACAACTCATCATTTCAGATCATTTCAGGTCATTTCCCGAACTTTGGAAAAACACTATTCATAAATCACTATTCATTAAAACACTATTCATCGTTTTACTATTCATCATTTTCGAGGTCATTTTGATATTCTGAGAAACTTTTGGGAAATTTACTATTCACTAAACACTATTCATTTCCGGAAAAGTTTTCATCATTCACTTGCATTACTCATTTCATCGTAAATTTAGTTTACGGGTTTTCAAACTCGCGTAACCGGATTGGTTTAGGTGCGAATTCATTTCATTAGTGCTAAGGACACTGCATACGGACTGGGGATAGTTTGCATATCATCATAACAGCATTTTCATATTATACCACTCTCAGGATTTTCAAATTACTATATTCAGTACATTTAACGTTTTTACGTATAAGTATTTATAGTAAACGTTAACACCCGGTTTATACACGACGAATATATCTAAATATTCCCACAATGGTCCCAACATATTTTTATATCCATTTTAACATCATAAAACTTATAACATTCAGTTACCCAGTATTTTGGAAATTTATTTTATTTATAACGTACGCGTATGAATATAACGACGGTTTTCGTGAAAACTAAACATTAATCACCCGATCACTCAGTAAATGTACCCAACATATTTTTAATATGTTTTTAACATTATTATAACATTATTTTCATCCCGGTTAACTTTGTGAACGTTTATTGCTATTAAACCCGGTACCTGATTTTAACGAATAACACGTAATAACACTTAACGATACACTAGATTTCTAATTAAATACCAAGCACCCCTAACCCCCTCCTTGGCTCACCAAAACAGGCCACATGAACCCTTTTAACCTCTTGCATTAATTCTCTATTACTTAACTAATAAACTCTAAAAACCATACTTTACCAAATTACTAGAATCATAACATACCTTTTGAGCTAAGATCATTTTTCATCTCATCTTCTTCCATCCCATCTTCAAACCCACGACCCAAATTGATTACAAAGATCAAGTGATCATTTTTCATAAGTTAAAACACTAAACTTGTTCATTTTACATGCCTAATCAAGAATCAAGCAACAAAAACACAAGAACAACAAGCATAATCATCATCTAATCATCTCATTTTATCAAGTAAGTTATCAACTTTATTTTTACATGAAACATCTTATATTTACTTGTATTACATGTTTTCCATGCTAAAAACCATGTACAACTAGCTATACCACCACTTATTTGGTCAAAAATGGAACATACAAACCCTAACTTTTTAGTTATGAATCCCCTTGCTATAATAACTTGGTTAGGAGTCCATGGCACCCTAAGAAGGTGTATGGTAGGATTAGATTAGCTATGTGGTGGTTACAAGAGGTTTGGTGATGGTAGAAATTAGTTATAAACCTTGAAAACTTGATTTGGAACCTATTTTAGACATGCTGTTCCGTTTTGTAAAAATCTGGAAAATCAGTAAACACCAAGGAAACTTTGGCAAAATTTTTAGAAAATACTTTCAAAAACGAATCCGTAGGCGAAAGAACGGATTAAAAAGAGTTTATAACGAAGAAGTTATGATTTTTGCAAGATTGTTGACGAAAAGTATTTTCTGGAAATTAGTTGCTGTTGGACGTTTTTCATTGGACAAAAAGAGACTTTAAAGGTAACCCGGAGGAGCCGAGCTTTCCAAAATATATTACTATATACTAAGACGTAACCGTGGACATAAAGAACAAGTAAAACGGACAAGTAACGACAAAGATATTCACGTTTGAATATCGGCTAAAACCATTTCTATTTGACAGCTTTTAATAGAATTTGGCACAAAAACTACGAAGTACATTTATAAGCTAGAAGTAATATTAAGTACCAAGTTTTATAACTAATGTAGTATTAGTTATTACGAGTATATTTTCATCATTTCAAGGATTACAACCCGAGTATTTCAACGCTAACATGGAAACTTACGATATATATATATAAGTATATATATATTACAACTAGCTATTTATATTTTCTAATAGCAATTTTTTCCAAATTCTTGGATTATATATTTTTGACAACACAAGTGTTTTTACAAAGACTAGAGTGGTATAGAAACATGAGCATGGACATTCATAACATCATTTGGTGATCTAAATGAGATCATTCATCATTCATTTTAGGTTGCGGCAGATAACCGTGCATTGTTGTCCTTAACATTCCGTTGCATTGTATCATTACTTCGAGGTGAGTCATAGCCCCTACTCTTTTAATTGTTTTATCAACTCTTTGGGGGAGATACATGCTACTACTTGCCTACTTGTACGGATTCACATAACATTTATACTTGGGAAACATTATACTTGATTACATTATACTTGATGTCATACATACGTGATTGTGGTATACTTAACTGTGTTATACTAAACTGTGATGGATACATACATACATACTTCCAATGGCCCCAGATTTAGTTCTGGGCACAACCATGGAGACATTTATACTTCTTATGGCCCCAGATTAAGGTTCTGGGCACAACCATGGAAGTATACATACTTAGGTGAGGTCTTCGGAGATGAAGTGTAGACTCACTACTAATTGCTGAACTGTTGTTATGAACTTATACATATCTTAATCATATTATACTGTAGCAGTGGGTTGTAAACACACAGGTTACAAGTCTCTTATGACGGGATTCGTAACTGAGTGGATTTACGATGCCTTTGCTGTGTGAACATTCTTTTGAGACTTTTTCAACTGTATTAAGACAAACTCTATGAACTCACCAACCTTTGTGTTGACACTTTAAGCATGTTTATCTCAGGTTAGAAAGGCGATAGCAGGTGTATGGAGCTGAGAGTCTTAGGGCATGCTTTTGGAGACTTTCACTTTTATTGTTTACCATTCGATACACTTTAAAAACCTATGTATTATTCTACTTTGGGATCTTTGTTTTAGAAACTATGACTTTTATCAATTCGAATGGTAACTTTTCAAAAACGTCTCATTTAGAGTTCGTTTTCTATATCTTGTACTTTGTGCCCTGAAGTAGCATCCCAATGACACAGTCTTCCGCTGCGGTATTTTGGGGGTGTTACAGATTGGTACCAGAGCCTTGGTTATAGAGAACTAGGTTGTTTTAGAGTCTAGACTATAACTACATACATGTAGACTCTCCTCCCTATCGCCTTGCACTTTACATACACATACGCTTGCTGGTAATTTATTTTTAGACCTACGCTATTAGATACTTTGTAGAAACTATTAGAAACTAGACTTCCCGGTGACTTTAACACTTAAGGGAGAATCCTTTGTTCCTTTGTACTAAGCGTGACGTTCCCTAGATGCCCATTTAAGCAACGTCTACCACTGAGATATGTGTGCCTGGTGATATGTACACTTGTGAAAGGAAACATTTATAATTGTGGTGGCCAACATAATTATAAGTGCTTCACGACACACGTGGACATATGACTATGCAGATGTAGATCGGTGTTGGCACAACTTAGGAAACAACTGGTAGCACGGTATTATATATGAGGATGTTAAGTATAGACTTTGGTTAATCAACGGTTTTCCCTCATCACTGACGTTCACTAAACCCAAGTAACGATGGTGGAAGAACTGGTGGACGTGGAGGTAGAGGAGGTGGTCACGGCATTGAAAACAATGATAACAACGACGGTGGAAATACTGATTTTGAAGCCATCATCGCTCGACAACTTGAAAACTTTCTCCCCACTATTGTCACTCAAGTTGGCGATCATATGAATAATTTGGCAAACCACGAAAGCGGAATTAACAACACCAATGGTATAGGCCAGAATGGTAATGGCAACAACAACCTTAGGACCGGATGCACGTATAAGGAATTTACGTCATGTAAGCCAATTGATTTTGATGGTGTAGGAGGCGCGTTGGTGTATACTCGATGGGTTGAAAAGATGGAGTCGGTGATCGACATTAGTAACTGTGCAGCACATCAAATGGTGAAGTATTCCATGTGCTTACTATCAGGAAAGGCATTGACATGGTGGAATACGCAGATTCAAGCTAGGGGTAGAGCGGCAGCTGTAGGTATGACATGGGATGATTTTAAGGCATTACTGAAGGAGGAATACTGCCCGGACAACGAGATGCAAAAGCTGGAGGATGAACTCTATCATCTCTCTATGATAGGGGCTGGACATGCAGCCTATACGGATCGATTCCATGAATTAGCCAGACTAGTTCCACACCTAGTTACCCCTGAGTCCAAGAGGATCGAGAGGTACATATATGGCCTTGTCCCAGAAATTCGTGGGATTGTAAAAACAACTGAGCCTTCTACAATTCAGAGTGCAATATTGAGAGCAGGGACTCTGACAGATGAGATGGTTAGAAATGGAAGCTTGAGGGACAGTGATAAAAGGAAGGGAACAAGCGAGACGAACAAGCAGACTGACAACAAAAGGGCAAGGACCTTTGCGGCGACTAATTCGGGTCAGAGGGAGTATTTAGGCCAGCATCCTAAATGTACGAAATGTAACTTTCATCACCAAAAGACTGTGCCCTGCCGTATGTGTGCTAATTGCAGACAGTCTGGTCATTATGCAAACCAGTGTAGAGAACCAGTGAACCAAAAGACATGCTATGAGTGTAACAGCCCGGATCACTTTCGGAACACCTGTCCTAAGTTGAAAAGGAATCTTAACCAAGGAGGAAATCGTCCAAACTTAGCAGCAGCAATTGAAGGGCCACGAGAGGAGGCCAATGAGATTCCACCCGCACTTGGCAGAGCTTATTTCCTAGGAAATCCTATCACCCAACATGTCCGCGATAGCACAACGGGTACATTCTCTTGAACAACTATCGTATTTTAGTAGCACTTAAGTCTTAATATAGGACCTATACACAACACTGACTAATCTGAGACCTAGCAGCATTAACCTTAGTCACCCTAACATTAGCAATTTGATTAGTGTAAGCAATTCCAAAGTCGAGCCAATCTTTCAAAAGATCTTTTTCAAGGATGTTGAATCCAGACCTTGATTTTTAGCTTGGTTCTAGTGACTGTTCTTGTTTGATTGGGTTGCGAAAATCAAGCTAAAAGTTAAAGTCATCACTCAAACCGATTTAGCTTAATCTCATGACTGTTCTTGTTTGATTGGGTTGTGGGCTTAAGTGAAAATCGGTTACCTAAATGATTAACCTAAAAGAGGTCTTTTGAGGACTATGCTCGGGATTGGGAAGGTTTGCCTCATCAAGTCTGACCACGAGAACATACCTAGTTGGATAGAAACCCACATACATAAGCTTTGACACATTTTCTTAAACACACACACTTAACTCATTAACATTAACTGAACTTCGGGACGAAGTTCCTTTTAGAGGGGAAGACTGTCACAACTCATCATTTCAGGTCATTTCAGGTCATTTCCCGAACTTTGGAAAAACACTATTCATAAATCACTATTCATTAAAACACTATTCATCGTTTTACTATTCATCATTTTCGAGGTCATTTTGATATTCTGAGAAACTTTTGGGAAATTTACTATTCACTAAACACTATTCATTTCCGGAAAAGTTTTCATCATTCACTTGCATTACTCATTTCATCGTAAATTTAGTTTACGGGTTTTCAAACTCGCGTAACCGGATTGGTTTAGGTGCGAATTCATTTCATTAGTGCTAAGGACACTGCATACGGACTGGGGATAGTTTGCATATCATCATAACAGCATTTTCATATTATACCACTCTCAGGATTTTCAAATTACTATATTCAGTACATTTAACGTTTTTACGTATAAGTATTTATAGTAAACGTTAACACCCGGTTTATACACGACGAATATATCTAAATATTCCCACAATGGTCCCAACATATTTTTATATCCATTTTAACATCATAAAACTTATAACATTCAGTTACCCAGTATTTTGGAAATTTATTTTATTTATAACGTACGCGTATGAATATAACGACGGTTTTCGTGAAAACTAAACATTAATCACCCGATCACTCAGTAAATGTACCCAACATATTTTTAATATGTTTTTAACATTATTATAACATTATTTTCATCCCGGTTAACTTTGTGAACGTTTATTGCTATTAAACCCGGTACCTGATTTTAACGAATAACACGTAATAACACTTAACGATACACTAGATTTCTAATTAAATACCAAGCACCCCTAACCCCCTCCTTGGCTCACCAAAACAGGCCACATGAACCCTTTTAACCTCTTGCATTAATTCTCTATTACTTAACTAATAAACTCTAAAAACCATACTTTACCAAATTACTAGAATCATAACATACCTTTTGAGCTAAGATCATTTTTCATCTCATCTTCTTCCATCCCATCTTCAAACCCACGACCCAAATTGATTACAAAGATCAAGTGATCATTTTTCATAAGTTAAAACACTAAACTTGTTCATTTTACATGCCTAATCAAGAATCAAGCAACAAAAACACAAGAACAACAAGCATAATCATCATCTAATCATCTCATTTTATCAAGTAAGTTATCAACTTTATTTTTACATGAAACATCTTATATTTACTTGTATTACATGTTTTCCATGCTAAAAACCATGTACAACTAGCTATACCACCACTTATTTGGTCAAAAATGGAACATACAAACCCTAACGTTTTAGTTATGAATCCCCTTGCTATAATAACTTGGTTAGGAGTCCATGGCACCCTAAGAAGGTGTATGGTAGGATTAGATTAGCTATGTGGTGGTTACAAGAGGTTTGGTGATGGTAGAAATTAGTTATAAACCTTGAAAACTTGATTTGGAACCTATTTTAGACATGCTGTTCCGTTTTGTAAAAATCTGGAAAATCAGTAAACACCAAGGAAACTTTGGCAAAATTTTTAGAAAATACTTTCAAAAACGAATCCGTAGGCGAAAGAACGGATTAAAAAGAGTTTATAACGAAGAAGTTATGATTTTTGCAAGATTGTTGACGAAAAGTATTTTCTGGAAATTAGTTGCTGTTGGACGTTTTTCATTGGACAAAAAGAGACTTTAAACGTAACCCGGAGGAGCCGAGCTTTCCAAAATATATTACTATATACTAAGACGTAACCGTGGACATAAAGAACAAGTAAAACGGACAAGTAACGACAAAGATATTCACGTTTGAATATCGGCTAAAACCATTTCTATTTGACAGCTTTTAATAGAATTTGGCACAAAAACTACGAAGTACATTTATAAGCTAGAAGTAATATTAAGTACCAAGTTTTATAACTAATGTAGTATTAGTTATTACGAGTATATTTTCATCATTTCAAGGATTACAACCCGAGTATTTCAACGCTAACATGGAAACTTACGATATATATATATAAGTATATATATATTACAACTAGCTATTTATATTTTCTAATAGCAATTTTTTCCAAATTCTTGGATTATATATTTTTGACAACACAAGTGTTTTTACAAAGACTAGAGTGGTATAGAAACATGAGCATGGACATTCATAACATCATTTGGTGATCTAAATGAGATCATTCATCATTCATTTTAGGTTGCGGCAGATAACCGTGCATTGTTGTCCTTAACATTCCGTTGCATTGTATCATTACTTCGAGGTGAGTCATAGCCCCTACTCTTTTAATTGTTTTATCAACTCTTTGGGGGAGATACATGCTACTACTTGCCTACTTGTACGGATTCACATAACATTTATACTTGGGAAACATTATACTTGATTACATTATACTTGATGTCATACATACGTGATTGTGGTATACTTAACTGTGTTATACTAAACTGTGATGGATACATACATACATACTTCCAATGGCCCCAGATTTAGTTCTGGGCACAACCATGGAGACATTTATACTTCTTATGGCCCCAGATTAAGGTTCTGGGCACAACCATGGAAGTATACATACTTAGGTGAGGTCTTCGGAGATGAAGTGTAGACTCACTACTAATTGCTGAACTGTTGTTATGAACTTATACATATCTTAATCATATTATACTGTAGCAGTGGGTTGTAAACACACAGGTTACAAGTCTCTTATGACGGGATTCGTAACTGAGTGGATTTACGATGCCTTTGCTGTGTGAACATTCTTTTGAGACTTTTTCAACTGTATTAAGACAAACTCTATGAACTCACCAACCTTTGTGTTGACACTTTAAGCATGTTTATCTCAGGTTAGAAAGGCGATAGCAGGTGTATGGAGCTGAGAGTCTTAGGGCATGCTTTTGGAGACTTTCACTTTTATTGTTTACCATTCGATACACTTTAAAAACCTATGTATTATTCTACTTTGGGATCTTTGTTTTAGAAACTATGACTTTTATCAATTCGAATGGTAACTTTTCAAAAACGTCTCATTTAGAGTTCGTTTTCTATATCTTGTACTTTGTGCCCTGAAGTAGCATCCCAATGACACAGTCTTCCGCTGCGGTATTTTGGGGGTGTTACAACAAAACCCTAATTTTTATAAACTTCGAATTCATGAAGATTGTGGTAATTTGTAGCGATTGAACATTTACTTGATGGAATTAAACGAAAAACATAACTTAATTATATGATTTTGAATGATCTAGAACATAAACTAGGGTGAAAATTAATGACAATGTGATGTAACTTGTGAAAGAGAAAGAAAATGAGGTTTGTGAAAATGAAGAAGAAACGTGTTGGATTGTAAGACACTTTATAGACTTCTTTTAATAATGAGTTTTCCTCTAATTTTTAAAAAATCACAACTCAACATTTGTATAATACAAAACCATAAATACACTCTCCCAATAACACTACTTTAACACAACCAAAAGTCCAAAATACCAACTCATTCCACTTTTACATTATTCAACAACAACAACAACAAAATTTAAAAATAAATAAATAAATAAATTGATACACTTATTTTCCGGACAACATTTGTGCCTATAACGTGCGAGCACTGCAGCTAAAATGGGTGGCGGGCTGATAAGGCGAAAAATGAACCACTTTTAGGGGGTCATTTAAGCCCGGAATTGAACTTATTTGATCAAATATTGCCCTAAATCGTTCCTTTTATGATTTTAAGTACTTTGGGAGAGAAATCTGGAAAAGGAAGCAATTCGGACGTTTTTGGAGCATAAAAGTGAAGAAAACGCCAAAGTCTTAATTTTCCTTGCTGGGAACAGTAGGTGACGGCGTCAAGAGCAACACCCTGACGGCGTCAAGAGTAAATTCCATGACGACCCAGTACAGAATGGACGGCGTCACGAAGTAGGGCGTCAAGAGTAAAATTCATGACGGCCTGGAAATGCATAATACATGACGGCGTCAGAAGTAGATCAAGGCAGTCCGAGTTTGGCGGCGAGGTGACGGCGTCACAAGCTTTGTCTTGACGCCGTCAGACCCTATTTCCTATATATAGTTTTCTAATTTTCACATTGAAAAAAAGAGAAGTTTTGGGAGAAACCCTAAGTACGAACTTGGTGCGAATTTTACAGGTTTTTCAAGGGTTCTGAGCCCTTGATACCTTTCATGTGTAATTGAGATAAGTATTCTTTTAATTCAATCAATATGTCAATGTGTTGGTTGTCTATATCTTGTTCTTGTCTTAATTCCATCATGCTAGGCTAGATCTATCTTGTATTTGCTTGGATCTAATGAAACCTAGATGTTAATTATGTGTTGATTACTTGTTTATAGTTGTTTTGGATGAATGAATTTGATGTTAGGCTTAAGAAAACTGGCAGATCTCCAAATAGTAACATGCTTGAACGTCTTAGGAAACATGAAATGATATGCATTAGGTCTTTATTGGTTGTATTTAATGCATGAGCCACTGTTTATAATCCCTATGGTTGTGCTGGGCATGGCATAGGAGGAGATAAGAGCTCATAGAATTGGGGAGTTAAGTGCGTCACCCCATGAATGATATTAAGGAATACAATACGTCATCCATGCAACTATAACAAGTAATTAACGTGTAAAAGATGTCTAGGGAGTAGTGAAATCTAAGTAAACACATTTTCTCCATTTATTGCTCACAACCTTAGCTAATTTAGTTTATTTTTATTTTTAGTATTTTATTTTGATTGCATCTTTAGTATTGGGTTAGTTGACTAGCAACTAATTCCGCCCAAATCCTTCAAACCCGAGATTTTTACTTGCTTTCTAAAAAATATAAAAATACAAAAATAATCATTCTTCACCTTTAGGACTAGTATTTAGGTTTTCTAATCCTAGCGACACTATTCCTAGCTGAACGATCAATCCTCCGGTACTTGTCACTATACTATACTACAACGATCAGGTACATTGCCTGGTGGGGGTTGTAAGCTTCTCAAGATCCCTTGAGAGGTAAAGCCTGGTGCGATTCCCACGTATCACGGGCGCCATAAGCATCATTTTGGCACCAATAATATGCTATAACCTTATTCCACCATGTCGTCTTATGAGTATAAATTACAGTGCAGGTCATCTGCATAGCATAGTTGATTTCCTAATTCCTATTATACGACTTCACAAGAAACCATTATGTTCAGCAAGTAAGCTTGTATTATTATGAGTAGACTATTGTTTTAATTTACGCATTGACTTTCATAGTATCATCAACATTATTGATTATCAACATTTTGAAGAAAAAAAATTAACAGTCAAACGGAACAGATGTACAAGCATATAATGCATATAGAATAAATTTTTGGATGGGGTACTACCATTGTTACCACACCTAGCTCATCATCTACAACCTTTATCCTCTTTCTTACCCTGCTGTTAACAGTACAAATAATTTTTTATCGGTTTTTATTCCATATTTTTTGTCTGTTTACCATTTTTTACTAGCTTAACTTTATATTGTTAGACGATATTTGTTTAGGCCTTTGGGCTTGATTATTAGTTAATAGCTTAGCCCGTTTATATTTGATTCTAGAATAATCTTTAAGCACTTATATATTGTAATTGATGTGTTAATGGAAAGCAAGCCAAATTATAATTCCAATATGGTATCAAGAGCAAAATTGATCCTTATCTAATCTCCAATTCTCTTCCCTTTTACCTCTGTCTCCTATCCGGTTAAAAAAAAAATTAAAAAAAAAAAAAAAAAAATGAGAGAAAGTGACGACAGACAAAGAGAAATCATTGGCATACAAACAAGAATTGTTGGTGCTTTGTTATTCTATTGAAGATTTATTAGCCCTTTTTTTTTTTTTTTTTTTTTTTTTTTTTTTTTTTTTTTTTTTTTTTGATTGACGTAAGAATTTCAAAGAAGATTCTTGGGGTTTTATTATTCAATTGTTGGTTTGTGGTTTTTGTTGACGCAACACAGTAAAGAAAAGCAAAGAAGTTTTAGTAGTCCCTTTTTATTCGGCACGCCAAAAGAGAATCAACAGTGGCCTCAATTTATTTTAGTTTTTGTCTTTTGATATGTTAATGATACCGGGTTATCAATATACGTTTAGACGGGGTATTTTAGGTGCGGCTCCGTGTGTGCTCCTGACACAACCAACATTACTTCCAAGAGCCTTTAGCACCATGACTATTCAGGATCTGACATGGAATATGGACACAGGTGCATCATCTCATCTTAATTCGCATACAAGTAATTTAAATACTATTTATAATAAATGTTTATATCCATCTGTTTGTGTTGGCGATGGTAAATCTATACCTGTTACCAACACCGGTCATAGCATCTTACCTACCTTTAATCGTCCTCTACATTCGCATAATGTTCTGGTCACCCCAAATATTATTAAAAATCTTATTTATGTTCGTCAATTTACTAGAGATAATAATTGTACTGTTGAGTTCGATGCATTTAGTTTCTCTATGAAGGATTTCTTGACCCATCATATCCTCCTCAGATGTGATAGTTCGGGAGATCTCTACCCTATCACCCAACCTTCTCATGTTCCTCATGCTTTACTTTCTGTTAGTCCTACTACGTGGCACCAACGTCTCGGCCACCCCGGTGATGAAGTGCTACGTTCTCTTGTTTCACGACAATTTATTCCTTGTAATAAAGAGAAGTCCTCACATATTTGTCACGCCTGCCAGCTTGGCAAACATGTGAGACTTCCATTTTCTAGTTCGGATACTATTGTTACTCGTCGTTTTGAGATTGTTCACTCTGATATTTGGACTTCTCCTATTGTTAGTTCTGGTGGTTTTAAATATTATGTGTTATTTCTTGATCATTATTCTCATTATTTGTGGATTTATCCTTTGCGTACAAAATCTGAAGTTTTTCAAAAATTCTTACATTTTCGTTCTTATGTAAATAATCAGTTTAAGTGTGATATTGCGGCTTTTCAGTGTGACCATGGTGGTGAATTTGATAACACCAACCTCCTTAATTTGTTTGCTCAAAATGGCATTCAATTTAGGTTCTCCTGCCCGAAAACATCCCAGCAAAACGGAAAGTCAGAACGGATGATACGAACAATTAACAATGTCATTCGCACTCGTCTTTTTCGAGCTCACCTCCCACCCACCTTTTGGGTCGAGGCTTTACATATGGCCGCCTACCTTTTTAATATACTTCCCTCCACTGCTATTCAAAATAAAATACCATGTACCAAACTTTTTAACAAACAACCCGATTACTCCCGATTACGCATTTTTAGTTGCCTTTGTTACCCACATCTCGATTCCTCTCACAAACTTGCACCTCGTGCAACACCTTGTATATTTTTAGGATATCCCGCTTATCATTGTGGATATCGATGCCTTGACCTCTCCACCAACAAAATTATCCTCTCCCGACATGTAACGTTTGATGAATTTCAATTTCCATATGGTTCCAATACACCGCTTCACCCACCATCTTATACATTTCTGGATCCTACACCATCTCCTATTACTCAATACATTCTTCAACATCCGGAACAAACCCATACCCACGGCCAAACACCAAACCAACCCGTCACCCCCACCCAAACGACCAATCATGAGCCTACTACCCCTACACCTGACCACACTCACGACCCAACAACCCCAACAACCAACCACCCTTCTCAGGCCCACCAAACACACACCACCTACAACCCAATCCTCGGCCCAAAGCTCTTTACCAAACCAACCTCATACAATCCTTAATCCACCTACCCGCACCCACCCTATGGTCACACGTGCCCAAGTTGGCATGGTTAAGCCCAATCCTCGCTTTCAGTGTGTCTCACATTTCTCCTCTTCCTAAGTCTCCTCTCTACTGCATTATCTAATCCAAATTGGCGAGATGCTATGTACGATGAATATAATGCATTAATTAAAAATGGTACTTGGATTCTTGTCCCGAAACCACCTAATGTGAATGTGGTCCGGTCTATATGGTTGTTTCGGCATAAATATCATACCGATGGTTCATTGAGCAGGTACAAGGCTCGTCTCGTGGCTAATGGACGTAGCCAACAGCTTGGTGTTGATTGCGATGATACTTTTAGTCCAGTGGTTAAAACGGCTACTATTCGTACGGTTCTCAGTCTTGCATTATCTCGGAATTGGCCTATTCACCAGCTTGATGTTAAGAATGCTTTTCTTAACGGTGATCTTTCTGAGACAGTTTATATGTATCAACCCCCAGGTTTTGTGGATTATAGGTTTCCACATCATGAATGTCGCTTACAGAGGTCTCTATATGGTTTGAAACAAGCCCCACGTGCTTGGTTTCAACGATTTGCAGGTTATGCTCTACGGGTTGGTTTCTCATCGAGTCGATGTGACTCGTCATTATTCATTTATCGGCATGGTAGTGACGTTGCATATTTGTTAATATATGTGGATGATATTGTACTGACAACCTCTTCTACAGTTTTACTTCAACGTATTATCTCATCTCTTCATAAGGAGTTTGATATGACTGAATTGGGGCCTCTTAATTATTTTCTGGGCATTTCAGTTACTCGTGACTCTACAGGCATGTTCCTTTCTCAGAAGAAATATGCTTTGGAACTTTTGGATAGGGCACATATGGCTTTGTGCAATCCAACTCGGACTCCAGTTGACACGGAGCCAAAGCTTGGTTCAGATGGGGATCCTGTTTCTGATCCTACTTTATATCGCAGTCTTGCAGGTGGTTTACAATATCTCACATTTACTCGTCCAGATATCTCTTATGCAGTACAACAGGTGTGTCTCCATATGCATGATCCTCGAGAGCCTCACTTTGCAGCTCTTAAGAGAGTTCTCCATTATTATCGTGGTACACTTGACTTTGGGCTCTAACTTTATGCCTCCTCTACTGGTTCACTTGTTGCATATTCTGATGCTGATTGGGCTGGTTGCCCTTCTACTAGGCGTTCCACCTCTGGTTATTGTGTGTTCTTAGGGGATAATCTCCTTTTGTGGTCATCCAAGAGGCAACATACGCTTTCCAGATCGAGTGCTGAGGCTGAATATCGTGGTGTTGCCAATGCTGTTGCTGAAACTGCATGGCTCCGTGATCTTCTTCGCAAGCTCCACACACCTTTATTCTCTGCCACCCTTGTCTATTGTGACAATGTTAGTGCTATTTATTTGACCTCCAATCCTGTTCAACATCAACGGACCAAACACATTGAGATTGATATTCATTTTGTTCGTGATATGGTTGCTCAAGGTCAAGTTCGTGTTCTTCATGTGTATTCCCGTTATCAGTATGCAGACATTTTCACCAAAGGTTTACCGTCTGCGCTTTTTGAGGAGTTTTGTTCCAGTTTGAGTGTTCGGTCATCTCCCGCTCAAACTGCGGGGGAGTGTTAGACGATATTTGTTTAGGACGTTGGGCTTTATTATTAGTTAATAGCTTAGCCCGTTTACATTTGATTCTAGAATAATCTTCAACCATTTATATATTGTAATTGATGTGTTAATGGAAAGCAAGCCAAATTATAATTCCAATATATATTTTTTGTTTCGTATTTTTTGTTTCATAGTTTTACAACAAAAAAAAAAAAAAAAAAAAAAAAAAGTGAGATGTATCACTTGTATTTTTTTAGAGGGTCCAAATATATGAAAATTTTTGTTTGTTACGTAGTATTTCTTTTTGATTGTTTATTAAGGTAGTATGGTTGTTGGGAAAGAAATACAATGTATCAAAATAGGGGTATGGGCCAGACAGTATCACAGTATAGTACGACAACTTGTACACGAATACAGGAGGCCGGTGGCTCATGGTATTAAGGTACGACAGAGTGACAGACAGACCGACACCAGATTCTATCTCTTATCCAATTATTTTTTTTTCTTTTTGATTTACCAACTACAGTATAAAATATGAATTTCAAAATTCTTATTGCATTCACTAATATTTTTTTTACAAAATATATTTAAATTGCATAGAATTGACGATAAATTTTAGAAAACCAACATGATAACAATGCGATAGTTGAAAAATGACTCAATAAACATTTAAAAACGAGTAAACGCATTGGAACAATGTGGTTTGTTAAAAGGTTATTGAAGCGATATGTTAATAGTGTGTGAGTGAGGAAATGTTAGGAATAGGTTAATAATAGGCTATTGGCTCATAATGAGTTGAGATTCTAAAATGCTAAGTACGTTAGTGATGCTTTTAGAGTTTTAGTGGGCTACTAATGTCAGCTCCACGTATTTTTGGAGCGCAACACGTGAGTTTCACTACAAAAAATGTGCCATTTAGTGGCACACATTTTTAGTGGCAAAACATGTATGTGCCACTAGAGTATGCTTTTTAATGGCGTATACTTATGTGTCACAAAGGTATCAAATATTTAATGGCACTTCACTAATTATGTCAATAATGTACAATATAAATAATGGCACAAACTCGGATGTGTCACGATAGAATCAGTGTCCCAAATTTTCTTTGTGCCATTAAATAAATTTCCCATATTTATAATTTTAATTGTGCCACTATAACATAAAAAATAGTTTCCAAATTTTTATTCTTTAAGCGCGCGTTTGTAAAAAAAATCAAAAGCTATGAGTGGGCTTTGAATCCATCAAACTTTTTATATAATACGGAGTAGTTTATATTTGTAATTTAAAAAACCCTACCTCTCATGCTCTCATATCTCATAGCCGCCGCATATATAGTTGTCTCACGGCAACCGATCTAGCTTTAGTCAATATCGTATACGATTGAGTAAGGATTTTTATTGTGAGATTCCTTTAATCTCAAGCCCCTTGTTTATTTTGTGATATGTTTTTTAGTATGACAATTTTTGATTGAATTATAGGAAAAGTTATGAATGAAGGCAAGGGTAACTTAAATGACAGTATATGAACCAGATCTTGGCGAGAGTTCATATGTCATTGTTTGTTACTCGATTAGTTATACATTTTTTTGTCTATTAAAATGTTTCGCATATCTTTATCATAATTTTTTTGCAACATTTCTTATTGATTTTTGGAATTGTGGTGCAGCAAAGACGAAAGGTATCGAGACGTTCATTATAAAACCATTGGATCAACACCACCAGGTGCTTATGTTAATGTATTATTAATTCATCAAAAACTTATGAATTTTTCACATATATTAACTTTATGTGTAACTTTAATTAATAAGAATTGTTTTTGTTCGTCTACAGATTTGCGCCTTAAAGATATCGGGACGTTGGATGAAGTTGTAGTCGTTTAGTAGTTATAGGAACATTGTGTATCACTGTGTATTACATTCATTTAGGTGGAGATTAAGACATGTGCTAATTTATTAGATTTATATCTCTTATATATTAGAGAGTTTCGTTGACTAGTTTTTTTTTTTTTTTTTTTTTGAAAATTGACTTTCATTGGGGAAATCCAAGTCCAATTTGAAACCCGATAGGGGGAAAACCTTCAACTTAAGCCGCCCGAAGGCACGACACTTAAATTGAAGTTATAATGTCATTTCAATGTACAGCTCTAAGTTATTTGTTTCAAGTGTTATCAATGAATGATTTTTTTTATCAAGTCTTCGAAGAGATAGAAGTATGTTGCATTAACAAAATGAAATGACTATCAAGATATGTTTTGGCAGCAAGCAATATATGCCATTAAAACCATTTGAATAATTCAACATAACACGTATCTAATGGCACAAAGTATGTGTCACAAAATGGTATTTAGTTTATTGTGACAGATTATTAAGTATCACTATATCTTTAAGGTCTGCAACAACAAAACAAAAAAGTGCCGCTAATACCCTTTAGTGGCAGCATCGTTAGCGACACTTTTTTTTTCTGCCACCAAATGTTTAGTGGTCCTACAGTGACACTTATTTAGCCTTTTGTGGCACTTTTTGTGTGTCACTAAATGGCTCTTTTTTGTAGTGTTTGTTAGACCAATGCTAATGGGCGCTGGTTTCATCAAGCAACCCCAAAAGCAACACATCACTTCCACTAGCACACCCCAATAACAACGCGTTGCCTTCCAACCTTTTTCAAAATCCGGTTGCCTCACCAACCGAAACTTTAAATGATCAATGCTTTAATTTGAGAAGTAAAATTTTCAAATGTGAGTACAGGGATAGAAGAAAAATGCATGTTTACTAAAAATTTCAACTACAAAGCACGCAAAAAATTAAATATTATTGCTTTGCTTCATGACCCTCCGTCAACAATACCAGCACCCAACTCCTTTTTAGCTCCAGCCACTCAACTTTCTCAAACTCACTTTTGTTGTAAATACAGAAACAAGAAAGCAAACGAGATGTAATTTACATATTCTAGGTACAGTTGCAACATAATTACTACAATGCATGTGTAGTAAATTTTTTAACTACAAAGCATGCAAAAAATTGAAAGCATATTTAATACAAGCAGTTTAAATTTTATCGTAATGTATTTTAATGTATCTTAATTATTTATTGTAATATTTATTTAATTATTGAATGAAAATTAAATTAAAAAAAAAATTAAGGTTGCTTTTGTGATCACAACTAGCTAATTGTGGTTGGGGTGGAGTTGTGGTGAGAGAAAGCTGAGGTGGCGCTGACATGACGGGATTGCTTTTGTGCAAGTGGTGTTGTCATTAGCATTAGTCTTAATGTTATCGTTTATCAACTTTTTTGTGAAAAAGTAAGTTTTCCGTTTCAATCTTTCATACATTTGCTGAATAGTTTCTATTTATTTAACTTTAATTCAATTTGCTTAATCATCATGTAATTAGTTTTATTTTTAGGAGTAAAGTTATGAGAAGAATAAATACACTATATGTTTGTTACATACACAATTTTATACAGTTTATCATGTATAACATTTTATTGGGGTGATAAGATATGCAGGAAAAAAATTAATGTATATATCACCTCCTTAAAATTAATGTATTTATACAGTTTATCATGTAGTATAACATTTCTGTTTTTTTATTGTATTCAAGTGAAAGTAATTTATGAAAATCAATGCCATTGTTTTCCCACCACGTGTCAAGATCCCAATTCACCCTCTTTTGTCTTATTCTTGTAGTACAATGCATACTCTGTGAAACAAATTGGCTCATGCCACTTGACTTACTATATGTGGTCTCTATCTTTGTTTTTTTTTTTAAAGTGAATTTCAACTTATAATCGACCATCTTCGCGGATAGTGAAGGCCCCATCGCCACCCCGCCAGACTATGTTGTCTGAACCGGGTCCACGCTGATCTCAGGAGGTAACGGGTTTTCCCCGGAAACCGTACTGCCTCCACACAAGTTACCTTGCTGGAGAAACAGCCGGATGAAAACCGGGCCATGCTCAGGATTCTAACCCCAGCGGCTTGGTCTAAGGGCTTCGAATCCATCATTGCAATATATCTCCGGAACAAATGGTCTGCAAGTGGACCACAAGTGAGGACTTCCCGGGTGGTCACCCACCCGGTACTACTCCCACTTATGGCTCGCTTAACTAGTTAAGCCCCACCCACTAGACCACAAGTCCTTTGATCTCTATCTTTGTTATACGAGTAGTTTTTTACAAGAAATAAATAAACTAATAAACATAATAATTTGCATAACAGATGGAAGGATCGAATTCCTCTATATCAATTTGCTTTTGTGGATCTTCACATCCATGACCCAACAAATCCTTCAAAAACATTTAAAAAAAAAAAAAAAAATCAGTTTCCCTAAAGACTTGTATTCATAAAAATTCTGCACGTATCTAGTAGTAAGAGCATTAGGTGTAGGGCTCGCCGTCCGACATGGCCAAATCAACGGCGAGCCGAAGCTCGCCGCTACACCAAAAACCCCTCGCCGTTCCTCTTTGTTGGGCACCTCCCCGTGGCCACGGCAAACCAAAAAAGCTGACAAAAGTGAATGTTAACGTTGGAGAGCAAGGTGGAAATTGAAAATATTACCGTTTGGTTTACAACGGTAGTGTTTGTATTTTTTTTTTCTCCCTACCCTCTTTTACATAAACACTATAAATACTAACCTCCTTTTCACTTCTCTTCACTACATTCAACAATATAAACTAAAAATTTATATACCTCTTCTCCTAATCAAAACAAAAATGTCTCAAAACCCGAACGAAGGAGGCTATTTCACAAACCTCCTAACGTCAAACCAACGTCAATACGGGGGAGCCTCAAACTCTTCTAGTCCCTCGTCTCAAAGTCCAAACCCTTCACCGCCATACGGTTCGCAACCATTGAATCCGAATGAAATTTACCGTAACCAACAATATGCGTTTCAACAAGGATTCGCAAGTCAACAACAATTCAATTCGTCGCCACAATTTTATAACCCGAATCAACCATCCACTTTTTCTCCATCACAACCACCACAACCGTCACAACCATCTCAAGGTACGTTTAAAGTACCTAAGGCACGATCACCGTCCAAAGGCCGAGGAAAAAAAACCAAAGCCCAAAGAGGAAAAAACGTCGTAAATTTGGACGCGGACGATGACGATGACTTGGAAGAAGCTGCTCATACGCGTGCGCGAAAGTTGTGGTCCAAACAAGAAGAAATGATTCTTGCGGAAGCGTGGATAGAAGTTTCCCAAGACGAAGATCTGGGAAATGACAAAGAGAATGAATTCTTTTGGAACGAAATTCATACACTTTTCAACGAGCGGACTACTGAAGACCCTCGCATCAAAAACATGCTATCTGGTAAATGGTCAAGGATCAATACCGACTGCCAAAAATTCAAAGCTATTTATAACATTTAGAGCATTGCAGTGGTGAAAATGATCATGATCATGTCGAGAATGCCAAAACGAACTTCTCACAACGTTTTGGACAGAGGGGTTTCACTTTGGTTCACGTTTGGGAGATCCTGAAATGCTACCCGAAATGGGATGCTGAAGAACCTCTAGACATTACATGTCTTGAGGATATATTAGGGCCGGACAAATGACCTCGTCTCGAAAGAAACAACAGGCGACCCGGAAAGAAACAAAAGTCGACGGAAACGTCGAGTGCGGCGAGTTCCGGTGGGAGTCAAACGAGTACTTTTTCGGGACAATTATCCGAAAAGTATAATCAACCAAAAGACGCTCAAACGGCTTGTTACGAGGTGCGGAGGAAGAGGGAGGAAAAGACGTTCGAGAAAGAAGCTACGGCGTTGGAGTGGCAGGATATGCAGATGCTAATGCTCGATCCAAACACGGTTACTGACCCGGTTAGAGCCGAAGTAATTCGCAAGAGACAAGCAAGAATAACTCAGAAATACCAAAGTCTCGACCGCGAAGATGACGCATAAAATGTTTAATTTTCATATTAGTATCGTATGTTTTTTTTCGTATCGTATTTTCTTTTCCATATTCTATGCGTATTTTTTTTCCTCGTATCGTATTTTATTTTCCGTATTGTAAGTTTTTTATTTGATGAAATAAAATTAGTATGTTTTGTTTTTTTTTTTTTTTTAATTTGTGAAATGAATTCAAATTATTTAATGAAATGAATAAAAAAATAAATATGAAAGAGGTGGGGCCCTAATGGGGAAGTTGAGGTTTGTTATTTGGTGAGGGGGGTTTGTTGTGGATAGTTGAAGTTGAGGTGTTTGGTGATGTGGCAGGAGTGGGACCCGAATGAGGAGGCAAGCCTCCCCAACTACACCTGATGCTCTAAAGAGAGGTGTAAAGGCCCGTGCTTCATGAGACTTTTTGAGAGGGTCACTTGATTTGATCACACACTGTGAGGTGTTGGACCTTTGTAATGTGTAAATATGATACTTTGAGTGAATATGATTAAGTATGCGGAATCTACTTAACCACACTTAGAAAGTTTATTGGAAATGGAACTGTGACGCTTGTGTTTATTTAACAAAGAACAATGAAAGTATTTCACCAAACGATTCAATATTATTCAGAATAATACGAGTGATCTTCACTATCACTAGGGTTACAAAGACCTTTAATCTTGTGTTTTGTTCTATTGTTTTTCTCTATGTATATCTCTATGTCTATCACACTCTTATCACATACATAAGTCATATCTAAGATCTTTCTTTTATAGTCCAAGGAAAAGATCTTTTACAATCTATATGACTCATCTTAAAAACTAGCTTATGACTAATCTTTATTCTAGCTAGATGATGACTTATCATGTTAGTCATTAAGATACAACATGTATCTAGGATTACAACTCACTTGGAGTGTTCAATTTGATGACTACAACAAAGATATTATCTTGTATATGAATTAGTAGAATAAGTCGTACTTATCTACACAGCTGTTGTATGAGTCATAGAAGTATCAGCAGAATCCATCAGCAGAAACACTATCAGTAGAAACCTTCTTCAGCAGAATCCATCAGTGGAAACATGCTTTGTGCTTTGTCAGCAGAAACATACTTGATGTATTTCCTTAAGCCTTTATGCTGATTCTTCTGATTATTTAATTCCCAACAATCCTCCCCTAAACATGTGAATTACATTCAAACATGTTTTTCTGAATTAAATGAGGACTTTGTGAAGATCTTTCAAACACTTCATTGTCAGACTATGATCTGAACTTTCTTCTCTTTTGAGTGATTGAATGTCTTTCTCTGTAACTCATCTGCTTTCTTTTCTTTGCTCCAATCTTGGACTAAAAGATGGTGCAATTTTCAACTTGAAGAATTATAAGAGACAATGATGCTGTGTATCTTGGATGCTTGTTCCAAGAAATAGAAATCATCTTTCAGCATGTCTTTGGAAGTGATGAACAAACATAGTGAACTGATCTTTTGATCTACATAGAACTTTCTCCTATCAGCTCTGTTCTTGTTCTTTATTAGTAGAAACCATGTCATCATCTTGTATGCTCTTATCTTTTCCTTTTTTTTCTTTGGATAATCTTCCTTTTAAAGGGCTTTTTGTAACCTCCCCTGAGATTTATTTCTCTCTTGAGCAATTTCCTCCCCTGTTTGGAAGATCTCTCACAATCATATCATATCATCTGATCTAGCAATTTTCATGTTTTCAGACAATTTGTACATGAAGCCATCAATTCCTTAAGAGTTTAAATGCTGCCCTCATCTCTTCTAGATGTGTAACCTCCTATGAGTGGTGAATCACTGAGCATTGACTCATAATCCATCATTAGATGATTTTCTGAGCCTCTTTGAAAATCCTTTTTAAGAAATATTTGACTTAGCAGTATGAACATGATTTTATGATAAAAAATCATACTGCTTCTAACCATTTTGATGGGATTAAGTGTGGTAACTAACACTTAATCAAAATTTCGGTTTACAGCAACCTCTGGTTGTGTGAGAACCAATGTTTTCAGTTATAGATAACTGCCTGTGTACAGATAAACCTATTCAAAAGGCTTTCTTTATAGGGTTTCCAGCTCGTGGCATTTGTTACCTCTAACACAAGTGTTAGATTCACTTTTGCTCGCTGTTCTTTCTATCAGATATCCGTAGATTAGTCACATTATACTTGAGAGTATAAAATGATAGAAAGTGAGTTGTATCAGTTAATAACTGATCAACTAATTTATCAATTCAAAGTGAAACATCATAATCAGATTTCAAGAAAGAAGTTTTAAGGAGTTTTGAAGTCCCAAACTTTTTCTATTATGAACCTATTATATCAGTAGAAATGATCAGCAGCAATGATCAGATTTCAACAGCAATGATCAGCAGCTTTGATCAGCAGATTTCACTTGAAATAGCCTTTCAGCTCAAACATTCATACCTGAAACTGTTAGTCTAAAACCAAATAAACAAAGTACAAAGTACTTGTCTTGAATTAGAATAATCATAGAACTAACTGTATGAATAAGTTTAAATTGGTAATAGTAGTTTTTAAATGACAAAGTTAGATGCATTAACAAAATCTATATACAAGAACACATTATTTTGAAAAATTTAAAGATTAAGCATTCCAATACCTGCTACCAAGTACTGAAATCTACCAACATCAAAAGCTTTTGTAAGAAGATCTGCAAAGTTTTGTTCTGAAGCAATTTTCATTACTTGAATTAACCTCTTTTCATTGCAATCTCTAATAAAATGATGTCTAATTTCAATGTGTTTTGTTTTAGAATGTTGCACTGGATTTTTAGTAATGCAAATTGTACTACTATTATCAATATGAATAATGGTATGTAAGAAATTGTACCCATAATCAAGAAGTTGGTTTTGAAGCCATAGAACTTGCCCACAACAATTTGCAGCAGCTACATATTCAGCTTCAGTTGTTGAAGTAGCCACCATTTTCTGCTTCTTACATTGCCATGAGATAAGTCTACACCCAAGGAATTGACATCCTCCAGTTGTTGACTTTCTGTCAAAGCTAGCACCAGCATAATCACTATCTGAGTATGCTACCAAGTCAAAAGATGACTCCTTAGAATACCACAGACCCAACCTAGGTTGACCCTTGAGATATCTAAAAATTCTCTTGACTGCTGTTAAATGAGAAACCTTAGGAGTTACTTGATATCTTGCACAAGCACAAACAGAGAACATGATATCAGGTCTTGATGATGTAAGATACATCAAAGAACCTATCATAGATCTGTATGTGTGTACATCCACATTAGTTCCTTCTACATCTTTAAGAAGTGGCTTCTCAGGATCAATTGGTGTGCTTGCCGTTTTGGAATCAGCAAATTGAAACTTTCTAAGAATCTCTGCAACATATTTGTCTTGACTAATAAAGATTCCTTCTCTTGATTGTTTAACCTGCAGACCCAAAAAGAATGTAAGTTCCCCCATGGAACTCATCTGAAACTTATTGTGCATAAGCTTCTCAAACTCCAAACACATCTCCTTCCTTGTAGATCCAAAGATGATATCATCCACATACACTTGAACTAGCAAAAGATCCTTCTTATGCTTCTTGGTGAAAAGTGTCTGATCTATCTTGCCTCTTTGAAATCCATTTGAAATTAAGTAGGAATCCAGTGTTTCATACCAAGCTCTTGGTGCCTGATGTAGGCCATATAGAGCTTTAACAACCTTGTACACTTTGTCTGGATGGTCAGGATCAACAAAACCAGGAGGTTGTGAGACATACACCTCCTCTTCAATAGTACCATATAAGAAAGCACTCTTGACATCCATTTGATAAACTGTGAATCCCATAAATGAAGCATAATCCAAAAAGAGTCTAATGGCTTCAATCCTTGCTACTGGAGCAAAAACTTCTTCATAGTCTATCCCTTCTTCTTGTGTGTACCCTTAAGCTACTAATCTAGCTTTATTTCTTATCACAATGCCCCTTTCATCCCTTTTATTCCTAAAAACCCATCTAGTGCCAATTACCCTTACACCACTTGGTAAATCAACTAGCACCCAAACCTTTTGAATCTTAAACTGAAGAAGCTCCTCTTGCATAGCCTCCAACCAGCTTGAATTCTCTAGGGCTTTATGAATATTCTTTAGTTCATCTTGTGAGAGAAAACATACAAACAAGCAAGAGTTTGAAAACTCATGCTGTTTTGAAGCATAAAGGGCATCAAGAAGCCCTTGTTGATCTGAAGACATCAATTGTTGTCTTGTCTTCACTCCTGATTGTACATCTCTAATTACATTGTCCAGGGAGTGGACTTTGTGAATCCTTGAGTGTGGAGTAGAAAGAACTTGATAATCAGGTGGAAGGTTGTTGAAATCCACCTCATCTTCTGAGAGATTTGCTTGTGTTTCTTCTGATGGTCCATCAGCAGAAACATTTTGCTCATCAGCGGGAACGATTTGCTTATCAGCAGAAACAGCAGTGTTACTTCTGACTTGAAACTCTTGTTCCTTAGTTCTATCTTTCTTGCATTCATCTTCAACATCTTCTTTAGATTTACCAGATGAAGATTCACCATTTATTGAAGTTGAATCCACACTTGAATTTGTCCATATTGGCATTATCACATAATCTTGATCTGTCTCCTTCTCTAATCCTTCTCCATTTGTTGCATCAGCAGATTGTGAACATGAAAATTCATTAGATTCTGCAACAAAAGGCACATAATTCATTGATTTGGATAGAGATTCAAGATCAAATAGCCAATTGGGACCTTGACCTTCTACATTGGTTTTATTTTCCAAAAACTTCACATGTAGATTTTCTGCTACTCTTCTAGTTCTCATGTTGTATACTCTGAATGCTTTGCTATTGATAGAATATCCAACTAAGAATCCTTCATTTGCTTTTCCATCAAACTTTCCAAGATGGTCTAAGGTATTAAGAATTGTCACATGACATCCAAAAGGTCTAAGAAATCCTATTTCAGGAGTTCTACCTCTAAAAAGTTCATATGATGTCTTATTGTGAGGTTTTACAACCAAAACTCTATTTTGAACATAGCAAGCAGTGTTGACTGCTTCTGCCCAAAAAGTTATAGGCAACTTAGAGTCAGCTAACATAGTTCTAGCAGCTTCTATTAGTGTTCTATTTTTCCTTTCAGCAACTCCATTCTGTTGTGGAGTTCTTGCAACACTAAATTCTCTTTTAATACCTTTTTCTTTGCAGAAATCATCCATAACTCTATTTTTAAATTCTGTCCCATTATCACATCTAATGACTTTTACTCTTTTGCTTACTAGGTTTTCTATCTCTGTAATGAAGGTCTTAAGGATGCTAGAAGTCTCATCCTTAGTTCCTAAAAAGAATACCCATGTAAATCTACTAAAGTCATCAGTAATAAATAGACAATATCTCTTATGCAACAAACTTCTAACATTTGTAGGACCAAATAAGTCCATATGCAGCATAAACAATGATTGATTGATAGAGTTAAAAATTTTGGGCTTACAAGTGGCTTTGTGTTGTTTGCCTTTAAGACAAGCAATGCATGTTTGATCATTTTCAAATCGTTTTTGAGGTAAACCTCTTACCAAACCATCTTTAACAATCTTATTTATGGTTTTAAAGTTAATATGACCAAGCCTCCTATGCCATATCATAGATTCATCCAATGTGGCCTTAGCAATAAGACAAGTAAGAGAATCTTTTGGAACAATTTTCTTCATATCAACACTGTACATGTTGCTTTTTCTTGGAATTCTAAGAAGTGTTTGACTTTCATCAGGCATCTTAAAATCAGAAGAAAATACAAGACATTCAGTGTCAGTAAAGAGAACTTTGTTCTTTTTGTCACACATTTATGAGACACTAAAAAGATTATACTTAAGCTCTTGCACATAGTACACATCTTCAAAATCTAATTTACCGGTTTTAATAGTACCTTTACCAGTAATTTTTCCTCTAATTCCTCCTCCAAAGGTAACATAGCCTCCATCTACTGATTGAAAATTTGTGAGATAAGACTTGTTGCCGGTCATGTGCCTTGAACATCTACTATCTGAGAATCCTTGATTTTCAGTATCTGCTGATGAATGTCCCTGCACATAAATAAAGGAATTAGTTTTGTTTTGGGATCCAAACCATTTCTGACTTGGATCCGCCTCTTGCATCAATTGAATGTAATCTTTTGAGAATAGTTGATGCAACATTGGATTTAAGAATCCAACATGCTGAGGCCTTAATAGCATTTGCCCTGTTTTCCTTAGCAGTGATATGAACTGTTTGGCTATCAGTAGAAACTGATGGCTTTGCAGTTGTATCCTTTGGTTTCCAAACTTGTTTTTGGACCACTGCTTTTGTTTGAATGGGCCTTTGAACAATATTAGATGCATGTTTGAAAGTTGTTTTTGCACCCTTAATTGTTGATTTTGGGTAAACAGTCATATATGGTTTTTTAGCAGAAACCATTTTCCTTTCAGCAGGAACAGTTTTTGCTTTATCAGCAGGAACTGCTTTTGTGACTGTTTTGGGTTTTGATCTTTTAGAATTAGAGTGAAAATGAGATTTAGGTGTTTGCCTTTTGTAGTTCACTCTATTACTTTCATACCCAGATACCCATTGGTTGCAGAAAGCTGCAAGATGGTCAAAACTACCACAAATGAAACAAGTTTTATTGTAAAAAGCAAAGTCATCACCTAGTTGGTAAGACTTGAGGTTATTCCAATTTCTTTGGTTACCTCTAGGCTTGTTTGTGGTTCTATATTGCTCACAATATCTAACTGGTTGCCTAACATGTTTTTCATTGGTCTTAGGCCTATCAGTATTGTGTTTGACTATCTTAGGAACTCTTGTTCTTGCTTTCTTAACCACTTCAGGTTTAGACATAACCTGTAGTAACTTTTTATCATCAGATGTTGAGTCCTCAATGATTGGACCATCTGACTTTCTACAAGAACACACCTTGTCCTTAGGAAGTGAAGTTTTACTCAAACGTTCACTTTCTTTCAAAGGTTCATTATCAACTACATTAGATTTTGATTGAACACCATATTTTAATTCAGGTAGTTGAAATTCAGGTAATCCTGTGTGTTCTAGGTCAATTCCTGGGGGTGAAGGAATACCTCTATATGGTGGAGGAACAGATTTGTATCCAACACCAGACTTAGCTTTATTAATTACTTGACATTCAATTAAGTTAGTCACACTCTTAGATGCATAATCTAGTGTTTCTACACTCATTTGAATATTCTCTTTAGCCTTACTAAGCCTATCTACTTCAGCTTTCAAGTTACTAATGTCATTATCTTTAAACATTATTTCTCTTTCAAGAAGAATTTTGACATCAGTAAAGGTAGATTCATTTGTTCGAAAATGTATGACTTGTTCCTCTAGAGTAGCTATACCTCTTTTATGATTTTTTTAAGCTATGAGCTGTATCAATTAATTCTTTCCTTTGATTCTCATAACGTTTGGTTAAGGTTTCTAAACTTTTAAGAGCAGAACAATTATTTGAACAAACTTTGTCAGGTTGTACCTCTGTGGTGAAAGCCATAAGAGCTGTCTGAGGAGAAGTTTCTTCTTCATCAGCAGTAAAGCTCCAATCAAATCCTAATCCATCAATAGCTACCATAGCCTTTGGATTGGTTGATTCCCCTATCTTGAACTTGCTTCCAAAACTTCTATTCTTGCTATCTTGCTGCCTTGGCCTTCTACATTCTCTTGAGAAGTGCCCCAACATATAACAGTTATAGCATTCTATCTTTGACTTGTCAAAACCAGCAGTATCATTGCTGCTGATGGTGAGTTTCTTCCCCGTCCTCTGATAGAATTTCTTATTTCTCATGCTAAGAAGAGAAATTTGCCATTTTAGGTCCATCTCTTCTAAATCATCATCATTGATTTCTAAGAGATCTTCATGAGTAAGCATGGACCCATTATTCTGGCTTGTGAAAAAGGCACAACAAGTCTTTTCATTCAATATACCAAAGGTACTGCTTGATGAACTAGCAGCACCAGCTCCACTATCAACCTTTTCATCTTTAACTGGGTTTGAGATACTAGGAGATGACATAAAAGCCATGTTCCCAGTATATGAACTAGAGACACCAGTTTTCTTTACTTCTTGTTCCACAATTTTAAAGTTGCTATACAAATCCATAAGATCCATAGTGTCTATGTCTGGTTTATTCTTCCAGACAACAACATGCATAGCCCACTCTTCTGCTAAGCTTCTCAGAAATTTTGAGTTTAAATCTTCTTGAGGTATATCAACCCCAAGAACAGCAAGTTGACTCACAATTTTATGTAGCCTTGTAAACATGTGGTCAAGAGATTCATTCATGGTTGATGAGAAATTTTCAAACTGCTGCTTGAGAAGGGTTTTTTGGGTCTTCTTGGTGGCTTCATTCCCTCCATACCTTGCAACAATTGCCTCAAATAATGACTTGGCATCTTTGAATTTGCTGAAGTTTATAAGTTGATCATTTGGAATGGTCATCATCAGCATGCTTCTGGCCTTGAGGTCATTCTTCTTCTTTATTCTTTCATCAGCAGTTGTAGGGATAGTTTGAACAACTGTAATTTCTCTACCTTCAACTGTTGATAAAGTGGTTGTGGGTTTGAAAGAGTTTCCATCTTCAATGATTTCCCAAAGAGTGTAATCATGCACCTGGAAAAACTGTTCTATTCTTAACCTCCATAATTCAAACTCATTTTGTTTGAGAACTGGCAACTTTGCAGCAACATTTGTTTGAATAGATTCTGTATCCATTTCTTCTTCTTCTAAATCAAAAGTATCAACCTGGAAGCTCTGATACCAACTGAGAGGATCACTTGATTTGATCACACACTATGAGGTGTTGGACCTTTGTAATGTGTAAATATGATACTTTGAGTGAATATGATCAAGTATGCGGAATCTACTTAACCACACTTAGAAAGTTTATTGGAAATGGAACTGTGACGCTTGTGTTTATTTAACAAAGAACAATGAAAGTATTTCACCAAACGATTCAATATTATTCAGAATAATACGAGTGATCTTCACTATCACTAGGGTTACAAAGACCTTGAATCTTGTGTTTTGTTCTATTGTTTTTCTCTATGTATATCTCTATATCTATCACACTCTTATCACATACATAAGTCATATCTAAGATCTTTCTTTTATAGTCCAAGGAAAAGATCTTTTACAATCTATATGACTCATCTTAAATACTAGCTTATGACTAATCTTTATTCTAGCTAGATGATGACTTATCATGTTAGTCATTAAGATACAACATGTATCTAGGATTACAACTCACTTGGAGTGTTCAATTTGATGACTACAACAAAGATATTATCTTGTATATGAATCAGTAGAATAAGTCGTACTTATCTACACAGGTGTTGTATGAGCCATAGAAGTATCAGCAGAATCCATCAGCAGAAACACTATCAGTAGAAACCTTTTTCAGCAGAATCCATCAGTGGAAACATGCTTTGTGCTTTGTCAGCAGAAACATACTTGATGTATTTCCTTAAACCTTTATGCTGATTCTTCTGATTATTTAATCCTCAACACTTTTAAATACAAAATTATTGATTTTCGTTGCGAGCCGCTACGGACCGCGGGAGCCTAATCTGTAATGGTACGATTACCCCAAGGACTATTTTTGTAATTTTTTTAATTTCGTTACAGAAATTGTCCTTATGTTAGTGTATCGTTGCAAAGTTAGTCATGAAGGACTTACTTTCAACGGACATGTTACATGAAGGACCAATCACTTAAAATCTCTATTGCTATTTTTTAAAATGTTAAAAAGATAATTAAAAAAATAATAATAATGGTCATTAGTTAACGACCGTTAATTAACGCCCATTAGTTACTGTTCATTAGAACCATTCTTGACACTGTAGCAAAAATCCCTAGCAATCTTGCTAAATGAATCTTAGGAGTAATAAAATAATCTTTTTAGAACCATGTCCAAACAAACTATTGCTCTCTAAAATTTTGGAGTAAATAACAAATTTTGTCCCTTTTTATATTGTGTCCCTAAACTTTACTAAATACGCCACCGATCTTAATGGTGGTCCATTTTTAAAATACCAGATGGCGGTTAGTGTTTCTTCGTTAAATCCTTCGTATGCATGTCACATTTTCGTATGCGTCACATGAGAGTATTTCACTCATTTTACACACATCTTTAATGTTGAGTTTGTTCTCAGTCTTCTGATTCACCCTTATAGTAGAAATCTAAAAATTTCATATTTACTCATATATATTTCATATAAGCTAAACAACAATTTCAACAAAAAAAAGCCACACAAACAAAACCTATAACCTCTATTTTTGACTAGTAATGGTGGTGATTTTGATGATGGGAACATTTTGGTAAACGAGTGGCATGTGGTTTAAAGATACGGGTTCTAGGATTTGTGTATGGATTACTTGTTAAAATGATTAACCAAGTATTGTTTTCATTTTAGTTTTGTTTTTGACATAAGGTTTGAATTTAGTGTTCAGTTTTGTTTTGATTTATTTGAACTATGGTAGTTTTGAGGCTATCAAAACTGTTGTTAGCAAAACTCGCGTATATTCCAAAAACTTCACATGTTTTATAAGCAACTTGAACGTACTAACATTTAATAGAGTAGCATTTTTACACGATATGAGATTGTGTCATTATAAAGGCTTTGGTACCGTCTATTCATGGTTATGATATTTGTTAATATATATAATTTAAGGGCAGTGATATTTCCACGGAACAAATTACTTCACACACGGCAAATAGTTGTTTTTGGACATTTATGCCCCTATATCAATCAATCCTTTTTGCTTTTGTATTAACGTGACCCTTGTCATCACTCATTATTTCTGGTATAGCATCAGTCCTTACCATAATTCATAATCATAATATCAGTCTTCTGCTCCTTTCATTTCTACCATCGTTGCTATCGTTCCACCATGGACACTTCACTTTGACGATGAAATCGTATTGACTTAACAGTTACAATTTCGCAATGACTTACACTGCATTGAAGGAGTTTTTTTTTCCTTCTCACTAAAGTTTTCTAATTTTCTATTGATCTTTTTCACGATCAACTCTTGATTGTTTCTATCTTAATGTTTGAGACGTTAGTTTAAAGATTTCTGACATGTGACAATTCGAAGTTTTGAATTGTTCTTCAGTCTTCACTCACTGTGTCTTCTTCTTTCTACTTAATATGGGTTTATGAATATGCTGTACAAAGTCGTGTTAAAAAAAATATGCTTACAAAGTCATGATTGAATTACTGCATAGGCTTCATTTGTATGACTTTTCAAAATATTCATCCATAATATTTTTGTGAGGTTCCAACTTATTCCCTTTTTCAGTTATGTAATATCTGACGGGGAGGAGATTGGATATCATAGCACTAATTGATTTTTTTGTTGTTCCTATTCATTGTTGTAAATATTTGTAATGGTGATAATGACGAACATGAGTAAGATAGAGATTACATGGAAGAAGAAGATAAATAAATGAAATCATGAAATGAAAGGCGGTACAAAATAAAATAATTGGTGCCTTGGTGGACAACTTAAAAATAGAGGAAAAGTCGAAAGTGTCATGAGGGCAAAAAGGTCAAAGGCCATTGTATCTCCGTGTGTGAAGTAAAAACTTCCGTGAATATATCACCACCCATAATTTAACTATTCAATATTCATAAGATTTTAACAATGTCTATCACAATATAAATACCTTTAAAAGATAGGTAGAATTATACAATGATGAAAAAAATGGTTTTTGGGTAATGACGACTGTAAGTGATTGGTGTTCAGTTTTGTTTTGATTTATTTGATACTTTTGAAGGTATCAAAACTGATGTTAGCAAAACTCGTGTATATTACAAAAACTTCACATGTTTTATAAGCAACTTGAACGTACTAACAATTAATAGAGTAGCATTTTTACACAATATGAGATTGCGTCATACTTCAAAGGCTTTGGTACCGTCTATTTGTGGTTATGATCTTTGTTAAGATATTTAATTTAATTATTCAATATTCATAAGTTTTCAACAATGTCTATCACAACATAAATACCTTTAAAGAATAGGTAGAATGAGATAATGATTAAAAAAATGGTTGTTATGTAATGATGACTGTATATGATTGATGTTCAGTTTTGTTTTGATTTATTTGATACTATCGTAGTTTTGAAGGTATCAAAACTATTGTTAGCAAAACTCGTGTATATTACAAAAACTTCACATGTTTTATAAGCAACTTGAACGTACTAACATTTAATTGAGTAGCATTTTTACACAATATGATATTGCGTCATATTACAAAGGCTTTGGTACCCTCTATTCATAGTTATGATCTTTGTTAAGATATTTAATTATGAGTGATGAGTTTCACACTCTAATTTATGTTGTTTTGACACTTACACTTTTACATTACTTTTACTCATTGTCATTTTTGTAAGAGTATAAATGTCAAAACATCATTAATTAAAGTTTGCAAATAAATTTATTGATTGTACAAATCATCACTATTTAATTAACTATTCAATATTCATAAGATTTCAACAATGTCTATCACAACATAAATACCTTTAAAAGATAGGTAGAATGAGATAATGATAAAAAAATGGTTGTTTTGTAATGATGACTGTATGTGATTGAAACTAAAATGAATAATGTTTATCTTAAGGTTTGTTAGCTGTATATGACTTAATTAATACTAGCAGGGTACTCGCGCGTTTCTGTAAATAAAATTTTATATGAGTAATGTATCTGATTATATGTTTGATGATAATATTATGGAGGCCGGCCGGACAAAACCACCAAAAATCGAGAAACATTTGGGAAAATGGTTCGTTGTACGATCCAGTTTTAAAAACCATGTATACAAGATAAAAAGAAAGTTATATTAATTGTATTAAGTTTTTTTAATATTTGATTAGCTTGTACAATAAGCATATTAACATGTACCATTTATGTAGAGAGTGTTTTTTTTACAACATTAAATAGGGGGTTGAAAAGTCAAATGATTGAACATTTATTGTATTAAATGGTTATACTAATAACTTAGCTAATTGCATTTACTTAAAAATCTATTTTGAGTAATCTTAATAATTTAATATGAAAGAATGTGTAAGATGTATTATAAGTAGTATAGATATTTGAGCATAGTTGTTAAACGCCTAAAACATTAATGACAAATAAATACGTGGTATGTCATTAAGTATGTATGTACTTTTGTCGTGTCAAAATTATTATTATGCGAAAAAAATCACACGGTTTAATAAAATTGGGATTATTACAAATTTCAATCACTTAAATAAAATATTCATCCACTAAATTTTCTTTTTATTACTTAAAATGTAATGTGAACAATTATTTTAAGACATATAAAAAAATATGATTTATAATTTTGAAACGAAGGGAGTAACCGAGTGGCTTCATAGTTCATAACTTCATACACATCAACTTCTATATCATGGAGGGTAATATGTTTGACCATTTTCGAATGATCCTTACATGTGCCAGTCATGTAATTGTTCACCAAACATATATCTTAACTTTAGACTCCTTTAATAGGTTGTAGATTATTAATTTAGCAAACAAGGCAACTAAACGCGAAGTTTTTGTTTAGTTCCCTCAGCGCGTTTTAACAGATAAGAATGTCATAAATAATGCTGAATAAGTGATACGAATTACTAACACCATATCTTGACTTGTGAAAGACAATCAAAGTGGTAGTGTGATCCTAGATTAGGGTGTATACTTAAAGGACCACTTGAAGTAATAAATGATCAATACAATTTTCAATTTTTATTAGATTAAAAATTGACAAATGAATTTTCAATTGGTATCACATAAGTTAGATAATCCCCAAAACTAGTTCTTCCATGAAATCTATATGTAACGCCCCAACGGCATTATGGCCTACATGGCGCACGTTGGGGCTGCGTTACCGTACCAGCCATAAAGCATTTTTTTTCTCCATGTAAGTGGTATAACCGGTATTTCTGTATCACTATTCTGACTTACAACAAATTAAATTTTTAGCAACCGAAGAATTTGAAGAATTTCACAACCAAAACATCTGCTTATGACGTTTTTGGATGAGGTTATTGTAGTACTCCGTAATTCTTTCATTTGCCATAAAGACGCTAGTAAAAACAAGTGTGACAAATGTATTTGTAAACTTGTTTAGCTTTAAATGTATTTTTTGTTTAATTTAATTATTTCGTACGAACTACTTGTGTGTGCTAAATTTTTATTAATTATTTGATAAAATTAGTATTTTTAAGTATAATTTTCAAATAAATTATCGCTTAAGAAAAAAATCGCATCAAGATTCAAGATGCAAATGTATATTTTATGTTTCAATTGTCAATTTGGTTGTCTATGCATCTAAGGGCTTGTTTCTATTTATTTTTATATTAAGTGGGTGAACCCTTTTCTCTTAATGAGTTTTAATAGGGAGGAGCACCCTTTGCTTCCTCTCATCATATATAGACCATTTAACAGAAAAAGAAACATATTATATGTGTGACCCTATCATTATCTCCCCATTAAAACTCATTAATATAAAAAAGAAACACCCCCTAAGACTTTTAAGTCTTCAAAAAAAATCATTAATGCCATTAAATTATATTAGAACGGTATCCGCGCAATACGGCGGTGGGTACCCTGTTACTATATTTTGCGGTCGATTATACGTTTGATTGTCTTCATGTTTAATAAGTAGAGATTTTCTGCATTTCTGTTTTTACTTTTTTGTTTTTTGTTTTCAGTTTTCAGTTTTTCTTATTTTCAGTTTTTTAGTTTTTTCGTTTTTTAGTTTTTCAGTTTTCAAGTTTTCAGTTTTTCTGTTATTCTAGTTTTCAGTTTTTAGTTTTCCAGCTTTTCAGTTTTCAGTTTTCAGTTTCCTAGTTTTCAGATTTTCTGTTTTTCAGTTTTCTGTTTTCTGTTTTATGTTGTCTGCAATTAATGTTTGAAAGCATTCTTGAATCAATATTTTAAATATTTACATAATAAAAAATAAAAAGTCTGAAATTTTAAGCTTTTTTAATTATAAATATTCTAAATGCATTATAATATAGTATAGGAGAAAAGTTTATTTAGAAACTAAGTTTTTGTTACATACTGAGGGACAAATCTTCACCATTCATCTAACTTAATTTAATGGTGGGGATTAACCTAAGAATTAATATGGAACATAAGTCCATTTCTTTTTCTTGTCTTTTAGTCTTTCTTATTTATTCACTTTTTTTTTTTTTTATTCACGTTATTATTTTTTTTATTCACCTTTTACTTTCTTTCTTTCTTTTTTTTTTCCCTTTTTTTTCTTTTCTTTTCTATTCACCTTTTTTTCACACTATTTTTTTTTTGTCTTTTTTTTAATGAACATTTTTAATTCACTTTTTTTTAAAAGAAAATCACATTTTTTTAAATTCACGTGTATCTATTTTTAATTCACTTTTTTTTATTTTAACTCACGTTTTTTTTACTTTCTTACTTTTTCATACATTTTCATACGTTTATACACGTTTTTGTCTGTTTTTAGACGTTTTTGTCCGTTTTCATATGTTTTCATCCGTTTTTAAAGTTTTCGTTCATTTTTAAATGTTTTCATCTGTTTTCAGATGTTTTAGTCAATTTTTATACGCTTTCGTCCGTTTTCGTTCATTTTTATACGCATTTGTTCGTTTTCAGACATTTTTGTCCGTTTTCATACGTTTTTGTCCATTGTTATACATTTTTGTCCGTTTTTAGACGTTTTTATTCGTTTTCATACATTTTCGGCAGTTGTTCTACGTTTTCTAACATTGTCGTATGTTTTCGTATGTTTTTTTACGTTTTCGTCTGTTTTCGTTCATTTTCTTACGTTTTTGTCCGTTTTCATACGTTTCCGTCCGTGTTCATACGTTTTCGTCCGTTTTTATACATTTTTGTCCGTTTTCGTCCGTTTTCATATGTTTTCGACAACTTATATACGTTTTTGTTCGTTTTCGTCCCTTTTCTTATGTTTTCGTTTGTTTTTATTCATTTTCGTCTGGTTTTGTCGATTTTCATTCATTTATGTACGTTTTCGTCCGTTTTCATACTTTTTTGTGAAAAACTAGAAGGAGGGTTAAATAGTTTTACGTCTTTTTATTATTATGAAAACTTAGTTTGGTTTTAAAACCTTGTTTACTTTTAAAACTTTGATTTGATCTTATGTGAACTCAAATCTTGAACAATATGAACAACTATATCTAAGTATGAACAATAATAATAATGTAAGCTAAGTATGTGAAATCAACACATGCATAATGTAAACAATTATAGCTATATACGAGAGATAAGTAAGTAAATGTTTATTTTGTAATCCTTAATTATATTTTGTATGAAAACTATACTTGATCAAAATGATCAATTATATGTATGTTACCTTTTTAGTTTGATTGTAAAAACTTCGTTTTGTTAATGAAACTTTTGTTTGATCTTTAAGTGAAATCAACACTAGTACTATATGAGTATATACGTCTACGTCTACAAAAGTAATAACGATATAAGCAAGATAATAAGTAAGAGATGGAAATATCTAACCGCGAGACAAGAGATTTATAGTGGTTCGGCTACAAGGACACCTTCCTTACCCTACTCCACTCCCCGAGCAACTAACTCGAGAGTTTTCTTCACTGTGTCAACAAGCTCCCTTATGGCGGAGAAAACCTTACACACCAATTATCACACCACAACTTCGTCACACCTTTTTCACAACTTCTACGCAACTACTTCACACCTAAGCACTACCTAATCACACTACTTCTTCTTCACACATATACTACTTGCACACCACAATCAATTCACAACTTCTCTACCTACACACCTTACTAGCCTAACTCCTTATGTATACTTCTATCTAACCAATATTTACAACTAATACACAAATGGATGAATACTATACAAGTGATGATGCACAAACAACTTGGATGTGGAGGTCACAACAAGTTATAATACTTCTTGTCTTGAAGGATTGAAGTATTCTTCTCTTGCACTTGAAAGGTTTAAGCTTGGATCACTTAGAAACAAAAGCTTATGATTATATGATCAAAGGGTTTAAGAGAATGGTATAGAAGATTTAGATCAGAAAGTTTATAGTACAAAAGGTGAGGAAAAAGGCCATATTTGAGCCAGTATTTATAGGGGGAAAAATATTTTTGGGAGCGTGGCCGGTCCCCTTAATAATTAAGGGGGCCGCCTAACAAAAAAAAATTCTTCAAAATTTTTTGTCATTTTGTGGGGAAGGTTTTAGCTGAAGAATCTAGCCGTTTTTTAGGTAGAAATTTGAATTAAAAATATTTATTTTGAATAAAATATTTTTTATAAATACAAAAATATTTTGTATAGGTTTGAAAATATTTGCCCATTTTATAAAAAATGTAAGGTTTGTAAAAATGAAAATTCCTTTAATCATATAATGCAATAAACACTTTGTTTATTCATACATTAAGTGATTTGGATGTTAAGTGAATATTTACCACTAAATACTTGTTTACGACATAATTTTTAGCTCAATGGGTTTACGTTTTGTGATTATCAAAACATAGAGATATCGATAAATGTTAATAATGTTTTTAGTCATTATTTATATCAATCTTTTTCTTTTGTTTTTATACATTTTTGTCCATTTCATCTGTTTTCATACGTTTTCGGTAGTTTAATACGTTTTCGTCCATTTTCATACGGTTTCATCCATTTTCATCTGTTTTCTTTCGTTTTTGTGGAAAACTAGAAGGGGGGTTGAATAGGTTACCGTTTAAAAACTTTAAACTTGTTGTATCAAATGTCCATTTTTAGCTTGTTCTAATATGAAAGATGTTACTAGTAGTTTATAACTAACATAACTTAAAACATGTTATCACACAAGTACAATCAACAAGTCACAACACATACAATCACATAATGCAAACATTAAAATAAAGCAATAAGTAAAAGGAAAGTGCAAACCGAACACGAGGATTTATAGTGGTTCGGTCACGGATCTCTTCTCCGCCCTACTCCACTCCTCGAGTACCCAACTCGAGAGTTACTTCACTAGATCAACAACCTCCCTTCTCGGCGGAGAAAACCTTACAATCGTCGCTTACACTTTATCCGGTACAAAGTTAGATACCGAGTTCTTTTACAAGGTACAACCACTCCTATCGTCGCTTATACAATATCTCCGACACTAAGCTAGATGTCGAGTTCTTCACCAAGGGTACAACCACTCCCGCTATATTTTGTGACCCAACATAAAAACCTTGTGTTTTATGGCACAAACACATATTCCATCTAATCTATATTGTGATGATACAATGATGATCCATGACATAAAAGTCTAATAGATATGAATGACTAATCTACATGAACTTCTTGAATAAGAAGTCTTCAATCATTGAGGATGTCAAGTGCCCTTGAATCTTCATATGTTGGAATGCTTTAATGAATGATGACTTCAAAATCTTGTAACCTTCTTGGTGGATCATGAAGTATGATATGCTTACAACAAAGATGAATGTTAGAAGCATTATGATCATTATTGAAAGGGTGACTCATGTGTGTTTCTACGTTGTTTGCTACTGATCAAGATATGTGTTTTATGATAGAGAGAATGTATGTTCAAAGTCATCAACCTAATGAGAAGACCATGGGCTACTATTTATAGAAAAACAATTTTGCCATCCCGCGGATACGGAGGAACCCTCAGAAGGGTTCCTTCCGTTATGCCCAAGGGTTCCTTGGCGACCTGACAGCAAACTTATAAACACTACTCAAAATCTTTCCATATCTTTCACAATGTCACATCAAGTTACTTCTAGTCAAACACACAATAGATAAATCCAAAATGTGTAAGAGGTCTTATGGAAAGTTAAACACTCAACCTTTCCATAAATGCACATGATATGATGTATATATATTTCTATTTTAAGATTAAGATATATATGAAAGTAAACTTGTATATATTACCTAAGTAATGTTGTTATAGTAAGTTAATGAGTTACTAAAAATGTTTGATTCCTAATGTCATCACATTTTTATCATTTGTAAAACTTACTAATATTACTTTAACACCTAAAGTGGCACTTATTCTATTTGACATCTAAAGTGCACTTTGACACCTAAAATACTTAAAGACCCTAAAAGTATTTTAGTCATTCTAAATGGTTGGTCAAGGGGTTTGATCATAATGCTACATAACAAACATGTACGAACCTGTGTTGTAGCATACGATGCCTCGAGACGTTGAGAGGTGTTGAATGTTTGTTGAGACAAAGTATGATTACAAGTAACTTGTACATTTTACGTTATGTATCAAGTTATACGTTTGTCATCAATCAAAACAAACGAGACTGTATAGATTAAATATCGTAATATTTGCACTAACAATCTCCCCTTTTTTGATGATGACAAAGAATGTAAACGTGATAGAATGCAAAATGTAAAAAGTTACTTGTGTCCGTATAACTTACTTGTATCTGCAACACCTTCTACATTTCCTTCTCCGTTTACACTCTTCTCCCCCTTTTGTCGAAACAAAAAGGGGTGTGTCCTTGGAGTTAACTTAATTTCTCCCCGAAATGGCGAGCTTGCATCATCCCTAGTGAAGTTAATTCTTCAACTCCAATTTCGTAAGGTTGTTAGCAGATCCATTGATCAAATTAAGTTCCTTGACCTACATCAAGGTTAGTGTTGTGCAACATAAAAATTATACGAAAAATGCATGATGAATAAAATGCATATTGGACTATGTTGACTTATCTCCTTCTTTTTGTCGAAACCCAAAAGTGTGTCGAAGAATGAGAATAAAGATAAATGCGTGCATGCTTCCCCTAGATTGTAGCTACCCCTTGATCAATACTCCCCATTGCTAGGGTCCCAACGTATATGACACAAGAACTAAGAAAGCTACAAAAACAAAGGTTAGTGCATGATTAACTCCCCCTTGATCAATACTCCCCGTTGCTAGGGTAAATCCTACAAAATAAATGTTAGTGTAAGACAATAAATTTCCTATGCTTGACGTAAGTTCCCCCTTGTTTTAGGGTGTCAATATGAACCTACAAAACAAAAGTTAGTATAGTAGAAGTTTTGTCTTTAGACAAGCATGTCCTCTACAACAACGTGTATAGAAGATGCAATATGAGTGTTTGATGGATATTCCTCCTAGGTCAAGAAGCACCTATATTGAAAGAAGGAAAATATTTGATGCAAAAACCATCCTTAGATGATTATGCTATATACGATCGAGCGTATATAGTGGTGAGCCTACAATGAAAGGGTTAGTGCAATATATTTCATCTCAAAGAAAAGTCAGATGTAAATATATAAATGATATAAGCGACTCAAAGTAGAGAACCATGAAACCAGAAATCTCATGAGGTGTATGCTTCTAAAAAGAAATGCAATCATAAGAAAAACGTGAATATAATATGATAGGAACCTACTAAGCAAAGCCTAGAAGGAAGACATGAGGTTGAAATACTTAAAGAGGATGGTGCTAATGGTGGTGATGGGTATACAACTATTTAAAGAATTAGAAGCTCATGTGTATAGCAAATGTTCTAACGAAAGATAAAGATAGAACATATCGACTCATGCAATCCTAAAATTCACAACTCGAGGGATAAACAACGAATATGACTATATCATCTACCAAAGATGATGTATCTTGCCATAATACATGCTTGAATGGAATTGAAAGGAAGTGAGGACAATAGCCACCTAGGAACAAGAATTCCATATGAAAAGGGTAAAAAAGAAACTAAATACCTATATGAGGATGAGAATGACATCATATGATACGAGAGTATTGGTTAGACCAACGTGTTGAGAAAGTGTTGGGAATGATGGCTTTGATTAATATACGTGCACGATATGTGTCGAGGAAGAAGAGGATGAGATTCTATGATGGTGTTCTTGAAAATGAGGTTTTGAAGTCCTAGTTTTGAGAGAAGAATCCTAGACTCCATTTGGTTTAGTTTTTGGTTGTGGAAGTGAATAACTTTGTCAAACACATGATGTGTTTTCACTTGATTAGATATTGGGGGTGAAAGAGGCTTGAACTATTAAAAAAGAGAAAAGGTCAAAGGCTTGAAGCACTTGTGGTTTTGTGAACCGACTTTAATTAAATGGAGTGTACCTATGTGTTGGTATCTTAGGGTGTAAGAAACATGAGTAGATGTTCTTTAAATACAATTTGACAATATACAAATATGTGAATGAATTTCTCTCCTCCTCAATAGGTGGACATCCAATATATTGTCTAGTGCATTGTATAAAAAATGATGTTGAAGTGTTTAGGAGGTTGTAGGTTAATGAAAACGATGAGCTTGGTAATGTTTTTGCGGATGTTGGTTAGCATACAAAGAACTTTATCCTTAAAGTCATGTATCTCTTCTCTATCAATGCGAGATGATCGTATGACGAGGCATGTGGTTTTCTCAAATGAGGTGGAAAGGATTAGAGTATTGTTATCGAGGTGATTTTGGATAGCGGAAGCACTAATGCGAATTAGAAAGAGGTTGATTGAAAGATATACAAACACAAATTTCAAATCTCTAAGACTCAATCCTATTAGCTATAAAACTATATGCAAGTGTAGGGGTTCCATAAAACATATTACTAATCCATGTAGCAATAAAGGGATTATAGTTATGTGATATGAGCATATAAAAGCTAGAACGAAGTGAGATGGCAAGTGATTAGTTCTCTGTAACACCCCCAAAATATCGCAGCGGAAGACTGTGTCATAGGGGTGCTACTTCATAATACAAAGTACAAGGTATAGAAAACGAACTCTAAATGAGACGTTTTGAAAAGTTACCATTCGATTAATAAATTCCGAATTACAAACTTGAGTTCCATAATACAATACATAAGAGTTTTAAAACATATCGAATGGTAAAGATAAAAGAATAAGTCTTCAAAACATGCCAAGCGACTCTATGCTCCATGCAACAGCTATCACCTTACAGACCTGAGATAAACATGCTAAAGTGTCAACACAATGGTTGGTGAGTTCATAGAGTTTGTCTTAAAACATTTGAAAAGTCTTTAAAGAATATTCGCACAGCAAAGGCTTCGTGAATCCACTCAGTTGCAATTCCCGCCATAAGAGACTTGCAACCTGTGTGTTCACAACCCACTGCTAACATATAGTATGATTTCGATATAGGTGTATACGATATATGCACGCTTAATGTAAAGTATCACTGCCTACTGAACCTCTTGACAAGAATAAGCACAAATGCTTCAAAGAATAAGCACAAATGCTTCATAGTGGATTATATTCACCCAAGGCCAGGAATATATGGCAATGGTGGGGGCGTCAGCCCGATAGTACTATCAATACCTCTCCCTCGGCTCCATCCAGGAGTTAAACAGTAGTTAAAGAATATAGCGTATAGAACACATTAAGGCACATATCGTAATAAAACTACACATCATGTTTAAGAGTATAAAAATATAGCATAGCATATGAGAAAAATTGTCTTTAGTAAAAGAGAAAGCAAGTAGTTTAAGCATGTATCTCCCCAAAAGAGTTTAAAACAAGTAAATGAGAAAAGTGGGGCTACGAACTCACCTTAAGCTTAAGTGATGTAAAATCAAAGTGGTAGTCGAATCGTGAAAGTCTCTAAGAGCAGCCTATAATAGAACGTTGCGACTTAGGTTTGGAGTAACGTCTAAGAATACTAAGAATTACCTATATATGTCTTGCATAATGTTCATGATGTAGTACATAGTATATAGCGCAAGTCTTTGAATATAAATGGTTTATGAAACATGTATAAGTTGTATATCTCTTACTACCGTTCGGGCCGACATAATTCAGAAGTCATGGAGTAAACGTTCGAGGAGCCAGGACACTTTAATTCGTAAATCCACAACTCATCTCGACGGCTTACTTAATGAACTCCTCACATGAGGCTCCCTACTATTGTAGTATTTGATAACAAATGTATAAGTTTTGATCCGAAAAGTTACATGTCCAATATTTGAATAAACTTAGGAAAGTCTATTTGTACATGAAGATTGTTATTAGGGTAAGTTTATTATAACTTGTATCTCATGGTTCTTTAGGTGGAGTAGATCCAAATTGTATGTTCAAGTTATCGTCAACTCCTTGTTTCATGTTTTCGCCTAAGTATGTTTATATGGTCATTTAGTCATGGCTTTGCCGTGACCTTGGTCATTTTTCCATGGTCTTGAGACTCAACCTTGGCTTTAGCCATGGTTTTGGTCTCGGCTTTAGGTCATTAGACCTCTTGGTCTTAGTAAATCATAACTATAATATAGTGACTTTGGTCTAAAATGGGCTGTTAAGATTTTGAAGAAAATTATCACTCGGAAAGCGTTTTCAGGGCTCGAGCTTCTTTGTTCCTGAACGAAAACGTCGTTCCGGACAACTTTCGTGTTTTAACTTTTTGATGAATCGGAACAGAAGTGGGACTTTCAAAATGGCAGAATGCAAAAACAGTAGGTATAGGCAGTTTTGCCGTTTTGGTTTCGCTAACTTCAAATGGCCATAACTTTTGACTCGGGTACTCGTTTTGGGTGATTCAAATTGCTATGTTTTCCTTGTTAAGTCCTATTTAACAGTAAGTAAGTGTCAAGTATCAAAGTTATACTATTTTGGTCGTGGTTCTCCATAAAAATCACTAGTTTGCTTGTTTACTTGTCATAAGTTAACATATGTATACTAATACTTGTTTTATCCATTTTTAAACATCATGAACACAATAACAAGAACATATATAGCATGAAAGGAACACAAATAGCATGAAAATGATAATTAAGCAAGAAAGTATGTTAGGGTTTGCTTACAACTTGAGGCTTTCTAAAAGAAAGGTAAGTAACTAGTAAGGTACGGACTTTGATAGACTTAAGCTTCACCCTTTGCAATCTATGATAAACCGAGGTTATTTGAAGATTATAACGACGCCTTCTTGAAGTCCAAACCTATTTGAAGATTATAACGACGTCTTTTTGGAGACTTTAAAGTTATAACAACTTTTCTTAGAAAATTTCCAAGATTGAAGATCAAACACTAGTTTTCTTTCAAAAACTAGTTAACTTTCTTACAAAATATAAGAAAAGTGCCTTAGGTTTTAGGACTTGAAGGTTATAAGAAGGTGTGGTGCAAGTTTTCTATGTGTTTTTAGCTTGGTATTTATAGGGTAGGAAAAATAGTTAACTATATATTGGGTTAGAATTTAATCATGGTTAGTTTAGACACTTGTAAATATCCTAGAGATTAATGGTCAAGATTTAACCACCCATGGTGACTCCCCCCCCCCCCCCATATTGGCGGTTCCATAAGGATAAGGAGGGATGACTTGGTCCTTGGTGATATTATCTAACTTAAGTAGCTAGTTTTGACTCCGGGAAATGCTAACCGTAAATGATTAAGCCTCAAAACGTAAAACCGGGTATCGTAAAAATATGAAACTTGAAAGTATGGTTAAACATGTCAATATAGTCCATAATAAAATATAAAATGAGTGGTAGGTTCTATCGGGTGCGAAAACCCTGCTAAAAACTGGAAACACGGGTCTAAAACGCGTAATTCGCGTTAAACGCTGAACTGAAAAACGTAAAATTCCAAAACTTTTGGAATTGTCATAAAATGAAAGAAAATCATATTTCTATTGTTTATAATGTTTTATGGATATATCGGGATGCTGGAAGGACGTTTAAACCTAAAAGTAAATCTCGGACACGGCTTCGTGATTTTTGCAGAAATGATCCGACGAGTGTGAAATTCTCGGATTATCATTAAAATAGTTTAACTTACGAGAATATGAAATAAAAATTTTGGACATGAATAGTAAAAGTGAATAGTAAAAAGTGAATAGTGAAATTTTCGGAAATAAAAGTTAACCTGAAATTGCGAATTGTTACAGTCTCTACCCCTTCAGGAAACTTCGTCCCGAAGTTTAGTGTGTCTAGGTCTCTTATCTTAATAACGGCATAATAAAGCTAGATTTTGAACTAGAATAGAATAATATGGTAGGATAAGGTACGTACCCGTTACGCATTGCGGGCTTCCTTAGCACCCAAATAGTATGCTCAACCCCGAGGTGGACTAACATTGTATCCACGGTTTGGGTTATTTTCTTCAAGCATTACTGCTAGAGTCGGGTTATCCAGCACTTGTCCCTGTGCCCTATTTAACTTAGGACAAGTATCTCGGAAGTGGTTTGGGCTGTTGCACTCAAAGCATGTCTTTTGGTTGTTTCCTATATTGCCCGCATTCATCGATGCTCTACACTTATTTGCAAAATGACCCAACTGTTTGCATTTTGTACACACTCGGCATGGCTCAGACCTCTGTTGATGATAAGCACATTTATTACACTTAGGATGTGGACCTTCATACTTTCCCTGATCATAAACTGTTGCCGGAAATCCTCTTGCTCTCTTATTATCAACCATTGTACCCTTTTGCTCGCTTGATTCACCTGCTCCCTTCCTTTTATCACTAATCTTCAAAGTTCCATTCCTAACCATCTCATCTGTTAGGGTCCCTGCTCTTAATATTGCACTCTGAATTGTGGGAGGTTCGGTTGTTTTTATTGTCCCACGAATCTCAGGAACAAGGCCATAGATGTACCTCTCAATCCTTTTGGATTCAGGGGTAACCAGATGAGGAACTAGTTTAGCTAGTTCATGAAACCGATCTGTGTAGGTTGCATGACCAGCCCCTACCATAGAGTGATGCCAAAACTCGTCTTCTAGTTTTTGCATTTCATTAACCGGGCAGTATTCTTCCTTCAGTAGTCCCTTAAAGTCGTCCCATGTCATGCCTACAGCTGCTTCTCTAGTCCTTGCTTGAATCTGCATGTTCCACCATGTCAATGCCTTTTCTGATAGCAAGCATGCAGAATATTTCACTCTCTGGTGTATTGCACAGTTACTGATATCGATTATTGACTCCATCTTCTCTACCCATCGTGTATATGTCAATGCACCTCCTTTGCCATTAAACTAAATTGGTTTGCATGACGTAAATTCCTTATACGTACATCCAGTCCTATGGTTGTTGTTGTTGTGGTTGTTGTTGTTGTTATTCCTTCCTCCATCATTTGTAGCGTCATTTATGCTTCCGTGGTTTCCCGAATTGTTCATGTGATTGCCAACTTGTGTGACTATAGTGGGAAGTAGGTTTTGTAGTTGTTGGGCAATAATGGTGGAGACATCTAGATTTCCACCATCGTTACTAGGGTTACTAGTGTCGTGAGCATCTCCTCTACCTCCATGTCCACCAGTTCTTCCACTATCATTACTAGTGTCGTGAGTAGCTCCTCTACCTCCACGACCACCAGTTCTTCCACCTCTTGGTGTTGCACCACCTCGGCTAGTGCTACGAGTTACTCTCTTTGGTGCCATGATATCTACAAGGAGGGATATTTTGTCGATGTCAGATATGAGGTGATATTCCTAGACCACTTAGTCTTAAATCTTGTCAATTTGAGTCAATCGTTGATTAATGTAAGCATGGTCACATATGTTTACGTGAGTCGTGACGCATTTATAATTATGTTGGCCACCATAATTATAATTGCTTCCTTTCACACGTATACATATTTACCAGGCACACATAACTCAACAATTGGTACTACATAATTGGGTAGACTTTCTATCATCTGCTCTTAAGTTGTGAAAAGGTAACATAGTCTGGGTATCTAGAGAAGGTGATATGACGAAATGGACTAGTTGCGCTTGTAGAAAGGTTTGAGTGTCGTACTAGGACATATGAATCACTTCTAGGTATTAGAATCATATAAAGTAAGTATAAGGCAAATCATCAAATCTCTACAGGAAAATAATAACCTTTATTTAACTTAATCTTATGTCTTATCAAACAAGAACTGTCACAAGATTAAGTTAAATAAATAATTATTACTTAGCTCTAAATTTTTGATGACTTGACTATTGTCTGGGGTTTCTCCGAAACAAACAATTAGAAATAAGCATATGCGCATGAAGTGTGTGTAAGGCAAAATAGAGAGGAGAGTCTTAATGTTTATAGCAGTTATAGTCTAGGTAGTATATGCAACCTAGTTCTCTATAACCAAGGCTCTGGTACCAATCTGTAACACCCCAAAAATATCGCAGCGGAAGACTGTGTCATAGGGGTGCTACTTCATAATACAAAGTACAAGGTATAGAAAACGAACTCTAAATGAGACGTTTTGAAAAGTTACCATTCGATTAATAAATTCCGAATTACAAACTTGAGTTCCATAATACAATACATAAGAGTTTTAAAACATATCGAATGGTAAAGATAAAAGCATAAGTCTTCAAAACATGCCAAGCGACTCTATGCTCCATGTAACAGCTATCACCTTACAGACCTGAGATAAACATGCTAAAGTGTCAACACAATGGTTGGTGAGTTCATAGAGTTTGTCTTAAAACATTTGAAAAGTCTTTAAAGAATATTCGCACAGCAAAGGCATCGTGAACCCACTCAGTTGCAATTCCCGCCATAAGAGACTTGCAACCTGTGTGTTCACAACCCACTGCTAACATATAGTATGATTTCGATATAGGTGTATACGATATATGCACGCTTAATGTAAAGTATCACTGCCTACTGAACCTCTTGACAAGAATAAGCACAAATGCTTCATAGTGGATTATATTCACCCAAGGCCAGGAATATATGGCAATGGTGGGGGCGTCAGCCAGATAGTACTATCAATACCTCTCCCTCGGCTCCATCCAGGAGTTAAACAGTAGTTAAAGAATATAGCGTATAGAACACATTAAGGCACATATCGTAATAAAACTACACATCATGTTTAAGAGTATAAAAATATAGCATAGCATATGAGAAAAACTGTCTTTAGTAAAAGAGAAAGCAAGTAGTTTAAGCATGTATCTCCCCAAAAGAGTTTAAAACAAGTAAATGAGAAAAGTGGGGCTACGAACTCACCTTAAGCTTAAGTGATGTAAAATCAAAGTGGTAGTCGAATCGTGAAAGTCTCTAAGGGCAGCCTATAATAGAACGTTGCGACTTAGGTTTGGAGTAACGTCTAAGAATACTAAGAATTGCCTATATATGTCTTGCATAATGTTCATGATGTAGTACTTAGTATATAGCGTAAGTCTTTGAATATAAATGGTTTATGAAACATGTATAAGTTGTATATCTCTTACTACCGTTCGAGCCGACATAATTCAGAAGTCATGGAGTAAACGTTCGAGGAGCCAGGACACTTTAATTCGTAAATCCACAACTCATCTCGACGGCTTACTTAATGAACTCCTCACATGAGGCTCCCTACTATTGTAGTATTTGATAACAAATGTATAAGTTTTGATCCGAAAAGTTACATGTCCAATATTTGAATAAACTTAGGAAAGTCTATTTGTACATGAAGATTGTTATTAGGGTAAGTTTATTATAACTTGTATCTCATGGTTCTTTAGGTGGAGTAGATCCAAATTGTATGTTCAAGTTATCGTCAACTCCTTGTTTCATGTTTTCGCCTAAGTATGTTTATATGGTCATTTAGTCATGGCTTTGCCGTGACCTTGATCATTTTTCCATGGTCTTGAGACTCAACCTGGCTTTAGCCATGGTTGTGGTCTCTGCTTTAGGTCATTAGACCTCTTGGTCTTAGTAAATCATAACTATAATATAGTGACTTTGGTCTAAAATGGGCTGTTAAGATTTTGAAGAAAATTATCACTCGGAAAGCGTTTTCAGGGCTCGAGCTTCTTTGTTCCTGAACGAAAACGTCGTTCCGGACAACTTTCGTGTTTTAACTTTTTGATGAATTCGACCAGAAGTGGGACTTTCAAAATGGCAGAATGCAAAAACAGTAGGTATAGGCAGTTTTGCCGTTTTGGTTTCGCTAACTTCAAATGGCCATAACTTTTGACTCGGGTACTCGTTTTGGGTGATTCAAATTGCTATGTTTTCCTTGTTAAGTCCTCTTTAATAGTAAGTAAGTGTCAAATATCAAAGTTATACTATTTTGGTCGTGGTTCTCCATAAAAATCACTAGTTTGCTTGTTTACTTGTCATAAGTTAACATATGTATACTAATACTTGTTTTATCCATTTTTAAACATCATGAACACAATAACAATAACATATATAGCATGAAAGGAACACAAAGAGCATGAAAATGATAATTAAGAAAGAAAGTATGTTAGGGTTTGCTTACAACTTGAGGCTTTCTAAAAGAAAGGTAAGTAACTAGTAAGGTACGGACTTTGATAGACTTAAGCTTCACCCTTTGCAATCTATGATAAACCGAGGTTATTTGAAGATTATAACGACGCCTTCTTGAAGTCCAAACCTATTTGAAGATTATAACGACGTCTTTTTGGAGACTTTAAAGTTATAACAACTTTTCTTAGAAAATTTCCAAGATTGAAGATCAAACACTAGTTTTCTTTCAAAAACTAGTTAACTTTCTTACAAAATATAAGAAAAGTGCCTTAGGTTTTAGGACTTGAAGGTTATAAGAAGGTGTGGTGCAAGTTTTCTATGTGTTTTTAGCTTGGTATTTATAGGGTAGGAAAAATAGTTAACCATATATTGGGTTAGAATTTAACCATGGTTAGTTTAGACACTTGTAAACATCCTAGAGATTAATGGTCAAGATTTAACCACCCATGGTGACTCCCCCCCCCCCATATTGGTGGTTCCATAAGGATAAGGAGGGATGACTTGGTCCTTGGTGATATTATCTAACTTAAGTAGCTAGTTTTGACTCCGGGAAATGCTAACCGTAAATGATTAAGCCTCAAAACGTAAAACCGGGTATCGTAAAAATATGAAACTTGAAAGTATGGTTAAACATGTCAATATAGTCCATAATAAAATATAAAATGAGTGGTAGGTTCTATCGGGTGCGAAAACCCTGCTAAAAACTGGAAACACGGGTCTAAAACGCGTAATTCGCGTAAAACGCTGAACTGAAAAACGTAAAATTCCAAAACTTTTGGAATTGTCATAAAATGAAAGAAAATCATATTTCTATTGTTTATAATGTTTTATGGATATATCGGGATGCTGGAAGGACGTTTAAACCTAAAAGTAAATCTCGGACACGGCTTCGTGATTTTTGCAGAAATGATCCGACGAGTGTGAAATTCTCGGATTATCATTAAAATAGTTTAACTTACGAGAATATGAAATAAAAATTTTGGACATGAATAGTAAAAGTGAATAGTAAAAAGTGAATAGTGAAATTTTCGAAAATAAAAGTTAACCTGAAATTGCGAATTGTTACATTCTTAATCCACTAAAACACATCTGTTAGTGACAAAAGATGTCAACAAGATAAAAATCTAAAGACGTTATCTGATACAAATAACGCATTTGACTACTAGACATAAAGTTACCACATAGCAACAAATAATTATACTAAGCAATAGCATGACATTATTTAAAACACTTCATTGTGAAATTGTTTTGTTGTTAAGTTTAGACACTTAAGCATATAACAATATATGTGATAAATTTATATGATAAAACGTCTTCTAAATGTTTATCATACCAAGAGTACTTCTACAAATAATAAGTGCACACGAAGTGAACAAATAGTGTGACAAATTTACGAAAGAGACAAGACAAAAAATTTATGCAACCCATGTTTAAACGATAACATTTTGGAGCAAGTATTATATAGATCATCCTAAGCATGGATCTAATAAATGACAACAACATACACAAGCTTTCAAATATATGAATATCAAATAAAAGCATCATGTACCAAAATGACATATCATGAGTTAACAAGTAACATGTTAATCATGCAAAACATCATATAAAAAAGGAATGAAAATATCATACAAATCATGTTGATATATATTAACACGAAACATATAAGCATGCAGGCATCATAAAGATATAACCAAGATTTACACATGAATCAATCAAATAGTTATCATGGTTATGTTAAGATTTCCAATCATATCAAACAAATAACATGTAATCGACACATGTATGTGTAATGCAAAAAGATTTTAATCTTTGTGTTTGGAATCTATGGTTGAATGATCTAAAGAGAGACGTCTTTTATGTTGAGTTTGAGTATGTGTTATGAGAGTAATTTGATCATCAAAGACCAAGAGATGTGTTTGTGTGTGATAATGGAATATGTTAAGAACGTTCCCAAGAAAGCTCTTTGGAACAGGAATCTAAGTGAAATTACTAAACTCAATACATCTTGTGTGTGCTATAGAGATGAGTATAATAGGCATAGGGTTTGAATTGGGTTATGAGCAAGATTTGATTATGATGAACGCTTGAAAGGAAATAGACACATATGGTGTCTTTCAATAAGTAGGGTTATCACGTGGAATAAAGTCACCATGCTTATGAAAACAAGAATGACGAGATGATGAGGAGGCTCTAGATCCTAGAACTTGCAGATGTTGATTTGAGGTTTAATGAGACATATGCAGAAGTTAAAAGTATTGCTAATACTTTGATAACTTGTGAAAGTGATACTACTTAAACCTAGTGTAAATGAATGTGTGCTTCATGCTCATTTGATGGTGAAGGTTCTAATCCTATAGGTGGTAAAGTATGGTTGACAACCGAGAGTGAATATGTGAAATGAGGTGGTGATTGCTTGACAACACTTGAAGCTTGGATATCTTCTTTGTGTTCTTCACTTGCTAGAAAGTGGAAAAGACGCATTTCATAATGAAATTCACTTGACTTTTGACGACATAGACAAATATGTTAATGAGTGTATGGATATGACAATTGCCCTTTGTTTCAAAGAGCGACACAAGGGTGAACATAGGTTTATGTATCATGAAAGGTGGTTTAATCTTAATGAATTAGGTTGTAGTGGGGATGACACACTTGTTTGGTTACATTGTGGAATCTTCTTGTGAAGATGACTACGTGGAGTTATTGGTGAAGATGATATTGACTCTTGGTTTCTTTGAGGGCATGGAAATGGTGGATGACTCGATATTGATAGGACAAAGGATAACTCGGTTTCTCATTTCACATTGGTTGTTTGAGGTTTGAGTGATGAAAGGTTATGAGGAATATGCTTGAAGTTTTGCTTATTTTTGTGAAGCTTATGGGCTGAGATATATCACAAGGTGAATGTGATGAGATGATGGTGAAAGAACAAGTGAACTCAAGTGCTAAATGTTTAAGGATGAAAACCTATTGACATTTGTTTTTGTTCCTATTGATTGGGAGAGTACTATAATAAGTGTTCTAGTTGTGATGAGTGTTTTAACAAACATTGTTTAACTACTTGGGTGTTGAATTTTGGATATGACTTTTAATGACTATGGTAGTAAGTCAAGTTTACTTGAATATTTCGAACGAAATATTTAAGTTGTCAATCCTACTTAGTTGAGATTGGATAGCATAAAAGGATAGCAAGACTTGATAATACATCTATAACTTAAGAGTAAGTTATGACTCGATGTAAATCCTTATCGTCTTGAAGGATGACACATTATTTTCATGTTAACTGATACGTGGGAATCGCACCAGGCTTTACCTCTCGAGGGATCTTGAGAAGCTTACAACCCCCACCAGGCAGTGTACCTGATCGTTGTAGTATAGTATAGTGACAAGTACCGGGGGATTGATCGTTCAACTCAGGAATAATGTCGCTAGGATTAGAAAGCCTAAAAACTAGGTCTAGAGGTGAGGGGTGATTCTTTTTGTATTTTTATATTTTTATAAAAGCAATTAAAATCTCGGGTTTGAAAGAGTGGGCGGAATTAGTTGCTAGCCAACTAACCCAAATAACTAAAGATGCAATCAAAATAAAATAACAAAAACGAAATGAAACTAATTATACTATTGTGGTGTAAACAATGATGAGGAAAGTTGTGTTTACTTAGGTTTCATTACTCCCTAGATATCTTTTACAGGTTGATAGCTTGTTACAATTGCATGGATGATGGGTCATATTCCTTAATACTAGTCGTAGGGCCGTGTACAATATTCCCCAACTCTATAGGATCCTACTTCACTCCTATGTCGATCCGTTAAAAGCTCCTAACATGGGATCATTAGAATTCTCCTACGCATTAAATACAACCAAAAATCGTAGTACACCTCCGATCATGTTTCTTAAGACGTTCAAGCAAGTTACCAATGGAAGTCTGCCAGTTTTCTTAAGCCTAACATCGAATACAATCATCCGTAACAACTATAGACAAACAATCAACCCATAATTAACATCTAGGTTTCACTACATCTAAGCAAACACAAAGGAAATCTAGCCTAGCATGTTAAATTGAAGACAAGCGTAAGATATATTCAAACAACACATAGACATATTGAATGAATTGAAAGAGTACTTATCTTTAATAGAACATGAAAGTTTCAAAGGGTTGAAACCCTTGAAAAGGCTGGAAAATTCGACCTAGGGTTTTCCTCAAAGTTGCACCCTCAAAGTTACACACTAATAAATGAAATTTGGAAAACTATATATAAATTACAATGGGTGACGGCGTAATGTATTGGGTTGTGACGCCATCAACTCGCCGCCATAATAGAAATCGTATTGCCTAGATCTGATTTTGACGCCGTCATGTATGAAATAGTTCTGGGCCGTCACTAATACTTGGACCATGACGGCCTTGGGTGACGCCGTCATGTCCAATGCATAAAACTCTCTGGATTGTCACGTGTATTTTCCACATCCACCACTTTTGTAACTCTTGACGCCGTCATTAAGGAGGTTGTGACGCCGTCAGGTACTGTTCCCAGCAAGGAAAATTAAGACTTTGCCGTTTTCTTCACTTTTATGCTCCAAAAATGTCCAAAATGCTTCCTTTTCCAGATTTCTCTCCAAAAGTACCTAAAATGACAAAAGGAACAATTTAGGGCAATATTTGATCAAATAATCTCGAATTCGGGCTTAAATGACCCCCTAAAAATGGTTTATTTTTCGCCTCATCAAATACCCTTACACTTGAGATTTGCTTGTCCTCAAGCAAATGCGCTTTTATTCTAATCAAAATACAAGTTAGGGGTCATTTAACACTAATATAAAAGTAATTACAACAAATAATCGGTCCACTAAAGACCAAAGACAAGCACCGAGGTTATACACAAGCACCTCACAAATAGTGTTTAGATACTCACATCTCTCGGGTGTAATAAAGTATGTATCACAATATGGAAGCGGAAAACATCTCTCACTACCTGTCATAGCAAAATAGATTATCATAGGCTTGGGAAAGGATCAAACTTTCACCACTTGGCGTAAGCGCCTAGGATAAACTATCAAAGAGGTCTTTTAAAGGGTTATAACGTTAGGTGTAGGGATATGGAATACACGGTTTTGTTGGATAAATGCAATATTTACTGGTGGCGAGTTAATCATCTTGGTTAATTACATGTACAATATGGCGTTGCTAAGCCAAGACTAAACTCGACTTAAACTACTAAATCAAAAATAACAAAAACATCAAATAAACATAAAATGAAACGGGATGATAGTCCGTATGTTTTTTTCTCTTTTCTTTTTCTATTTTTTTTTCTTTTTCTTAATTTTTTCTATTTTTTTTTAATTGCATACACTTTTACCCTACTATCCAAAATAATACATCATAGGGAATGTACATTCCCCTTACACTTGAATTTTTACGTACTTTACAATAAACTATTCTAATGACTCGAATCAAGATAATTAAAACACTTGGAGTACTTTTAAGATTAACGCACATACGGGGGTAATAATATGATGTTCTTCCCCATTACTCCATAACACAAGTACTTTACCCATGAGTCCCAATCGTCCCAAAACAATATGGACAAGATATGACTCGACTTAGCAACCATGTAATCAATTAGATAATTAACTAAGGGTTTAAACATGTAACAATAATGCACTAAAGATGAGTGCATACACGAAAGGCTAAGGCGATTTGGGTGTACATTTGGGTGGGTTGTAACAAATTCTTCCTTTAAGTAAAATGCTTAAAGTTAGAAACGAAAGGATAGGCTCCGAGGGGTGTACTAGGGGTTTCGTGTACTAAAAATGAGTACAACGCTAAGATGTGGGAAAAATTAATTGACTTTACTAGCCAAGTAATATGACTTAAATGGTCAAGTAATTATGATACGGGTTCAACACAAGGGTGATCCTAATGCCTCTTATCATGTGGTAAATCCTACTACATGAATGTAGTCTCACTAGCGGTCTCGGGATGCATCACTAACGCAAGTTCTTGAATCTAAATGCTACCAATACACTCATAAGCACTAATAATGAATGCTTTTCCTATCAAATCTAAAGGCGAACCTCAAATATTTGGGTGGAAAATTTTTTTGAATAGTACGGTTTTGTGCTAGTCATACAACTCCTATTCATGAGACGCTTGCTAAGGCTAAAGTTTCACTCCTAAATGTTGTAAAAAATTTTAAATTTGGCGCTAAAATCACACTAACAAGTATTTCTCTTAGTTTTATTACACACCTACCATCAAACAATCAAACTCAAGTGCAATTGTATCCTATAAGGTATCATCATTTACCCTCCCCTTACACTTAGGATGAATATTGTCCCCAATGTTCAATTAAAGAATGTAAAAGTGAAATAGGTAAAAGAATGAAAGCAAATACTCCCCTGATTCGTTCGGTGTGGATAGTGTGTTAACAAGGTTAGATCTTCCTCCAAGAAAATGAACATTCAAAGCTTCCCTTCCAGAAAAATAAATCATCTTCTTGTCATATATAACCTGTTAAACCTGAGAAAACAAAGAAGGAAACCTCGCGTAAAATCGGCGGCAATCTATATATACTAATAAGTCCTAGAAAACAATGTAAGATATAATGCTTGTGGAATGAATGTTTGCAGATTTCCTGGAGTTTATAAAACTAAAGAATTAACAAAAGCTTGAAGACTCCGTTAGAAAAACAAAACTCACAAAATTTCCAGAATTTTACACATGACGCCGTCAGGAGTTAACTCCTGACACCGTCAGAAGTGACCTGCAGAAATCTTTACGTTAAGTTTCCGGAAAATTTCTGGAAAAACTTATGTCCTACTTCCTGGAAAATCCTGTAAAACATCATTATGACTCGATACAAGCATTTGACTCTAACAAATACTAATATACATGTTCATTTAATATTATGGAGAATCATGATCAATTTCGTTCTTAAAAACAAATCTGGGGTTTCCCCTTACACTTAGCTTTTGCAAAATACCTTTATATGAAGTTAAGACGAAGTTAAACAACAAAATAAAGCATTTTCACAATTTTAGTATGAAACATGATCTACCAACAATAAAAATAAAACATGCATACGGAAGCAAATAACAATCAAACAAATAAAAATCACACAAAACATGGGTTGCCTCCCAAGAAGCATTTTTCTTTATTTACGAGTCTTGTAGCTAGACTCAAGATTATGGGCAATTACGTGACCTCATCGTTGGTCTCATTCTCTAGGTCATCTCCAATCTTAGTTTTGTATTCCGAACCTAGTTGCAAACATTCCTTGTAGAAACCAAGTATACTATTCATGACATAATCTACTCCTCTACGTCTATCCTCATTATTCCTATAATAAACCGCTTGCTTGTGTTCCTTTTCTATGCTTGATAGAAGGCGGTATTGTTCAATCTTATAGGGCATTTGGTAAGCAATCTCATCGTTCTCTCCCTTGAATCTAATTATCCCTAAGGTAGGGTCATAACTCATCTTAGAGGCCTCAACAAATGGTTTTTCGAACACTACTTGACTTATGCAATCATCTATTACCAGACGAGTATCCTCTACTATCACAAAGTCGGTAACATAAGAAAATTTTCCTACAAAGACATGTAATCCTTTCACTCTTCCTACAAAGTTGCTCATCCAATTTGTGTTAGGCATCATCCTATACCCAAGTTGTTTCTTCATTACCCAATTATAATAGGTCCTAGTCATGATGTTTATAGGAGACCTAGGATCGATATAAGCTTTCCACACATGCATATGCCCAATGTTGCATGGTATGTTGATGTTAGAGGGATCACCTACTTTAATAAGGGGTGAACCAAGGATGTATGGTGTCTCGGGGTCATCAAATAAGTCCTTGTGATATTCCCGTTCTTCCTTGGTGGGTAACTTATCAAAGTACTCTTCTACGTTTTCTACTTCCTCTAACTTTTCTCCCTTATTATCCTCAACTTCCTTAATCTCATCCCTAGTCCCGGTTTCTAGTCCAACTTCATCCTTGTCACTTTCTTCTATATTCTTATCTATCGGCTTAATAGTGACGACATTGACAAAGTGGACGTGTTTGGATGATGAGGGGTCCTTAATTTGGATTCCGCTATTAGTGTCCCTAGTATCCTTCCTAGGTGTAGTTAGCACTTGGTTGTTGAGGGCTTTCAACAAGTTGTCAATCTTATTGGTCATCTCCGTTTGTTGTTGAATGAATTCGGTTTCAAACTTAGCTATGCGAGCTTCTTGAGATGCCATAAACTTGGACATCAACCTTTCAAGATTGTTGGTAATACCATAGTTGTTAGAAGGATTGTTGTTGAAAGTACGGTTAGCGGGTGGACCATTTGGTTGGTAACGATTAGGTGGATTAGAAGAATTGTTTTGGGGCATGTTTTAGTTTTGTTTCCACCTAAGGTTCGGGTGATTTTTCCAAGAAGGGTTGTAGGAATCACCGTAAGGGTTTGGCTCGGGTTTGAAAGTGTACCACTTATCTCCCGCTTCGTCGGTACGCGAGGATGCGTAGTCCGCAAAAGCTTGTCCGGGGAGTTCCATGCAATCACGAGTGCCATGGGGACCACTACATAATTCGCATGAAGAAGTGATTTTGTTCACTTGGCTTGAAAGCTTGGGAGCTTCGTATGATTTCCTGAGAAACTTGACTTGGTCTTCAAGTTCCATGATCCTACGGTCGGGGGTGCTAGAATTGTTCGAAGGTAAAGATATTGCCTTGACCGTTTTGTTTAAATCACGGGGATCATTCCAACTTTCGTTGTCATAAAGAGAAAGATCTTCTATGAGTTCCCATGATTCTTCCGCACTTAGATCACGTAGCTTGCCACCGGCCGATTGGTCAATGGTTCACCTTGTGGAGAGATCGATATGGTCATAGAAGATTTGGACTTGAAGCCAAAGATCTATGCTATAATGAGGGACTTTTTGGAGTAAGTCCTTGAAACGAGTCCATGCTTCATATAGAGTTTCACCTTGACATTGTTGGAACATCAAGATATCATTTCTAAGCTTGGTAGTTCTCCCCGGTGGGAAAAATTGAGCAAGGAAACGAGTGGTGAGATCATCCCATGAGGTGATGGATCCCGCGGGTAAACGTTCAAGCCATTGACTAGCTTGATCATGTAGAGAGAATTGGAATAGGCGTAATCGGGTCGACTCTCTAGTTACAACATCAAGGTCTATGGAATCTACGATTTTATGGAAATCCTTGGGATGTTGGTTAGGATCTTCGAAACGAAGTCCATGAAATGCACATCTGCTTTGCACCAATCGAATGATGTCAGATCGCAAGGGGGCCACATTGGCTCCTTGAGTGAGCTCAATAGTGTTTCGATAGCCTTGGTGGCTAGGACGGGAATACTCTCCTAAGGTTCGGGGCCAAGGAGGTGGGTTTGGAAGTGGTGGGTTTTGTGGGTGGTTTTGTTGTAGTGGGTTGATGGGTTCAAAGATGTTACCACCTTCCATGATGTCGGATGGTAAAGGTTACGAACAAAGACACGAAGAAATAAGATAGACTAAAGAAAACCTAAAAATAAAAATAAAATCTTACTAGAAAGGAATCTAGCAAGTAGACCTAATAAAAAAAAATCCTAACCTAGACAATAACTATTCCCCAGGCTGCGGCGCCAAAAACTTGATACGTGGGAATCGCACCAGGCTTTACCTCTCGAGGGATCTCAAGAAGCTTACAACCCCCACCAGGTAGTGTACCTGATCGTTGTAGTATAGTATAGTGACAAGTACCGGGAGATTGATTGTTCAACTCAGGAATAGTGTCGCTAGGATTAGAAAGCCTAAAAACTAGGTCTAGAGGTGAGGGATGATTCTTTTTGTATTTTTATATTTTTATAAAAGCAATTAAAATCTCGGGTTTTGGAAAAGTGGGCGGAATTAGTTGCTAGCCAACTAACCCAAATAACTAAAGATGCAATCAAAATAAAATAACAAAAATGAAATGAAACTAATTATACTATTGTGGTGTAAACAATGATGAGGAAAGTTGTGTTTACTTAGGTTTCATTACTCCCTAGATATCTTTTACAGGTTGGTAGCTTGTTACAATTGCATGGATGACGGGTCATATTCCTTAATACTATTCGTAGGGCCGTGTACAATATTCCCTGACTCTATAGGATCCTACTTCACTCATATGTCGAGCCGTTAAAAGCTCCTAACATGGGATCATTAGAATTCTCCTACGCATTAAATACAACCAAAAATCGTAGTACACCTCCGATCATGTTTCTTAAGACGTTCAAGCAAGTTATCAATGGAAGTCTGCCAGTTTTCTTAAGCCTAACATCGAATACAATCATCCGTAACAACTATAAACAACCAATCAACCCATAATTAACATCTAGGTTTCACTACATCTAAGCAAACACAAAGGAAATCTAGCCTAGCATATTAAATTGAAGACAAGCGTAAGATATATTCAAACAACACATAGACATATTGAATGAATTGAAAGAGTACTTATCTTTAATAGAACATGAAAGTTTCAAAGGGTTGAAACCCTTGAAAAGGCTGGAAAATTCGACCTAGGGTTTTCCTCAAAGTTGCACCCTCAAAGTTACACACTAATAAATGAAATTTGGAAAACTATATATAGATTACAATGGGTGACGGCGTCATGTATTGGGTTGTGACACCATCAACTCACCGGCATAATAGAAATCGTATTGCCTAGATCTGATTTTGACGTTGTCATGTATGGAATAGTTCTGGGCCGTCACTAATACTTGGACCATGACGGCCTTGGGTGACGCCGTCATGTCCAATGCACAAAACTCTCTAAATCGTCACGTGTATTTACCACATCCACCTCTTTTGTAACTCTTGACGCCGTCATTAAGGAGGTTGTGACGCCGTCAGGTACTGTTTCCAGCAAGGAAAATTAAGACTTTGCCGTTTTCTTCACTTTTATGCTCAAAAAACGTCCAAAATGCTTCCTTTTCCAGATTTCTCTCCAAATGGATGTAGAAACACTCTTACCGATAGACTTTGACCGGGGGCTAGCGAATTTCACTATATTTAGTGGAATATCTATAAACTTGAAAATTTGACAACATCCCAAATGTTGTCTACCTGCATATCCGTTAGTACAAGACAATGTACAAAGATAACAAAAGATCCTAGAAGTACATATATCCATGAAACACATTGTTTAACTACCAAATAGTTCAAATTTTAAGTAGTGCCAAACACTCCTTAACAATGGATATTTATTGACTCCCGAAACCCGTTCAAGTATCCTAATAATACTTGGAACATATGCACCTAATTAGATGTGATAGATTAAAACCAAAAACACATATTCTAACCCATGTTAGCATATAGATTAAGCCGATGATTATGAGCTTACCATAAATGGAAATTAAGCCAAACATGGAAAATTGATAAAAACAAAGCGTCATGTATTGGGTTGTGACACCGTCAACTCTCCGCCATAATAGAAATCGTATTGCCTAGATCTGATTTTGACGCCGTCATGTATGGAATAGTTCTGGGCCGTCACTAATACTTGGACCATGACGGCCTTGGGTGACGCCGTCATTTCCAATGCACAAAACTCTCTAGATCGTTACGTGTATTTTCTACATCCACCTCTTTTGTAACTCTTGACACCGTCATTAAGGAGGTTGTGACGCCGTCAGGTACTGTTCCCAGCAAGGAAAATTAAGACTTTGCCGTTTTCTTCACTTTTATGCTCTAAAAACATCCAAAATGCTTCCTTTTCCAGATTTCTCTCCAAAAGTACCTAAAATGACAAAAGAAACGATTTAGGGCAATATTTGATCAAATAATCTCGAATTCGGGCTTAAATTACCCCCTAAAAATGGTTCATTTTTCGCCTCATCATTAACCAAGTGAGGTAACATATGTAGATACAAGACAATATCTATAGTCATATGTTGGAATTGTGATTGTGATATTGTATGTAATCTTTGCAAATAATGAGTCCGAATTTGTTAGGAAGTTGTCAAGTTACCAAATAAGTGAATGAAGGATGAGTTAGGGATGGAAGAATGTAGTGAGTGTGTGTAGTGATCATAAATACTAAGTGGTTTGAGAATTGCAAGGAGAAAGTTTCCGGATTTCTTCCTTTAAGGAGAAAGGTATATTGGATCATTCTTGCAAAATTTAGAAAGTGTTATTACAGATGATTGTCCTATAGGTGCAAGTGAGAAGTCCTAATCCTAATAAGAGTGAACATCAGTGAGAAGAATCCTAGTGATGAAAGTGAGTAATCTTGAGTGAGGGTCTCAAATGAAAATTTAAGAAGGAAGATGCAGGATTGGCGGAACCATACGAATACACAGGCGGAACCCCAAATTTTGGTTCCGCCTGGTCCGTTGGACCAAATTCTGGAGTCCCCAGAAAATGCATTGGCGGAACCCAATATTTGGTTCCGCGAGTTCCGCTAGGTCTGAAAAAAGTGCCAGTCCACTATTTTTACCATCAAGACCATTTTCAAATTTTTCGTAAACTCCTAAAAACAAAACTTTATACCATATCTGATTAGGAAATACAAGAAATGGATGTAGAAACACTCTTACCGATAGACTTTGACCGGGGGCTAGCGAATTTCACTATATTTAGTGAAATATCCATAAACTTGAAAATTTGACAACATCCTATATGTTGACTACCTGCATATCCGTTAGTATAAGACAATGTACAAAGATAATAAAAGATCCTAGAAGTACATATATCCATGAAACACATTGTTTAACTACTAAATAGTTCAAATTTTAAGTAGTGCCAAACACTCCTTAACAATGGATATTTATTGACTCCCGAAACCCGTTCAAGTATACTTGGAACATATGCACCTAATTAGATGTGATAGATTAAAACCAAAAATACATATTCTGACCCATGTTAGCATATAGATTAAGCCGATGATTATGAGCTTACCATAAATGGAAATTAAACCAAACATGGAAAATTGATAAAAACGAAGTGTTATCATCCAAACATGATACGGTTAGTTTACATGATCAATCAAAGATAAGTTTCTATCTTAAATCGCGACACATTCATTAAACATCATTGTAGAAGCATGTATATCAAACACCATTTTACAAGAATACTACATGTTTAAAAATGTAGTGACTCATTTAGACGCGTGACCATATTCCAAGATATTTAATTAGTATTACTTAATTCTCATTCCTAAGTGAATTATGAAAAATAATCACATAACATATGCAAGGAAGAATATCTAAATCATTAAGCAATACAAACACAAATTTTCAACTTAGAACACACAATCTAGCAAATATCCTATTGTGTATAAACATGAATTCGACAAACAAGCAAATAAATATCATGACAAGATAGACACTCATGAATCACAAATAAACAAATGCAATCACAACTTTCAATAAGCAAATACCATATATGCATACAACTAAAACAAGTAGTCATTTAGCATAACATAAAAAGAAATATATTTTTCGTCACTTTGCGTTTAAATATGACGATGTATGCCAAGCTTGATTGGTTTCCTTTGCATATATGAATATCACAAAATTCTTTAGTTTCAAAGAAAATAATGTCAATGTTCAAAGGATACTAACTTATATTGCCTAACTCAAAAGTTTGAGTTTCTACGTTAAAATGAAACTTGATATTTTGAACACATTAAAGTATTTGGTTTAATATTTTGACTTCAGATTATATTTAGGCCATAACATTATTTTTAAAAGAAAGTAGAGACAATTCCCTTCAAATTGATAGGTGGCGCGACTCCTACGGACATACGGTTAATTAGTTATAAATTTTTGAAGTTTACAAAAAATTTTGACTGTGCAGCCAAGGAACCCTCGTCCAAAGTGCAAGGAACCCTTCTGAGGGTTCTGCGGGATCCGCGGGGACTGTGATGCGTAGGGATTGCACCAGGCTTTACCTCTCGAGGGATCTCGAGAAGCTTACAACCCCCACCAGGCAGTGTACCTGATCGATGTAGTATAGTATAATGACAAGTACCGGGGGATTGATCGTTCAGCTAGGAATAGTGTCGCTAGGATTAGAAAACCTAAAGACTAGGTCTAGAGATGAGGGATGATTCTTTTTTGTATTTTTTAGTTTTTTATAAAAGCAAATAAAAATCTCGGGTTTGAAGGAGTTGGGCGGAATTAGTTGCTAGTCAACTAACCCAATACTAAGATGCAATCAAAATAAAATACTAAAAATGAAAATAAACTAAATTATACTAAAGTTGTGAGCAATATATATGCGAGAATTGTGCTTACCTAGATTTCTCTACTCCCTAGACATCTTTTACATATTAATTACTTGTTACAGTTGCGTGGATGACGGATTATATTCCTTAATATCATTCATGGGGTGGCGTACTTACTTCCCCAATCCTATGAGCGCCTACTTCACTCCTATGTCGATCCGGCTAAGAAGCTCCTAACATGGGATCACTAGCATTTGCTCATGCATTAAATACAACCAATAAAACCTAGTACACATCGGTTCATGTTTCCTAAGACGTTCAAGCATGTTACACAATGGAGATCTGCCAGTTTTCTTAAGCCTAACATTGAAATCATTCATCCAATACAACTATAAACAAGTAATCAACACATAATTAACATCTAGGTTTCATTACATCTAAGCAAACACAAGATAGATCTAGCCTAGCATGTTGAAATCAAGACAAGCATAAGATAAATTCAAACAACACATAGACATATTGATTGAATTGAAAGAAGACTTATCTCAATTGAACATGAAAGGATTCAAGGGGTGAAAACCCTTGAAAATACTGTAAAATACGACCTAGGGTTTACAAAGTTCGGCCCTAGTATTATCCACACGAGTTCCTCTTTAATGAATGAAAAATAGAAAACTATATATAGATTTTGATAGGTGACGGCGTCAAGAACAAAAGTCTGACACCGTCATCTCGCCGCCAAATAGTTTCTCGGACTGCCTAGATCTGGGTCTGACGCCGTCATGTATACTCCTTATGCAGGCTGTCACCAAAAATAGTCTTGACGCCCTTGTTGTGATGCCTTCAGGTTTTCACTGGGTCGTCATGGATTTTACTCTTGACGCCGTCATGGTCTTCTTCTTGACGCCGTCAGGTACTGTTCTCAGCATGGAAAATTAAGTCTTTGTCGTTTTCTTCACTTTTATGCTCCAAAAACGTCCGAATTGCTTCCTTTTCCAGAATTCACTCCCAAAGTACCTAAAATCACAAAAAGAACGATTTAGGGCAATATTTGATCAAATAAATTCAATTCCGGGCTTAAATGACCCCCTAAAAGTGGTTCATTTTTCGCCTCATCATATACCTTACACTTGAGATTTGCTTGTCCTCAAGCAAATGCGCTTTTATTCTAATCAAAATACAAGTTAGGGGTCGTTTAACACTAATATAAAAGTAATTACAACAAATAATCGTTCCACTAAAGACCAAAGACAAGCACGGAGGTCATAAACTAGCACCTCACAAATAGTGTTTAGATACTCACATCTCTCGGGTGTAATAAAGTAATATCACAATATGGAAACGGAAAATATCTCTCACTACCTGTCATAGCAAAATAGATTACCATAGGCTTGGGAAAGGATCAAACCTCCACCACATGGCGTAAGCACCTAGGATAAACTATCAAAGAGGTCTTTTTAAAGGGTTGTAACGTTAGGTGTAGGGATATGAAATACACGGTTTTGTTGGATATAGACAGTCTTTACTGGTGGCGAGTTAACAATCTTAGTTAATTACATATACAATATGGCGTTGCTAAGCCAAGACTAGACTCGACTTAAGCTAATAAATGAAAAATAACAAGAACATAAAATGAACATAGAATGAAAAGGGATGGTAGTCCGTATGTTTTTTCTCTTTTCTTTTTTTTTCGATTTTTTTATTATTATTATTTTTTTTATTTTTTTTTGCATACACTCTTACCCTACCATCCAAAATAATACATCGTAGGGAATGTAAATTCCCCTTACACTTGAATTTTTACATACTTTATAATAAACTAATCTAATGACTCGAATCAAGAAAATCAAAACACTTTGAGTACTTTTAATATTAACGTACATATGGGGGGTAATATATGATGTTTTTCCCCATTACTCCATAAAATAAGTACTTTACCCATAAGTCCCAATCGTCCCAAAACAATATGTACAAGGATATGACTCGACTTAGCAACCATGTAATCAATTAGATAGTTAACTTAGGTTTAACACATAACAATAATGTACTAAAGATGAGTGCATACACAGAAGGCTAAGGCGATTTTGGTGTACATTTAAGTGGGGTGTAACAAATTCTTCCTTTAAGTAAGATGCTTAAAGTTAGAAACGAAAAGATAGGCTCGGAGGGGTGTACTAGGGGTTTCGTGTACTAAAAATGAGTACAACGCTAATGGTGTGGGAAAAATTAATTGACTTAACTAGCCAAGTAATATGACTTAAATGGTCAAGTAATTATGATACGGGTTTAACACAAGGGTGACCTTAATGCCTCTTATCATGTAGTAAATCCTACTACACGAATGTAGTCTCACTAGCGGTCTCAGGATGCATCACTAACGCAAGTTCTAGAATTTAAATGCTACCGGTACATTCATAAGCACTAATAGTAAATGCTTTTCCTATCAAATCTAAAGGCGAACCTCACATATTTGGGTGGAAAATTTTTCTGAATGGTACGGTTTTGTGCTAGTCATACAATCTCCTATCCATGAGACGATTGCTATGGCTAAAGTTTCACTCCTAAATGTTGTAAAAAAATTTAAATTTGGCGCTAAAATTACACTAACAAGTATTTCTCATAGTTCTATTATACATCTACTATCAAACAAACAAACTCAAGCGAAAGTGTATCTGTAAGGTATCATCATTTTACCCTCCCCTTACACTTAGGATGAACATTGTCCCCAATGTTCAATTAAAGAATGTAAAAGTGAAATAAGTAAAACAAATGAAATCAAATACTCCCCTAATTCGCTCGGTATGGATAATAAGGTGGCCATGTTAGATCTTCCTCCAAGAAAATGAACAATCAAAGCTTCCCTTCCAGAAAATAAATCATCTTCTTGTCATACATAACCTGTAAAACCTGAGAAAACAGACAAGGCAACCTCGCATAAAATCAGCGGCAATCTACATATGCTAATAAATCCTAGAAAACAAAATAAGATATAATGCTTGTGGAATGATGTTTGCAGATTTCCTGGAGATTATAAAACTAATGATTCAACAAAAACTTTAAGACTCCGTTAGAAAAACAAAACTGGTAAAATTTTCAGATTTTTACACGTGATGCCGTCAAGAGGAAACTCGTGACGCCGTCAGAAGTGACCTGCAGAAATTCTTATGTTAAGTTTCCGGAAAATTTCTGAAAAAACTTCGTCCTACTTCCTGGAAAATCTTGCAAAACATCATTATGACTCGATACAAACATTTGACTCTAACAATTACGAATATACATGTTCACTTAATATTGTGGAGAATCATGATCGGTTTTGTTTCTTAAAAACATATTTGGGGTTTCCCCTTACACTTATCTTTTGCAAAAATACCTTTGGATCAAGTTAAGACTAGGCCAAACAACAAAGTAAAGTATTTTCACTATTTTAGTTTTGAAACATAATCTACCAACAATAAAAATAAAGCATGCATACGGAAGCAAATAACAAACAAACAAAATAAAAATCACACAAAACAAAGAATGACATCATAAGCACATCTCGTTATTACTAATTAACGTAAGCATAAAGATAAAAATAAAATTATCCAAGGCCAACAAAGGCCACAACCTAAACTATTACAATTCCAATTGTTTCAAATTACATCACCATCAATAAATTGTTCAAACATAACAGACATCAAGACAGATCATTGGGGAGGGGGACCATAACGGTAGTCATAACCAGGAGGGAGGTGCCCAGTGTACCCGTAGGGAGGGTAGTCCATCTCACGACTGGGGAAGGGGTCAATCTGCAGCTGGGGCTCGATCTGATCACGGGTGGAGAGGTGCTGCATCTGGCGGATGGTATGATCATACATCCAATCAAAGCGCTGGTCAGTGGTGGTCCGCCATGCGTCCACCTGACCCATCCATGCCCCCTGGTGTGCCTGCCAGTCTCCCCGACTCATGTGTCGGTAGTAATCAGCTGACCCAACCTCATAATCCCCGAACTGATGCTGCTGCGGTGCTCCCTCATCATCATCATCATCATCATCCTCAGCACCATCAGGTCCTCCTGCCACGTACCAGGTATAGGACCCATCCACCAGCTGCATCACAATGCTCATCTGTCTGAGGGATTTAGCCCTCACTACCCTACAAGCCCCGCAGTCGCTCAAGTATCCCATGATCTGGGGAACAAGCAACTCATAAGATCGAGCCAACCGGGTCACGGACATCCCCTCATACACCTTGTCAATATCCCTCTCCCCCACACTGGTCTTCAAATAGCTGGCTACCCAAAATGGGATGTTGCAGTAAACATCCGCTGAAAAGATGGTATATAGGTAGAAAAAATCTGAAGCAGTGACACGGTGAGTGGTGCCATGACGCCCCGACAAGCTGTATGTGATGCACCTGTGGGCTAACCTGATCACGGGGTCCCTTATTGATGCTGCCCCAGTAGTCGAGGTGTACACCCCATTCCCAATGCTCGGCCAAAAAGTGGCGCACCTCCTATCGTTCCTCACAGTCTCCCCATGTAACAACCTCTGCATAAAACCTCCCTCAACAGCCTCATCCCTAGTGTACAAACCAATCCTCCACCCAAACTCAGTAACCGAACATGATCGATGGTGAGTACTTATTTACTCACCGTTTTCTGGCCAAATACCAACCCAAAACGACTTATCTAAGCTAACAAATGCCAAGAAATCGTGTGTTTTCATGTTTGTGACATGCAGGTACGGATATATAAGAAATGGACGAAAAATCATCAAGAAACCGGAAAAACGAGCACGAGATTAGAAGACGGTCAAAAAGTCAGAGTTGAGATTCAAAAGTCTATTTCAGTCCTTCTTATTTTCAAGATTGGCAAGATTAGTCCTTGGAAGTTATTTTTGAGAAGATGACATTTTGTGCCCTTAAAGTTTCAAAGTTAACCAAAATGGTCCTTGTAATTTTGTTGATTAAAAATCTGCCCAGTCCATGTGGTAAACTTGATCCAAAGTTAATCTCAAAGCCCAAGTTCACTTTCAAAGTTCCCAAGCCCATCATCAAAATTTAACCCGAGCCCACCCATTTAACTTCGGTCAATAGGTCAAAAGGTTAAATAAAATAATCACTCAAACCAAACGCGCCTAAAAGTCATTTCCCCCAATTCACCCCAGTTACCTCACATGAACCCTAGTTACTGTTCCGTCCAAAATTGACTGCAATTAAGGGTACGGACGTCAATTCAAGCTTATTTCTAGAAGCTCAGAGTGTCAGAGGCTTGAAAGAAACACAAATGGGCAACGTGGCAGCTTTTGATTGGGAGAGACGCGTCACTCATTTTGATCTAAGGGTTGTAATAGGCTTAGCAATGATTGGTAGAAGATCAAGGGTGTTGAGAGGCTTCAAAGAAACACAACTCACACGGATTGCCAACCTGGCAATCCGTGAGCCCTTACCCTCACCTCAGCTATATATAGGTGCTTATTTTTAGTGTTTTGTGTGTAATTTTTAGTGTAGGTAAATGCTGTCAAATTTCACTCAGACTTGTACTTAGTTTAGCAATTGTAATTTCTTTCAGTTTCTAATAAAATTTTTAGTTAATTTCCATTTGTCTCAGCTTATATTTCAATTGATTAATGCTTATTATGTTTTCCAGTTAGCTTATTACTAGTTTATAATCATTTTAATTACAACTTATTGAGTTTACATTATCAGCTTATTACTTGTTCTCAGTTAGCTTAGTTTTATTTCAACTTACTACTCTTATCTCAAATGTTATTTTCATTTTCATAAAACAAAATAAAAAAAAAATAATAAAAAATAAAAAATAAAAAATATTAGTATAAGCTTACAATGAGCTTATTTTTCTTTATACCTTCCATTTAAGCTTTGTAGCTTAATAATGGAAGTGAATTGAGTCATTGCAATTGTGAATCAATTGGATATTGGAGAAACAGTTGCTGAGGTGAAAGAGATAGCTGATCCAGACAATAAGATGTCAGCCTATCTACGAGATAGGCTTGCTTAGTGAACTCTCTCTTTTCTCGCTGAGAGAGCTTGTGGTAACCTCTTTGATCTAAGTTTCATATTAGCAGCTTAATGATAGATTGATAGTTGTTAGATTGAATCTGTGTTAGATTTAGTTTTGTTATTGTTAGATTGTAGAATAGAATTGAGTAACTGAGTAGTATTTTGTGAGTTGATCATCTGTTTTTATGATTATGTGCTAGTAGCTTTGTTTAAATTCTTCAAATCTGTGTAACTAGTTGAAATTAATCTGAGCTGAGCATTGTTCATATTTTGGTTGAGTTTTGAGCTGAGTCATTAGTTTCACCTATTGAGCTATATAACTGACTTCATCAATGGATATAAGAGTTTGTGGTTAGATTGGATTCAGTGTTTGCTTGTTGTTGAGATAGATTCTGAGTTGATTATTGTAGCTATTTGATGTTTAGCTGAGTAAATTGAGTGGAGTTAATCCTAAAATTGCCTAGTTATCATATCAGTAAGGGGTGTTTGGATTAGAATAATCTGTGTAGTATAAGTAGTTGTAGATCAATTTAATTTGCTCAAGTAGCTTTAATACATCTGTAGTAGTGTGAATGTAGCATAAAATTGGTCATTAGAACATTAAAAGTCAAAATTAGCTCTAATTTTCCTTAACTGTTTCAATAATTAGTTTTAGATAACTCAGTTTTAATTGTCATTATAACTTAGAGTAACTCAGCTTATTTCAGTGTTAATCCAGCTTTTACTAACATATACTAGTAATCAGTAGTAGCTTAATTGGATAATAGTCAACTTTGCAAATTTTCAAGTAAAGTCAAATGAGTTTAAACTGATTGGTCAAAGTGTAATTAGGAAAGAGCTTCTAGATTTCAAATTTTAATTGGTAATTCAATTTGAAAGTGGTTTTAAAAGGCTTGTCAGTAGGAGTTTATATTTCAACAAGTGGATTAGCTTTTGTAACTTACTAGCTTTTAGTAATCAGAGCTAAAAGTTGACTGAGTGAGCTCTTATCACCCCTGCACCATTGCTGAGAACCTGATTTATTGGACTGATTCTAGTGGTTTAAAGTGATTAGATATCTAAATTGTTGTTTGATCTGAGTTCATTAGTTGGTAGAGTAGTGGGACTCACCTTTGGTTTCTTTATATTGGCTTATATCAGCAGCTTATTTAGGCCCTATAGTTCATACCTTAGCTGAATTCTGGGATCATTTCTTTGGCCTGCTATATTTGATTTGAGCTTGTTTCTGTGTTCCAGCTTGTTAATTGTGACACATTTGAATAATTTGAGCTTAGTGTATTGTTTCTGAGCTTCTGTGTTTGCTTATACCACCTCTGCATAGCTTATTGAGCTTTTTCTATAGCTTATTGCTTCATTTCTAAGCTGTTGTGTGAATCTGTGATTACTTATCATCATTATCTGTTACATTTGAAGTTTTCACAACCTCAGTGACCTAAGTTTTTAGTTTCATAAAGATTTTATCACAAGTGCTTATAAATAAGCACTTGTGATAAGCAGTTTAGCTTGTAAAAGCAGTTCCACTTTTCAATTTTCCTTCAAAATTTTATTTTAAGTTCTTTTTAATATTTTTGATTTTCTGGAATTTTTCCAGATTTTTCTGATTAGTTTTACTATTTTTAATAATTACTTTTGGTTATTTTCAATTTTTAAATCAATTTTAAATCCCTAAAATCAATAAAAAATAGAAAAAGGTTCAGAAAAATACAAAAATAATTTTTAAATTTCTTTTATAATATTTTAGAATTTTTAGAATTTTAATTTCAATTTTCCACTTAATTTTTCTATTTTTTCTTATTTTTAATTCATTTTTAATTCAATAAATACAAAATTAATTCCAGAAAATAAAAGAAAAGTCAAAAAAAATATTTTTCTTTTTCCTAAAATTCTTTTTATTAATTTTTAATTTTTAGAAAATATTTCCAAGTTCGTAGGGTCATTTTTCATATAACGTTACGTTTAAATTTTTACGTGTGCATTACCGTTTTCGCGTTTTTCAATTCGGTGCATAGTTAGCTTGTACTCTTTGCATGCTTTATTGTTGTTTGTTAATATTTGAATTCCTTGATTGCTATTTTCACTATATCACTCTTTCACAACTCACTTTCACTACACGATTCCCGATTCGATAATTCAAATTTTCCATTTGAGCTTTCGTTGGGAAGAACGACCCGGGAATTACTTTAACCGGTTTTTCCTCGGAATATTATTATACTATAATTGACACGTATCAATTTTTGGCGCCGCTGCCGGGGAAGGCTTAAAGTGAATTTTTGAATAATTGTTTTGGAAAATCGTGTTTTGATAAGCCTTCTTCTACTTTGTATATATATCTCTATAAAAATTGAAAAATCAAAAACACTTTTACTAAAGTGTTTTCAAAAATACCAAAAAAAAATAATAAAAGTTACAGCCTCGACTCGATCGCAAGAAAGGGCGTTGTAAACCAAATAAGTCTCACAATATAACGAAAACGTAATTTAGTTGTTTATCGGACTATTTCAATTACTACAACCGAATAAGCGGGAAATACGGAAGCTAAGACATTAAATTGCTAGCTGAAGAGAGATCCATTCTTCTCTCCCGTCCCGTCGCGCGTGGTTTTGAAAGAAACGGTTTTCGATTAATATTACGTTTTAAGAAAAGAAAAACAAAAGAAATAAAAAGTTTTGTGAAAAAATATAAAAAAACAAAAAGATTTTCTTTTCTCTTTTCTTTTTCATTTTCTTTTTAATTTTGTTCGTGGTGTATGCACACCCGATCTTCGTTTGAGAGTCTTACGTCTCCGTTCTCAAATCCCGAAAGGGTAATACGACACACACACCGTGTCCATTTCCTTAACGTTGAGGAAATGGATATGAATGATCAACACCCTCCGGTGGGTGGTGATGTAAACCAACACATGCCGGCTCCCGATCTCCGAACGATGGAGGAGCTGTGCCAACCCACAATGCATGGTAGAGGTGGCCCGATTGCCCCTCTAAATATTGAGGCTACGGATTTTGGACTTAAGCACCACATGATACAACAAGTCCAAAATTCGTGCCAATTTCACGGATTACCGGGTGACGATGCAAATAAGCATCTCGATAAGTTTTTAACCGTCACCCAAAATATGAAACAAAACGGGGTCTCCGATGACGCCCTCCGTCTCTCTCTCTTCCCCTATTCTCTTACACATCATGCCACCGCGTGGTTTGATCGTCTTCCCAGGAACTCGATTCATACTTTCAATGAAATGGTTTCTAAGTTCCTGGCGAAGTATTTTCCACCATCGATGGTGACGAAATTGAGGAATGATATTAGCAATTTTCGACAACTCCCCGATGAGTCTTTGTTTGAGGCTTGGGAGCGTTACAAGCTTGCCATTGATCGTTGTCCGAATCATAATATGCTTCTAGTTACGATAATCGATACGTTTTATAATGGATTGACTTTACGACATAGGGACACGATCAATGCTGCAGCTGGTGGTACTTTTATGAAACGTCGTCCTGAGGATTGTTACGAGCTAATCGAGAATATGACGGCCCATTACAACTATTGGGATTCCTCAGCCGAGAGGAATGAGCCAATAAGATCGACTGCGACTCTTACTTCTTCTTCTAATCCCGAGCTAGCCGTCTTGAGTAAGAAAGTTGACGATTTGTCGACGGCTATGCTAAGAATGTACCAAATGATGCCGAATCCAGTCAAAGAAACACAAGTTAATGTGGTCAATATCGTTTGTGAAACTTGTGGTGGTCCACACCCGTATTATGAATGTCCGACGACCGGCTCTTTTGCTCAAGAGAACGTGTATGCTGCAAATATGGGTGGCAACGGTTACCCACCTCTTCAAGGAGACCGTAATCTCCTCAGCTACCGTTCGAGCCATTTTCAAGGACCACCCGGGTTTAATCAACCTAATCTAGTGAATCAGAATAATAATGTGCAAAACCGTAATCATCAATTCAATAATAATCAAAGTTACAACCGTGGAAATAATGGTTTTCAAGGACAAAATCAAAATTTTCAACAAAATCACAATCGGGGAAATTTTCAACAAGGCCCGCCTCAAGGGAATAATTTTCAAAACAACGGGAATTTTCAAAATAATAATCATGGAAATCAGAACAATGGAAATTTTCAAAACCGTGGGCAAAGTTTTAATAATCAAACTCAAGCTGCTGTTCCAAATCCGTCGCCCACGGAAGAGTTGATTAAACAATTGCTTCAAGGACAACAAGCCTTAATTGCTAAACAAGAAGAAACAACGAAAATGTTTGCAACTCAAATAAACGACATCAACAAGCGTTTAAATGATCGACCCTCGGGCTCTGGAAATTTGCCTAGCAATACGATCGCTAACCCGAGGGGCGATGCTAAAGCGATCATTACGAGGAGTGGTGTTACTTACGATGGACCAACGGCTCCGACTACCTCTTCTTCTCTACCTCCTAAGGTAGTCGTCCGTGAACCGGAGGCGACAACGGATACGGAAATTCCTAGTAATAATGGAAGGACCGAGAAAATCCAACCTCCGGTGGTTCCGACGTCTAAGGGAAAAGAAAAGGTCGTTAATGATAATGAAAACGAAACACCCGTCAAAACAAAGTTACCATATCCATCACGCCTAAATGAACAAAAGCACCGCGAGAAAGATAAAAACCAAATGGAGAAGTTTTATCAGATTTTTCAAGAACTACATTTCGATATAAGTCTCGCGGATGCTATACTTTTGATGCCGAAATTTGCTTCAATGCTAAAAGGTCTTTTGAATAATAAAGAAAAGCTTTTTGAAATGTCGAGAACACAAATGAACGAGAATTGCTCAGCGGTTCTTCTTAAGAAGCTACCCGAAAAGCTTGAAGACCCTGGCAAGTTTCTCATACCATGTAATTTTCCTGGGATGGTTCAATGTTTCGCCTTGGCCGATCTTGGTGCTAGCATTAACCTTATGCCCCTGTCGATATGGAAAAAGTTGTCTCTTCCCAATTTGACACCAACGCTTATGACCCTCGAGCTAGCTGATCGATCTACTTCCCGCCCGATGGGAATAGCCGAGGATGTTTTTGTTAATGTGGGAAAATTCCATTTCCCTGCTGATTTTGTGGTTGTTGATTTTGATGCCGATCCACGGGTTCCTCTTATTCTCGGGAGAGGTTTCCTAAGGACTGGTCGTGCTTTGATTGATGTTTATGACGAGGAGATTACTTTACGTGTTGGAAACGAAGCCGTCACTTTTAATCTTGATCAAACCGCGAGATACTCCTCCGATTACGATGTTTCTTCCATTAACCGTATCGATGTTATTGATGAACTTTTAGAGGAGTATGCTCAAGAATTTCTTGGTTTTACCGATAATGCTTTGAGTGGCAATCCCACTCCTTCTTTTGAACCAATCGTCTCCGATTCTTCCCCTTCCCTTACTCCGTTTGAGGGAAGTGATCTCGCTTGGGAAGAAATCAATGCTTGTCTTGCAAACGAATCATTTTCACCGGAATTTGATAATAACAACTTTGATCCGGAGGGGGACATTTTACTAATTGAAAAATTGTTGAATGAAAAACCGATTGTTTCTTCCCCTCCGGTTGACTTAAAAATGGCAGACGTAAAAGAAGTTAAGCCGTCTATTGAGAATCCTCCGGAGCTCGAGCTCAAGGATTTGCCTCCTCATCTCGAATACGCATACTTGGAAAAAAATGAAAAATTGCCTGTTATAATTTCAAAAGGTCTTAAAGATGAGGAGAAGTTACGACTCTTAGATGTGCTTCGGAAGCATAAAAGTGCGATTGCTTGGCAAATATCCGACATTAAGGGAATCGACCCTCGATTTTGTACTCATAAGATTCTTCTCGAGGAAAATCACAAAGCTTCCGTTCAGCAACAACGACGGGTTAATCCACAAATTCATGAAGTAATAAAAAAAGGAGGTTATTAAACTTCTTGATGCTGGAATGATTTATCCAATCTCGGATAGTTCATGGGTTAGCCCGGTTCATTGTGTGCCGAAGAAAGGCGGAATCACTGTTGTGAAGAATGACGATAATGAGCTTATACCGACTCGACTTGTGACTGGATGGAGAGTTTGTATTGACTATCGGAAATTGAATGATGCGACACGTAAAGACCATTTCCCGCTTCCTTTTATGGACCAGATGCTTGAACGTTTAGCGGGAAATGAGTTCTATTGTTTTCTCGATGGCTTTTCTGGGTACTTTCAAATTCCCATTGATCCCCAGGATCAAGAAAAGACCACTTTTACTTGCCCGTATGGAACGTTTGCCTATCGTAGAATGCCCTTTGGCTTATGTAACGCTCCAGGCACGTTTCAACGGTGTATGATGGCCATTTTCTCCGATATGATTGAAAAAACCATGGAAGTGTTCATGGACGATTTCTCCGTCTATGGAAATTCTTTCGACTCTTGCCTTTCCCATTTGGAAAATATGCTAGTTCGGTGTGAAAACACTAATTTAGTTCTAAATTGGGAAAAGTGCCACTTCATGGTTAAAGAGGGAATCGTCCTCGGCCATAAGATATCCAAATCTGGGATTGAGGTGGATCGGGCAAAAGTCGATGTTATTGCTAAGTTACCACACCCGACTACCGTCAAAGGAATTCGAAGTTTCCTTGGTCATGCTGGCTTTTACCGACGTTTTATTCAAGATTTTTCCAAAATAGCCCGGCCTCTGACCCACCTTTTAGAGAAAGATGCTCCGTTTAACTTCTCAAATGAATGCGTCGAAGCATTTAATATCCTTAAAAAGAAGTTAACGGAGGCTCCCGTCTTGATTGCCCCCGACTGGGACTTGCCCTTCGAGCTAATGTGCGATGCTAGCGATTATGCCATTGGTGCAGTTCTGGGGCAACGCAAAAACAAATATTTTCAGCCTATACACTATGCAAGCAAGACTTTGAATGACGCCCAACATCACTATACAACCACCGAAAAAGAGATGTTGGCGGTCGTCTATGCTTTTGAGAAATTTAGGTCTTATTTGCTACTTAAAAAATGCATAGTGTATACGGACCACTCAGCCCTAAAGTACTTAATGGCTAAACAAGATGCAAAGCCACGTTTAATGCGGTGGGTTCTCCTCCTTCAAGAATTCAAAGTTGAAATTCGAGACAAGAAAGGAGCTGAGAATCTTGCTGCCGATCACCTTTCTAGACTTGAGAACCCCCATCAAAGTGTTCTCGAGAAAAAGGAAATTAATGAAACATTTCCTCTTGAGACACTTGGGAGTGTGACCAAAATAGACCAAAGTACCCCATGGTTCGCCGATTTTGCGAATTACCATGCGGGGAATTTCATTAGACAAGGGATGTCGTCCCAGCAAAAGAAGAAATTCTTTAAGGATGTCCAACATTATTTTTGGGACGACCCCTACTTGTTCAAAGTCTGTGCGGATCAAGTGATCCGGCGGTGTGTTCACGGTACGGATGCCGTTGAAATACTTAAGGCATGTCATAGTGGACCCACGGGGGGACACCATGGTGCCAATTTCACCGCTAAGAAGGTTTTCGATTCCGGCTTTTATTGGCCGACGATATATCGGGATGCCCATGAATTGGTGAAAACATGTGATTCATGCCAACGTCAAGGGAAAATCTCTCAAAAAGATGAAATGCCGCATAATGCGATTCAAGTTTGTGAGATCTTCGACGTCTGGGGCATTGATTTCATGGGGCCATTCCCGTCGTCTAGGGGTAATAAGTATATTCTCGTGGCCGTCGATTACTTATCAAAATGGGTTGAAGCGAAGGCGCTCCCCACTAATGACGCCCGAGTGGTTGTTAAGTTTTTAAAGAGTCTCTTTGCCCGATTTGGTGCACCTCGAGCCATCATAAGCGATCGTGGGACCCATTTCTGTAATGATCAATTTGCAAAAGTTATGCTAAAATATGGTGTCACACATCGTCTTTCCACGGCTTATCATCCACAAACGAGTGGTCAAGTTGAGGTCTCCAATCGTGGTTTAAAACGTATACTTGAAAGGACCGTAGGTGAACATCGTGCCTCTTGGGCCGATAAATTAGAGGATGCATTATGGGCTTTCCGGACCGCTTACAAGACCCCAATTGGGTGTACACCATATAAGCTGGTTTACGGGAAAGCTTGTCATTTGCCCATTGAACTAGAGCACAAGGCCTACTGGGCCTTAAAACATGCCAACTTTGACTTGAAAACCGCGGGTGATCATAGAAAGATTCAATTGAATGAGTTAGTAGAACTCCGTGATCAAGCTTACGAGAATTCTTTGATTTACAAAGAGAAAACGAAAAGAATTCATGATGCCAAGATCAAAGACCGCGTTTTTAACGTTGGTGATCAAGTGCTACTTTTCAATTCTCGGTTAAAGATATTTTCGGGAAAGCTTAAAACCCGTTGGTCTGGACCATTCACAATAACCCAAGTTTTCCCTTATGGAACCATTGAGTTAGCTCAACAAGATGGTCCCAATTTTAAGGTGAATGGTCATAGGTTGAAACATTACTTTGGAGGGGATGTACCGACTATGGTAGTCCCGGATCTCCAAACTTTCCCCAAGGACAATTGAATTCGGGGATCGAGTCAAGCTTATGTGACTCGGTGAACAAAAACAAGCGCTTCGTGGGTGGCAACCCATGCTTATCCAATTTCATCTTCTTATTTTCTTTTTTCTAACACCTAACGTGAGGAGGGGGTGCCTCTTATGCTCTTGTGTTTCGTGGTTGTTTGTGATGATTGTTCAGGATTGTCCATGATTTATGATGACTCTCGTGCTCGTTATCTCTTCACTTGGAGTCTCATTTATCGGTGCTACTTGGAAATCCTATATCCGTAAAATCTTATCGACTAACGTTTTCTTTGGCATAATTAATAAACGGCCTAGAATTTTGTTAGGATTGCCTTAACCCATAAAACATTGAGGACAATGTTTCGTTCTAGTTGGGGGGAGGGTGAATCTTCGATTCGATTTTTACCTTGCATGTTTCACAAGTCGTGTACTCTCGCAACTCCGTTTTTCCACCAAAAAATAAAAAAAAAATGAAAAAATGAGAAAAATTTCAAAAATTTTGATGAAAAAAGCAATGAAAAAGCACAAAAATATGAGAAAAAGTGAAAAAGTTGTACAAAAATATAATAAAGTTTGAATAAGTGTTTTGACACCTTGTTGACTTTCTTGCTGGCGAGAGTAGGAATAAATATTTTGACTTGACCGGGCGTGTTGAGTCCTAGCTTGTTCCCTTAACCAATGATGATCACATAAGCTTGTGCTAGTTTTGTACACTAGGAGCTATAAAATGCGAATTCTTTCTTAAGAATCTGCAAGTTCCCGTACTTGACTTTATACATGCGCAGCTTTAAAAGCTTTCGCTAGTCTTTTACATCAGGAGCTAGAAAACGCGAATTCTTCTTCTAGAATTTGCAAGTTTTCGTAACTGACTTTATATATGCGTGGCTGATTATCGGCTAAGTATTCGCTGGTTTCATTATTTGGAATCTTAAATTGCGAAGAGCGAGAAATGATAGAGTTTATTTAGAAGTTAGATGCTAAACGTGGAGTAGTGGTTCTCTTTAGAGCTCATGAGAGGTACTTGTGGCTTTTTACTCCCATCAGATACGTCACCAATATATAAATAGATGTTCTAGGTTAATTAGTGGTATTTCGGTTTGAATAATATTTAGTTCTTTGTTTTCTTAAGAGAATTTTTGCTTTAGAAATTGGGTACATATCAAGGAACACCAAAAATAAGAGCAAAAAGTGAAAAAATCAAAAGTCAAAAGTTGATTATGCATGTGGTTTTGGAGCTACCCGATAAGCTTCCATTGATGTTGAGAAAAAAAGTAAAGTCAAGAAAAAAAAAAAAAAAAAAAAAATTGAAAAGTATGAAAAATATGAGAAAAGTGAAAAAAGTGAAAAATGAAAAAAATGAGAGTTGAAAGTTATGTCAAATAAGAGCTTATGTATGTAAATAAGTTGTTGGCGCGTGAGGTGCATGTGATACGTGATTAGTAATCAGTCACATGAGGTGCACGTGATCGTACTCCGCAACTTATATCTTTGATATTATATGTACCCCTCATTCCTTGAAATGGACCGAATTTCTATTGCAGTGGTTCTTAAGAGAAAATGAATAACTACTTATCGTTTTAACTTAGGTATCACTATCGGACTTAAAATTATCGAAACGAGAAAATATGAAGCAATTCATTTCTCAACAAAATAAAATATTGAGATACAAAACCTAGGAAATGGGAGTAAGGAGTTTCCACAAGTAACTGTTATGAGTAGTGTTAGCATCTAATTTGTAGATAAGCTGTGATCTCGTTTGTACGCTTAGTTTGGGGACTTGTGAAAAATCAAGGATGACGAATTTTAACCGTATGGTCGCTTCTTTAAAGAAGTGTTTCTACTCGTTGACCCTAATAATTATTGCAAGATAATGAGAGTTCAACAAACCGTCACAAGTGTGAAGTATGGAAAAGTACAAAAATAGAAACTATAAGTGGAATAAAGGAATAAATGGAAAATTTTGGAAAACGGAGCGTTTTTCGGGAATAAATGATTTTGTAATCTCTTTTGAACCGCCTTGCTACTTTTCAAAGTTAGTAAAAAGAGTATCGAAATTATTTATCTCAAGAGCGTGAATTGATCACATTGCGTGAGGACACGGCAATACTTTAGTCGGGGGGATTTTGGTGAGTACTTATTTACTCACCGTTTTCTGGCCAAATACCAACCCAAAACGACTTATCTAAGCTAACAAATGCCAAGAAATCGTGTGTTTTCATGTTTGTGACATGCAGGTACGGATATATAAGAAATGGACGAAAAATCATCAAGAAACCGGAAAAACGAGCACGAGATTAGAAGACGGTCAAAAAGTCAGAGTTGAGATTCAAAAGTCTATTTCAGTCCTTCTTATTTTCAAGATTGGCAAGATTAGTCCTTGGAAGTTATTTTTGAGAAGATGACATTTTGTGCCCTTAAAGTTTCAAAGTTAACCAAAATGGTCCTTGTAATTTTGTTGATTAAAAATCTGCCCAGTCCATGTGGTAAACTTGATCCAAAGTTAATCTCAAAGCCCAAGTTCACTTTCAAAGTTCCCAAGCCCATCATCAAAATTTAACCCGAGCCCACCCATTTAACTTCGGTCAATAGGTCAAAAGGTTAAATAAAATAATCACTCAAACCAAACGCGCCTAAAAGTCATTTCCCCCAATTCACCCCAGTTACCTCACATGAACCCTAGTTACTGTTCCGTCCAAAATTGACTGCAATTAAGGGTACGGACGTCAATTCAAGCTTATTTCTAGAAGCTCAGAGTGTCAGAGGCTTGAAAGAAACACAAATGGGCAACGTGGCAGCTTTTGATTGGGAGAGACGCGTCACTCATTTTGATCTAAGGGTTGTAATAGGCTTAGCAATGATTGGTAGAAGATCAAGGGTGTTGAGAGGCTTCAAAGAAACACAACTCACACGGATTGCCAACCTGGCAATCCGTGAGCCCTTACCCTCACCTCAGCTATATATAGGTGCTTATTTTTAGTGTTTTGTGTGTAATTTTTAGTGTAGGTAAATGCTGTCAAATTTCACTCAGACTTGTACTTAGTTTAGCAATTGTAATTTCTTTCAGTTTCTAATAAAATTTTTAGTTAATTTCCATTTGTCTCAGCTTATATTTCAATTGATTAATGCTTATTATGTTTTCCAGTTAGCTTATTACTAGTTTATAATCATTTTAATTACAACTTATTGAGTTTACATTATCAGCTTATTACTTGTTCTCAGTTAGCTTAGTTTTATTTCAACTTACTACTCTTATCTCAAATGTTATTTTCATTTTCATAAAACAAAATAAAAAAAAAAATAATAAAAAATAAAAAATAAAAAATATTAGTATAAGCTTACAATGAGCTTATTTTTCTTTATACCTTCCATTTAAGCTTTGTAGCTTAATAATGGAAGTGAATTGAGTCATTGCAATTGTGAATCAATTGGATATTGGAGAAACAGTTGCTGAGGTGAAAGAGATAGCTGATCCAGACAATAAGATGTCAGCCTATCTACGAGATAGGCTTGCTTAGTGAACTCTCTCTTTTCTCGCTGAGAGAGCTTGTGGTAACCTCTTTGATCTAAGTTTCATATTAGCAGCTTAATGATAGATTGATAGTTGTTAGATTGAATCTGTGTTAGATTTAGTTTTGTTATTGTTAGATTGTAGAATAGAATTGAGTAACTGAGTAGTATTTTGTGAGTTGATCATCTGTTTTTATGATTATGTGCTAGTAGCTTTGTTTAAATTCTTCAAATCTGTGTAACTAGTTGAAATTAATCTGAGCTGAGCATTGTTCATATTTTGGTTGAGTTTTGAGCTGAGTCATTAGTTTCACCTATTGAGCTATATAACTGACTTCATCAATGGATATAAGAGTTTGTGGTTAGATTGGATTCAGTGTTTGCTTGTTGTTGAGATAGATTCTGAGTTGATTATTGTAGCTATTTGATGTTTAGCTGAGTAAATTGAGTGGAGTTAATCCTAAAATTGCCTAGTTATCATATCAGTAAGGGGTGTTTGGATTAGAATAATCTGTGTAGTATAAGTAGTTGTAGATCAATTTAATTTGCTCAAGTAGCTTTAATACATCTGTAGTAGTGTGAATGTAGCATAAAATTGGTCATTAGAACATTAAAAGTCAAAATTAGCTCTAATTTTCCTTAACTGTTTCAATAATTAGTTTTAGATAACTCAGTTTTAATTGTCATTATAACTTAGAGTAACTCAGCTTATTTCAGTGTTAATCCAGCTTTTACTAACATATACTAGTAATCAGTAGTAGCTTAATTGGATAATAGTCAACTTTGCAAATTTTCAAGTAAAGTCAAATGAGTTTAAACTGATTGGTCAAAGTGTAATTAGGAAAGAGCTTCTAGATTTCAAATTTTAATTGGTAATTCAATTTGAAAGTGGTTTTAAAAGGCTTGTCAGTAGGAGTTTATATTTCAACAAGTGGATTAGCTTTTGTAACTTACTAGCTTTTAGTAATCAGAGCTAAAAGTTGACTGAGTGAGCTCTTATCACCCCTGCACCATTGCTGAGAACCTGATTTATTGGACTGATTCTAGTGGTTTAAAGTGATTAGATATCTAAATTGTTGTTTGATCTGAGTTCATTAGTTGGTAGAGTAGTGGGACTCACCTTTGGTTTCTTTATATTGGCTTATATCAGCAGCTTATTTAGGCCCTATAGTTCATACCTTAGCTGAATTCTGGGATCATTTCTTTGGCCTGCTATATTTGATTTGAGCTTGTTTCTGTGTTCCAGCTTGTTAATTGTGACACATTTGAATAATTTGAGCTTAGTGTATTGTTTCTGAGCTTCTGTGTTTGCTTATACCACCTCTGCATAGCTTATTGAGCTTTTTCTATAGCTTATTGCTTCATTTCTAAGCTGTTGTGTGAATCTGTGATTACTTATCATCATTATCTGTTACATTTGAAGTTTTCACAACCTCAGTGACCTAAGTTTTTAGTTTCATAAAGATTTTATCACAAGTGCTTATAAATAAGCACTTGTGATAAGCAGTTTAGCTTGTAAAAGCAGTTCCACTTTTCAATTTTCCTTCAAAATTTTATTTTAAGTTCTTTTTAATATTTTTGATTTTCTGGAATTTTTCCAGATTTTTCTGATTAGTTTTACTATTTTTAATAATTACTTTTGGTTATTTTCAATTTTTAAATCAATTTTAAATCCCTAAAATCAATAAAAAATAGAAAAAGGTTCAGAAAAATACAAAAATAATTTTTAAATTTCTTTTATAATATTTTAGAATTTTTAGAATTTTAATTTCAATTTTCCACTTAATTTTTCTATTTTTTCTTATTTTTAATTCATTTTTAATTCAATAAATACAAAATTAATTCCAGAAAATAAAAGAAAAGTCAAAAAAATATTTTTCTTTTTCCTAAAATTCTTTTTATTAATTTTTAATTTTTAGAAAATATTTCCAAGTTCGTAGGGTCATTTTTCATATAACGTTACATTTAAATTTTTACGTGTGCATTACCGTTTTCGCGTTTTTCAATTCGGTGCATAGTTAGCTTGTACTCTTTGCATGCTTTATTGTTGTTTGTTAATATTTGAATTCCTTGATTGCTATTTTCACTATATCACTCTTTCACAACTCACTTTCACTACACGATTCCCGATTCGATAATTCAAATTTTCCATTTGAGCTTTCGTTGGGAAGAACGACCCGGGAATTACTTTAACCGGTTTTTCCTCGGAATATTATTATACTATAATTGACACGTATCAATCGAACCTCCCCTCCTAACCTAAAGTAAATAGTGGTACCCCCCATATCCGTCCTGGCCTCCGCCAAATCAAAGTGAAAAGTCTCAAAGAACTCCCTAACCAAATCACTATACACAGTCTCCCTCATCCTGAACAACCTCTCCCATTGAGGACCCGTGAACCCATCGGTTTGGATCCTCCCCAAAAACTCAGCCTCTAAACCTTGGGATCTCAGAAACGCCCAATCAATCACAACACCAGCATTGATGTGGTGATTAACAAATTCCGCATACTTAGTTGTAGCGGCAACATTGTCGAACTCACCCCAACTATGGACCAATTCCCCATAGTTAACCTGTTGGGACCTAGATGAGCTGCCACGGTGTTGTCGTAATCGCTTCTCATTTTCCTGGAAAAAGATAGAGTGGACGAAAACGATTAGAATGAGAATTTTATTGTCTCATGCTGTCAGACACATCTGTCGCCGTCAGGAAGGAGATCCTGACACCGTCAGACCAAGTAGAAATCGAACCATGCAATTACGAGGGAAAAATCAATTTTCAAACTCTAAACCCATTACCCAAACACTCCTTTATGCAAAAAACATGGGTGGGGGGTCAAAAAATCCGTGGTGTGAAAGATTTTTCCTTAATTAACGCATGATTCAAGTAGGACAACATCATCTAATGGTAACCTCATGATTACAAATCATCAAAGGGGAAGGCATTACGATTTATCAAAGATGGGTCAAAATGGGGTTTCGAATGATGGGGGTTTTCAAAATTGATTAAACCTAAGGATAATTGAACGAAAAAGAGTGAAGAAAAACTACTTACCAAGTGGAGATTTGTCACGGAAGATGTCGGATTGGATGATAGAGACTCGGAGGTGGAGCAGTAATTTGGGGGTGATTTGTGGGGTATGAGTTGAAAGTGATGGATTTTGGGTTATTATTGCTGAGATAGCGAATTAGCGAGGTGACGGCGTCAAGAGTTAACATCTGATGGCGTCTGATGCCCGCATCAGGAATAAAAAGTGGTAATTCCACATTCAGTCCCTGCACTTAGTGTGAATAGCTAAACACAAGTAAATACTATGAGTAGCTATCCCATTAGTGAAGTCCACCAGGGCGAACATTTCATTACTGTCACAGAAAGAGGTGTGGTTGTAGAGAGGGGTGGGTAAGGTTTTAGTTAAGTTGTAACCTTCGCATTGGTCAACGGTGGGTACAAAGAGGTGTTGTTCCATAAAGGGTCTCAAAGCTGTGGTGTTGTTGAGGTGCAATCTCTTCACACCGGGTTTAAAACCAAAGGAACGTCTCTTGCACAAATTTGGGAGCGTGGTTTGCAAGCATCCAACGAAAATGTTATGAAATTGCAAATTCTTCTCTTCATGAGGATGCTTACAAAAGTAGGAGGTGATTGACGGTGAAGCACTTTGAAGGGATTTCTCGTTATCCTCTTGGTCAAACACCAAAGGAGTTGGAACATCAAAAAAAAATTCGATTTTTCTTGGTGCGGATTTTTCCTTAATCTTCTCTTTGATCCTTGATATGAATTTGTCTGCTAAATCCATAAAATCATTGCGAGTGCTTTCCATGCGTGCTTCTAAGTGCCAGATTTGTTTTTCCTGATTATTCATGAAGGATACCATTATCCCTTCGAACTCCTCTTGTCGTGAACGTTCAAGAAAACTATGGTTGATAACCGAATTCCTACGTATATTAGGATTCCTTGCGGTTTCAGCAGCAGGTATTTCAGCTCTCATTAATTCTTTTACCTGCTTCTCGATACTTCCTAACAATTGTTCTTGGGTGGCGTGTGTGTAATCAAGTTTCCCCTTACTTGAAAACATCGGGTCCTCCCATCCTTCTTTTTCGTACTGCGCCAACCCCTCAAGAACTTTCCAGCATTCGTCAATGCTAAGTCTATTTAGCCTGCCCCTGGCTGTGTAATCTATAGCCCTTCTTGTTTGTTAGTTAACTTTATCGTAAAAGATTTGAATCTGGAGCCATGGTTCGATGCCATGATGAGGGACTTTTCAGAGTAGGTCTTTGTATCGAGTCCATGCTTCGTAAAAGGTTTCACCTTGACGTTGTTGAAACATCAAGATGTCATTTCTAAGCTTGGTAGTTCTCCCCGGTGGGAAAATTGAGCAAGGAAACGAGTGGTGAGATCATCCCATGAGGTGATGGATCCCGCGGGTAAACGTTCAAGCCATTGACTAGCTTGATCACGTAGAGAGAATTGGAATAGGCGTAATCGGGTTGACTCTCTAGTTGTAACATCAAGGTCTATAGAATCTACGATTTTAAGGAAGTCCTTGAGATGTTGATTTGGATCTTCGGAACGAAGTCCATGGAATGCAAATCCGCTTTGCACCAACCGGATGGTGTCGGATCGCAAGGGGGTCACATTGGCTCCTTGGGTGAGCTCAATGGTGTTTCGGTAGCCTTGGTGGCTAGGTCGGGAGTACTCTCCTAAGGTTCGGGGCATAAGAGGTTGGTTATCTAGTTGTGGGTTTTGTTGTGGTGGGATGGCGGGTTCAAAGATGTTACCATCGTCCATGATGTCGGATGGTGAAGAGTTACGAACAAAAGCACGAAGAAATAAGATAGACTAAAGAGAACCTAGAAATAAAAATAAAATCTTACTGGAAAGGAATCTAGCAAGTAGACCTAATAAAAAGAGATTCTAAACTAGACAATAACTATTCCCTGGGCTGCGGCGCCAAAAACTTGATGCGTAGGGATTGCACCAGGCTTTACCTCTCGAGGGATCTCGAGAAGCTTACAACCCCCACCAGGCAGTGTACCTGATCGATGTAGTGTAGTATAATGACAAGTACCGGGGGATTGATCGTTCAGCTAGGAATAGTGTCGCTAGGATTAGAAAACCTAAAGACTAGGTCTAGAGATGAGGGATGATTCTTTTTTGTATTTTTTAGTTTTTTATAAAAGCAAATAAAAATCTCGGGTTTGAAGGAGTTGGGCGGAATTAGTTGCTAGTTAACTAACCCAATACTAAGATGCAGTCAAAATAAAATACTAAAAATGAAAATAAACTAAATTATACTAAAGTTGTGAGCAATATATATGGGAGAATTGTGTTTACTTAGATTTCACTACTCCCTAGACATCTTTTACATGTTAATTACTTGTTACAGTTGCGTGGATGACGGATTGTATTCCTTAATACCATTCATGGGGTGGCGTACTTACTTCCCCAATCCTATGAGCGCCTACTTCACTCCTATGTCGATCCGGCTAAGAAGCTCCTAACATGGGATCACTAGCATTTGCTCATGCATTAAATACAACAAATAAAACCTAGTACACATCGGTTCATGTTTCCTAAGACGTTCAAGCATGTTACACAATGGAGATCTGCCAGTTTTCTTAAGCCTAACATTGAAATCATTCATCCAATACAACTATAAACAAGTAATCAACACATAATTAACATCTAGGTTTCATTACATCTAAGCAAACACAAGATATATCTAGCCTAGCATGTTGAAATCAAGACAAGCATAAGATAAATTCAAACAACACGTAGACATATTGATTGAATTGAAAGAAGACTTATCTCAATTGAACATGAAAGGATTCAAGGGGTGAAAACCCTTGAAAATACTGTAAAATATGACCTAGGGTTTACAAAGTGTTTTCTTTTATTTTTCAAGGACACCTTCAAGCTTGTATACAAAGTAACATTTAACAACAAAATTTCTAAGTATACTTAGCGAAACATTTTTCATATTATATTCCGCTTCAATGGTAATTTGATACATAGATTGTACTCCATTTTAAAAACCATTTGTTTTGAAAATAAGAGCTACGAGGCTCTGGTACCAATTCTGGAAACTAGAAAGGGGGGTTGAATAGTTTACCGTTTAAAAACTTTAAACTTGTTGTATCAAATGTCCATTTTTAGCTTGTTCTAATATGAAAGATGTTACTTGTAGTTTATGACTAACATAACTTAAAACATGTTATCACACAAGTACAATCAACAAGTCACAACACATACAATCACATAATGCAAACATTAAAGTAAAACAATAAGTAAAAGGAAAGTGCAAACCGAACACGAGGATTTATAGTGGTTCGGTCACGGATCTCCTTTCCGCCCTACTCCACTCCTCGAGTACCCAACTCGAGAGTTACTTCACTAGACCAACAACCTCCCTTCTCGGCGGAGAAAACCTTACAATCATCGCTTACACTTTATCCGGTACAAAGCTAGATACCGAGTTCTTTTACAAGGTACAACCACTCCTATCGTCGCTTATACAATATTTCCGACACTAAGCTAGATGTCGAGTTCTTTACCAAGGGTACAACCAATCCTGCTATGTTTTGTGGCCCAACATAAAAACCTTGTGTTTTATGGCACAAACACATAAACCATCAAATCTATATTGTGATGATACAATGATGATCCATGACATAAAAGTTTAATGGATATGAATGACTAATCTACATGAATTTCTTGAATAAGAAGTCTTCAATCATTGAGGATGCCAAGTGCCCTTGAATCTTCATATGTTGGAATGCTTTAATGAATGATGACTTCAAGATCTTTTAACCTTCTTGGTGGATCATGAAGTATGATATGCTTACAACAAAGATGAATGTTAGAAGCATTATGATCATTATTGAAAGGGTGGCTCATGTGTGTTTCTACATTGTTTGCTACTAATCTAGATATGTGTTTTATGATAGAGAGAATGTATGTTCAAAGTCATCAACCTAATGAGAAGACCATGGGCTACTATTTATAGAAAAACAATTTTGCCATCCCGCGGATACGGCAGAACCCTCAGAAGGGTACCTTCCGTTATAACCGAGGGTTCCTTGGGGACCTGACAACAAACTTACAAACACTACTCAAAATCTTTCCATATCTTTCACAATGTCACATCAAGTTACTTCTAGTCAAACACACAATAGATAAATCCAAAATGTGTAAGAGGTCTTATGGAAAGTTAAACACTCAACCTTTCCATAAATGCACATGATGTGATGTATATATATTTCTATTTTCAGATTAAGATATATATGAAAGAAAACTTGTATATATTACCTAAGTAATGTTGTTATAGTAAGTTAATGAGTTACTAAAAATGTTTGATTCCTAATGTCATCACATTTTTATCATTTGTAAAACTTACTAATATTACTTTAACACCTAAAGTGGCACTTATTCTATTTGACACCTAAAGTGCACTTTGACACCTAAAATACTTAAAGACCCTAAAAGTATTTTAGTCATTCTAAATGGTTGGTCAAGGGGTTTGATCATAATGCTACGTAACAAACATGTACGAACCTGTGTTGTAGCATACGATGACTCGAGACGTTGAGAGGTGTTGAATGTTTGTTGAGACAAAGTATGATTACAAGTAACTTGTACATTTTACGTTATGTATCAAGTTATACGTTTGTCATCAATCAAAACAAACGAGACTGTATAGATTAAATATCGTAATATTTGCATTAACAGTTTTCGTCAATTTTTCATATGTTTACGTCTGTTTTCAGACGTGTTTTTATGCTTTCGTATGTATTCGTTCATTTTCCTATATTTTCGTCCGTTTTCATACGTTTCTAAATACCATAATTGATATTCTTAAAAACAAATGATATTTAGAATATCACATGTGATATTAAGAATATCAATTGTGATATTCAGAAACGTATGAAATGAACGAAAACGTATGAAAACGAACAAAAATGGACGAAAACGTATTAATGCAGACAAAAACGTAAGAAAGTGAAAAAACGTGAATTAAAAAAACTTGAAATAACTTGTAATTTTCTGAATATCACTTGTGATTTTTATGTTACAAAATATTTGTTAAAAATAACTTGTGATATTCAGAATATCACTTGTGATATTAAGAATATCACTTGTGATATTAAACGAACGAAAACGGACAAAAACGTATGAATACTAACAAAAACGTAAGAAAGTGAAAAAATAACGTGAATTAAAAAAAACGTGAAATCACTTATGATATTCTGAATATCATATGTTACAAAATATTTGTTGAAAATAACTTGTGATATTCAGAATATCATTTGTGATATTCTGAATATCAATATCACTTGTGATATTCAGAATATCACAATTGATATTTTGAATATCACTTGTGATTTTCATGTTACAAAACATTAGTTGAAAATCACTTGTGATATTCAGAATATCACTTCTGATATTCAAAATATTAATTGTGATATTCAAAAACGTATGAAATTGTTTGAAAATGGCCAAAAACATTTAAAAATGGACGAAAACGTAAGAAAACAGACGAATATGTAAAAAAAGGGGCAAAAACATCTGAAAACGGACAAAAATGTATAAAAACGGACGAAAACGTATGAAAACGGACGAAAACATATGAAAACGGATAAAATCGGACGAGACGTATAAAAACGGATGAAAACGTAAGAAAATGGACAAATAAGTATGAAAACGGACAAAAACGTATGAAAACGGGTGAAAACTTAAGAAAACGGACGAAAATGTAAGAAAACAGATGAAAACGGGCGAAAACGTATGAAAATGGGCGAAAACGTAAGAAAACAGACGAAAACGTATAAAAACGGGCGAAAATGTAAGAAAACAGACGAAAACGTATGAAAACGGGCGAATACGTAAAAAAACGGACGGAAACGTATGAAAACAGACGAAAATGGACGAATATGTATGAAAACGGACAGAAACGTAAGAAAACGAACAATAACGTGTGAAAACGTAAGAAAACATATGAAAACGTAAGAAAACGGATGAAAAGTAAGAAAGTGAAAAAAAACCGTAAATTTAAAAGCAACGTGATTTTAAAAAAATAGTGAATTAAAAAAAAGACAAAAAAAAAACGTGAAAAAAATAAAAGAAAAAAACACAACGTGAATAGAAAAGAAAAAGCAAAAAAAAACAAAGAAAAACATGAATAGAAAAAAAAAGGCAAAAAGAAAAAAGAAAAAAAAGAAAAGAAAAAATATAACGTTAATAGGAAAAGAAAAAAAAATGAACATAAAAAAAAGACAAAAAGAAAAGAAAAAGACATGGACTTAAGTTGCATATTAAGTCTTACGTTAATCCCCACCAGTATATCACATTAGATAGGATGGTGAGAATCTGTCCCTCGGTATGTAAGAAGAACTTAGTTTCTAAAATAAATCACAAATTAGGACATGTTATTTTGTCTATTCTTCTCCTTTGGATTTATTACAACCAAAATATCTTACATTGCTTTCAATCGCAAATCTACTTTTTATATATGCGATTAACATAACTTCTAAACTTTGTTAGTTTTCTAAATGGTACGATTTGATTTATACACGTTTGTATCTATCATGGTCATATAGTGTTGATACAAAAGTTGGGCGTTCCTGATTATGGGCTCTTGCTCTCGTACCAATTCGCTTCTTAGTACTTGTTACCTGCGCACTAAGAAAATAAACAACACCGTTAGGCTTATCGAGGGATTGTCTCCCCCGATTAGACTCCGGCGTGAGAGTAAGTAATCGATTTAGGGTTCTCGTAAAGAGTTAGAGTTTTATGAATCGTACCTTGAATGAGAATTATGTCATTCCTTATATAGGACGCAGGAACCGTGTAGGTATCTTGCTCCTTACTCTTCGCACTCGTGGTGCTTATCGGGGTAAGGATATCTATTCCATAGATAGATGATCCTTATCTATACCGTGTATAGTTTGTTTGGGTTGGGCTTACGTGAGCCTGTTCCCATTATTAATGCGGCCCAAGTTATAATAGCCCACGCATAGTGGTTTTGGGCCTTAGTAATGTTTATCATTTGGGCTCGTGGCCCATATATAGACTATACGTCATCATGTCCCCCCAGTCTAGTGTGCGCGGCACGTAGAAGCGGATGCTAGACAAATATTAGCAGCGGTAAGCGTGGCGGGAGAACATTAAAATATTGCCGCCCATTTTAAAGTGCAATGCACCTAGTCATAGGTATTTCAAAAGGATACCTCGAAAATTGGGGGTAGTGTCCACGTGGCCCTCGTAATTCGGGAAAAAGTGCATGTACCGCTTCGGTTCTAGCCACACGTTTTTGTGAGTGGGATCCACGTGGACATCATCTAGGGTTTTTTACTCCCTATATAAGAGTCATCGCCTCCATTTTTACCAAAACACACAGTAAAAACACACACTCACCTTTGCTTACTTCTTTTAAAAGCGTATTTTGCAAAGAAAGTACTCGTTTTTTTAGGTAATTCATGTGTGCGTTTCCCCGTAGGATTATGAAAATGGTTGCCCAGTTAGAGGATTTTCGCTCTGCGATGACGGAGAATGATGTTACTCAGTTTATGTCTGACTACTTCATTCCTCTGGATGTGTGTCCAGAGGCTCCAGATGTTGACGTGTGCATATCTGATTTCCCCGAAGGGAAAATAGGTTTATACACGAAATTCTTTGAGTACGCGAATTACCGCGTACCAATATCTATCTTCCTGAGCGATTTGCTCAACCACTATCGCCTTCACATCTCTCAGCTGCACTGTATAGGTGCGGCTAAGGTGTCGAATTTCGAAGTAAACTGCCGTTTACTTGCGATAGAACCGACCATATCCTTGTTCCGCTCCTTTTACCACACGACGTGGTCAAATGGGTGGGTTTCTTTTGCGAAGCGCCCGGGGGCGCTTCAATGTTACACGAATAAGGTAGACTCCCTAAGAAATTAGAGGGAGTATTTTTTCTGGGTTAATGATGTGGTTTTTCCATCGCCCTATGAGTTTTATACTCAGGATACATTGCCAAGGGATGGGCTCCCCGCACCCGGTTCCTATAGGCTGACTGATGCGCAGATTCTTGATGCCAACCGCCTATCCATTAACCCTTATCCGGAGGAGTTTTTGGTGCACATGGGGTTGAGCCGCAATTATTTCGGCGCTGCGGATGAGGTGCCCACTTTTATTAGTGAGGATGGCCGGGGTGGGTGTTCATCCCTTCTACTTCAAATTTTGTAAGTCTGTTTGTATGCGCACTTTTAATAACTAATCATTTTTTTCTTTCTTGCTTTGTTGATGTGCGCAGAGATGGATCTGTTCGCCGTTGTGAAGTTAGAGAAACCAAAACAGGTGACTATAGGCGTGCGCCCTCTGAGGGAAGGTGAGCAGCCAATACTGGAGGCGACCGAGGGTCGCTTGACCGTGCTGCCGAAGGTTGTCCCGGAAAATACGCCGCCGCTCCAGGTGACGCCTGTGCAGAGCGTGGCGCCAGAGGAGGTGGCGTAAGAGGAGGGGGCGCGCGCTGAGTCGTCTGACAGCGTGGAGATCCTAAAGCCTGAGGAGGTGCTGAAGGAGGAAGTGGCGCAGAACATTAAGCGCAAAGGAGAGGCTGGGACCAGTGGTACCAGGAAGAGACAACGCCATCTCATTAGGGATGCGGAGTCGTCCGCGGAGGAGGAAACATCCGCTCCTGGTGCAGATAAGAAAGTTGCTGAGGTCTCTCCGTTTCTGTAAGTGTCTGCGTCTCTATTATATTTTTTGCATATTACTTGTCGTAATATTTACTAACTGTCGTCTTTATGTCTTGTAGGGATGATGCTGCAAAGAATGATGGAGTCTTCGTTGATGAGGTTTCCTCTCCGCAGAATGAAGGTTGGAGAGGCGCAGCAGTTGATGGATGAGCTGGCTGCGACTGCTGCGCACCAGGCTGAGCTGGTGGCTCAGTTGAGAGGGAAGTATGTCGGGGAGAGCAGTGCTCTCGCCCAGAAGGATGAGGAGATTGCTAAGCTCCGCGCGCAGCTGGCGGAAGCGCAGGCGGAGTTGGAGTCCTCGCGGGTGTATACTGAGAAGATCACCCATGAGAAGTTGTCCGCCATGGCTGAAGTGGAGAAGGCGCGCGGGGAGCTTCATCATTATAAGTCCGACCTGACTTGGGATGTACGCTTCTTGGAGGAGAAGAAGGTGGAGCATTTTGCTAGTATTGCCAAGTTTAAGGAGGATATGATGAAGATCATCCAAGCGCAGGAGGACAAGCTGCGTGGCCTAAGCATCGAGTACGATGAGGAGTTATATCCTCATTTGATGTCGACCATTGCTGAGCGCAGGTATCTCTTTTATACTCTTCTCCTTCGTAATAATTTTGTTGCCATGTTTTTTATTAACACAAATTGTCTTTGTTGATTTAGGTGGTTGATTAGCCACGGGCTGCGCCTGGCAGCTATGGGCACGCTAGAGTCCCAAGAGGTGTTGGACGCCTTTGGGAAGGTGGTGCACTGTGCGATGGCGCGAGGGAAGTCGCAGGCTATGGAGGATCTCCACGAGGCCAAGCTGCTGACCAAGGACTTAGCAGAGGTCCCTGGCTATAATGCGGCTGCCTACGATGAGTTGATGCAGGCTATGGCGGGGTTAAAGGTCCTCGAGCTGCCGCACATTGGGAGGTTGGAGCGCGACCAAGACAACCCCATAGATGTACTTATGGCGGGGTTGACATTGGAGCGCCACCTTGGAGAGAATGCAGAAGGGCAATCAGATTACTTTCTGAAGCCTGATGTGTCGCAGCTGCAAACTTCTGTGTTCGCGCAGCCTCACGACATCCTCAACCCATTTGCTCTTGAAAGGGAGATTCCCTTGAAAGAGGTTCTGGAGCGTCACGAGCAGAGGGCTGCTCAGAAGAGGGGCATCAAGGGTAAGGCAGTGATGTGTGGCATTGGTGCTGCACACATCCCCAGGTCTGATGGTGTGCCCGTGAGTGTTCCCACCGTATCTCCCAAGGATGCTTTGCTTCTAAGAAAGCTTCAGGAGGCGGGGAGTTCTTCTGCTCCGCAGGATAGTCCTGAGCATCGCCATAGTGTGTAGGCTTTTTTGTATATTTATGTAAATAATGAGTTGTATCTTTCCTTGTAATTTTTGTGAAAAAATGTTGAATAAGATACCTTTTTGTTGATTAAGTACATGACTTAGAATATACTTGCATTGTTTGCCAAGTTTGATTGTTTAATCAAGTGTTTTAAGTGCGTGACTTTAAGAATTATACTTGCATTGTTTGCTAAGTTTTATTATTTGACCAAGTGTCTTGGCTTGTTAAGTGCGTGACTTTAAGAATTATACTTGCATTGTTTGCTAAGTTTTATTATTTGACCAAGTGTTTTGGCTCGTTAAGTGCATGACTTTAAGAATTATACTTGCATTGTTTGCTAAGTTTTATTATTTGACCAAGTGTCTTGGCTCGTTATTTGCTAAGCTTGTACGGTGTAATTAGTATTTGCGCACCCGTCGTGAGATGCGCACGTGAAACTTACCTCGACGTCTCAAAAGTAAGGCGCTTAGCAAGGATACGTGATCCAATGTTGATGGGTTTGCAACCCTCTTACTCAACGAGTGAATTATTAGGTTAACTCATCCTTTATGCCTTCGTGGGTCTTTAATTAGTGCATGCAGGCCATGTAGGCAAAAATATAAGATAAACAATATTGACATATATGCAATAAAGTGAAATACGCTATGGAGTTAGCTAGAAACCATAACATTTTATTGATACTTGCAAGTTTTTTGAAAAAATAAAATACAATTCCTAGGAAAGAAAAGAAAGACAAACACTTATTGGGCACCTCTTAGGATGCAAAGGTGTCTGTGTAAGGGCCGTAGCCTAAAAGTAACATCTTTTAAGATTGCAGATGTTCCAAGTGCGCGCTAGGTCGTGACCTTCCATATCGCGCAGTCTGTATGCGCCGTTGCCGAGCGCGTCTGTGACCTCGTAAGGTCCTTCCCATTTTGGTCCGAGCTTGCCTGTGTCTTCTGCGTGGCTCACATCATTGGCGCGGTAAACAAAGTCTCCTGGTCTGAATGAAGTATATTTGACCTTTGCATCATAATACTTCTTCATTTTTGCCTTAGCCTTTGCTTCGCGTATGTTCGCGCCTTTCTTCCAGTAAGTCCAAGTCTATGTGCCGTTCCTCGTCGTTTGTTGTGACGTTGACCTCTGCTGTTCGTATAGTTGTCATTCCTATCTCAGCTGGTATGACGGCTTCTGTTCCATAGAGGAGGGAGAATGGCGTGTCGCCAGTACTGGTTTTGATTGTTGTGCGATGCGCCCATAAGACATGCGAGAGCTCATCTACCCACCTTCCTTTGTGTCTGTCAAGGCGCGCTTTTATTCCTTCCCCTAGACTGCGGTTTGCGCGCTCAACTAGGCCATTGGTTTGTGGGTGTTTTACTGAAGCGAAGTGTTGCGTGATGTTCAATTGCGCGCACCAATCTTTGAATGGGTTATCATAGAATTGTTTTCCGTTGTCTGATATAATCTCTCCCGGTAGTCCGAAGCGACAGACAATGTTGTCCCAGACAAAGCATTTGACTTGGTTTCCTATGATATTCACCACCGCTTTTGCTTCAATCCACTTCGTAAAGTAGTCTATGGCTACGATGAGGAACTTTACTCCTCCTGATGCTACAGGAAAGGGTCTTGCGATGTCAATGCCCCATTTATAAAATGGCCATGGTGAGGTAATTAGTGTTAGCTCTTGTTGTGGTCGGCGCGGGATTGGCCGATGTACTTGGCAATTGCTGCATTTTCTTATTAGATCGCGTGCGTCGCGATGCATTGTTGGCCAATAATACCCCGACCTTAGAGCGCTTGCCACCACAGATCGCGGCCCTGAGTGCATACTACAGGATCCAACGTGGATTTCTCAGAGTACGTAGTCTGCTTGAAAAGGTCCAACACATCTGAGCCATGGCTGTAAAAAAGAGCGTCAATAGAGTATGTTGTCTCGCAGTTTGAATCGTTGCGCTGTGCGCCGCACTCTTCGAGCGTCCTTATGATCTTGTGGTAAAGTTCCCTTGCTAATGAATTCAATGATAGGTGTCATCCATGTAGGATCTTGTTCTTCTATCACTGTGGATATCTCCATTTCCAAGATTGACTTGTTTTTTAGGGTTTCTACCAATACCTGCTTTGAGAGGTGCGCGAAGCTTGTGGATGCGATCTTGCTGAGCGCATCAGCCTTTCTGTTATCGCTTCTGGGCACCTGTTTGATTGTGAACCTGTCAAAGTTTTTGATCAAGGACTTTGTCTTCTCCAGGTATTGGATCATGTGTTCATCCTTGGCTTCATATTCACCTAGCACGTGGTTAGCGACTAGCCGAGAATCTACGTTCGCTTCCAGGTTGCGTACGCCCATTTGGATTGCAATGCATAGTCCGGCTAGTAGGGCTTCATATTCTGCCTCATTGTTTGTGGCCGTGAACTCAAAGCGTAGTGCATAGGTGAATTCCATACCTTCTGGATTTGTAAGAATAAGGCCTGCGCCTGATCCATCTACACATGAGGACCCATCTGTGAACAGAATCCAGGGTTCCTGTAGATCTGTTTTGGTTACAGATGTTGGGCTGTCGCTATCTGGCTTCTCCACGATGAAATCCGCTAATACTTGTCCTTTGATTGCAGTGCGCGGTCTGTATGAGATGTTATACTCACTTAACAGTACACACCACTTTTGTAACCGTCTTGATGCGTCAGGTTTAGAGATAACTTGTTTGATTGGCTGATCAGTGATTACCGCTATTGGGTGTGCTTGAAAGTATCTGCGCAGTCTTTTGGCTGCGAATACTAGAGCTAAGACCAGCTTTTCCATAGCGCTGTAGTTAGTCTCTGTTTTCTTCAGGGCTTTGCTTACAAAGTATATGGGTGTCTGGACGGAGTTCCTATCTGTCAATAGTACTGCGCTAACTGCTCCATGAGTTGCCGATAAGTACATGATTAGCTCTTCCCCTGGTCGCGGTGCGACAAGTTTGGGAAGGGATGCCAGATGGTGTTTTAGTTGTTGGAAAGCTTCCTCCGCCTCTTCGGTCCAGCGAAAATCTCCCTTTTTGGTGCACTTCGTGAGTGTTTTAAAGAGAGGAAGAGATTTGTCTGCTGACTTGGATAAGAAACGGTTTAGCCCTGCTAACTTTCCATTCAATGACTGGACTACTTTGAGTGTGCGCGATGAGGGGAGATCAATAACAGCCTTTGTTTTTTCAGGACAAGGCTTGATTCCATCGGGTTCTATTAAGTATCCAAGGAACATACCTTCGGTTGCGCCAAAGGTGCACTTCTTGGGATTTAATTTCATATTTATTCGTCCTAATGTTCTGAATGTTTCCTCTATGTCGCGCACCAATTCATCCTCTGTGTGGCTTTTGATGACACGGTCGTCAACGTAGACCTCCAAGTTGCGGCCTACTTGTTTCTCGAAAGCTGTGTCCACCAATCATTGGCATGTTGCGCCTGCATTTTTTAAGCCAAAAGGCATTTTTGTGTAGTAGTACACTCCTTGACTGGTGTGGAAAGCTGTTTTTTCTTCATCTTCGACTGCCATCTGAATTTGATGGTACCCTTTGTATGCGTCTAGGAAGCATTTGAAAGGGTATCCGCACAGGGATTCTACTTTCCAGTCTATTTCTGGCAGTGGGTAGCAGTCCTGTGGACATGCTTTATTGAGGTCCGTGAAGTCCAGGCACATCCTCCAACTGTCGTCGCTCTTCTTTACCATAACTGGGTTAGAGAGCCATTCGTGGTAGTACACTTCGCGCATGATGCCTACGTCTACGAGTTTATGTACTTCTTCCAGGATAGCTTTTGCACGATCTGGGGCCTGGCCGCGCTTCTTTTGTCGTATTGGTGGATATCCTTGTCGGATTTGTAGCTTATGCTCTGTGATAGAGCGTAGCACTCCTGTCATATGTTTTGGTTCCCATGCGAAGATGTCCAGGTTCTTCTGCAGGAGTGCGCATACGGCTGCTTTACCTTTGTCAGATAAAGATCCACCAATCGAAACTTGTTGTTCCGGGTAATCGGGATGAATAGCGACTTTTAGATTTGGCGTTTTTTCTGTGCGCTGTTCTGGAATGGTCTCTACTTCAGTTGTTACCGCATTGCATTCTCTTGGTGGTACTGTTGTGTTATAGAGAGTGACAACTCCTCCTTCCACTGGAAACTTAAGCATTCCGTGCGATGTGGATGGTACAGCGCGCATGGATGATATTCCTGGTCTCCCAATGATACCATTGTATGGTGAGGGAGACTTTATTATCATGAAATTTATCCATGTTGCGGTTGAGTGTTGTCCATATCCTACGACCACCAGCAAGCGTAACTGCCCCATGGGCCAGATCTTTTCTCCTGTGAATCCAGTCAATGACGTTGTTGCGGGTATCAATTGATTTTGGATTTCAGGTCGCAGTCTCTTGAAGCAATGATCATACAGGATGTCTGCGGTGCTCCTCCGTCAATGTACATGCGGTGGATATCATGTCCTCCCGTATGTATTTCAATAGTCAGAGGTTCTACAACTGCGTTGTCCGCAGCTAAAGTAAGGAAAGATATCTCTTTTTCTGGAGAGAATTTTTGGCTGACTTTTTGTTTTATCTTGCGCTGCCATGACTGTATCATGTATATGGTATCAGCTTTTTCTTTGGGGGGTTCTTTCTTACCCCCGTTCCTCTGTTTATCTTTTCCCTCTTTGATGTTTTTCACGAGGTGGTCCATTCTGCCTTCTCTTACTAACTTTTCAATTAGTTGTTTTAGCTGGACGCACTCGTTAGTTGTATGGCCTTTTTGACTATGGTACTCGCAGTATCCATTCCCTGTGCGCTTTTCCTCTGCTGTGCGCATTGGTGGCGGTTTTGGGAAGTTTGCGCCTTCTGTTACAAATATTTCCCTCGGAGTTTTTGTGAGAGGGGTATATTTGTCATTGTCTCTTCCGCTGCGATAGTTCCTGTTGCGGTGGTTATTCTGATCGTTGGATTGTCTCCTAGGCTGCTCTTGCTGCCTATAGTTCGAATAACCCTTTTTGATGTCCGCAGCAGCTGCTTCTCCTTGTATGAAGGATCTGGTGCGCTTTGTTAGCTCATCGAAAGTCTGGGGAACTTTGTCATTTAGTTTGCGGATAAGTTCTGGGTTATTAATCTCATTCATGAACCCTGAAATTTTTAGGATTTCAGGACATGCTTTGACTTGTATGCACTCATCCTTGAAGCGTTCCATAAAAGCGCTGGTTGATTCCCCTTTGCGCTGTTTCACTCTTGCTAGCGCAACACGATTTTTAGCGCACTTCTTTCTTTGGGTGAAGTTGAGGCGGAATGCTTTCCGCAATTCCTCGAACCCACCAATGCTCCTACGTGGGAGTTTGCTAAACCATGTGCGCGCGTTTCCTACTAACGTAGAATTAAACATGTGACACCACACAGGCTGTGGCCAGTTTTCGATAGTGGCGGATGATTCGAAAACTTTTAGATGATCATCCGGATCACCCGTTCCATCATATGTTTTCACATTAGTGGGCATGCGCCTGCGTTTGTGGTCTGAGTAATCGCTGATGCGTCGCGTAAACGCATCAACTTTCTGGCGGCGCCATGGAAGAGACATATCTTCATTCTCTTCTTCGCGACGCTTTCCTCTTGACTTCCAGTGCCCTGTTTCTTTATCCTCGTTGTCCGAAGAGTCACTGGAGGAAGGGTAGTCTCTTTTTCGGTGCTTGCGCCGGCTTCTTTCAGAAGAAGAACGTGAGGGACTTTCACTTGGGGATCTTCTTCTTCCCAATCTGTCGTGGATCCTCTTACTCCCAGGTTTGGAGGATCATTGGCTTGGCGAATACTGAGGTCCTAATCGGTCTTGTAACCCTCGACTGCCAAGTCTGGAGTGAACGTTAGTGCGCCTCTCGCTATCTTCTGAGTACTGTGAATCAGATATCGTACCCAACCTATCGTGGATAGTGGTACGTTCTGCGCGTCTTCCTCGTGGGTAGCGCAGTGGTGATGGTTCGCGTTCAGGACCAAAATTGAGTCGAGCTTGTAGGCTCGTGCTTGCCCTTCTCCTTGCTTCTTCTTGCATGAGGGCGGTTAAGGTTTCATAATTTTGGGATACAAAATTTCCCAAAGTTAGGTTGGGTGCGTCCTCAATTGCTGCAAGAATGTCTGCCTCAATATTAGGCACCCTATCTCGGTTAGGCACGCCTGGTGGCACAGTATTGTTCACTGCGGGTACAGTTTGGTGAGGAGTGGTGAAAAGGGTGCGTTGGAGTTCCTCAATGCTTGGGACCACTGGGGTGATTTGGGTAGTCCTTACAGGTAGTTCTACCGCTGGAAGAGGTTGGGTTGTCCCTGCCTCTTGGTGACCAGGTGCGCTGGTTGTCCCAGCAACCTGTCTAGAGGTCGAATCTTGTTGATTCTTCCTCTGATGGTCACGTTTTTCTGACTGCGGAGTCCGCTGGCTTGAATTCTTATGCTTTGTCATTCTAGTCCTTAGTTCTTAGTAGGGTCCCACGGATGGCGCCACTTATTGATACAAAAGTTGGGCGTTCCTGATTATGGGCTCTTGCTCTCGTACCAATTCGCTTCTTAGTACTTGTTACCTGCGCACTAAGAAAATAAACAACACCGTTAGGCTTATCGAGGGATTGTCTCCCCCGATTAGACTCCGACGTGAGAGTAAGTAATCGATTTAGGGTTCTCGTAAAGAGTTAGGGTTTTGTGAATCGTACCTTGAATGAGAATTATGTCATTCCTTATATAGGACGCAGGAACCGTGTAGGTATCTTGCTCCTTACTCTTCGCACTCGTGGTGCTTATCGGGGTAAGGATATCTATTCCATAGATAGATGATCCTTATCTATACCGTGTATAGTTTGTTTGGGTTGGGCTTACGTGAGCCTGTTCCCATTATTAATGCGGCCCAAGTTATAATAGCCCACGCATAGTGGTTTTGGGCCTTAGTAATGTTTATCATTTGGGCTCGTAGCCCATATATAGACTATACGTCATCATATAGTGTCAAAATGATGTCAAATTTCAATTTCAAAACAATGTTTTGTCAATCATGCAATGTAGGGTTTCATTGTTTTATCGTACAACTTTAAGTCACTAAAGACTTGGAGCATTTAATGCCATTAATGCTATACACATTTAGTTACTAAAGCTTTTAGGAATGACTTGGAGTTCACCAAGTCTTGTTAAAAAGCTTTACATAAAGCTTGTGATGCAATGCTAAAAACCATCCTCAAAGGCTTTTTGTAATAGTGAAAAGCTTTTACTTGTTTGAGCCATTGGAGATGCTCTAAAGACCACCTGTAATAAGGAGGTGAACACCGAGTCGTGAGGCAAGGAGGACCTCCTTGTTACAGTCACCCCTCAAACACGCGTTTTAGATGGGAAAAAGGCAAAACTCAACTACTTAAGGGTTGCCTAGTAGTAAAAGGGCTTGTGACTATCACTTTAAAATGCGTGAGGTCTCAAGTTCAATTCCTGCTAGGTGTAAACAATCTTAAGTGGCCGCACCAACCTTTCGAAACGGGAGGGGTTTACCTGTTTTGAGTATGTATGGTGGTTGGTTCAAATCTTATGGATTAGTCGGATAAAAGGTCGGAGATCCCGGTTCCCACAAAAAAAAAAAAAAAAAAAAAAAAAAAGCAAATTCGATTGTGTGCAAAACTGAGTCGTGAGAGGAATGAAATAAAGCCAACAGTCCAAAAAATAGCCTTTTTTGGCTTTTTTTTTTCCTTAAAAAAAATTATTAATTTTATCCATATAAATAATTTAATACTATTTCATTTTCATTAACACTTTCAAACACATTCTTTCTTATATACTCTACCCTTCTCATCTAAAACAACTATATCCCAACAATATTTTTTTACATCCTCGGATGAAGAAGACGAAGTTAGTAGTATCGAGCTAGAGTTTTTTAAAAAAGTGATAAATATACTATATGATTATCAAGCTTTCACTTCTAGAATCTCAAAAACCTCGATACCAAGAAAGACGATACCTAAGGATTGTTATAGTGCTTATGATCGTCTAATGGCCGCTTACTTCTCTCAAACCCAATATGACGAAAAAAATATTCAGTAGGAGGTTCCGAATGAGCCGATCAATATTCACATGCATTATTCGGGAACTAACTGATAATTTGCCGTATTTTAACAAAGTAGTGATTGTCCGAGAAGACTTGGCATTTCCCCATTGATGAAGTGTACATCTGCAATTCGTCAATTAACATACGACACAACCATCCCAATCCACTTATAATCACGTTTTACATACCATAAGTAAACAAGGTCACTTCCAATGAAGATATCAAGTTTTTCTGCACTAAAAGGTAGTTAACTTATTTTTTGATCAATTTAAGAATTTTCGTAAAATTTTTAACGATCATCTATTAAATTTACGTTCGACCACCGCCGCACCACAATCACCGTAATTACCACCCACCTACCTACCACTACCACTACCAACCACAACCAGACAACCAGTCGCAGCCATCCACCAGTACCACCACCAACCACAATTGCCACTACCAACCCCACCTACCACCATTAACCACCGCTGCCACCACCAACCCCACCTACCACCACCAACCACCGTCGCGACCACCATCCCAACCTATCACCGCCATCACCACCATACATACGACCATCATCCTCAACCCCAGCCATCATCGCCATCGAAGTGAGGTTTGAAGTGGTGAGTGGTGGGTGGTGATGGTAGGGGTGGTTAGTTGTAGCGGCAGCGATGGTTGATTTTAAATGAACCTTAACGGATGATCGTTAAATATCCATGAAATTTTTAAATTAGGCAAAATAATAAGTTGACTATCCTTTTATGTCATTAAAAAGAAAATAAAAATATAAAGACACCTTAATACTCTAATTAGAATTAGAAAATGACCCTTAACTTGAGTACCGTTTTGCCTCATTTGCCATATTTATATTTGATTCTTAATCAAGAGTACGTTTTAGTTACTTTTTCTAGAAATTCCATGTAAAATTGTGTATGTTCCATCATGCATGTGAAGTGGCGGAACATGAACATTTTTTTGAGGGGATGAATTTACTTTGGGGGAGACGAATAGGGGATTTGTTTGTGACCTCAACTAAATTACCTTTAAAACTTATAATATTTACATTGAGTGCCGCAAATTTTGGGAGGTCAGGACCCTCCTCTACCCCTACATAGTTCCGCCATTGTGCATGTGTACGATATACATGCATTAGCCATGCATATGTACAATTGTAGTTTTGTACGTATAATTGTATGCGTAACATCTTGACTCAATAAATTACAGTGTGATACAAATATCCAGTATCTTTTATATAATAAAACAAAATCCCTATTAGGATTTTTTATTTCAAAAAAATGGATTCATACTTTATTTAATAATAATTTTATTAAAAAAAAATATTTTTTTATTAGGTAATATTTTATATTTATCCATAACATAAGTGGAAGATAAATACAAAAAATATAGCTAAGATACAATTAACAATAGGATTAAAATTTTTAAATAATTATATTTAATAATAAAAAACTATAATTAAACATTATAAATCAAACAAAACAAATATTAAATTATTTGTTTTTTATAAATAAAAATATATGATTAAAAAAAAAAAAAAAAAACGCGCGTGCGCGGGTGTTATAACTAGTGTTATTAACAATAGTAAGATTACATATACAAAATGCAAACTATATTAAGTTATACTAGAGTTAATTGCATTTTTGGTCCCTGTGGCATGGCCAAATTGCAGATTTGGTCCCTAAAACTTTGAAATTGCACCAGACGTCCTCATTTTCTAGTTTCCATTGCATTTTTTGTCCCTGGCCCACCTTGGGCCATTGTTAAATGACCTAAATATCCCCTCTTTCCACAGGGACCAAAAATGCAATTAACTCTTTATATTTTCTTTTCAATTTTTACAAGACACGTCTTTGTGATTTGCACACAAATTCACATTCGGTCATTTTTTTCAAATTTCTCTCACGAATCATTCCAATTGTTGTCAAATTTTACCGTTTTCATCCTTGTTGCCAACGATCGTTAGTATTTAATATTTTTAATCTGTTTTATACGTTTTCGTCCGCTTGTATACGTTTTCGTCCATTTTTCTACGTTTTCGTCCATTTTTTTACGTTTTCGTCTGTATTTCTTACGGTTTCGTCCGTTTTTATACGTTTTCGTCAGTTTTTCTACGTTTTCATCCATTTTTCTACGTTATTTTCCGTTTTCTTACTTTCTTACGTTTTCATCCGTTTTTATACGTTTTCGCCCGTTTTTATACTTTTTCGTCTTTTTTCTTACGTTTTCGTCCGTTTTATACGTTTTGTCCGTTTTTCTATGTTTTTGTCTGTTTTTATTACGTTTTCTTCCGTTTTTATACGTTTTCGCCCGTTTTTATACTCTTTGATATGTTTTTCTTACTTTTTCTTACGTTTTCGTTTATTTTAGTCCGTTTTTGTCCGTTTTTCTTACGTTTTCTTACATTTTTGTCTGTTTTTATACGTTTTCGCACATTTTTATATGTTTTCGTCTGTTTTACTTACGTTTTTGTCCATTCTTATACGTTTTAATACATTTTCGCCCGTTTTTATACTTCTTTTTTCTGTTTTTCTTACGTTTTCAAATGTTTTTGTCTGTTTTTATACGTTTTCGTCTATTTTTTTACGATTTCTACGTTTCTACCGTTTTTCTTACATTTTCTTACGTTTCGTCCATTTTTTTACGTTTTCGCCCATTTTATATGTATTCTGTCTGTTTTTCTTACGTTTTCGTCAGTTTTTGTCCGTTTTTATACTTTTTCATCCATTTTTCTACATTTTTGTCCATTTTTCTTACGTTTTCATCCATTTTTATAAGCTTTTGTCTATTTTACGTTTGAAGATGTAGAAAAATGGACGAAAATGTATAAAAATGGATAAAAATGTAAGAAAACTATACGAAAACATATTAAAACGAGCGAAAACGTATAAAAATGGACTAAAACGTAAGAAAAATGAACGAAAACGTTGAAAAACGGACAAAACGTATAATAACGGGTGAAAACGTAAGAAAAACAGACAAAAACGTATCAAAATGGGCGAAAGCGTATAAGAACGGACGAAAACGAAAGAACAACATATGAAAACATATTAAAACGAGCGAAAACGTATAAAACGAACGAAAACGTAAGAAAGCTAATGAAAACATAAAAAATGGATGAAAAAGTATAAAATCGGACAAAAATAGACGAAAACGTCATAAAACATAAGAAAAACAAATCAAAACGTATAAAAATGGGTGAAAATGTATAGAAACGAATAAAAACATAAGAAAAAAGGGCGTAAATGTAGAAAACCGGACGAAAACGTATAAAAACGGACGAAAATGTAAGAAAAACAGACGAAAGCATATAAAAATGGGTGAAAACTTATAAAAAAGGACGAAAACGAAAGAAAAATGGACGAAAACGTAAAAAAACTGACGAAAAAGTAGAAAAACTGACAAAAACGTATAAAACGGACGAAAACGTAAAAAAACAGACAAAACGTATAAAAACAGGCGAAAACGTATAAAAACGGATGAAAACGTAGAAAAACGGATGAAAACGTAGAAAATGGAAGAAAACGTATAAAAACGAACGAAAACATATAAAAACTGATGAAAATGATAAATACTAACGATCGTTGGCAACAAGGACGAAAACGGCAAAATTTAACAACAATTGGGATGATTCGTGAGAGAAATTTGAAAAAAGAACCGAATGTGAATTTTTGTGCAAATTACAAAGACATATATTGTAAAAGCTAAAAAGAAAATGTAAAGTATTAATTGCATTTTTGGTCCCCGTGGAAAGAGGGGGTAGTTAGGTCATTTAACATTGGCCCAAGGTGGCCTAGGGACCAAAAATGCAACAGAAACTTAAAAATGGGGACATCTGGTGCAATTTCAAAGTTTTAGGGATCAAATCTGCAATTTAGCCATACCACAGGGACCAAAAATGCAATTAACTCGTTATACTAATTACAAACATCCACGTAATTTGTTTGCATAGATATATATACACTCAAACAGAACACGTACACTTCCAAAGCACCATGTAAAATCCCAATGCAGTGATCGAAATGTAATAATTTATGTCAAGTTGATTAAGTACTTTAATCTTTTAAAATATTTCGGTATTTAATTTATAATTGTACAAGATTTTTATGATCGAATCATTCTTTTTTATTTGATTTGATTTGATTCGTGTAGTCTATTGAGAAAGTTTGTGTGAGATATTTTATACTGCGATGCATGTGCACTCTCATTGTATATTTGTATATTCTTGTTTTAGCAATATAAAAAGGTAGGTGAACAAAAGATTTCATTGTTCCCTTCCACTACCCAACTTGTATTATAACATGAATACCCAACTTGTATTATAACATGAAATTGCTCTGACTTCTTCAGTTTTGCACCGGAGAAAACATAAATATTTAAGACTTATTTAAATAGCTTAGAATTAAAATTCTTTGACCAAACAGCACTAAAGATGATTTATTCATCTTAATCAAGTATTTGTGAGCAATAATATGATAGAAATTATGTTTTTATAAATATATATGTCACATAAATAATAAAAGTATGATATTTTTTTATGTAACTAGCCGATACATCTTGGAGTAACATTAAATCAGATGTATAGTATTGCTTCATGGAATAAAAGTACGTAAAGGTACGAGTGCGCAACAGCAGTGTTTGACGCTCGGCTTCTCTAATAAACTTCTGTGAAAAGATGGAAAAAAAAAAAAAAAAAAAAAAAAAAAAAAAAAAAAAAAAAAAAAAGCTTGTCATACGGAGTATATATGCTTTTAGAGAAACTCAAATTCTTAAAAGATAAGCCACTAAATAAAGCTCAATGGCAACTTATATAATACGCATACAGTTTCTGTTTTTACCAAACATGCTACATTTGGTGCATGGATGCGATGAATGTGTATCTTATTTGTGTAGTGTGCGTCTACGGTATGTTTGCATAATGCGTGTGTAAGGAGAATGACAAAAAGATAACTTAAGTGTGTTGGTGACTTTTCCTTGTAGGTTAGCTAGTGTCATACATAAATTCTTGTAATGAAAGATTAAACCAAAAAAAACCTTGTTGATACCGTTTTCAGAAGTAAGTGCTTAATACGTGCTATTATTAGTACAATCTAATATAATGCATGTGTTTAGCACGAGCTTAGTGTCTGAGCATAGAGTCTTGATACAATGTACATTCTTTTTTTCCTTTTGAAAGGCATCAATATATTAAAGGAACAAAAGAAGGACAAATTACACAATGTATGATCATTTAGAAACAAAGAGGAACTTAAAATTTAATTTTTACTGCCGAATGATCTCGTTATCTCGTTAAAAGAAATTTAGAGTTCAAACCTTATTTTGTACACATTTAGAGGTGTGATGGAGGTGGTCGAGAACGATCACAAAAGTGTAATGAAGATATTTTAGTTAAGCCATATAAATCTGAGTTAAAGACTAGACTGTCTCGATTAACATGAACAAAAAACATTTTATTCGTTTCCACTGTTTTTTACCATCGATAAAATTGGTCAGATTAAGACACACAATGATAAAGAGACAGAAGAGACTGAATATCTAAAAACAGTTCTGCCTAGCGACATCCAAACAATCCTTAGTGATCTCATTTAGGGTATTTTTGTTGAGCAAAGGACGGAGCCAAAATTTAGTAAAAATTTAGTAATAAGGAGGACCAAATTCTTTCTTCACAAACTAACAAAGGAGTTTAACTTAAACATTAAATGGAAAGTTCTAGTGATCACATACACTAACAAATTCGGGTTGCAAACTTAAAATTTTGGTTAAAAAACGCATGACAACAAATAAATAAATGATTAGATGATATTCTTGTGCATGAAATGATGTCAGCTTTTGTTAATTCTTTTGTCGTCTCAAGGTTAGGGACTTAGGGTTCATTTACCTATAATTGAGTCATAGCTTAAATTTTATAAGATAAATAGAAAAGCGATTGAGCTTATTGGATGAGGCTGAGCACCCTCCAACCCCTTTTATATTTGCCCCTGATCACATTAACTTAATGATCATTAACTTAAGAGAATATATTAGCTACATTTTTTTTTTCAATCAATTAGCTACAAAATATGAGTTTCTGTGTCTTTTTGTGACACCCAGAGTCATTTTGTGGGTTCGTGAGTCTTTTTTTGGATCTCTAAGTCGTTTCTTGTGTATTTTAGTTAGAGGATTGCAGACAATTAGCTACAACAATTGTAGCCACCCTATCCCCTTAATTAATCGTCGTTTTAAGTATTTAATTTGTCGAACATCAAAATTCCTTTGAATATTATCTTGAATAGAGAAATGTTACATCATCTTTAAACGAATGAAATATATAAATAAACAACGAATACGTGACAAAGAGTAAGGTCATGACTTCACCAAACCAAATAAATAATACAGATTGGAACATAAGAACATTGAAGTTGACGACTTGATAATATATCTTGGTACAAACCGCTTTTATCTCCAATAATATTCTATGGGTTTAACACCTTCTCAATAATTGTAGTAGCGAGTTAATATCGCAAGGTGACACCCTCAATTGTTTAATTACTTATTTACTTAATGTAGTTGTGAATTATGACACCAAAAACATATGTATAACCATTTATGTAGTTGCGAATGTATAAGATAAAATATCTCACACTTCGATTCGTTCATACTCCAGAGTTTGCAAAACCTACATATTCACGTACCACAAACGTTAAATAAAAGTTGATATAATTATGTGGCATGCATGGCAATATGGCATAGATGTCATCCTTGTTTGTATATGATTAGTTGCAAATACCGAACTTATTATGAAATGAAGATATGTGTACCAACTAGTTCACCCGAACCAAAGTATGTTGAAGACTATGTGGTCATCGCTGCTGCTTAAAGAATACCATCACTAGTACACAAATGGTTTTTAAGAACGGTGAAAATGCATTTTTTAGAGCGGTGTTGAACCGTTGTATTATAGAGCGTAATAAATAATAGTTAGATTATTTACAACGGTTTTGAACCGTTTTAAAAAATATACCACATGACCCGCTAAATACATATAATATTAATAAAAATAAACTATTCTTTTTATTACATGTAAAAACAACCGTTGTTTTAAGTTGTTTCATACTAAAAAAAATTATATTATATATTATTTTTAGCAGTTACCATTCATCCTTCTTTTTCACTAAGGTACCATAATTAGTAGATCAGACCAAAATAAAACTAAACTAGAATGCTAACTATTCAATAAACTAGGATAACAATCTCATATACAAATATATCATCAAATGTTATGATAACAAACCTCCATATCCAAAAAATTTCATAATCTAACCATTATACATATACAAATTCGACAATAAAAACCTCAATTTTGTGAGAAACGAATTGAGTAAAATTGTGACACTGAAATCTCAACCCACTGATCAATGTGTCCCATAGTTCTTGGTTTCATGTTATTTCAAACCTATAAACAAGTCAAAATGAAGATTCAATGAGTCATGATTTCTTTTTAAACTATTATATTAAAGAAACCCATAAATATAAATTGAAAGAAAAACTCTTCAAAAGTACCTTCTAGATAAATGAATGATAATAACAAGTAAAATCTTGGATGTATTTAGGAATGAATGATGCATTCTTCAAGATCTGCAAAAAAACATATGAAAAGCATTAGATAGTTGTTTCAGGTATAAAGAAAGAGAAATAATCTATCTTATTGTAGATGTAGCAAAGTAAAAGAAAAAGCGTGAAGTTTGATTTTTTTAAACAAATAATAAATAAGAGATAAGAAGGATAAAAAACAAATGGAGGGAAAATTCGCGCTTCTTTGAAGTGAAATATTTTGAAAACAAGGAATTTTTTGGGAACTAAACAATGCCGCGTTCCGGATAAACAATTGGTGCAAAGATTAAATTGGGTTCTTTTAAAACAAACATATACAACCGTTGTAAATAATAACTTTGAATGAATTAAATTATAAAATATTGAATTCTTTTAAAACGGTTATATGCAACCGCTGTAAATAATGAGATTAAATTATAAAATATTGAAATGTTTTAAAACTATTACATGCAACCGCTGTAAATAATAGAATAAAATGATTAGATAAAGCAACCGTTTTAAATGATATATTTTATATTACGTTCTATTTTTTAACCGTTATATATAATCTTTTCCAAATTATTTAGTGCGGTGGAATTGAAAACCATTTTTTAAAGTCCGTTGTAAAATATACTTTCTCTACTAGTGCATACTACTATGTCTATACTAGTTTGTAGTTTCTATTATTGTTTCGATTTATGAGTTGTAACTTCTTTTGACTTTACACCGAGATTTACATCATGCTAGCTAGAACACCGTCTAACAATGATTGCAAAACACTTTCTTAATTCCTTTTGAGTATTATAATACTTTTGAATACTTTTTGATAATTTAGCACCATGCTTAAAAGTTCTAGTGTGTTTTTTTTACTTGGTTTATCAACTTATATTAGTGTCGAGTTTTTATAGATTAAAGCTCGAATATTACGATTGTTCAAGCACGAGCTAATAAAAAACTTGAATTATCAACCTTTTTGAGCCTTGCAAAACATACAAATATCAAGTTATATGATCTCGCTATGGCTAAATTATATCGATCAATTGAACGAGCTAATAAAAAACTTGAATTATCAACCTTTTTGAGCCTTGCAAAACATACAAATATCAAGTTATATGATCTCGCTATGGCCAAATTATATCGATCAATTGAACGTAACTTCTTGTTGTATTCACAGGCCATTTGTACTCAACAGTTTCAAATTCACATCACGAAGGCTCATTTTAGTAATCTAGCTCGAGCACAAGCGTGCCGTGGTCTCAATTTATTGGGGCATTACAACATTTCCTTATTCATCTACCTAGTGTAGTAACATTAGGGTTATAAACGAACCGAACAAAAATGAACGGAGCATTTTTTATATTTGTTTAATTTTAACCGGACAAATAAATTGATGCGAACAATTAAACGAACAAATTTTTTTGTTCATGTTCGTTTATTAAGAAAATGAATTATTAAAGACACTAAATGAACATAAATGATCGAACATAAATGAAACTAAAAAAACAAACATAAATTTATTAAATTATTCATAATATTTTGTTTTATAAGTATTGTTTTACGTAGTATTTAAACAAATCAATTTAAAAGTATACAATTAAAATATATTATATACGAATATAAACAAATAAATTTACATAAACAAACATTATAAATGCATAATCAGACGTTCGAAAATAAATGAATGGACGAGACTTTGTTCATTTTCAATCATTTAACTAAACAAGCGTAAAAACTATTTATGTTTGTTTATTTAATAAATAAACGAACCTTTCGCCTAATGTTGTGGATCATTTAGTTTGGAAAGACAATAATGATATTGATGATGGGTTTTCAGTTGCTACTGTCCGGGAGTGTATTCGGCCTATAGGTACTGAAGTTGATTGGCACAATTTGGTTTGGTTTTCTCAAAAGATACCCCGTCATGCAATTTATCTTTGGTTGGTTATTAATAGGAAGTTGAAGGCCCAGGATTCCTTGAGGCAATGGGATGTTAGTAGCAATACTAAGTTAAACCTGCTTCAGTGTCCTTTATGTGAGAGTCAACCGAATTCTCATAACCATCTTCTCTTTGAGTGTGTTTTTTTCTTATTAGGTGTGGAATCAGGTGAAGATTTATGTGGGTTTACCTACTGTTGTTGCTTCTCTGGACTCTATTGTTACTCATCTTGTTCTTATTTCTCGGAAGCGCTCTACTAGAAGTGTTATTGCTAAACTTGTGTTCCCGGCTTCCTGCTATTTTATATGGCATGAAAGGAATTACAGGTTATTCAAGAATCAAAAGAGGTTTCAAGCTCTGATTATGGAAGTGATCAAGTCTACTGTTTGGCTTAACCTGCTCACATGCAAATTCAAGAGGACGAACGGTGTTATGGCGCTTAAGCATCTTTGGAAGCTTCCGGACTCGCTTCTCTATCATCCTTGTTAATTGATTGCTTTTATATGGAGTTCTGGTTTCAGGATTGCGCTTCTATGTTTTGGGTTGTGTATGGTTCTAGTTTGGAGTGCCAATAGAGAACTGTACTTTTTATTTTTTATTTTATTTATTTATTTATTTTTTAAGGGTTTTTCCACTGAGTTTTTGTTTTTTCTGGTAAGATTTTTTAAAAGGCAGTCTCTTTTGGCTCGCTATACTACTAGTGCATTGTTATTGGATGGTTTTGGGATACGTGTTATGTGAGGTAGTTCTTCCCTATTGGTGTTATTGTTAGTGTATATAATTACTTCATTTTGTGGCATGTCACAAACGGTTTAATGGAAGTTCAAGCGTTTCCTTGAGGTTTATGTGGTACTTCAATCACATACCATTGTATTGCATTTTCTTTGTGATTTTATATTTTACTAGGGTAATTGATTTTACCCTTAAAAAATAAATGAAACTTTTACCGAATAATTAATAAAATTTTCACCATTCACTCATTTACATCCCTAACCCTAAGAGCACGAGGTAACGTAACCGTGCGTTAAAACTTAACGCACTGCTACGTCAGCGCCACATCAGCTTCTACCTTTTAACCTTCACTCTTGACTTTCCACCCCGGTAGCATAACTCACCTTCACCCCAATTTACAAATTAACCCCTTAATTATTTCATTCATTCAACAACCTAAATATTTCATTAATAACCTTAAAAAAAAAAAACCTTTCGAATAAAAAAAAAAAAACCCTTTCGAATTAAAAAAAACAAAATAAAAAACTACCACATAAAAAAACTAAATAAAATTTTTATTAACTAAAAAAAAAAACTTTTCGAATTAAAAAAAAAAAAAAAAAAAAAAAAAAAAAAAAAAACCTGCTACTATAACAACAGGGACTAAACTGTCAACATCATAATACCACAGGGACTAAACTGCAAATGTGGAACATATATCATCTTCTTCCCCATCTCCTGTACACACACTAAACACACACACACTGAAAACACACAAAAACACACGCACAAAAAACACACACAAACACAAACACATCACAAACATAAACACACAAAGAATCAAGGGGCAAAAACGAAAGTTTTTTTTTCATGTTAACGCACGTTAAGCCCTTAACGTGATGCGTTAACGTGGGCTTGCCTTTCATAGGCGATAAGGTAACTCGGTCAAAAAATAAAGTGCGTTAAAAGTTAACGTGAGGTGAATGGCACCTTACCGAGTGGTCTAAGTATCATTATTTTTCAACCAAAAGTAACTAGAAAAAACTTTCACAAGAATCATTTTCCATACAACAAACTAAAAATTCCTAGAGAATAAATAAAAAGTCATGAGGGGCACATAGATTGTGTTAGTAGCCGACATGTGCCAACCTGTTTTGACGTCCAATTTTGCTACATCACCAACCAATCCTTGTCTTCCACATCAGCAATCTAATCCACCTTTTCACTTTTTACGGCTCTGATTGCATCCACATCATCATCATCCAATGGCCGGTTCACCTCCATCTAGACCATTCGTACTTCGTACCCATGTTTTTTGATTTACATAACTAGACGAGTACCCGTGCATAGCAACGAGATTTTATAGCGACATATATTTTATTGATAAAAAAAGTTTATAGGTTATAAGCGAAAAATAATAAAAGTTTTAAGATTTGGGAATTTAACATAATGTTTTGAAACCCGGTTCGACCCGGGTGGTTCAGCCGGTTGAACCGTTCCGGTCGAAAATGAGTCGATTTAAACCGGGTCAACTTGGTAAGTTGGGTCGAAAACGGGGCAAAGTAAACTGGGTCAACCCGTCCGGGTTTGAAGCGTCCCGGGTCAACCCGATTTTTGTTTTAATTGGTTGTATTTAATTTGATAGATATGTTTTTAATTAATTGTACAATGTGAATAAATCATTGTACTTTTAAGTAATGGATAATGTTTTGAACGCGGTTCGACCCGGGTGGTTCAACCGTTCCGGTCGAAAAATGGGTTGATTTAAACTGGGTCAACTTGCTAGGTTGGGTCGAAAATGGGTCAAATTAAACCGGGACAACCCGCCGTGTTTGAAGCGTCCCGGTTCAACCCGGTTTTTGTTTTAATTGTTGTATTTAATTTGGTAGATATGTTTTTAATTGGTTGTACAATGTGAATAAATCATTATACTTTTAATTAATAGGGTGTTTTAATAAAAGTATTAAATGCATTTCAATATTTCCTTATATATATTTTTCAACATTCCACAATATTAACTATTTCACTTTTTCACTTTTCACCTTTGACCATTTTTTCATTATAGATAGTATAGATATTTGAAAATTATTATACGAGTATATCTTAACAGTTGTAGAATGTATCTTTTTCAATCAATGTACGCGTTCTTTAACTGAGTTTTTATTGGAATAATATTCAAATTTGTTGAAACAAAAATATAATACAGTAATGTTTTAAATTAGAAATCAATATTTTTATGGTAGATAAAAGATCTGAAAACATTTACTACGTATCTTACAGAAAATGTGAACACCTTGTAACTACCATCAACAATCAACTTTTCACATTTTGATCAGTAAATAGTACAAATGATCAATATTGAAGTACGAATGCGCGTTGTCAATTAATGTCTTATCAATTTTTATGATTTTAAATGAATATCAATTTATTACTTTAATTTGCCAAAAAAAAAGAAAAAAAAGTATAATTTCGAATTACACTAATCAAAACCTTTACATTGACCAAAGAGCTTATATCTCAATGATACATCTTGTTGTATGAGAAGTTCTCAAATATAATTGCAGGTTCAAATCCTGCTTAGAACATGTGAGACAGTTTTGGTGTATATTTTATGAGATAGTTAGTTGACGTTTTATAAAAAAAAAAAAAAAAAAATACTGAGAAGAAAGTAAACATTTTGTTGGTTAAAAAATGATTTGTATAACTTCCTAAAATTTTGTAAAACTATCAAAGCTGGTGTATATTTTATGAGATAGTTAGTTGACATTTTATGGAGAAAAAAAAATACTGAGAAGAAAATAAACATTTTGTTGGTTAAAAAATGATTTGTATAACTTCCCAAAATTTTGTAAAGCTATCAAAGCAAACAATTAGGGTGTGTTTGGTTAAAGTAAGAGTAAACATAGACAATTAGACACAGTTCACTGCTCATCGCTCATAGCTTCTTAAAGAAATATTAAAAAATGAGCATTTTTAACAAATAGCAAAACTCACTGCTCCTTTAACAAACGAACAATAAAAATCAAAAAACTTATTACTCATCGCCTCAAAAAATTCTGCACCAAACATAGCCTTAATTTGAGGCAAAAAATAATAAAATATGTTTTTTTAATAAAAAAGACGAAAACTTTTGTTAATCATATCTCTTACTGCTGTCATTAACATTTCTCATTTAATTATTATATGTCAATCTTTCAAGTTAATCATATTATCTTAGCAGAATAAATATATTAGACCTAAATAGATAAACTAAACTAAATTATCACTTAACAAATATAAACAAACAAGTAATCTCTTACTTCTGTCATTAGCATTTTGCATTTACTTCAACCTTTCAAAATAATCATATTATTTTAAAAGAAAAACAATATTAGACCTAAATAGATAAACTAAATTATCACTTAGAGCATTTGGTACGTTTGCGTTTTGGCTTGGCGCCGTTCCACCAGCCAACAAAAACCGACGGCGCACCGTACCGGTGGTGGCGCCATCGGTGCTCGCGCCGCAGCCATGGCTCCACGCCGTCGCTTTTTTTTTTTTTTTTTTTTTTTTTTTTTTTTTTTTTTTTCCTGCTGATTTTAAGGACAAAAGAAAAAGAGCCGTTGCATATAAACGGCTATATACCCGTTTTTTTCAAAAAAATACCCAACTAAACCAATTTAATTCCCAAAAAAAACCTTATAAATACCCCATTTTTATTCAAACTTCATACACACTTCCAATATATTAAATCTCAACTTCTCATAACTATTCTCATCCAAAATGAATCCAAATCAACCATGGATCAACAACATGTTAAACGATCCGACAAACCAAATGCCGGGTTCGTCTTCAAACCCTGGTAACAATCCAGGATCGTCTTCGAATCCGGGTTACTTTCCTACCTTCCAAACCTCATTTATGAATCCCAAAGATTTAGCATTGTTTAGCCAATGGAAATTACAACAATAACAACAAAACCAATATCAATTTACACAAACTCAACAAACAACCCAAGGCATCCCTTCACAACCGAATTCGGACCATGCTTCGTTTCATCTAGTAGACGAAGATGATGACGAAGAAAAATCGGTTTCAAGTGAAGAAATTATTCCGACACCGACCTCAAAAAAATCGAGGGCAAAGACGATGGCGAAGAAGCCAAAATCAAAGCCGAAGAATAAGAAATGCAACAAAGAAAAAGAGGTCGAGGAAGATGTGGTCCTGTCCCGACAACCACGAACTTTTTGAAAGACAAGCATAAGTGGAAAAATCCCGACTCGACTTTGGCAAGACGTAATCGTCTTCGGCCTACTCAGCAGGAGCCCGAGCATTTTGGACCCGACAAGTTGCCACGACCAGACGGCATGTACCGGGTTGCTAAGAGTCAACGTTCGTCAAACTCGACCGCTAGTTCCGGTTCAAACCCGACATTGTTTCAAGAAATGTTGCAACAACAATACGAGTTAGACCGCAAGTGTAACACCCCCATTTTTAAAGTTTGTCGCCGCAGAAAAGAAATTTGGGTGTTACGGTGAGGATCGAAGTTTTAACCACATAAAACGGTTTAAAAGAAACGTTTTGAAAATTATTTGTCATTTAGATAATAATTTTGATAAAAGATGAACCATTTGATTTAAAATCTTGTGAAAAGATATAAAGACTTGTAAAAATGACAAATTTGATTTTTACACCATTTTAATTTATCAAAGTAATAAATGCCCACTCCGTGTCTTGTCCTGCTCCGTTAAATTACCTGAGATACACATGCTTAAAAGTGTCAACACAAAGGTTGGTGAGTTCACAGAGTTTTAGGAAAAACCCTTTATTTTGTTAGATTTCAGGAATATTTGATATTAATAAAATACAAACATTAACGAAACAAGTATCGAATATAATCACAAATAAATCATATAAATATTCAATCACATTCAATAAATCATCAATAATCTTAACATGAGCTGGAAACTCATGATACTAATTCAATCAGATAAACAATTCACGTATGGCCAAACCTATACAGCTGTATCTAAATATATGTTGAATACATATATATTTCCTTTATAGATATTGCACCAAGCCTCATGACACGCAAGACGTTAACAGAAGGGGTGTTCTATCAAATCAATGACAGATTTTGCCCTCGTGTAATAGGTGATTTGCCAATTCCTATTTTTACTCAAATATAGTGTATCACGACTAATGCGGCTAACCAATTGCAATTGGCATTACGTCAAGCATTAGTGGGATCAAAGGTCAATCCAAAACAGGTTTCGAATCTGTCCACTATATCCGCACTCACTTTACAGTGATTAATGGCTCATGATAGAGGGACTATATGGCGATAAGCTAACTTAGGCAATATCAAGGACTAATGGGCTCATTTAGCATACATCATGAAATCAAGTATCGTATCACAGAAAACCATTTGAAAACAGTATCGTTTGAGTATCAGAAATTTAGTTTGGAAATATCATCGTTTGAGTATCAGAAATTTAATTTGAAAATAGTATCGTTTGAGTATCAGAAATTCAGTTTAAAAATAGTATTGTTTGAGTATCAGAAATTCAGTTTGAAAATAATATCGTTTGAGTATCAGAAATTCAGTTTGAAAATAGTATCGTTTGAGTATCAAAAATTCAGTTTGAAAATATCATCGTTTGAGTATCAGAAATTCAATTTGAAAATATCGCCAGTAACACATTTATATCACATACCACAATAATCGAATTGAGAACATTTTTATATGAGTATCAATATTTCAGTCAAATAATTCATCAATAAATATATATTTCACATACCACAATAATCACATTGGAAACATTAACATATTTTAAATCACAATTTATATTATTTTAATATCAATTAGGAAATTGATTTGAATCATGTATTTTATTTTATTTCATATACTTATCAAGTTATCAAAGTATATGTAAGCATGTATCTCCCCCAATGAGTTAAAAACAATTATTTGAAATGGGGCTATGACTCACCTGGATTGATTTGGAAATGATGAAAATTAAAGTAGAACGAGATTTATGGAAACGATTATGGAAACGTCTTTGATATGGAACCTGATAAATAAATTTATCAGAGAATATAACCAAATACTATTTGGTAATTACGAACGAATAACGAATAAGATTTATTCGTTATGACAAATAGATGATGTGCAGTGAAATTATTATGCCATGCATGATATGATAAAATACTTTATTTAAAATATTCATTGTAGTTTTACCTTTTTAATCGTAAGTAATAATATTAACTTTTTAGATATCTTTATATATATAATTAACGTAAAAATAAATAATATATATATAAAACGTAATAAAATGCATATGACGTGAGGGTTGCCGTAAAATAGAAAATAAAATAAGAATGTCAAATAGATTATGTGTAGTCCTTGTCCTTTTTTCAAATTTTACAACTTTTATACTAACGGCGTTAGCGTCACACCGTTAGTCCTTTTTATATATATTTTTCAATTATAGTCCACTACATGTCCAATATTACAATCTAAGCTTGTAACAATTCTATATTATCAATTTTTATCCTTTCTTTCTGTTTCTACATTTTTAGTCCTTTCTTTTCACAATTTTTCACTTTTAGTCCCTATAGGTGTCGTCGCGTTACATTTTTAGTCCAAATTTGCAAAAATGATTATAAAAATTTTATGAAATTTTCCGTGGCTTCTTTTATAAATTTTAAGCTTATTTCAACTAATTATTTTATAAAAAGCTTATTTATTTAGCTTATGGGCCTTAATTCGAACCAAACTAAAGCCCATTTAAAAATTTAGAGGCGAGGGCATGAAAATTCTTTTGGGCTTGAACTTGGGCTTCCTTTATGATTCTAAAAATATATTTTATGGGCCCAGTGGGCTGTTAAAACGTGAAGTCTTGTTGGGCCTTGGTTAAGCCCACTCGACAAACATATTAGTTTTTATATAAGTTTTGATTTGAAAAATCTGGTTTGTGTCGATTTACTTTGGCTCGATTAGAGTGTCAAAACGGGATTATTTTTACAAGTCGTGTATATGAAACTAATAGTTTTCTAGGTGGTCTATTAGGTCGAGCAAAAATATTGGGTACTTGTTACGTGAAATTGAAAGTTATACGTAGGTTTTGTGGCATGTTTGAATCGATTTCATTATTTGAAAAATTGAAATTATTTACTAAGTGTTTAGATTATTTATACGAGTGAATCATGGTTCAAAGTAGGCTCGTTAAATGCATGTAACATGAAAATAAACGTGAAGTGTACGTGCTACGTAACTCCTAGGCCTACCAAGATAGAGGCTAGTCACGTTTCGTGTTCTAACAATAAATATGTACGTGTATATATATACTAAAATGATCTACGATGAAACGAATATAGATATGATGCATGACTAATATTTAACGTAGGAATTGGAATAGAAATGAGTAGAGGAGACTTACAAACACCTTAGAGGTGATCAAAGGTCGAGAGTGTTAGGATAGAACACAAGAATATCAAGTCTCACTATATAACCCAAATCGTTATATATATTATTAAAAACCGATTTCCTTTCCTTGCGTCCAAGCTAATATACAATCGACTCTTTGAGTTGTAGCGGTAATTTTTAGAACTGATGGAGTATGTGAAAGAGTATGGAAATGATATGAAGCTAGTGCATGCATGGTCGTATATATGTATCAACTTGAAACGAATCGTGTGGTTTGTAAATTCATCCAAAGAGACACAAGGACAATGCATGTCAGTGAACTAGCTTCTATATGCATTTTTATATTGTTTTAGAAACATTTGTGATAGCACAAAAGAAGGAATGTGTTGGGGTGATTCATACCAATGTCGACCAAGTGATTATCTATATATACGATTTACAAAATCGTATACTACTTATTTATACTTGATCATCTTTGACATTTGAGCATAAAATCATCTTAGAAACATTATTAGGAGCATTTAAAAACAAACGGGGATTAAAACGGATAAGAATTGAATAAATTACAAATCGTTTGGATCGATTCATAGCTAAACACTTTGCCTCGTAAAAACGTATCAAAACTCAACGTGTGAACGTGAGATTCGACACACTAATAGTTGGCTAGGAGCTTAACGAGATTGTGCAAAAAGATACGTAGGTCGTGTGTAGAAATTTGAAATGAACGAGGTGTTTTGGAGTATGTTTAGTCGATTGTTTTTAATTATTTGAAATGAATTTTGGGTTTATTATCTTGGGCCGGTTGGGCTTAGGAGGGATTAAGGGCCCGTTTAGTTTTTGATTAGTTTTTATTAATTAGGTTTAGTTAAATAAATATTTTGTTAATTTTGTCAAGAACTTGTTTTATCGTTTGACGAATTTGACAATATCGTAATTGTGACCATTTTAATATACAAAGAAAATTTTAAATTTCCCCGTAAAAATGGTAATTACAATAATGACAAAGATTATTTATATAATTAACCGAAGTTAATTATACGAATTTTCGCGAGGTTTTATAGCAAGGCAAAGATGGATGTTCTTGAGCGAGAGTCACTCGCGAGAGTTACTTTGTATGAATCACAAAAGATAGCCGAGGAGATGCGGGTGCTACAAATGGATACAAGCAGTATGGATCCGGTTAGCGCAAGGATCGTGAGGGCACAACAAGCTCGAATCCGGGCAAAATATCCAACCGACGAGGATTAATCTTTTATTTATGTATTAGGTTTTTAATTTTATGTATCGTGTGTTTTTTTAATATGTAATGTGTGTTTTTAATATTAACGAAGTTTATTTAAGTTTATATTGTGTATATTTTTATTTAAGTAAAAGAATAAAAAAAAAAAAAAAAAATTGGCCGACGGCACCAGAAATTCTGATGCCAACGGATACCCCTGAAATGTGGTGCCGTGAGATTTCTGGTGCCATGGGAGCTTTTTGCTGACGTGACAGTACTTTTGGTGCCACGGCTTGAAGCCATGGCACCACTGCACCTAATGCTCTTAACAAATATAAACAAACAAGTAAAAAACAACAACATAATAAAAAAATATTTTTATCTTGTTGTCCAAGTATTAAAAATATATACCTTAATCTATAATATATTATAATGCATTTAAGACTATTATATAATTAGCAAGAGTAAAAAATTCAAACTCAAACTTAGTAATTATAAAATAGTTCCAATTAGGGCAAACACTCATTTTAATTATAACAGAATTACAACAAATTTAACAAAAATAACAGAATTAATAACAACATCTGAGAATAATATTCTATTACATAAGGAAAAACATTTGCTTCCCACAAAATTTAATCAAAAGGTACCCGCCGCTGCATTACGCGAGTACTGTTCTAATCTATACTACTATATAATGTATTTGAGACTATTCTATAATTAGAAAGACTTAAAATTCATACTTTTACTTACTTATTATGGAAGGATTTCAAAATTAATTGGTTAGGAAGGAGGTTGGTTAGGAAGTTGGTTAGTAAGCAAGTTGGTTATAAAGTTTGTTAGGAAACACGTTGGTTGTTCAAACTAATTATTTTGCTTAACTATGTATACCATAATTACTTATAAAGTATAAAGATAACTAAATATGTAACCAAATAACATAAAATATAGTCACAAGTACCCGACATCGCATTGCACGTGTACTGTTCTAGTATTAGTTATAGATAAACTAAAATAAATTATCACTTACCAAAACATAAACAAAAGCAAGTAAAAACAAAAACACAATAAAAAAAAGATTTTATTTTTTATCTTGTTTCTCAAGTATTAAAATAATAATAATAAAATATACACATGACCCCGCCCTTCACGTCTATATAGATAACGATGAGACCCAGTTACAGTTTTTAGAGAGAGAAACCCAAATACAAAGCACCATTTTTAGAGCGAGAAACACCATTTTTACAGAGAAGAAGAAAAGGGTTTTATCTTTCTCTGAATCTCTGAATCTTGTCTCGTATTCAATCATACAATTCGGATCCTGGTTCTTCTATTCGGGTTATCGGCTCTATTTAACTGGTTAGTTTTTCTCTTTTTTGTTGTTGTTCTTGATACCCATTTACTGATTTACCCCTTTGTTTTTTTATATAAAAAGTTTTTATTTTTATTTGGTAAGAGTGATTTTGAGCTTAATGGGTAGCTATATATGATTTTTTTTTTTTTTTTTTTGGACTGAAGTTTTGATTTTTAATTGGTAAGAGTGATTTTGAGCTTAATGGGTAGCTATATATGATGTTTTGTTATAAATTTTGGAATAAAGTTTCTTTTTTCTTTATTATTATTATATTTTTTTTTGGGTGTTTAATGGAGTAGCTTAATGTTTTTTTTAGAAGGCTATTAAGCTTTTGAAGGTGTTTGGATAAGGTTATTTGGAGAGCTTATGAGTTTTTTTTTTTTGTGAAATAAGCTATTATTCTATCAAGCTTGCCCAAACACCCCCAAAATATTCTGAAAAATGAACTTTGTTTTTTGGTAGTTGTTAAAGTGTAGTTTATGGGTGTTGTAGTGAAGGTATTAATCAATTTATATACGTAGTATCTGTTAAAGTTATTGACTTGTTTAAAAGAAGAGGGGTGTTTGGTGGATTGCTTAACAAAACTGATCATCTGCATTTTGAACTAAGCTGTTTGAATTAAGGGGCGTTTAGGTAGATTGCTTGATAAAACTGATTATCTGCTTGTATGGTTAAGTCAGGATCGGTTGTTATAGTTGTTAAGACTTTATTTCCTGCTAGTAGCTGATTGGATTGTATGTTCTTGTGTTTTCTCAATACAGATTAGGGAGAGCAAATTGATTAGAATCGGTAAGATGGCTTTATCTATGTAGCAACAACTGTGAAGATTCGAGGCCGATTTTGGTGTTTGATTATTGTTTTGTGAACCATTCAGCTATTAGTTTGCTCCTTGTTTCTGGTTTTGAGTCCATTTTCCCAGCCGTAGGCTGTGAAAACACCACTAATTGCCCCGCCTTCGGTTCATGTCTCGTAGCTCAGACAGCCCAGTTCAGACCCAAATGGCTGTAGCTCTTTTCAGGAGTCCTTTAGGGCGGGAGTACCATGGTAACAGTAGGATGGAAGGGGCGAAAGCCACTGGCAGGAGACGTGTGTTTGTTCAAACTGAGTCTGGTTGTGTGTTGGGTATGGATATAGATCGAAGTGATAATGCTAATATGGTCAAACGAAGGTTGCAGATTGCTTTGAATTTTCCGACTGAAGAAAGTTCTTTGACTTTTGGAGATATGGTTCTGAATAATGATCTTAGCGCCATTCGTAATGATTCACCTCTTCTTTTGACTAGAAATGTCTTACATAGAAGCTCATCAACCCCTTGTATGTCTCCTACTGGTCGGGATATACAGCAGAAAGATCAAAGTGGACCCGTTGAGATCTTGGGTCATTCGAGTAGTTTTGTGAGAATAAAACGTGTTGTTGATGAGGTTGTGATTGCAATGAAGTCGGGAGTTGATCCGATCCTTGCTACTGGGGGCCTTGGTGGTGCTTATTATTTCAGCAACAGTATAGGTGAGAAAGTGGCCATAGTGAAACCGACTGATGAAGAACCGTTTGCACCAAATAACCCGAAAGGGTTCGTGGGTAAAGCACTTGGTCAACCGGGTTTAAAGCGTTCGGTTCGGGTTGGTGAAACTGGGTATCGTGAGGTTGCTGCTTACCTTCTTGACCACGATCACTTTGCTAACGTCCCCCCTACTGCATTGGTCAAAATCACACATTCAGTTTTCAATGTCAATGATGGTGTAAGTGGAAACCACAAGGCTCAAAGGAAGAAGAAGCTTCTTAGCAAGATTGCTTCATTCCAGAAGTTTATGCCGCATGATTTTGATGCTAGTGATTATGGAACCTCGAGCTTTCCTGTGTCTGCTGTTCATCGCATTGGTATATTAGATATAAGGATTTTCAACACGGATCGACATGCTGGAAATCTGTTAGTTAGAAGGCTGAACAATGATGATGTTGCAAGATTTAGTGAAGTCGAACTCATACCCATTGATCATGGTTTATGTTTGCCTGAAAATTTGGAGGATCCGTATTTCGAGTGGATCCATTGGCCTCAGGCTTCAATCCCATTTTCAGAGGATGAGCTCGAGTATATTGAAAAACTCAACCCATATGATGACTCTGAGATGTTAAAAACTGAACTTCCGATGATTCGTGAAGCCTGTTTAAGGGTCTTGGTTCTTTGCACGATTTTCCTAAAGGAAGCTGCTTCTTATGGTTTGTGCTTATCTGAGATAGGTGAGATGATGAGTCGGGAATTTCGCCGTGGTGAAGAGGAACCGAGTGAACTCGAGGTTTTATGCATGGATGCAAGGAGAATTGTGGCCGAGAAGAAGGCTGAAATGGCGGTTCAACCCCCGGAGGACGAAATAGAAGAGGAAGATGGGTTTCAGTTTGATATTGACTACAATGATTCCGCCTTTGACTTCACTCCTAAATTGTCAAATGGTAACTTTATGAATTTTGGGTTTGGGCGAAACCCACTTTCTAAACTTGAAGAAACCATCGAGGAAGATGAAGAAAGCGAAGATGAAAAAGAAACTGAAGGTCTTGTGCTTCCTGCATCCAAGGAGGTGCCTTGTGTTTCGAAGCTGTCAATGAGCAAGTGTAGTTTAAGTGATAATAGTGGTATTAGTAAGTTAAAGAGTCAGAAATCGGAACCGGAAAACAGTGGCTATGTAGCAGTGAATTCATCTTCTGGGCACAGGAGTGCGAATGAGCTAGTGCCAGTTGGTGCCAGTTTCGTGAAGTTTGCTGACATGGATGAGGAGGAATGGGGTCTGTTTCTTGAGAAGTTCCAAGATCTGCTTGACACTTCATTTGCAAAACGCAAGGCAATTGCAATGGGGCAGAGGCAGAGACAGAGGCTTGGGACTTCTTGCCAGTTTTGAGATTTATACCTATCATATAGGATTCGGAGGTATTGCTCATACTGGATTTCTATACTATGTTACCGGTTATTTGAGTTTGACTTTGAATAAGTTAACTTTCAGGCTTGAGTTGGTATTTAGTGTTTAGGGTTACGGCACTTTTAGTTAAATGGTAGTGAATGACTGAATGGGCATGTCTGTAAATATTCACAAAGAACTGCCTTTAGTTGGTGAGGATTCAGGTTGGACTTTAGTCGCATTTGTTTCATATTTTTTTACCGCTGTTCTGCATTTCTTTCAGTTCATGGCGACATTGTTTATAAATAATATTTTGCATGAAAATTTGATTGTAATGTTTATATATTTTGGTATTGGGGTAGACGCATACATCTTTAATATTGATCTGCTCTCTGTAATGCTTATTGCGTGGTGTTAAGTTGTTGCTAATATGGTCTTTTGAATGAGAACTAATTTAAGCAGTTCTGAATGAATATTGGGCTTATGACCTTTGATTGTCTGTTAGAGATGTATGTAGATTTATGAAAGTAGAGTATAAAAGATGTATATTTTTTTAATGAAAGTTGGGCATGTAAATATGTACCCTGTGCAAGGAATAATTAATGAAGATTGATATGATAGAAAAAAGAAAGGCATACAAAAGATCAATGATGAGCAAAACCTGTCTTCAAAATTACTAATACTATAACCAGGATGTTATCTAAAGTTCAGTTTAAGTGATGAAAGTAGTTATATTAGCACGTTCAAGAGCCAGATAACATGTTACGTGGCTGTGAATTCATCTTTTGGGCACGGGAGTGTGAATGAGCTAGTGCTAGCTGGGCAGCTGGTGCCAGTTTCGTGATGTTTGCTGACGTGAAAGGGAGGAATGGGGTCTGTTTCGTGAGAAGGTTCAAGATCTGCTTTACACTTTTGTTTGCCAAAGAGATGCCTTTAGTTGGCGAGGATTTAGTTTCGGATTTATTCTTATTCGTTGCCTCTTCCTTTAACACTGTTATGCATTTCTCTTTCGCTTCTTGGCGATATTGTTTATTTGCATCTTGTATCGTAAGGCTCCTGTGTCGCAAAACGGTTTATTTGCAAAGGAATTAATGTGTGCATCATAAAATTATGATTATAGTGTGTTGATGTATCATTTAGTGTAAATATGTACCAAAAAGATTGTAGCCTAGCAACACTGTGACACGGCCGGATGTTTTTCAGTCAATTGGTTGTTGGTTCAAATCCTGGCTAGGATAATTGTATGAGATATTTGTGATGTAAATATGTTATGATTGTGAGTAAGATTATGAACCTTGTATGTTTAAACTTTATAATAGGGTTGGATGCGGATGCATGAATGTAAAAATTCAAACATGGATGTCTCTTTCTTTTAAAGAAAGGTCAGTGATAACAATGATGTTGGTTTTGTTTTTTTAGTGTAATTAAAGCGTGATTGATACGATATTGAAAATCACAAGTAACCTATAAAAGTTAGATGTAGAACTACGGAAATTGGAACTTGTGAAAATTGACCACCTATAACTTTTCTTCTTCTTCTTCTTATCTATGCAAATACTCATGTTAACTTATTGCTTCTTTTATATTGTTTATCGATTCTGATTGCTAAATTTGCCGCGAATTGTGTAAACGAGCTGAGTCGAGCCAGGTACTGCCAAGCTCGAACTAGACTCGAATACTAAAACTCAAGCTCGAAACTCGACTTGAACTTGGATGAGCTTTGGATTTCAAGCTCGAGTTTGACTCGTCAACTAAAACTCGAGCTCAGAACTCGATTATTTCCACATTTATAGCTCGAACTCCATGGAAATCGGCATATGAAGCTTGACAGGACTTTATGACAATTAAGTAATTACATATATATAAAAGGTAAAAGTGTAATATAATTAAAGCTAGTTACGAGTAGAGTATTTTGGAGCTCGCACTCGACTCAAAATTGTACTCAAGTAGCTTGAGCTTAAGCTCGGCTCGTTTATATCGAGTCGATTTCGAGTAGTTTACGAATCGATCTCGAATAACTCGCGAGTTGTCACGGCTAGTTTACACCAAAGTTGTGACCTTGGTGTGCAATCCATAAACAGCCCCTCGTTAAGGTGTCTGCATCATATATTGACATCCGTACACTTATCTTTGCTTCTTTAATCAGAGACCAACATCCGAGTGGGAAGAATGATTGTTTCACTTTGTGCAGTGATCACGAAGCTAATGAATGATACAACAAATACAACATCCGAGTGGGAAGAATGATTAATCTTCACCAGTTAGTTACCTTTTTTTAATTTGTGTTGTTTTAGTTGGTTACAAGTTAATTTCCTGTTTAATTTCATTCAACTACTATGTAGTCTACATCGTAGGTCGAAAATTTCGGGTAACAAGTTTCATCGGACATTGTTATAACCTCATCATAGAATGTACAAGGAAATAAGGATTGCGGATAATTAAGTTCACTGCATTAAAAGTCTTAAACAAAATGCATATATATAGTAAAGATTTGCAGCATGCTATTTTCCATTATGACAAGTACTCAACGTTAGCATCATTCATCATCAATATGAATCAATGCATTTGTTAAGAATGTTACACATTTAGACCTTCTGAACACGATAAACTTAAGATACATACAGTGAGAACACAGCCATAGGTACACGAGACTGGCCTTTGCACTGCTTGTGATTTGTTAGAAAAGTGGACACTGTATCATGCTAGTGAACGAAATCCATTCAAATCTAGGGGCGGTATTTTGATAGAAAGTTAGAAACTTTTAGCCATTCACATGATCTCCAGGACGTACATCTAGCTAAGATGTGTTTTAAACCAATGAATGTGGCCACCGTTTGCTCTTTCCACTCTCGGCAAGTCCATTTGATGCTGTTACTAGACGTGACACTCACTGTCTAAAGAATTATTATGACGATCTTAAAGATAAGATTAGATTAGTCGAACTTTATGTGCACTGGAGAAATGTTTGGCAGCTGCAATCATGGTTTCCTCGGGTCCACATGGCACTTTCGAGTCCTTGACACGTCTCTCACCTTCTTTTGATGAAAACGAAAAGCACTTACTCATTGATCTGATTATCAATGATAACATGCTTATGTTCTTCTTTCCGTTGCTAGCCATTTCTTTTAATCTCTTTGAATTTAGTGTTTGTGTTAATGATGAGTTACTTTGTGTTGCAAAACAACGTTTATATAAAAACTGGGTTTCTTGATCATCAAGGCTGATTAGTCAAAGGAATGATCCCAGAAATTATTATACTTTTCTAAACGTGTGTCCTTTTCTTTCTTTCTATAATTTGACTTCTATAGTTTGACCATTGACCTCTCATTTTTTCTTTCTTTGCAAGCAATCAACAGTGAGTGTGAATCTTTTCAATTCTTGGGTTTGGCTCACATAGAATTTGTGGGCTGCAAATTAACTTTCATAAATCCCATATAATTAACCGTTTACGTATCTAAAAATATTTTCTTAAACAAAAGGTATACAAATGATCAATGATAAGTAAAAACCTTTGTTCGAAAATACTAATACTAGAACAAGTTTCTTAGGTCAGTCAATGCAGAATCCAAAAGTTACTAAGTGTAAGGAATTTAGGTAGCTTGTGTTTCATAGCTGTCAATGATCAGCAAGTGCAGTTTAAGTGATAAATGTAGTAATATTAGTACAGTAACTTTCAGAAAACGAAAGCTGTAAAGTGTAAACTATGGCTATTTGGCGGTGAATTTATTTTCTTGGCACAGAACTGTGAATGAGCTAGTGTTAGCAAGGCAAATGCAGAAGAGACAGAGGCTTGGGACTTCTTGCCAGTTTTGAGAGTTATACGGATTTGCAATGGTGAGGATATATTGGATTTGTACGTTAGTAGTTTTTGTGGCATGCATTCTATTTAACACGGTTATGCATTTTTCTTTCCTTCTTAGCGACAATTTCAAACTTGAATTGCACATGTAAAGCTTCTTGTGTGCTACTGTATTTGCTGTTAGACAACAGATATGGTCTTGTTGTTTGTAAATAAAAACCAAGCTCATTTAAAAAAACCAATATTTAGCCTGTGGCTTATGTTTGTGCGTCAATAGGTTATGTTTAAAGCAAGGTTGGATAAATGCTGGTTTTACTTCATTACTTCTTTGATATCTTTCTATAATTTTTATCGTAAAATGAGCATGACCTTGGTGAATCCCAAAACAGTGATAATTCCCTATTTCCATGAACATTAATTTACGATAATTAAATCACATTTAGCTGTTCAACTGATAGCAACCACAATATACATTTACTCTTTGCTTCTTACGACCTAATATGAACTTCCGAGTGGGAAGAATATAATGGTTGTTTCACTTGTGCAATGAATACGAAGCTAATGAATGATACTGTTTTGAACTTCACCAATCAATTTTGTTTTATTTGTGATTCAATTGGTTTCATGTCGATTTTCCACTTAATTTTCCTCTACTAATATAGTTTACATTGTACAATACTAGGAACGTTAATGATTTAAATGACTGCATGGAAGGTGTTGGAAGAATGCATGCCTAGTATATCGAGTTGCAGCATATTATTAATCACGATATAAGGACTATACATGTATTTATTAACGGGTTAAGATTGTTACACAAACTTTTTGAACAAGATAAACTTAATGAACACACAATGGGCACATAGCCACTACATAGGTATCAGACAGGTTTTACACAGCTCAAAAGTGAATATAATATCATGCTAGAGATAAAAATCCATTCAAATCCTGGGCCAAACATCTTCTTGGTAGAAATTTACTATATGCTTAGATAAAGTAATTCTACATGATTTCCAAGACGTCTAAGACGTGTTTAAACGATTACGTACTGTGGCCATCTGCCTTCGTTTTCTCCTCCCACTCCGACTAAGTCCATTCGATTGAGTTAATAGACGTATCACTCATGGTTCAGATATATTATTGTGGTGATCTTATAAATAAACTTATATTAGTCGTACTTTATTTGCACTGGAGAAATGCTTGGCAGCTGCAATCATAGTTTCCTCGGGTCCATTACGCACTTTGGAGTCCTTGACATGTCTCTCACCTTCTTTTGACAAAAACGAAAAGCACTCACTCACTGATCTGGATATCAATGAGGACATGCTCACGTTCTTCTTGTTGTCATTGCTACCATAATCTCTTAGAAAATTTAGTATGTCAGTATTTGTAGTGAATGTTAATGATAAATTATAAATATGTGATGCAAAACAAGGTTTATATACAAATTTTGTTTCTTGATCATCAAGGTTGATTAACCAAAGGAATCATCGTGGAAAGAGAGATGTGATAATGAGGATATGCTCATGTTCTTCTTGTTGTATTTTCTTTCTTTCTGATAATTTGACTTCTATATTTTGACCATTGACCTCTCATTTTTTCTTGAGAATTGCTACAACCACATACAATTTACAAAAAAAATAACCACACAATGATATGACATTTCATGATTGGTGCATTTCTCTAAAGTTTCTCTCTCTTCTCTCTCATTAAACTAATCACTTCTTTACACTTCATTGCCATGTCATTGTGTGGTTATTCTTTTGTAAATTGTATGTGGTTGTAGCAATTCTCTTTTTTCTTTCTTTGCAAGCAATCAACAGTGAGTGTGAATCTTTTCAATTCTTGGGTTGGGGTTTTGGGTTTGGCTCACATAGAATTTGTGGCCAGCAAAGTAACTTTCATAAATCCCATATTATCATCTATTCGTTTACATATCTAAAAATATTTTCTTAAACAAAAGGTATACAAAAGATCAATGATAAGTAAATACCAGTGTTAAAAAATACTACGTAGTAATACTAGATAACTAGAACCAGTTTCTTAGGTAAGTCAATGAAGAATCCAAAAGCTACCAAGTGTAAGGAAGTTACTCAGGGACCTTGTGTTTCATAGCTGTCAGTGAGCAAGTGCAGTTTAAGTGATAAATGTAGTAGTATTAGTAACTTTCAGAAAACGAAAGCTGTAAACAATGACTATTTGGCAGTGATTTTATTTTCTTGGCACAGGACTATGAATGAGCTAGTGTTAGCTGGCGCCAGTTCGTAAAGTTTTCTGAAACGCATGAGGATGAATATATATAAACGCAAGGCAAATGCAGTGGGGTAGAGGCAGAGACAGAGGCTCGGGACTTCTTGCCAGTTTTGTACGGATTTAATTTGCAATGCTGAGGATATAATGGTTGTTTCACTTGTGCATTTGAATACGAAATTAAATCACTTTTAGCTGTTCAACTGATATAGCCACAATATACATTTACTCTTTGCTTCTTACAACCTAATATGAACTTCCGAGTGGGAAGAATATAATGGTTGTTTCACTTGTGCAATGAATACGAAGCTAATGAATGATACTGTTCTGATATTCACTAATCAATTTTGTTTTTATTTGTGATTCAATTGATTTCATGTTGATTTTCCGCTTAATTTTCCTCGACTATTATATAGTTTTACATTTTAGCTAGTATACTTAGGTTAATGATTTAATTGACTGCATGAAAGGTTTTGGAACTTGGAAGAATGCCTAGTATAGAATTGCAACATATTTATAATCACGATATAAGGACTATACATTAGTATCAGTGAATATGAAGCAATACGTTTATTAATAACGGGTTAAGATCGTTACACACTTAAACCTTTTGAACTATTGGGTTTTTCACAGGTTCCAGAATTGGATATTCCCAGGATTATATTTGCATAAGATTGACAAGAAGTGATTCATTTTATTAATAACATAACAGTTACATTGTAATTTTGACACTAACTAAAAACGTTTACATGTAAGGACTATTTATAGATTTCCAAACGTTGTGACCTTTCATGAATAGGTACAACCGAAATAACTAACTTCTGTGTAACTGCTATATGGTTACAAACTATCTAACTAACGTATTCAGTCCTTCTTCTTTCGTCTGTCACAAATGTATCCTTGTCCAACAAGACTTTATCAATTATGGTCCAACAATTCCCCCTAATTGTTTAAGTCTTGTTCTTCGAGTCTTCGTGCTCTTCTCCGTGTCTTTTCCTTTCCTTCTTCCTGTCTCCATGATTTGTTGTTGCTGTTGCTTGTTCCATTCCAACGTTGTACCACAATACTTCATTGTGTTTCTTCACTTTTACACCGTATCTTCAACAACTCTTCAATACCCGTCGGTATTTTCCTATGAATGAGTGATCAGCCCATCCTTATCGTTATTTGTTGTTGTTCTTGTATTGCTAAACGTCTCCAAACAATCCTTGATTGTTTTGTTCTCTCGATATACCTTATCACATCCACAAGCAACGCCTTTTCCTTTTGTTTCTTCCTGCCTTGTTGCCTTTTCAAATCCTATTCGACTTCAACCTTCAACAGAAAACTTTCAAATTTTGTTGCCTTGTTTCTGTTTCGATTCGAACCAAACTTAAACACCATGGTTCCTTCTCTTTTCTTGTCGAATTTTTCTTGCTGTTGCCAACGAGTCTAAACAAAAACATTCCTTCTCGGTATACCACACTATCATGTTATTTCCTTTTGTGTGTTTGATCTCGGTATTTTGAGATCACGCAGTCTCCTACACACAACCTTGTGTTACCACACCTTGATAACAACACCGAACCCAAAACAAACTGTTTGCTGCGCTCCTGGTTCGTTCCAATGAAAACAACGACAGTCACTTGTCTTGTTTTCTCCCCACGTTGTTGTTGTTCTTGTGTTCCTACGACACAATCCTTGTTGCTTGTGTTCCTACGACACAAACCTTGAGTACTCCTCGTTCTACGTATACGTTTTATCCTCACAACAACGTCCCTTGCGCTCCAGACCCACGTCTTACATCTTGCACTTCGGTCTTGCGTCTTTCATCTTGCTTTGTATCTTTTTCTCAAACCGGTTTTTACAAAGCCTTCCACTCTTGCTTCTACGTATCTTTCAACGTCAAGAGTTGTAACACTTGTTCCTCATAAGTTTTCTCCCACCAATTCGTTTGGTGTCCATGTTCGCTTCCTTTTGTCGGTTATCAAAACTTATTAAAACTTGCCACTTCCACAAAAGTTTCCTTCTTGTTTTGTTGTCGCGAATGATCTCAACAAAACTTCACCAATTCGTTTGGTGTCCATGTTGGTCCTGATTGTGCACTATCTTCCCAACAATCCGTGGTGCCTTCCTTCTCGGTTTCTTGATCTTCTTGATCAAGAGACTTGAATCACATCTTGTAACCTTGCAACAACCTTCGGCTCTTGATACCATATTGGGTTTTTCACAGGTTCCAGAATTGGATATTCCCAGGATTATATTTGCATAAGATTGACAAGAAGTGATTCATTTTATTAATAACATAACAGTTACATTGTAATTTTGACACTAACTAAAAACGTTTACATGTAAGGACTATTTATAGATTTCCAAACGTTGTGACCTTTCATGAATAGGTACAACCGAAATAACTAACTTCTGTGTAACTGCTATATGGTTACAAACTATCTAACTAACGTATTCAGTCCTTCTTCTTTCGTCTGTCACAAATGTATCCTTGTCCAACAAGACTTTATCAATTATGGTCCAACATGAACAAGATAAACTTAATGAACACACAACGGGCGGCACATAGCCTCTACATAGGTATTAATGTATACCAGACTGGTTTTACACTGCTTATGATTTGTACAAAAATAAAAATCCATTCAAATCCAGGGCCAAACATCTTCTTTGTAGAAATTTACTATATATATATGCTTAGATATAGCGATTTCACGTGATTCCCAAGGCATCTAAGATGTGTTTAAATGATTACTGTGGCCATCTACCTTCATTTTCATCTTCAACTCCGACTAACTTCATTCATGCAATTAAGAGACGTACCACTCACGGTTCAGATATACTATTGTGGTGATCTTATAAATAAGCTTATATTAGTCGTACTTTATGTGCACTGGTGAAATGCTTGGCTGCTGCAATCATAGTTTCCTCGGGTCCACTTGACGCTTTTGAGTCCTTGACGCGTCTCTCACCTTCTTTTAACGAAACCAAAAAGCACTCACTCACTAATCTGGATATCAATGAGGACAGGCTCACATTCTTCTTGCTGTCGTTGCTACCCATTTTTTATAATCTCTTAGAAAATTTAGTATTTCAGTATTTGTAATGAATGTTAATGATGAGTTATAACTATATGATGCGAAACATGGTTTATATACAAATTTGCTTTCTTAATCATCAAGGTTGATTAACCAAAGGAATCATCCAAGAAATACTAATTTGTGGAACATGTGTCTTTTCTTTCTTTCTGATACATCTATATTTTGACCATGAATTGTCACCTTTCCTTCTTTGCAAGAAAAAATCAGTGAGTGTGAATATTCTTCTCAATTATTGGGTTGGGCTTTTGGGCTGGACTCACACAAATTATATAGGCAGCAATGCAACTTTAAACAAGAACTATATTAGAAAAAGTTAATTATTACTTACAAATAATAACTTCACGTATAATTAAACTTTTAATCAAAGGCATGCCCAAGCCTTTACATTACATTTACACACAAATACAAACCAAATCAAAATGCATTTCTCTGTGAAATAAAATGTTAAACAAACAAATATATACCTATAAATACTTAAGTTAGACATGCCTCCATGGTCTTTCAGCAAGATTGACACATTCATTAAACCTAAAACAGTCAACAAGATGGTCAAGATGGGCAAGGTTGATTAATCAAAGGAGTGATTCCAGAAAGGCAGTACTAGATTCTTTAAACATGTGTCCTTTTCTTTCTTTCTATTATTTGACTTCTATATTTTGACCATTGACCTCTCATTTTTTCTTTCTTTGCAAGCAATCAACAATGAGTGTGAATCTTTTCAATTCTTGGGTTGGGATTTTTGGGTTTGGCTCACACAGAATTTGTGGGCAGCAAAGTAACTATCATAAATCCCATATTATCATCTATTTGTTTACATATCTAAAATTATTTTCTTAAACAAAAGGTATACAAATAATCAATAATAAGTAAAAACCTGTGTTCAAAAATACTAATACTTGAACCAGTTTCTTATATTAGTCTATGAAGAATCCAAGCTACTAAGTGTAAGGAAGTTAGGTACCTTGTGTTTCGTAGCTGTCAATGAGAAAGTGCAGTTTAAGTGATAAATGTAGTAATATTAGTAACTTTCAGAAAACGTAAGCTGAACAATGGCTATTTGGCGGTGAATTTATTTTCTTGCACAGGACTGTGAATGAGCCAGTGCTAGCTGGTGCCAGATGGTGAAGTTTTCTGAAACGCACGAGGATGATGAATATATATAAACGCAAGGCAAATGCAGTGGGGTAGAGACAAAGACAGAGGCTGGGACTCAGGGGCAGTACCAAAAAAACTTTCAAAAGGGGTCAAAAATCAAAAGGGTGTACCAGGTCGGGTCATGTCAGTAACTCGCTCTTTGTTGCTATAATGAAATTGATTTTACTTTAAATGAAAATGAACTTTTTTGGTATATGTTTGCATGTGAAAACCAAAACTAAAAATTGGTTATGATATGCCCGACATTTAGCACATACTTACTTTTTCTAATCGATATTAACACAAGTAGTAAAGTTGGATAATAAAAGTTCACAAAAATCTATAGAGAAGCACAAGAATCGAACATTATATCTCCACAAAATTGCAAATGTCCTTAACCAGAGATACAACTATTAAATAAATTTTCACCACTATACTATTTACCCATTTATGAGGACAAAATGAAAATCACTTGTCATCTCAAGAAAATCGACATTACTCGAGTGAACTTTGTGAGGACAGTTGCCCACACTGCCCCCATTGTGGTACCGCCCCTGCTGGGACTTCTTCCCAATTTTGAGAGTTCAAGGATTTGCAATGGTGAGGATATACTGGAATTGCACGTTAGTCATTTTTGTTGCATTCTATTTGACATGGTTATGCATTGCTCTTTCCCTTCTTAGCGACATTTTCAAACTTGAATTGCATATGTAAAGCTTGTTGTGTGCTACTGTATCATTTGCTGTTATACAACATATATGGTCTTGTGGTTTGTAAATGAAAACCAAGCTCATTTAAAAAAAACCAATATCTTGCCTGTGGCTTTTGATTTGTGTGTCAGTTGGCTATGTTTAAATCAAGGTTGGATAAATGCTGGTTTTACTTCATTACTTCTTTGATATCTTTCTATAATTTTTATCGCAAAATTGAGCATGACCTTGGTGAAACCCTGTGAAAGATAGGGACTACTTTAGTCAATTCTATAATTGTAGGGACTAAAAGTTAGTTTTTTAGACGCTCTTTTTATATTTGTAAATTTGTTACTCATTACACACTTAATGAAAATAAAATCATTTTGTCCCTTTCTATATTCTCTCTGTGTTTAGAAGTTCACATGGTATTAGAGCTTCATCAATGGAGTTCTAACCGTTTTGTAACTGATTTCTAACTAATTTTCAACTATATACACCACACTTGTGTGTTCTGTGTGTGTATTACTCTGTTTTTTACACATTTCCGTGCAATCTTGTTCAAATCTTCTTGTTTTCTTGAATAATCAACAATGGCGTCATCCAGTTCTAATCAAACAACACAACCTGCACTCTTTCAAAACCCTCTTTATCTTCATCCCTAAGATGGACCTGGTTCTTTGACTGTTCAAGAAAAGTTGATTGGTTCTCAGAATTATCGTGCATGGAGAAGGGCTATTGAGATTGGATTGTCCACCAAGAGAAAGCTAGGGTTCATCAAAGGTACTGTCACAAGATCAACAATTGATCCAAATCTTGCTGAACTATGGGATACTTGCATCAACATGGTGATTTGTTGGATTACGGGTTCTGTGAGTGATTCAATTGCTAGGTCTATCATGTTTGTTGGTAATGCAACAGAAATATGACAACAGTTGGAAAGAGGGTTCTCGTTGAGTGATGGTTCTAGGAAGTACAAATTGAATAAGGACACATATGAGATCACACAGTCAGGAAGTTCAATTGGAGAGTATTATACTAATATGAAGTGTGTTTGGGAAGAATTGGATAGCATGAATGTATTGCCTGTATTGAGTAATGTTACTCCTGAGATTTCTATGTTCTTGGCTAGTTTGAGTAAGAAAAAAGAGGAGCAAAGACTTTTTCAGTTTCTTAATGGGTTGGAGGATCATTACAGTCATCAAAGAAGTCAAATCTTGATGATTGATCCTTTACCTAATGTGGAGAGTGCTTGTTCTTTGCTGCAACAAGAGGAGTCACAAAGAATGTTGTTTGGTTCTTCTACTATTAGTATTGACTCAACTGCTTTGTACAACAAAGGAGATGTAAAAGACAAGTGTTCAATTTGTGGGTTCAAATTGCATCCTCCTGAGAGATGTTGGGAAAAGGTGGGGTATCCTGCTTGGCATCCAAAACACAAAGGGTCACAGTTGAAGCAAAACAAACCAAGAACTGCAGCTCATGTGGAAACTGGTAACATAAGTTTCACTCCTCAACAATTTGAGCAGTTACTGAAAAGTATGCATCAGATGAACGTGTTCAACAACACAGAGGAGTTTGATCATCAGTTTGCTGCAAGTATAGCATGTCTTATGAGTTCTTTAGATATGCTAGATGTGTTGGAGAATTGGATCTATGATACTGGTGCATCTGACCACATGACACCAGTAAATGATAATGTTTTTGACCCATATTTGTTGAAAATTAAGCCACAAATTAAAATGCCAAATGGGGAAACCTCAGTAATATCACATGTGGGTAAAGTGAAGCTTTAAAATGGTATATTACTAAAGGATGTATTAGTGGTACCATCTTTTAAGTTTAGCTTGCTATCTGTCCCAAAATTGACAGAAGACTCACAATGTGTTATGTCTTTTTATCCACAATTCTGTGTTGTCCAGGACTTGACAACAAGGAAGGTGACAGGATTGGGTAAAAAGAAGGATGGTCTTTATCATCTTGTGAATCTCCCACTTGATAAGGTTAATAGTGTTTTCTCTGCTTTGGTAAAGTCAACAATGCAAAAGTTCTCTTTGTCTGCTTTAGGTAGTGTGAATAAAAGTGAATCAGGCTTGTATGGGTTGTGGCATCATAGATTAGGACATGTATCTAATTCAAAGTTGAAATGTATGAAGGATTTGCTAGTTTCTGTGTCTAAGTCTTGTTTGGATACATGCTTATCATGTCCTATGCCAAAGTTTAGTAAACTACCATATTCTCTAAGTGATTCTCATAGTTCTTGTGTGTTTGAGCTGATTCACATAGATATATGGGGTCCATATAAGGTTCCAACAGAAGGAAGATTCAGGTACTTCTTAACAATTGTTGATGATTTTAGTAGGGTGACTTGGACTTATTTTTTGAAGCAAAAGGCTGATTCTTTTGGTGCTTTAAAGTCATTCATTAAAATGGCGCATACTCAGTTTGAAAATCAAGTAAAGGTGGTAAGATCAGGTAATGCTTTGGAGTTTGTACAAGGACAATGTGGACTATATTTGCAAAGTCAGGGTATAGTGCATCAAACATCTTGTGTTGATAGACTACAACAGAATGGCATGGTTGAAAGAAAGAACAGACACATACTTGATACAACAAGAGCACTCAGGTTTCACTCTAATTTACCTTTGGAATTTTGGGGAGATTGTGTTACAACTGCTACATATTTGATAAATAGGCTACCTTCTTTTGTTCTAAACAACATGACTCCTTATGAAGCTTTGTTAAACAAGAGACCTGAGTATAATCACTTAAGAGTGTTGTTTTATAATCTTACTACTCATACAACATTTGTGTCAAGAGATGCTGTTTTTCATGAGCACATATTTCCTTATGCATCAGATAGTATCCAAAAGTTTTTAAGTCCATTGCCTACTACATTGCCTTGTAACTTTGAGTCTCAAAACTTTTGTGATGATTTTGGTTTTACTTCAATGACATCTATTGAAAATCCTCAAACAACTTCTGAATCTGTACCACAGTCATCTAATGTTAATCAACCATCCATTTCTCAACCTACTTCATCATCAGTACCTGTTCAACCTCCATTAAGAAAATCAACTAGAACCACTAATGTGCCCTCTAAGCTCAAAGATTTTGTATTAAGTCATGTTCCTAAGGCAAATCAAGTGTCCAAAACACCTCTTGTTCCTGTATTTCAAGATCTTGTGACTGCATTATTAGCTTAAAAAGACCCTGCAAACTTTAAAGAAGCTGTAGTGAATCAAGGGTGGTGTAAAGCTATGGATTCTGAGATAAGTGCATTGGATGAGAATGGTACATGGGAAGTAACTGAATTACCACTTGGAAAAAAGGCTATTGGTAGTCACTGGTTGTTCAGAACAAAGCTCAAAGCTGATGGTAGTGTGGATAGGAAGAAAGTTAGGCTTGTGGTGCAGGGGAATAGGCAGAGACATGGAGTTGACTATAAAGAAAATTTTTCTCCTGTAGCAAAGATGGTAACTGTAAGATCTTTACTTACTGTTGCTGCACTTAAAGGTTGGCACATTTGTCAAATGGATGTGTCAAATGCTTTCTTACATGGAGATTTGGAGGAAGAAGTGTACATGAAAATTCCTTTGGGTTATGCAAGAAAAGGTAAACCTGTTTCAGCTAATGCATCTTGATGCGTGTATTGTGTCATATGCAGTATAAGGGTAATTGCCTATTTCAAGTTTTACATTTATATTTAGCCGACTTATCATATAACACACACACACTAACGGACAGTGTATCCGATCAATATGTATATAGTGGTAAGTAGAGTGTCGATCACTAAGAGTGGAACGTAAACCTTAATTTGTCTATCAATATTTTAATATTATAAGTTAGTTTTACAATCTAATCTAACGCAAGGGGGTTTAGTCTGAGAGACTAGCACAGATTTGGTTTTATTAAATAGTAAATTAAACTAGTGAGAACGAATCAGCAAATAGCAACACGTACACAGATAGATAATAGAGACTATAAGAAGACCTGTCCTGATAATTAAGTAGCTTGTCACTTGTTTTACTGCTAGTTTTATATGATGTGTATAGTAATCTGGTCTTTCTCGTTGGATTGCAGTATATCGGTGATGAGTGTGTAAATACTCATCATTTTTACCTAATCTGAGCTGCCAAAAACATCTAAAAACACTCAAATATGCATCATAATATTTAAAATATCCCAGGAATGTGTTTTATATGTTTCAGATGCAAAATAATAAAAAACAGATGAAAAATGAACAAAGTTTGCATAATTGGTAGTTTCAGTCCCTCATCTTTCAAAAGTTGTCAAATCTAGTCCCTGGCTATTCTAAAAACTTGAAAATGTCACCAAAGGTCCTTTTAAATCACAAAGTTACATAATTAGTCCTTTGGTACAAAGTTTCACAAAATTGCAAGTTTAGTCCCTGAACTTTGAAAATGGACAGAAATGGTCCCTGGGATATTAAAACTTTGAGAAAAACAAATTTTGTCCTTGTACTTCTTATTTATGGCAGGAATGGTCCTTGGTTGGATAGTTTGGTGATATTACATAACAGGTCCCTGAAGTTTGCAAGTTTGGCAGTTTTAGTCCCTGGAAAAGTCAAAAGTGGAATTTATCATCTAAGGCCCATGTACTATTCATCACTTGGCAGAAAATACCCTTGTGAAACACTTAGGGAAAATTACAAAACCAAACCCTAAGTATGCAAAAATTACAAAATTGGTCCTTGTGATACTACAAAACCAAACCGGACCCTTAATATTAATAAACCCCAAAAAACCAAACCCAATCCATACACCAGCCCACTCCCTTCCCTCTTTTTATTTTTGGCCCAACAAACAAAAACCCCACCCTGGTAAAATAATACCAGGGTCAAACCCCAGTCAAACACCACTCACCTAATACCACTGTACACCCTTCCCTCCCACAAAACCACTTAAACCACCTCCAATACCAGCTCTGAAAAACCATCCCCACTTGTAATCCCATCATCACCATCCCACCACCCTCTGCACCTAACATCACCTCCCCATTTAATGCTCCCCCTCCCCACATGCAATATAGAGAAAAATGCCAAAACGGCATTTCCCGCCAAAAAAGAAATCAAGGGACAGGATTAATTGGGAGCCTTTTAATGGTCAAGATTTGTTGGGATATGTTCAGAAAACTCTCCAAAACCCTAATCTTCAGCTATAAATAGAGGAGAAGCACAATGGAGCGAGTGGTAGTTTAATTTAGAAAAGATAGTGTCGTTTAGTTTGTAACTTTCCATTTCAGTTAAAAATCAAGCTTTTAAGCATTGTATTAGTGTACTCAAGTGTAATTCCAACTTTTTCATCAATCAATTTCAAGTTTCCTTTTATCTCTCATTTTATGCAAATTCTACTTTATTTCAAATTTCTTAATTTACTATATTGTTGTTATTATTAGAACTTATGGACTCTTAGGCTCATATAAGCTCCCAGAAAGCTTAATCAAGCTTTTAGAAACCTTAAAACATAGCTTAGATATAAAAAAACTCAAAAACAGTCAACAAAAGTCAAACTCACAGGTTTATGGAGATTAAAGCTGGAGCAGGGTGAATAGTGGATGGCCCTGGGTTAGTGGTCTTATGGAAGACCTATAGGGTTGGTTTTGAGGTCCTTGGTTTTTGATACAAAGCAGGATTGCACATTGTAAGGCCTTAAAACTCATTTATGTGTTTCTACTGTAGCATTGCTTATTTCATTGCTCATTTAGCTTTTCTGAGTTTGTTTAGTGATTAGTAGTGATATTATTGCTTAAAATTAGTAGCTTGTGTATTAGAAATCATAGTTGCTTTAATTTCATAAATAGCTAGTCAAATTAGTATAATCAGTGATCTTGGTGATTTGTTGTTGTTTCCTGTTCCTAAGTGTTCCTTTAAGCTTAATATATCATAATAAGTCATCTTGGATCAGTCTCATAACCCCTAACACCCTCTTGTTTCATAAATCAATAAATAGTCAAATCATAAGGAGTGTTTGGATCAGTGTGATCCTGGGTTTCTAGTGCATAATTTTTGTTTTTCTTTGTTTATATAAGTCACTTAGGACCATATTAGCTCAGAACAATCATAATAACCAGGTCTTATTCAGAAAAAAGTCAAAATCAAACATCAATAGGCCTATATAACCCTCTGTGTTGGATTTAGTGTGGCTTATGCCCCATTTCCATTCACTTATGAGTGGTGTAGCTTAAATTAGTCTTACCTTAGCTTAATTAATCATTTTCAATCAGTAGATTAGGATCAAAGTTCATTAAAGTCAACTTAAGCTTACCATTTCAAAAAGTCAAAAGTGACCTTGTTTCAGAAAACCAAATCTTGGAAGAATATTTGTGATTTTTGTGTTTAGTTTGAGACTTAGATCTTTTCAGAAGTTAAAGATTGTCACCTAGTCTACAAGATCCCATAATCAGCTTATTTTTAAGATTTTTCTATAAGCTTGTGCAAGAGCTTCTTTTGACCTGCAGGGCAAGCATATGCCATGTGCACAGGTTTTTCACCCATTTTCCAAGTAGATTTGTGACTCAACCAGTGGGACCCACCCTTAGCTTATTGGCTTTTTGGAAAGCCAAGCAACCCATTTTGATAGATCAGTGCTTATTTTGAGGTTTGGAGCTTATTTGATAGGGTTGCTAGCCCCATTAAGTTTGACCAATTCCTAAGCCTACACTGAGTGACTCAGTGTGTGACCCCAACTTTCATAGCCCACCCAGTGTTCATTAATAAGCCATAGGTCTAGCTTATTGGCTTATTTTATAGCTTTCCAGTCCCTTTTCAAGTTTCAAGTTTTAATTTGGACCCCTGAGCTTATTTGTGGACCCCACATAGGTCCAAAATCCTTGGGTTTGGCCTGTTCAGGCCTTGTGAATGCTTAAGTTCTTATTTGCTCCTTAATAGCTTTTCTAGAGTGCTTATTTGTTCCATTTGGCTTATTTCAAGTGTGTAATCATCTGTGTATGCTTAATTTGTCATTTCCTAGCTTTTTCAAATATGGCATAGGTCCTAACAAGCTAAATTGTACATTGTTTGGATAAAGGGGGTGCACATAGCTTATTTTTAAGCTATTTAAAAAGTGTCTTTGTAAAAAGTTCTTATTTTTAACTTATTTTCATCTGTCAAAAAGAAAAACCAACAAAAACCAAATATAAAATTAGTGATAGCTTCTATTTAATAGATTTTATCTTTTAATTTTCCTTTTAGCTTATTAATAAGCATTTCATCATTTTCATATTTTTCTTAATTTCCTGTCACCTAAAGGTATTTTCGGTAATTTTCTTAGATTTTTCTCTTTTGGTTTGATAATTATTAGAATTAAAAATAGTTTAATTAATTAATTAGATAATATTAGTAATTAAATAGTTTTCTTAATTTTTAATTAACAACAGTAGGTTTTTATAATTTTTGTAGGTTTCATAAATCATTTAAGACTCTTAGAAAATAGTTTCTTAAATTCAACTGTTCATCTTCTGATTTTCTTAATTAATTTAGTTAAATTAGATTTAAATTAATTAATAAGTAAATAATTAGTAAATTAGCCTAAATATAATTTTAGGAACTTTTTATAATTTTTTAGGATTCCTGTGATGGTTAATTAGTTTTAAAAATTTTTCTACAATTTTCTAAGTGATTTAAGTATTATTAGTAATTTAAATTAGTTAAATAGTTTAATTAATATAATTAGTATTTAATTAATAGAAAACCCATAAAAAGACAAAAACATTTCTTTTTAATTTTTATACTTTCTTCAAGTTCATTTAGAGGTTTAGAAAATAATTTTGTAAGTTTTTAGTTTAATTTGTAGTCTTTATCATTTTTAGTTTAATTTAAATTAGATTTAAATTACTATTTAAATAGTTTTAATTAATTAATTAGTATTTAAATATTAAAATAATCAAGTAAATAATTTCATTTTCACTATTAATTTTTCTTTTTATTTTAAGTTTGAAAAAGTTTCACTTGCACCCCCTGTAGTTGTGAATTGTTTGAATCTCACTTTTCTCTGTCTGTATCTGATTTTCAATTTTTGCTTCTGTGATTATATCTGAATATCTGTTATTGTTAAATATCATTCCAAGTTGTTCAAATACCAAATAATCAGTAGCATAATCATTTCCCAATCATCTTGGTTACTGTCCTTAGTGCCACTTATTCCCAAAAACGTTCAAAATATAATTTCAATCTCGTTGGGACTTAACGACCCGGGGATTTCCCTGTACTTCCACGGATTTAAAAACAATTGACTTTCTCTCCCATGTGGGCCTATCAACTGCACCCGGTTGGCTGGTTGGATTGGGAGGAGTCAAAATTTGGCGCCGCTGCCAGGGAGGTTGTTGCGTATTTCAAAACGTTTTAGGTTTAGTGGTTTTCAAAACCCCTCCTGTACAAATATCACCACTTTGTAAATTTTTGTGAAAATTAAAATCAAAACTGAAAAAGTTCATTAACACTTTTCCTGAAGTGTTAGCAACACCAAAAAAAAAATCAAAAACAACAAAACAAACTGTGAAGTTAAATTACTTCGTTATCTTTAAGATTACAACCTGAAACAGTTGGTATAAGGTAAGTTCTGACATTAAATTGCGAACTGAAGAGGGATCCATTCATTCCCTCCCGCCAGCCTGCGAGTAATCTTAAAGGAACGATTTCAGTTAACGAATAGGTTCCAAAAATATTGTCCAAGTTTTTTCACCCATACATGAAAAGCCAAAAACATTTTACTGTGAATATAATTACATAAAAGATTACCACCGCAAACCAAGGCAGAACACCTACCAACTGGGGGTGTGAACATAATAAGTTCCCAAACCTAAGATAAAAACTTGCCATTGTATCCCTGTGAGTGGTGTACCTTTTTCAAAGAGGCCATTCACTTGTGATTATTGGATTTAAGTTCACTGTGGTTTTGCCTCGATCTTGTTTTGAAAATTGTTTTTAGTGCATGCGCACTCGATAACAAACAAAGCGAAAAAATCAGAAAAACGTACCCGAGTTACGTACTGTTAAAGAAGAACACTCATTAAAAATGGACGACGAGCCCCCAATCCCTCCCAAGGAGGATGTAGTTCCTGACACCCGAACAATGGCGGAACTATGTCAACCTACCATGCACGGGAGGGGTGGACCCATTGCATGACTCACAATTGGAGCCACGGATTTTGGACTAAAACACAACATGATCCAACAGGTCCCGAATTCGTGTCAGTTCCACGGTTTGCTGGGTGACGATGCTAACAAGCATCTCGATAAATTTTTAACCGTCACCTAGAGCATGAAACAAAATGGCGTCACCGAAGACGGCCTGCGTTTATACCTGTTCCCCTATTCTCTCACTCATCATGCGACTGCTTGGTTCGATCGACTTCCTAAGAATTCGATCCATACCTTTGATGAGATGGTTACTAAGTTCTTGGCTTAATATTTTCCACCATCCATGGTTACAAAGCTGAGAAACGATATTAGTAACTTCAGATAGCTTCCCGAAGAGTCCTTATTTGAGGCATGGGAACGCTACAAACTTGCTATTGATCGGTGTCCTAATCATAACATGCTTCTTGTCACCATTATTGATACCTTTTATAATGGTTTGACACTTTGTCATCGTGACACCATCAATGCTGCTGCTGGGGGCACCTTTATGAAAAGGACCCCTGAAGAGTGTTATGGCTTAATTGAAAACATGACTGCTCATCATAACTTTTGGGACTCCTCTGCAGAGAGGAATGACTCATGTAAGTCAGTCACTCCGGCAAGTAATGAAATAGCTGCTCTTACCAAAAAGTTTGATGATTTGTCTGCTGCGGTTCTCCGAATTCACCAGGCAAGTCACAATCAGCAGATCAAAACTATCAGTTGTGAAACATGTGGTGGTCCACACCCATATCATGAGTGCCCAGCCTTCGGTGGCTTCACTCAAGAGAACGTATTCGCAGCCCAAGGTTCCTACAATACGGGAGGTAATTCCTACCAACCGCAAGGGGACCGAAATCTGTTGAGCTATCGGTCCAATAACTACATTGGACCACCAGGGTTTAATCAACCCTAGAACCAAAATGGTCAAAACAGAAACCAGAACTTTAACCAGAATCAGAACCAGAACCGAATGAACCAAGGTTTTAACAACCAAGGGAATTTCAACTCTGGTCAACACCAGGTTCAAAACAATCAAAACCAAGGAAATTATAACCGTAATCAAGGTCAGAACAATTACCATCAGGGTAATTTTCAACAACAAAACCACTTCCAGGGTAATAACAACCAGCAACATGGGAATTTCCAGAACAATCGGGCTCAAAATTTTCCAAATCAAAATCAAGCCATTGTTCCAACTGGACCATCATCTGATGAGTTATTAAAACAGTTTATGAAATCCCAAGATGAATTGAACAAAATGCTGGTCAGTCAGATCTCTGAATTGAAGAAGTCTTTAAATGATCGACCCTCGGGCTCAGGTACTTTACCTAGCAACACGATCGCTAATCCGAGGGGCGATGCAAAGGCGATCACAACAAGAAGTGGAGTTTCTTATAAAGGACCCACAGCTCCTTCTACCACTTCTCCTGTCCAGGTAGAGGAATGTGATACTGAGGATACTACAGATACGGTACTTCCTACTAATAACGGAGGTACCAATGACATCCCTCCTCCAGTTGTCCCGATCCCGACTCCCCCTAAAAGAGTCGTGTTTGAAACTCCCGAAGGTCCTGTTGAAATCCCAAAAGCCAACCCAAAATCATCGATTCCATATCCCTCACGATTGCAAGATCAGAAGCTCCGTGAAAAAGCTAATCATTAGATGGAAAAATTTTTCCAAATTTTCAAAGAGCTACACTTTGATATTAGTTTCGCGGATGCTCTTATATTAATGCCTAAATTTGCATCGACAATCAAAAACTTATTGGGAAATAAAGAGAAATTATTTGAAATGGCACGAACTCCACTCAATGAAAACTGCTCTGCAGTTCTGTTGAAACAGCTTCCCGAGAAGCTAGGAGACCCCGGGAAATTTCTAATACCATGTATTTTCCCGGGGATAGTTGAGTGCTTTGCCTTGGCCGATCTTGGTGCAAGCATCAACCTAATGCCTTACTCAGTTTGGAAAAAGCTCTCTCTTCAGGCACTTACTCCCACATGCATGACTCTCGAGCTTGCAGACCGTTCAATTTCACGTCCCCTCGGTATTGCCGAGGACGTATTTGTAAGAGTGGGAAAGTTCCATTTTCCGGCAGACTTTGTCGTTGTTGATTTCGATGCAGATCCAAGAGTTCCTCTCATTCTTGGGAGGGGATTCTTAAGGACGGGTTGTGCATTAATCGATGTTTTCGATGAGGAAATCACATTACGAGTTGGCAATGAAGCGATAACGTTCAACCTTGATCAAACCTCGAGATACTCCTCGAATTATGATGCTGAATCGGTCAACTGAATTGATGTCATTGACATTGCATCCGAGGAGTATGCTCAGGAAAACCTTGGATTCGCTGATAGTTCTCCGAGTGGAAATCCCACTCCCTTCTCTCACCCCATAATCGCTAATTCTTCTCCTTCACTCACTCCGTTTGAGGGAAGTGATTTCGTCCTTGAGGAATTAGAGGCCTTTCTCAAAAGTGATTCAGTTCCCGAAGGAATTGATAACCAAGATATTGACCCGGAGAGGGATATCTTTCTCCTTGAGAAATTATTGAACAAAGATCCCTCTCCCATTCCTGTTCTACCTCCACAACTTCATAACGCGGAAGTCAAATATGTTGAGAAAAATGATGATTTCCCCGAGGTCGAACTTAAGGACCTGCCTCCTCATCTAGAATATGCATTCTTGGAAGGTGACGATAAGTTACCAGTCATTATTGCAAAAGACTTAAAGGATGAGGAGAAAACCACGCTGCTTAAGGTTTTAAAGTCCCACCAGCAAGCAATTGCTTGGAAACTCTCAGACATAAAGGGTATTAACCCGGATTTTTGTACACACAAAATCCTAATGGAAGAGGACTTTAAGCCTGCCGTGCAACATCAAAGAAGGGTAAATCCAAAAATCCACGAAGTTATCGAGCAAGAAGTTATCAAACTTCTTGATGCGGGATTGATTTACCCTATATCAGACAGTCCTTGGGTTAGCCCAATACATTGTGTTCCAAAAAAGGGTGGCATCACGGTTGTCACTAATGAGGATAACGAGTTGATACCAACTCGGTTGGTTACAGGGTGGCGAGTATGTATCGATTACAGAAAGCTTAATGAAGCCACCCGCAAGGACCATTTTCCTCTGCCCTTTATGGATCAAAGGCTCGAAAGACTAGCGGGGAATGAGTATTATTGCTTCCTCGACGGCTTATCGGGTTACTTCCAGATTCCCATTGATCCTAAGGATCAAGAGAAGACTACCTTCACATGCCCTTACGGGACGTTTGCCTATCGTCGCATGCCTTTTGGGTTATGCAACGCTCCAGGCACTTTCCAGAGGTGCATGATGGCTATTTTCCATGACATGATCGGGAAAACCATGGAGGTATTCATGGATGACTTCTCAATCATCGGGAATTCTTTCGACTCATGCCTCTCCCATTTAGAAAAGATGCTTCAACATTGTGAAGACACTAATCTTTGTCTAAACTGGGAAAAGAGCCATTTTATGGTTAAGGAGGGCATTGTCCTCGGCCATAAAATTTCAAAAAGTGGGATTGAGGTCGATAAGGCCAAAATTGATGTTATTGCTAAACTGCCTCATCCCACCACTGTTAAAGGAATAAGGAGTTTCCTTGGCCATGCCGGGTTTTATCGGAGATTCATTCAGGATTTCTCCAAAATAGCCCGACCATTGACTCATCTTCTTGAAAAGGAAGCTCCTTTCATCTTTTCCCCCGAGTGCATCGAAGCTTTTTCTACTTTAAAGAAAAGGCTCACCGAGGCACCGATCCTTGTTGCCCCCGACTGGGACTTACCCTTCGAACTTATGTGCGATGCTAGCGACTTCGCTATTGGTGCAGTTCTGGGGCAACGCAAAACAAAACATTTTCAGCCAATACACTACGCAAGTAAGACCATGAGTGAAGCTCAAACGCACTATACCACCACAGAAAAAGAATTATTAGCTGTGGTATATGCCTTTGAGAAATTTAGGTCTTACTTAATCCTAACCAAATGCGTGGTGTATACGGACCATTCGGCTTTGAAATACCTGTTCACTAAACAGGACGCAAAGCCAATACTACTCCGTTGGGTCCTGCTCCTTCAGGAATTCGATATACTCATACGAGACAAAAAAGGAGCAGAGAACCTTGCTGCTGATCACTTGTCCCGGTTAGAGAATCCTCATCAGGATATTCTCGAGAGAAAAGAAATTAATGAAACTTTTCCTATGGAGACTCTCAATCTAATCTCTACCCGGGATGATGCCACTACCCCATGGTTTGCCGACTTTGCAAATTACCATGCGGGAAATTTCGTTGTGAAAGGGATGTCGTCCCAACAGAAAAGAAAATTCTTTAAAGATGTGAAACATTACTTCTGGGACGACCCCTACTTGTTCAAAATCTGTGCGGATCAAGTCATCCAACGGTGTGTCCATGGCCAAGAAGCCATGGAAATTCTTAAAGCTTGTCATGATGGACCCACGGGGGGACATCATAACCCAAATTACACTGCCAAAAAGGTGTTTGATTCGGGATTCTACAATCTACAAAGACACCCATGAACTTATCAAAACCTGTGAAGCTTGCCAGCGTCACGGGAATATTTCAAAAAAGAATGAGATACCACAAAACGCCATCCAAGTCTGTGAAATATTTGATATGTGGGGCATTGATTTTATGGGGTTGTTCCCGTCTTCACGAGGGAATAAATACATACTTGTGGCTGTCGACTATCTGTCAAAATGGGTAGAAGCAAAAGCTTTACCCACCAATGATGCCCGAGTAGTTGTTAAATTTCTAAAGTCTCTCTTTGCCAGATTCGGGACTCCTCGTGCCATTATCAGTGATCGTGACACACACTTCTGCAATGAACAATTTGCAAAAATGATGTTGAAATATGGTGTAACTCACCGTCTTTCGACTGCATACCACCCACAAACAAATGGGCTGGTGGAGGTCTCGAATCGGGGTATTAAGAGAATTCTGGAGAGGACGATTGGAGAAAACCGTGCCTCTTGGTCGGATAAGCTGGATGATGCATTATGGGCTTTCCGCACTGCTTACAAAACACCCATCGGGTGTACTCCATATAAGCTAGTGTATGGGAAAGCATGTCATCTTCCGATCGAATTAGAACATAAGGCCTACTGGGCCTTAAAACATGCAAATTTTGACCTTCACACAGCGGGTGATCACCGAAAGGTTCAACTAAATGAATTAAATGAACTTCGTGATCAAGCTTCTGAGAATTCTTTGATTTACAAGGAAAAAACCAAGAAGATACACGACTCTAAAATTAAAAACCGTGTTTTCAACATCGGTGACAGAGTCCTTCTCTTCAATTCACTATTGAAGATATTCTCAGGAAAGCTTAAAACCCGTTGGTCTGGGCCATTCACTGTCACAAAAGTATTTCCATACGGAACTGTTGAATTATCTCAACCTGACGGTTCCAACTTCAAAGTGAATGGCCATCGGTTAAAGTACTACTTTGGAGGGGATGTACCACAAATGGTTGTCCCGGATCTCCAAACTTTCCCCACGAACCAATGAATTCGGGGATCGAGTCAAGCTAGCGACTCGATAAATAAAAACAGTAGCAACAACATGGGTTTTCACCCATGTCTCTGACTTCTTTCTACTTTCTAACACCCTAGTGTGGGGGAGTGGCCGTCCCCTGCAGCTATTTGAAATGTATATATCTCGAAAAAAAAATGTGTGATTGTATGTACATATAAATAAAGTGACAAATGAAAAATGATATTTCCACAGCTAGCTTATAATATTATCTTTTTATGTTCAAAGAGTCGGCATAATAGCCGGGACTTTGAATATTGAGGACAATATTCAATTCTAAGTGTGGGGGGGGGGGGGGGGGAATTCTAGCGAATTTTATCACATTATATCCTCTAGTACCCCCGTTTTTGGCCCAAAATTTTCAAAATTTTTTCACTTTATTTCAAAATTTTTGTGGTTATCAATCCACCGTATCTAAACGACAAAAGGATTGGCTAATCTAATCCAGGAGCAAACGGCTCTTGGTAAAGATATATCAAATCCGTTTACGGCTTGCAATTTGCCCCAAATTGTATGGTATCTCAACTCGCCATATCCAAAAAAGTGAAAGAGTTGGCTAGCCCGCAAGATTATGGCTTGTGGTAAAGGCAGTGGAAAAACCATAATTGGTAATCAGCTCACCAAGATGTTGACTATTCCATCAAGAGTTGGCTAGTCCAGAAGCAAACGGCTTTTGGTAAAGACAAATCAAATCCGTTGACAGCTGGTGGTTTGCTCAAAATCACATGGTTATCAAGTGGACCATAGTTCTTACTTGAACTGATACATTTGGCTACTCCAGAAGTAATGGCTTTTGGTAAAGAGTTTCAAATCCATTAAGTTTTTCTCAAAAGATTGCTAGGGACTAGCAATGTTTTAGTGTGGGGGATTGATGAGTGTGTAAATACTCATCATTTTTACCTAATCTGAGCTGCCAAAAACATCTAAAAACACTCAAATATGCATCATAATACTGAAAATATCCCAGGAATGTGTTTTATATGTTTTAGATGCAAAATAATCAAAAACAGATGAAAAATGAACAAAGTTTGCATAATTGGCAGTTTCAGTCCTTCATCTTTCAAAAGTTGTCAAATCTAGTCCCTGGCTATTCTAAAAACTTGAAAATGTCACCAAAGGTCCTTTTAAATCACAAAGTTACATAATTAGTCCTTTGGTACAAAGTTTCACAAAATTGCAAGTTTAGTCCCTAAACTTTGAAAATTGACAAAAATGGTCCCTGGGATATTAAAACTTTGAGAAAAACAAATTTTGTCCTTGTACTTCTCATTTATGGCAGGAATGGTCCTTGGTTGGATAGTTTGGTGATATTACATAACAGGTCCCTGAAGTTTGCAAGTTTGGCAGTTTTAGTCCCTGGAAAAGTCAAAAGTGGAATTTATCATCTAAGGTCCATGTACTATTCATCACTTGGCAGAAAATACCCTTGTGAAACACTTAGGGAAAATTACAAAACCAAACCCCAAGTATGCAGAAATTACAAAATTGGTCCTTGTGATACTACAAAACCAAACCGGACCCTTAATATTAATAAACCCCAAAAAACCAAACCCAATCCATACACCAGCCCACTCCCTTCCTTCTTTTTATTTTTGGCCCAACAAACTAAAAGCCCACCCTGGTAAAATAATACCAGGGTCAAACCCCGGTCAAACACCACTCACCCAATACCACTGTACACCCTTCCCTCCCACAAAACCACTTAAAGCACCTCCAATACCACCTCTGCAAAACCATCCCCACTTGTAATCCCATCATCACCATCCCACCACCCTTTGCACCTAACATCACCTCCCCATTTAATGCTCCCCCTCCCCACACGCAATATAGAGAAAAATGCCAAAACGGCATTTCCCGCCAAAAAAGAAATCAAGGGACAGGATCAATTGGGAGCCTTTTAATGGTCAAGATTTGTTGGGATATGTTCAGAAGACTCTCCAAAACCCTAATCTTCAGCTATAAATAGAGGAGAAGTACAATGGAGCGAGTGGTAGTTTAATTTAGAAAAGATAGTGTCGTTTAGTTTGTAACTTTCCATTTCAGTTAAAAATCAAGCTTTTAAGCATTGTATTAGTGTAATCAAGTGTAATTCCAACTTTTTCATCAATCAATTTCAAGTTTCCTTTTATCTCTCAGTTTATGCAAAATCCACTTTATTTCAAATTTCTTAATTTACTATATTGTTGTTATTATTAGAACTTATGGACTCTTAGGCTCATATAAGCTCCCAGAAAGCTTAATCAAGCTTTTAGAAACCTTAAAACATAGCTTAGATATAAAAAAACTCAAAAACTCAAAAACAGTCAACAAAAGTCAAACTTGCAGGTTTATGGAGATTAAAGCTGGAGCAGGGTGAATAGTGGATGGCCCTGGGTTAGTGGTCTTGTGGAAGACCTATAGGGTTGGTTTTGAGGTCCTTGGTTCTTGATACAAAGCAGGATTGCTCATTGTAAGGCCTTAAAACTCATTTATGTGTTTTTACTGTAGCATTGCTTATTTCATTGCTCATTTAGCTTTTCTGAGTTTGTTTAGTGATTAGTAGTGATATTATTGCTTAAAATTAGTAGCTTGTGTATTAGAAATCATAGTTGCTTTAATTTCATAAATAGGCAGTCAAATTAGTATAATCAGTGATCTTGGTGATTTGTTGTTGTTTCCTGTTCCTAAGTGTTCCTTTAAGCTTAATATATCATAATAAGTCATCTTGGATCAGTCTCATAAGCCCTAACACCCTCTTGTTTCATAAATCAATAAACAGTCAAATCATAAGGAGTGTTTGGATTAGTGTGATCCTGGGTTTCTAGTGCATAATTGTTGTTGTTCTTTGTTTATATAAGTCACTTAGGACCATATTAGCTCAGAACAATCATAATAACCAGGTCTTATTCAGAAAAAAGTCAAAATCAAACATCAATTGGCCTATATAACCCTTTGTGTTGGATTTAGTGTGGCTTATGCCCCATTTCCATTCACTTATGAGTGGTGTAGCTTAAATTAGTATTACCTTAGCTTAATTAATCATTTTCAATCAGTAGATTAGGATCAAAGTTCATTAAAGTCAACTTAAGCTTACCATTTCAAAAAGTCAAAAGTGACCTTGTTTCAGAAAACCAAATCTTGGAAGAATATTTGTGATTTTTGTGTTTAGTTTGAGACTTAGATCTTTTCAGAAGTTAAAGATTGTCACCTAGTCTACAAGATCCCATAATCAGCTTATTTTTAAGATTTTTCTATAAGCTTGTGCAATAGCTTCTTTTGACCTGCAGGGCAAGCATATGCCCTGTGCACAGGTTTTTCACCCATTTTCCAAGTAGATTTGTGGCTCAATCGGTGGGACCCACCCTTAGCTTATTGGCTTTTTGGAAAGCCAAGCAACCCATTTTGATAGATCAGTGCTTATTTTAAGGTTTGGAGCTTATTTGATAGGGTTGCTAGCCCCATTAAGTTTGACCAATTCCTAAGCCTACACTGAGTGACTCAGTGTGTGACCTCAACTTTCATAGCCCACCCAGTGTTCATTAATAAGCCATAGGTCTAGCTTATTGGCTTATTTTGTAGCTTTCCAGTCCCTTTTCAAGTTTCAAGTTTTAATTTGGATCCCGGAGCTTATTTGTGGGCCCCACAGAGGTCCAAAATCCTTGGGTTTGGCCTGTTCAGGCCTTGTGAATGCTTAAGTGCTTATTTCCTCCTTAATAGCTTTTCCAGAGTGCTTATTTGTTCCATTTGGCTTATTTCAAGTGTGTAATCATCTGTGTATGCTTAATTTGTCATTTCCTAGCTTTTTCAAATATGGCATAAGTCCTAACAAGGTAAATTGTACACTGTTTGGATAAAGGGGGGTGCACATAGCTTATTTTTAAGCTATTTAAAAAGTGTCTTTGTAAAAAGTTCTTATTTTTAACTTATTTTCATCTGTCAAAAAAAAAAAAAAAAAAAAAAAAACCAACAAAAACCAAATATAAAATTAGTGATAGCTTCTATTTAATAGATTTTATCTTTTAATTTTCCATTTAGCTTATTATTAAGCATTTCATCATTTTCATATTTTTCTTAATTTCCTGGCACCTTAAGGTATTTTCAATAATTTTCTTAGATTTTTCTCTTTTGGTTTGATAATTATTTGAATTAAAAATATTTTAATTAATTAATTAGATAATATTAGTAATTAAATAGTTTTCTTAATTTTTAATTAACAACAGTAGGTTTTTATAATTTTCCTAGGTTTCATAAATCATTTAAGATTTTTAGAAAATAGTTTCTTAAATACTACTATTCATCTTCTGATTTTCTTAATTAGTTTAGTTAAATTAGATTTAAATTAATTAATAAGTAAATAATTAGTAAATTAGCCTAAATATAATTTTTAGAAACTTTTTATAATTTTTTAGGATTCCTGTGATGGTTAATTAGTTTTATAATTTTTTCTACAATTTTCTAAGTCATTTAAGTATTATTAGTAATTTAAATTAGCTAAATAGTTTAATTAATATAATTAGTATTTAATTAATAGAAAACCCATAAAAAGACAAAAACATTTCTTTTTGATTTTTATACTTTCTTCAAGTTCATTTAGAGATTTAGAAAATAATTTTGCAAGTTTTTAGTTTAATTTGTAGTCTTTATCATTTTTAGTTTAATTTAAATTAGATTTAAATTACTATTTAAATAGTTTTAATTAATTAATTAGTATTTAAATATTAAAATAATCAAGTAAATAATTTCATTTTCACTATTAATTTTTCTTTTTATTTTAAGTTTGAAAAAGTTTCACTTGCACCCCCTGTAGTTGTGAATTGTTTGAATCTCACTTTTCTCTGCTGTATCTGATTTTCAATTTTTGCTTCTGTGATTATATCTGAATATCTGTTATTGTTAAATATCATTCCAAGTTGTTCAAATACCAAATAATCAGTAGCATAATCATTTCCCAATCATCTTGGTTACTGTCCTTAGTGCCACTTATTCCCAAAAACGTTCAAAATACAATTTTAATCTCGTTGGGACTTAACGACCCCGGGGATTTCCCTGTACTTCCACGGATTTAAAAACAATTGACTTTCTCTCCCAGGTGGGCCTATCAACTGCACCCGGTTGACTGGTTGGTTTGGGAGGAGTCAATCGGCGAGTAAACCATTAATGATCACTTATGTCTATCCTACTTATCTAAAGACGTTAGCTTAAATAGGCGAGGGGCAGATATGGCAGTCCACCGGCTCAGCTAGACACAGAGGTTATCAAAGCACTAATATAAGTCACCAAAGACATCAACATATAAACTTTAATTAAATACATGCAGAACCTTCTTACATCTCTAATATCTTTGTTTGGAGTGTGTCTTGTGAAGCTTCTTTGACTGAATTCGTCTCCTTAGGGTTATGGTTGTGGCATACAAAATTCGTCTGTCCTTGGGGTATTTATACTTTATGTCTGAGGGTTAGATGCGACGCATTAAGTAATGAGATGCGGCGCATTGACTTAACTTCGTGTGGGGTCCAAGATTCATATATTCTGGAATATTCGTACACCGCCTTTAGATGCGGCGTAACTTGATTCTTGTATGCGGCGCATGTCCTTTAGTGTCTTGGATTATATCTGGTGAAGTCTTGATAGTGATACGCCGTATGTCAGAAATATGTTGTGGTGTATCTGGAGTAGAACAAGCTTGATCTCCTTCGTTGACTAAAGTTTCATATGCGGCGCATGCTAGAATTGCATGCGGCGCATTTTTCAAAGTCAGGCAATGCTCTTCGAATTCATCTAAGTATGATATTGCGGCGTATCTGTTGAGAGAGATACGGCGCATCTTCTGGGTTTCAGTAGACTTTTGACATCTTGCTGGTTTTGTTCCATATTTCGTCCAAAATTATTAAGTTTCACCAATTGCTTATTTTTACCTGAGAAATACTAAAGTAAATGATTAAGTATCGATTCTCATAAATAATATAATAAAACAAGTAAAATAAATAGGATAAATGATAACAATGAAATGTACTTATTTGAGTTCATCACATCTCATCCTCCAAACTTGGTATGTAAACTTAAAAAATCCTTGTATGGTCTTAAACAAGCACCTAGCCAGTGGTTTGCAAAGTTATCCTCTGCACTACTAGAGTTTGGGTATAGACAGTCAAAAACTGATTATTCTTTGTTTATGAAAAAAGATGGTGAAAGTTTTACAGCTATTCTGGTCTATGTGGATGATCTTTTGATAACTGGCAATGATGCTTCTCAAATTTGCAACCTCAAATCTCAGCTCAGTTCTGCTTTTCACATGAAAGATTTGGGTGAATTGAGTTATTTTTTGGGTTTGGAAGTCTGCAAATCAGAACAAGGTATCTTTGTCTCTCAGCAAAAGTATACAAGAGAACTTCTACAAGATAGGGGAGTTCTAAATTATAAACCTTATAAGTTGCCTATGGATCCAAACTTGAAGTTGCAAGCTGATGTAGGGACACCTATGTCTGATCCAGAGGTTTATAGAAGATTTATAGGCAAGCTTATATACTTGACTGTAACAAGACCAGACATATGCTACACAGTGCAACTATTGAGTCAATTTATGCAAGCTCCAACTTCTGTGAATATGCAGGCTGTGAAGCATTTATTGAGGTACTTGTTAAACTCACCAAGTCAAGGTATATTACTTGCTAGTGACTTAGCTGTTCAATTGAAGGCCTATTGTGATTCTGATTGGGCCAGTTGTCCAATGACTAGGAGATCTACTACAGGGTATTGTGTGTTACTGGGTGATTCTCCTATCTCTTGGAAATCAAAGAAACAAGCAGTTGTGTCTAGGTCCTCAGCTGAGGTAGAATATAGAGCCATGGCATTAACATGTTGTGAAGTTACTTGGATTGTTAGCTTGTTGAAAGACCTTGGTATAACTGAGTTGAAGCCTGTTGATCTTTACTGTGACAATCAAGTTGCTCTGTACGTTGCTGCAAATCCAGTATTTCATGCTAGAACCAAGCATATTGAAGTAGACTGCCATTATGTTAGAGACCAATTGAAGGCAGGCATCATCAATCCATCATATGTTCCTACTAAAGCTCAAGTAGCTGATGTTTTCACAAATGTGGTAACTGTTGATCAGCATCATAAACTTCTGTCCAAGTTGGGTGTTGCAAAGTATAATAACATCCAACTTGAGGGGGAGTGTGAAAGATAGAGACTACTTTAGTCAATTCTATAATTGTAGGGACTGAATATGTCAAAGTGTAAAGTTAGTTTGTTAGACTCTCGCTTTATATTTGTAAATCTGTTACTCATTACACACTTAATGAAAATAAAATCATTTTGTCCCTTTCTATATTCTCTCTTTGTTTAGAACTTCACAAACCCAAAATAGTGATAATTCCGTATTTCCATGAACATAAATTTACAATGATTAGCTCACTTTTAGCTGTTCAACTGATATCAGCCACAATATAAATTTACTCTTTGCTTCTTACGACCAAATATGAACTTCCAAGTGGGAAGAATATAATGGTTGTTTCACTTGTGCAATGAATACTAAACTCATGAAGGATACTGTTTTGATCAATTTTGTTTTTATTTGTGATTCAATTGGTTTCATGTCGATTTTCCACTTAATTTTCCTCGACTAATATAGTTTACATTGTAGCTACAATACTTAGGTTAATGATTTAATTGACTGCATAAAAGGTGTTGGAAGAATGCCTAGTATATATCGAGTTGCAGCATATTATTAATCACGATATAAGGACTATACATTAGTATCATTGAATATGAAACAATACATTTATTATTAAAGGGTTAAGATTGTTGCACACTTAAACCTTTTGAACAAGATAAACTTAATGAACACATAATGGGCACATAGCCACTACAGAGGTACACCAGACTGGTTTTACACTGATTATGATTAATTTGTTACAAATGTGAATATAGTATCAGGCTAGTGATAAAAATTCATTCAAATCCAGGGCCAAACATCTCTTTGGTATAAATTTAACTATATGCTTAGATATAGGGATTCCACATGATTTCCAAGACATCTAAGACGTGTTTAAGCGATTACTGTGGCCATCTGCCTTCGTTTTCTCCTCCCACTCTGAGTAAGTCCATTCGATTCAGTTAATAGACGTACCACTCACGGCGATATACTATTGTGGTGATCTTATAAATAAACTTATATTAGTCGTACTTTATGTGCACTGGAGAAATGCTTAGCTGCTGCAATCATATTTTCCTCGGGTCCACTAGGCGCTTTCGAGTCCTTGACATGTCTCTCACCTTCTTTTGACAAAAACGAAAAGCACTCACTCACTGATCTGGATATCAATGAGGACATGCGCACGTTCTTCTTGTTGTCGTTGCTTCCCATTTTTTTTATAATCCGTTAATGATAAATTATAAATATGTAATGCAAAACAAGGTTTATATACAAATTTTATTTCTTGATCATCAAGGTTGATTAACCGAAGGAATCATCGTGGAAAGAGGAGATGTGATTATGAGGATATATATGCTCACGTTCTTCTTGTTGTCTTTTCTTTCTTTCTGATACGTAGTATTAGCATCTATATTTTGACCATTGAATTGTCACCTTTTTCCTTCTTCGCATGAAATTATGACACTTTTCTAAACAGTGTCCTTTTCTTTCTTTCCATAATTTGACTTCTATATTTTGACCATTGATGTCTGTTTTTTCTCTCTTTGCAAGCAATCAACAGTGAGTGTGGATCTTTGACTCTTTTCAATTCTTGGGTTTCGGTCACATAGAATTTGTTGGCAGCAAAGTAACTTTCGTAAATAATACCATATTATCATCTATTCGTTTATATATCTAAAAATATTTTCTGAAACAAAAGGTATACAAAAGATCAATGATAAGTAAATACCAGTGTTCAAAAATACTACGTAGTAATACTAGAACCAGCTTCTTAGGTAAGTCAGTGAACAATCCAAAAGCTACCAAGTGTAAAAGCGAATAGTTACCTCGTGCTTCATAGTTGTCAATGAGCAAGCGTAATTTAAGTGATAAATGTAATATTCGTAACTTTCAGAAAACGAAAGCTGTAAAAATGGCTATTTGGCGGTGAATTATTTTCTTGGCACAGGACTGTGAATTAGCCAGTGCTAGCTGGCGCCAGATCGTGAAGTTTTCTGAAGCGCGCGAGGATGAATATATATAAACGCAAGGCAAATGCAGTGGGATAACAGAGACTCGGGACTTCTTGCCAGTGTTGAGAGGTTTACATACGGATTTGCAATGCTGAGAATATAATGGTTGTTTCACTTGTGCAATGAATACGAAATTAATCACTTTTAGCTATCCAACTGATATAACTGTTAGTGTGTAATATGTAACGGGCTCAAGCCCAAGCCGGAGTCTAGAATATTCTGTCTAGTGCTATTTATAGATACGATGTAATTGTAATCAATCAATCAAATCATTCGTCAATATCATATTACTTACATGGTATCACGAGTCAGCAACTAGTCGATTCACTAAAACCCTAAAACAAAACAGCCTCTTCTCCGGCCGTCGGCTTCGGCCGGCGGTCCGGAGGTTCTCTCCATCACGTTTTTCTGTTTCCTCTATGTTAACTTTGCTTCTTTTGATTCCTTCAATAAGGTCCATCATCCCAACAACCTAAAACAGCCGCCAATTGAAATTTTCTGTTCCGGCCGTCGGCTTCGGCCGGCGGTCCAGAGCACATATATTCTTATCTCCTCATATATACAAAACACAAATCGTTCCTTCAATCGCCAAACAAATAACCATCCCTACCGTTCAAATCACTCCTGTTAATCATGTTGTTTTGTGTTGGTGATTTGTGCTAAGGTCACAAATCCACACAATTGTTAATCACGTGACGACGGAGAAAAATGGCGGAGGCGGCGGATTTGGGACCAACTGGTTTTGACTGAACGTGGTGGAGATCTGTTTGGTGATGAGACTGTTTGGCTTATTATTTCTCAATCTGTTTTTGGCCACTTTAATAAACCATCAATATCCCAACCACTTTCACTACTGCTCCGCTAAAATAAACTACACGAAAAAAAAATGATAATAATAATAAAAAAAAAATGTGTATCTTTATGTTTTTCTAGGAAAAAACACGCCCCGTTTGTTCGGAAGGTTCTTTGGGGGTTGAAGTTTTAGAACCAACTTTCGTTTTATTTTTTATTATTATTTTTTTTTTTTCTATCTTTGTTTTATTTATAGGGGATACTTTGGGTTATCCCGTTTTAGTTGTAGGGGATACTTTGGGTTATCCCGTTTAGTCCGGATACTTTGGTTTATCCTATTTGGTAAAGGATACTATGGTTTATCCCGTTTAGTCAGGATACTTTGGTTTATCCTGTTTGGTTCGGATACTTTGGTTTATCCGGTTTATTTCATTTTTATGTCTGCTGCTGCTTGAAGATGTGCTTCCGCTTCCTTTATTGTTTATTAGTTTTTACTCTCCAGTCCGAGCTTTCGCGATTTCGCCGCTCGGACTGCGGGGGAGTGTTAGTGTGTAATATGTAAAGGGCTCAAGCCCAAGCCGGAGTCTAGAATATTCTGTCTAGTGCTATTTATAGATACGATGTAATTGTAATCAATCAATCAAATCATTCATCAATATCATATTACTTACAATAACCACTATATACATTTACTCTTTGCTTTTTACGACCTAATATGAACTTCCGATCGAGTGGGAAGAATATAATGGTTGTTTCACTTGTGCAATGAATACGAAACTAATGAATGATACTGTTTTGATATTTACCAATCAATTTTGTTTTTATTTGTGATCCAATTGATTTCATGTCGATTTTCCACTTAATTTTCCTCGACTACTATATTGTTTACATTTTAGCTAGTATACTTAGGTTAATGATAATTGACTGCATGAAAGGTGTTGGAACTTGGATAATGCCTAGCATAGAATTGCAACATATTAATAATTACAATATAAGGACTATACATTAGTATCGATGAATATGAAAACAATACTTTTATTATTAAAGGGTTAATATTGTTACACACTTAAACCTTTTGAAGAAGATAAACTTAATGAATACACAATGAGCACATAGCCACTACATAGGTACACCAGACTGGTTACACGTACTGCTTATGATTTGTTACAAAAGTGAATATAATATCGTGCTAGTGATAAAAATCCATTTAAATCCAGGGCCAAACATCTTCTTGATAGAAATTTAACTATATGCTTAGATAAAGCGATTCCACATGATTTCCAAGACATCTAAGACGTGCTTAAAAGATGTGGCCATCTGCCTTCATTTTCTCCTCCCACTCCGACTAAGTCCATTTGATTCAGTTAATAGGCGTACCACTCACAGTTCAGATATATTATTATAGTGATCTTATAAATAAGCTTATATTAGTCGTACTTTATGTGCACTGGAGAAATGCTTTGCAGCTGCAATCATACTTTCCTCGGGTCCACTAGGCGCTTTCGAGTCCTTGACACGTCTCTCACCTTCTTTTGACGAAAATGAAAAGCACTCACTAACTGATCTGGATATAAATGAGGACAGGCTCATGTTCTTGTTGTTGTCGTTGCTACCCATTTTTTTTTAATCTCTTAGAAAGTTTAGTATTTCAGTATTTGTAATGAATGTTAATGATAAGTTATAAAATATATGATGCAAAACAAGGTTTATATACAAATTTTGTTTCTTGATCATCAAGGTTGATTAACCAAAGGAATCATCCAAGAAATACTAATTTGTGGAACATGTGTCTTTTCTTTCTTTCTGATATTTGACATCTATATTTTGACCATTGAACTTCCGAGTGGGATGAATATAATGGTTGTTTCACACGAAGCTAATGAATGATACTGTTTTGAACTTCACCAATCAATTTTGTTTTTATTTGTGATTCAATTGGTTTCATGTTGATTTTCCGCATAATTTTCTCGACTAACATAGTTTACATTGTAGCTACAATACTTAGGTTAATGATTTAATTGACTGCATGAAAGGTGTAGGAAGAATGCCTGTTGGATCGTAAACTTGATTTAGTCTAATAAAGATTGGACTATCCATAAAAGCCCAAGCCCGTGATCAAGAAGCTTCTAGAATAACGAAGAATTGTATAGAAGCTTCTAGAAAGTCGTAGAATGGTATGGAAGCTTCTAGAAAGTTGTAGAATGGTATCTATAGAAGTATTTAGAATATTTTAATAGATGATAACTACTAGAAAGATCTAGATTGATGTTAGAAAATATCTAGTTAAGATTATCTAGAAAGAAGTATCTAGATCGTTGTAGAATATCCATGGAAATATCTCATCTCTAGAACATTCCGTAGAGTAGTATAAATAGGTGTTTAGTGATGCATTTGTATGTACTATGAAGAAAAGTTCAAGTAATAAAAGTTTCTTTGTAAAAGCTCTCTAAGTATTCCTCTCTTCGTAAGCCTAAAAGGCCCTCGTGTTTCCAACAAAGTGGTATCAGAGCTAGAAAATCGAGATGTCAGGTGCAATGAACTTGTTCCAGTTTCCTCGTCTTACCAAAGACAACTATGGTAGTTGGTTCATTCGTATGAAGGCGTTACTCGGTTCACATGATGTGTGGGAGATAGTCGAAAAAGGTGTTGAGAAAGTTGATGATGAAAGTTCGTTGAATGCCGCCCAAAGGGTGGAGTTGCAAAAGGCAAGAAAGAAGGATCAAAGTGCTCTTACACTCATCTATCAATGTCTTGATGATGCAATGTTTGAGAAAGTTGCAAATGCAACCACTTCTAAGGAAGCGTGGGAGATCCTTCAAAATGCTTTCAAAGGAATTGACAAGGTGAAAAAGGTACGTCTTCAAACTCTTAGAGGAGAGTTCGAAAAGCTCCAAATGGAGGAATCCGAAACCATTTCGGATTATTTCACTCGTGTCTTGACCATTTCAAATGAAATGAAGAGAAATGGTGAAAGCTTGAGTGACACAAGGGTGATAGAAAAGATTCTTCGCTCTTTGCCACCAAGCTTTGATTACATTGTCGTGGCCATAGAGGAGTCAAAAGACATAGACTCTATGACCGCTGATCAACTCATGGGATCTTTACAAGCCCATGAAGAAAAGTTGAAGAAAAGAAGGGGGAAAGAACCCTTGGAGCAAGCTTTATACTCTAAGGTCTCTTTCAAAGAAAGAGAAAAGAGCTTTCTACATGGAAAGGAGCAAGGACGAGGACGCGGTACTTTTCGAGGTCGTGGTGGTTTCCAAGGCCGAGGACGAGGAAGAGGAAGAGAAGATGTCAACAAAGAAGATGAAAACCAATGGTTTTCATATCGAAGAGGTCGTGGGAGAGGTTTTCAATCTCAAAGAGGAGGTAAGCCCCAAATACAATGTTATAATTGTCGCAAATATGGTCATTATGCCAGTGAGTGTAGTAGCTCAAGACAAGTGGAAGAAAAAGCTAATCTTGTGGAGGTAGAAGACAAAGATGAGCTTACCTTGCTAATGGCAAGACGTGACGAACAAGAAGAGAGAATAGAACCATGGCATATAGATTCCGCTGCGAGTAACCATATGACGGGTGAAGAAGACTTGTTCGTGGATATGGAGGAAAGTATAGGTAACGTCACCTTTGGAGATGAATCAAAGGCACCGGTGAAAGGAAAAGGTAAGATACTTATCCGAGCTAAAGATGGAAGTCACCAATATATTTCGGACGTATACAATGTGTCCAACCTTAAAAGTAACATTTTAAGTGTGGGACAACTTTTAGAAAAAAACTACGATATTCATTTCAAAGATCGTAGTGCTACAATAAGAAATCCCGAAGGAAAGCTCATAGCTAAAGTCCCTATGACTAAAAACCGAATGTTCCTTCTAAACATTCAACATGATGAAGCTAACATAGCTAAAGTCCCTATGACTAAAAACCGAATGTTCCTTCTAAACATTCAACATGATGAAGCTAAGTGCTTAAAGAGTTGTTTAAAGGATCATTCGTGGCTTTGGCATATGAGGTACGGGCACTGAAACTTTGGTGACTTAAAGTTATTATCCTCAAAGGGAATGGTGAAAGGGTTAGATCAAATTGATCATCCCAATCAAGTGTGTGAAGGATGCCTTCTTGGGAAGCATGTTAGGAGTTCGTTCTCAAAAGAAGCAACATCAAGAGCTAAGGAGCCTCTCCAACTAATTCACACGGATTTGTGCGGTCCCATTTCTCCACCCTCTCATGGTAAGAATCTTTACTTCATGCTTTTTATTGATGATTTTTCAAGAAAAACTTGGGTATATTTTCTAAAAGAAAAATCCCAAGCTTTTGAAGCTTTTAAGACATTTAAAGTTATGGTAGAAAAAGAGAAAGGTTTGAAAATTAAATCCATGAGATCCGATAGAGGTGGAGAATTTTTATCAAAAGAATTTAACAAATTTTGTGAGGATAATGGGATCCGGAGATTTCTAACAGCTCCTTACTCCCCACAACAAAAATGGAGTGGTGGAGAGAAAGAATAGAACCATTCTCAATATGGTCCGAAGCATGTTGAAAAGTAAGAAGATGCCAAAGGAGTTTTGGGCCGAAGCGGTTGACTGTGCGGTATATCTATTGAACCAGTGTCCGTCAAAGAGTTTAGATAACAAGACTCCACAAGAAGCATGGAATGGGATGAAGCCTACCATCTCTCACCTAAGGGTATTCGGAAGCATAGCGTATGTTCACGTTCCAAGCCAAAGGCAATCCAAGCTTGATGATAGAAGTGAGAAGCATGTGTTCGTTGGCTACGACAAGCAGTCAAAAGGCTACAAGCTCTATAATCCAATCACAAGGAAGGTGGTAGTGAGTAGAGACGTGGAGTTCGATGAAGAAGAAGCATGGGATTGGAGCATTAAAGAAAATGAAAGGTATGACTTTCTTCCTATGATTGAAGAAGAGATGGGTGAATCAAGTGAAGAAGTCCAACAACCTCAAAGTCCAACTCCAACCCAAGACTCACCTTCAAGTTCAAGTGAAGGAGAACCAAAGACAAGAAGTTTGCAGGAGCTGTACGAGGTAACTGAGGAGATACCCCTTCTTTGTTTATATGCTGATTGTGAACCTTTAGTTTTTGAGGAGGCTATGAAAAGTAAGAAATGGAGACAAGCCATGGACGAGGAGATAAAGTCAATAGTGAAGAATGATACATGGGAGTTGACGACCCTTCCGAAAGGCCAAAAGGCTATTGGAGTCAAGTGGGTATACAAGACCAAGAAAAACGCCAAAGGCGAAGTGGAGAAGTACAAGGCAAGACTTGTGGCAAAAGGTTACAAGCAGAAGCATGGGATCGACTACGAAGAGGTATTTGCTCCTGTTGCTCGTTTAGAAACTATTAGAATGATTATTGCTATTGCAGCTCAACATAAGTGGAAAATCCACCAAATGGATGTGAAGTCTGCATTTCTAAATGGACTTCTCGAAGAAGAAGTTTATGTGGAGCAACCGGAGGGATATGTTGCCAAAGGGCATGAAGGTAAAGTGCTAAGGTTGAAAAAGGCCTTATATGGTCTAAAGCAGGCACCACGTGCTTGGAATACTAGAATTGACAAGTATTTCCAAGAACATGGTTTTACAAAATGCCTAAGTGAATATACACTTTACGTGAAATTTGAAAGTGGAGGTATACTGCTCGTCTGCTTGTACGTGGATGATTTGATCTTTACAGGAAACTCTCAAAGTATGATGGATGAGCTCAAGAAGTCAATGACGAAAGAGTTCGAGATGACAGACATAGGACTTATGTCTTATTATCTTGGCATTGAGGTAAAGCAGATGGATGATGGAATTTTCATAAGTCAGGAAGGATATGCCAAGGAGATATTAAAGAAATTCGGCATGGAGAAATGTAATCCCATTGGCACCCCCATAGAACATAAGGCAAAGCCTTCTAAGCATGACGGAGGAGAAGCAGTAGACTCAACTCTATTCAAGAGTCTCATTGGAAGTTTGCGCTATTTGACATGTACAAGACCCGACATCCTCTTTGCGGTTGGATTGGTTAGTCGTTTCATGGAAGAGCCTACAACAAAACATTTGGAGATTGCAAAGAGGATCCTCCGTTATATCAAAGGTACCATAGATTATGGTATGTTTTACTCAACAAGTGAAGACTTCAAGCTGGTTAGATATAGTGATAGTGACTGGGCTGGAAATAAAGACGATGGAAGAAGTACAACAGGATTCCTGTTCTTCCTGGGTAACAATGCCTTTACATGGTCTTCAAAGAAGCAACCTATTGTTACCTTATCCAGTTGTGAAGCGGAGTACGTAGCTACAACATCGTGTGTATGTCACGCAATTTGGCTAAGAAGTATGCTAAAGGAGCTACACATGGAGCAAGAAGATGCGACTAAGATCTACGTGGATAACAAGTCAGCAATCGACTTAGCAAAAAATCCAGTCTACCATGATCGAAGTAAGCATATCAACACTCGTTATCACTTTATTAGAGAGTGCATTGCAAGAAAGGATGTCCGAGTGATACATACGAGGTCTGAAGATCAAGTTGCAGATATTTTCACCAAACCGCTCAACGAGAAAGATTTCTCAAGACAACGAATGATGCTTGGAGTCGGTAAATCAAGTTTAAAGGGGGGTGTTGGATCATAAACTTGATTTAGCCCTAGAATGGTATGGAAGTTTCTAGAAAGTCGTAGAATGGTATGGAAGCTTCTAGAAACTCGTAGAATACTCATAGAAAATATCTTTGTGAAATATCTAGAATGATACTAGAAATATCTAGTTAAACTTATCTAGTAGGAAGTATCTAGAACTAGATATGTTGATAAGGATAATGATGTGTCAAGAATCATCTAGAATTAAGATTAGGATGATGATGTAAGTAATTATCCATGAAAAATATTTGGGTTCTAGAACCTTCCATGGAGAAGTATAAATAGGTGTAGTGATGCATTTGTATGTACTATGAAGAAAAGTTCAAGTAATAAAAGTTTTTTTGTAAAAGCTCTCTAAGTATTCCTCTCTTCGTAAGCCTAAAAGGCCCTCGTGTTTTCAACAATGCCTAGTATATCGAGTTGCAGCATATTATTAATCACGATATAAGGACTATACGTACATTAGTATCAGTGAATATGAAACAATACGTTTATTATTAATGGGTTAAGATCGTTACTCACTTAAACCTTTTGAACAAGATAAACTTAATGAACACACAACGGGCGGCACATAGCCTCTACATAGGTACATGTGACTGGTTTTACACTACTTATGATTAATTTGTTACAAAAGTGAATATAGTATCATGCTAGTGATAAAAATACATTCAAATCCAGGGCCAAACATCTTCTTGGTAGAAATTTAACTATATGCTTAGATATAGCTATTCCACATGATTTCCAATACATTTAAGAGGTGTTTAAACGATTACTTTGGCCATCTGACTTCGTTTTCTCTTCCCACTCCGACTAAGTCCATTCAGTTCAGTTAACAGATGTACCACTCACGGTTCAGATATATTGTTGTGGTAATCTTATAAATAAGCTTATATTAGTCGTACTTTATGTGCACTGGAGAAATGCTTGGCTGCTGCAATCATATTTTCCTCGGGTCCACTAGGCGCTTTCGAGTCCTTGACACGTCTCTCACCTTCTTTTGACAAAAACGAAAAGCACTCACTCACTGATCTGGATATCAATGAGGACATGCTCACGTTCTTCTTGTTGTCCTTGCTACCCATTTTTTTTATTTTTTTAAATCTCTTATAAAATTTAGTATTTCAGTATTTGTAGTGAATGTCAATGATATAAATTATAAATATTTGATGCAAAACAAGGTATATATATACAAATTCTTTTCTTGATCATCAAGGTTGATTGACCAAAGGAATCATCCTGGAACGAGGTAGGAGATGTGATAATGAGGATATGCTCACGTTCTTCTTGTCGTCTTTTCTTTCTTTCGACACGTGGTATTTGACATCTATATTTTGACCATTGAGTTGTCACCTTTTTCCTTCTTTGCATGAAATTATTACTCTTTTCTAAACAGTGTCCTTTTCTTTCTTTCCATAATTTGACTTCTATATTTTGACCATTGACTTATCTCATTTTTTCTTTCTTTGCAAGCAATCAACAGTGAGTGTGGATCTTTTACTCTTTTCAATTCTTGGGCTCACATAGAATTTGTGGGCAGCAAAGTAACTGTGAACCAAGATAATCTCGATGTTACTTTGAGAAAAATGTGAAGGACCAAACTTGTAGAAACGAAACTTTACAACCGCTAGTTAGTTAAAGTAGTTATTAGTTAGTTATTTCTGGACAAAATTCGAAGGGTCATGTCGATTCATACATACCTGTTTGAATAGTTGTGATGGTAGGAATGCAACCTTTCACAAAGTATATATACTTATGAACTTGTAACTTTACATTGGTTAGACAAATAATATAAGTTATCTTTAGTTTATTTCGTTTGCAAGTCTTATTTGACTCAACCATAAAACCGTACACATTCATATACACGGCTGGGACAACAATTGGCATCAAGAGCCTTGTTGGAACACCTCTCGTTACACCATCAAAACAAAACCCATGCTGAAAAACTTGTTTTTTTCAGGAACAACGCACACCCTTGAACCTTGTTAATATTAGAAGGGTTGCCTAGATAACTTAGGGACATAAGAAAGTCGTATACAACTTTCTTTGTGTCGAAATTTGCAAACAGGAAGGACACCGAACCAAAAAAGTGGTGCCTTGGTTTGTTGGATTACTCGTACGCTGCAACAAAACCAGAAAAAGATTAGAAGAATTTCTTGTTAACAATAACAAGAACGTACTTGTTTGTTTTCTACTACAACACAACAAGGGTAAAGGAAAGACGTCGAAGGAGTTTGTGTATCGTTACCGTGATACACAAGAAAGAAAAGGAAGCGCAGAAACATTAAAAGGCGTTGCTTGGAAGATTGAAGGTATACCGAATAACAAAAACAATCAAGGATTGTTTGGACATTGACAATACAAAGAGTAACAACAATATTGAAGAAAACGCGACTTGATCACTCGCTACATAAAATACCGATTAGCGTATTAAGATTGTTGACATACGGTGTGGACAAAAGAAAAGAATGAAAGGAAGTATTGTGGAACAACGTGACATAGGAGACAAGCAACAGCGGAACGACAAACACAAATCACTTTTGTTTAGACGTTGGTAGAATACCGTAGGGTATTAAGGAAAGGAAAAGAAGAAGGAAAGCAACCGGTTTGTTGTTTTGGCAAAAGAATACCGCGGGTATTTTTTTGAAAAGACTTGGAACAAGGAAAACAACGACAACGATTTGAAGTTGATCGTGGCCAAAAACACTTAGGGTGGATTTGGAGGACACCTGAGATATAACAAGGATCTAAGGCAAGTAGTAGGAACCAAGTCGAGAAAGAAAAAGGAAGGAACAACGTGAAGTTTGGTTACTATACAAATTAGCCGAACTTGGAAGGAGACGTGGAAAGAAATAACGTGGTTGATATAACTTTAAATATCGACACACAAGTGGGAACATCATTGTGTTTTAAACACAACATACGAGGTCACAAAATTCATCATTTGGATTTCATTTATACTTTATAGTATAGATATTTTTCACATTATTAGGAAATCCCGAGAACTATATATTGATCCCGTATTACTAGGATTCCCGGATAACTATTTCTGTTCCCCGTAGTAGTAGGATATACCATACTAGTTATATTTCCCATACAAATTAAAAGGTGAAGATTGTAAACACATCTAGGATGTCAGGTGGAGATGATGACACCAATATCAATAACACTATAGTAAAACCCATTACACCCATTACACAATATCAATGCCCTAAACTCAAAACCACAAACTACACTGTTTGGGCTATACAAATTAAGGTTATATTAGAGGCACATGGTTTATGGGAAACTATAGAACCTAAGAAAAACACCCAATTATATGATAAGAAGGATAAGGCAACTATTGCCCTCCTATATCAAATGGTGACCGAGGATGTGATATTGCAAGTAGCAAGTTGTAAAACTGCAAGAGAATTATGGGAATCATTGAAAAGGAGACACGTTGGAGAAAAAAAAAGTGCAACATGCACGATTACAATCACTAATGATAGGATTTAATGCCCTTCAAATGAAGGATGAAGAAACGGTGGATGAATTTACGAACAAACTAAATGGTTATGCCACGAAGGCTAAAGAATTAGGAAAAACCATGGATGAATCACTTTTAGTACGAAAAATATTAGACTCCACACCAGATAGGTTCATTCAGATAGTAGCATCCATAGAGCAGACAAGTGATCTAGATGACATCACCTTAGATGAGATCACTGGAAAATTAAAGGCATTCGAGGAAAGGATAAAACTCCGAAAGGGAGGACAAGCAGAAAGCCAGGATAACCTATTATTCGCACAAGGCGAACACTCTAGATATAAGAAACGTTTCAATAAGAATAGGGGTAGATCAAACTACACACGAGGAAACTGGCGGAATAAAGGAAATAGAGATAACTCGAATGGAGAAAATTCAACTCACAATGACAAGAACAATAAGAATAGAAGTTAGTGGAAGAAGAAAGTAAAATGTTTCAATTGCGGGAAATGTGGAAAACTAGAAGGGGGGGGGGGGTTGAATAGTTTTACGTCTTTTTAATTTTATTATGAAAACTTGGTTTAGTTTTAAAACCTTGTTTGCTTTTAAAACTTTGATTCAATCTTATGTGAACTCAAATCTTGAACAATATGAACAAGTATATCTAAGTATGAACAATAATAATAATGTAAGCTAAGTATGTGAAATCAACACATGCATAATATAAACAATTCTAGCTATATACAAGAGATAAGTACGTAATCGTTTATCTTATAATTCTTAGTTATATTTTGTATGAAAACTATACTTGATCGAAATGATCAATTATATGTATGTAACCTTTTTAGTTTGATTTTAAAAACTTTGTTTTGTGAATGAAACTTTCGTTTGATCTTTAAGTAAAATCAATACTAGCACTATATGAGCAACTATATATATACGTCTACGTCTACAAATGTAATAACGATATAAGCAAGATAATAAGTAAGATATGGAAAGATCTAACCGCGAGACAAAGGATTTATAGTGGTTCGGCTACAAGGACACCTTCCTTGCCCTACTCCACTCCTCGAGTCACCTACTCGAGAGTTTTCTTCACTATGTCAACAAGCTCCTTATGGCGGAGAAACCTTACACACCAATATACACACCACTTACACACCAAAGCTTCGTCACAACGAAATCACACCTTCTTCACAACTACTTCACACCAACTAACTACACACCTATCTTCAACACACCAATAGTCTTCACTACAATCTAGTTCACGCCTATCTTCTACACACCAATAATCTTCACTACAATCTACTAGCCAATCACACTATCTATATTCCTAATCACAACTATCTACAATCAAATATTCACAACACACTACACAAAGATATATGTAGATATTCTTGATGATGCACCAACAACTTGGATGTGGAGGTCATAACAAGTTGTAATACTTCTTGTCTTGGAGGATAGATGTATTCTTCTCTTGCACTTGAGAGGATGATGTAAGAATCACTTTGAAACAAAGGATTATGTATTTATGATCAAAGGATTTGGAGAATAGAAATGAGATCTAGAACAGAAAGTTTTGGGGTGCAAAAGGTGAGAAAAAAATCCAGGTTTAAGGTGGTATTTATAGGCAAAAGAATCTGACAGAGGAGCGTGGCCGGTCCCCTTAATTCATGGCCGGCCCCCTTAAAATTAAGGGGGCCGCCCCTTATAATTAAGGGGGCCGCCCAACTGTAACGGCCAGAAACTTTGTCTTTTAGTGGGGAAAGTTTATTTGGTGAAAAACTAACTGATTTTGGTTAAATATTTGAAATCATATATTTAGTATGATTAAAACATTTTTCCTTATTACCAAAAGTGTTTTTCAAAAATATATAATAAGATTATATAATTAAATAAACTTTGTATTAGTTAATTAAATACCCCTTTGATCATAAATTGCACTAAACACTTTGTTTATTCATATCTTAAGTGATTTGGATGTAAAGAGAAATATTAATCACTAAATACTTGTTTATGTCACAAGTTTTAGTTCTATGAGTTTATATTTTGTGATAATCAAAACATAGAGATATTGATAACATGTTAATAATGTTTTTAGGCATTAATTTATGTCAACAATCTCCCCCTTTTTGATTATTACAAAACCTTAAACTCAATATATCTAAAACTTGTTTTTAGACAAGTATTATAGAGTTTACATTTCTCTTCTCCCCCTTTTTGTAAAATCAAAAAGGTTAAGCCGAGTAAGCTTCGCGAGGGAAGTTTAAACGGGTAGAATGCTCCCCCTTGATGTATGCTCCCCCTCATTTGAGAGCACCAAGGGAACGAGCTATGGAGATCTTTGCTACAAAAATATTTTAAGAGAGCAAGATACACATATATGCAAGGCAACAATTATGCAACTAAACAAAGATTCATTCAAGCATTATAGAAATGAAAAGCATTACAACATTCAATATGCTTGAAAAAAATAACACAAAAGAAAAGACATAGTCCTATATTGCCTAAGAGAGCACTTGGACTTGCTTGCAACCAAAGGTTGGTTGATTCGTATTTGAAAGTGAAAATCATAAGCATATGGTATGCTTAGATGGTTGATGATGGAGTGTTTGGAATGAGGATGGTTGAGTTAGGGTAAGGTTGTTGGATTAATGGAGGTTGTTGGATTAATGGAGGTATATGTTCGGGTCATGAATGTTGGATAATTTGGTGGTGGAGAGTTTGTAGCGGAAGAGGTTGATTGAGGTTTTGGATGTTGTTCAAGTGAGGGTATTGGATGTGATCTAGTGAGAAGATATTCAATCCAAGTGAAGTGTTCATTGAATGCAATCATTTTTAGGAGAAAGATGCAACAAGGTTAATTGTTGACATGCTTCTCAAGTTGATTTATGTTGTGTGGTGATGAGGGTGATTTAGATGAAGGTGGATCCAAATTGCGTTGAGCAAGATGTAAGGCTAAAAGAGCACTAAGCTCATGGGCTTCTTTTAGCGCCTCAACGAACTTCAAGTGTTCGGAGGAAGGTGATGGTGGTGGAGCATGATAGTTGTCTTGGGTGAGGGTTTGAACATGCAACATAGGAATGGCATGTGAAGTTGTAGGATGTGGTGGTGATACTCTTGGTGGTGGAGACATGTTTGAGCTTGGGTAATCATGAAAACATGATATGGGTGGAAAAGATGCTTCATGAGTGGATGGTGTTTTTGTTGAATGAGCAACATGTAAAGTGTTGGTAATGAGGTTGGGATTATGGTTTTGGGATTGTGCATGCTCATCATAAGAAGGATCATTAGTCGAAGCACGAATGGATGATTTGTTGTTAAATGGATCATTTGTGTGAGAGTGAGGTTTAGGTGTTGGTTAAATATGAACAACATCGCTTGAGTTGTGAAAAGATTATGAGGTTTGAGTGTAATGTATAAGGATATGGGTGAGTAAAGGTTTTTGATATGTAATGTTGGTGAGAAGGAGAGTAAGGTGTTAGGTAAGTAAAGTTTGAAAACATAGGAGGAATTTGGTGTTGGATGTTTGACAACATCATTTGGTTTGACGGAATTTGAAATGAAGTTAGGCTTTCTTCTCCAAACAGGTTTCTTGGTGGTTTTGGTTTAATGGGAGAGGAAATGATGAGATGATTGGAGATTGTGAGGAATGAGAGTGTTTATAATGTAGGATTGGTGGGATCAAGGATGGATAAACTTTGATGGAAGGTTTAGGAAAGAATAGGTTTGTGAATTTTGGGAAGTGTATGATGAAATGGGCTAAAAAGAAGAAAAGGGAAACAATACCTTCGATCATCAGATGGCCGGTCCCCTTAATTGGAGGCCGGTCCCCTTAATAATTAAGGGGGCCGCCTTATGATTTAAGGGGGCCGCCCATCTGGTGATTCCCAGATTGCCAGAAAAGGGTTTTTGGTAGTGAATTGCAGAAAGGTTGTGTTTTTGGTTTCAAACAAGTCCAACTCTTTGAGGCAATTAAACATAGACTAATTATGTAGGCAATTATGTAGCTAAAGCATGTTAACCAAGGAGATTAAGAAATCAAGCAATTTCATCTATCATGCAAACATACTCATCTAGCAAGCAAAATATAAGAGCTAGGAAACAATAAGCAACATCAAGTATTTCATAACTATATAACTAGGAGGATTAAACCTAATATGTATTATGATAGCATGGGTTTCTAGACTTGTTACAAACAAAGTCTTAATAGACAAACCATGGTCCTCTTGATTTGATTTAGTTCACTTATAAGTGTCATTTATATAAATATAGATGACAAATATGAGATCACCATGCATGATTTAAAGAGACGTTTTTAGCATTATTCAACAATGTTTGAAAGTAAGTTTTCACTTAATGCCATAAATCTGGGAACGAAAGAATCTAATGAGAAGCAAGGTTCATAAAAGTAAACTAGCGTTAGGTATATATAGGAAGTGCAATTTAATCAAGTTGGAGAATGAGTATGAGACTATTACTAGTGGTGCTCAATTCAGGCTAAACACGACCGTTTTTACGGGTTACACACACCCAACTTCTCACATAGAAGCAATTCAACCGTTAGGTTAAATTGAATTTCTAGTCAATAGATTCTCCAGTAGTCATTCTCCTTTTAGAAGAAATCGAGTTCCTAAATTTACCTATCGAAGATTACCAAATATGAAGTTTTCTTGATTCACTAATACTTGGCTTAATGTTTTGAAATACATTCAAGTTTGTATCCTAATAAAACAAATTTTGTTTTGTTTCAAAAAGAAAAATGTTTCTATCTTGATAAAGATCAAAATAATGTTATGATAGCTTATGATTAAGCATGTTGTTCGAAAAAGCATAAAATAGATATTCGAAGGGTTTTAACTCAAAGAGAGAAGTTTTTAAATATGATGTATTGATTTTGATAATCAAGAAATTTCAGGTGAAAGATATACTTCAAGAGAATCGATTCAGCCCATTGTTTGAAAGTAGGTTTTCATGTAGATATGAGAGTTAATTGAATAAAATAGATTCGGTTTTACTTCAAAATGTGTTAATGAAAGGTAAAGAAAATTTTCTAAATCTTTGTTGTGGATATATATAGTGAAAACATCTTATTTAAAAGTGGGATAGTTATTTGAAAAACTATTTTCTAAAATATGAGGTTTTTGCATATTTTTAACGATATTAGATTTTGGACAACAAATATCATTAATCATATATTTTAAAAGATGTTTATTAAAGATCTCATGCTCAAGAGGATTGGTTAAGCCTACTATTATCTCATGCTACCGTTTCTACATATCCTATGATCCTAAAGGAAGTGATGACTAAAATATATATGTTAGATGCGAGAGGGTTGAATGGGGTATAACCTAACATCTATAGTTCCTTTGTTTTTGCACGCTTATCTAACTTAATGCCATAGTCTATGAGAGCTTGTTTCATCCATAGTTTTCTTACGCGAGGGATCTAATCCTACTTCTATATTAACGATTAATCCACTTAACTCATTTCACTTCATCACCATGAGTTTGCTAATAGTGGATATAGAAGATTTCCATTTTCTATTTTGTTCAACAATGAACAATTTCATCTTATACCTAGAAAGGTCAACCAATAATGTTTCTAGGTAATAAGAGTATAAGCTATTATGTACATATATATGTATAAGAGTCACAAACAATATATATGTATAGCTAAGCATTAATCCAACTAATCATATGTCTAAGCATGCAAATTATAGCGATGAACTTAAAAGAAACGTGTACCTTTTAGTCTTCAATGGAATATCTTCAAGCACTTCAAGTGATCATGTTGACTAATAGAAGTCATTTGTAGATGATATTCGAACTTCTTCCAAGATTGCCAGCTTAGCCACTTGGTCCCCATTGTCTCGTTGGTCCAAAGTTGTTTGGTCCAAACATATTCAACATTTGGCTAGGATGCATGTATGGTGGTAGTATTCCCCAAGGATTGTAACTTGGTTGATAATTCCACATTTGATGACTAGTATTATTGTAGTTTTGTCTATTTTGGTTTCTTCTAGGTTGAGGTGTTTTAGATCGAGTATGAAGATTATTTGGTTTTCTCGGTGGTGGAGTTTTAGATCTTAATTTAGATTTAGAGGATCCTACTTCGGTCTTTAAGGATGGTTTATAAAAAGTTTTTACTTTTTCATCATTCGCAATGGGTATTTTTCTATCTTTTGTAAGTATATACTTAGGTTTTGATTCTAATGATTTTTGTTTACTAGATTCGCATTCAAACTTTATACTTTTATTTTCACTAGTTGAAACATTAGTTGAGGTTAATCCTAGACCGGTTCTATCTCTCGAAGTTTCTTGAACACTTATTATTTTCTTAAGTGAGTTACTACTATTTTTAAACTTGTCGAGTTTGAAAATTTCATCTTTAAGTTTTTCGTTTTCATTTTTAATCTCTATGCATGTTTTACATTCTATAAAAACTTCTTTTCCTTTTTCCAAATGTTGTAGTCTAATTTTTAATTCGAGTACTTCATTTTCTAATAGATTATTGATATGTTTTAGTAACTTATTTTTAGCTATAACTTTTTGACCTAATTTGCATAACGTATTATATTCACTATCTAGGTGTTTTTCGTCTAATGATAAATTTTCGTCACTAAAGTATTTGGTTTCGGAACGTACCTCGCTTGATGTCTTAGCCATAAGACATTTCTCCTCATTTGTGATTTCTTTCTCATCGTCATCGCTATCACTCCAAGCTCCTCCAACAAACGCCTTTTGATTTTGATTTCTTGACATCATTGGGCATTTTCCGATGAGATGATTTGGATCACCACATTTGAAGCACTTCCTATCACTTTTGCCATTTTTGTCATCTTTATTTCTTTGGTTTGCTTTCCTTTCATCATGCGATTGTCTAACGAATCTTCCTCGCCTTTTGAAGAATTTCTTGAAGTCTCTTACGGCCATCGCATATTCTTCGTCATCACTTTCGGAGGTTGAGCTATACTCGTTACTAGATTCCTTCCTAGCTTTCAACGCAATTGACTTGCTTTGCTCTCTTTTTCCATTGACCATCTCGGAGTCTTTCTTTATTATTGCTTCGTAGACTTTCAGGTTGCCGATCAACTCATCAAGTTGAAGAGTTGACAAGTTCTTTGATTCTTCAATCGCCGTAACTTTAGCTCGCCATTTTGGATGAAGAGCCCTAAGAAATTTCCTAACAAAATTCTTACTAGAAAAATTCTCATCAAGTGCTTTTAAACTTGTGATGATAGTGTTAAACCTAGCAAAAGCATTATCTATTGATTCCTCCTCGGGAATCGTAAATTGTTCATATTGTTGAACAAGAAGATCTATTTTGTTATCTTTAACTTGACTATTACCTTGGTGAGTGATTAGTAAAGAATCCCAAATTTCTTTTGCGGTTTTACACATAAAAATTCTTTCATATTCTTTGCGTGGTAACGCATTATAAATAACCATTTTAGCCTCATTATTTTTTGCTAGTTTCTTTTTCAAATCATCATTTTGTTTTTCAAAAGATACAATTTCATCCATTTTAGTTTCAAAATTATATTGAATAGGAGGAAAATCACCAAAGGTAATAACATGCCAAAGATCTAGATCCTTTGATTTCACATAAGTTTCGAATCGATTTTTCCAATATAAAAATCCATCACTTTCAAATAGTGGTGGTCTTTGCATAGATTGCCCTTCTAAATATTTTTTAGATTTCATAGATCGTTACAAGTTTTAAAATACAATATATTTTAAAAATCTTGCTGGACGTGGCTCTGATACCAATTGTGGAAAACTAGAAGGGGGGGTTGAATAGTTTTACGTCTTTTTAATTTTATTATGAAAACTTGGTTTAGTTTTAAAACCTTGTTTGCTTTTAAAACTTTGATTCAATCTTATGTGAACTCAAATCTTGAACAATATGAACAAGTATATCTAAGTATGAACAATAATAATAATGTAAGCTAAGTATGTGAAATCAACACATGCATAATATAAACAATTCTAGCTATATACAAGAGATAAGTACGTAATCGTTTATCTTATAATCCTTAGTTATATTTTGTATGAAAACTATACTTGATCGAAATGATCAATTATATGTATGTAACCTTTTTAGTTTGATTTTAAAAACTTTGTTTTGTGAATGAAACTTTCGTTTGATCTTTAAGTAAAATCAATACTAGCACTATATGAGCAACTATATATATACGTCTACGTCTACAAATGTAATAACGATATAAGCAAGATAATAAGTAAGATATGGAAAGATCTAACCGCGAGACAAAGGATTTATAGTGGTTCGGCTACAAGGACACCTTCCTTGCCCTACTCCACTCCTCGAGTCACCTACTCGAGAGTTTTCTTCACTATGTCAACAAGCTCCTTATGGCGGAGAAACCTTACACACCAATATACACACCACTTACACACCAAAGCTTCGTCACAACGAAATCACACCTTCTTCACAACTACTTCACACCAACTAACTACACACCTATCTTCAACACACCAATAGTCTTCACTACAATCTAGTTCACGCCTATCTTCTACACACCAATAATCTTCACTACAATCTACTAGCCAATCACACTATCTATATTCCTAATCACAACTATCTACAATCAAATATTCACAACACACTACACAAAGATATATGTAGATATTCTTGATGATGCACCAACAACTTGGATGTGGAGGTCACAACAAGTTGTAATACTTCTTGTCTTGGAGGATAGAAGTATTCTTCTCTTGCACTTGAGAGGATGATGTAAGAATCACTTTGAAACAAAGGATTATGTATTTATGATCAAAGGATTTGGAGAATAGAAATGAGATCTAGAACAGAAAGTTTTGGGGTGCAAAAGGTGAGAAAAAAATCCAGGTTTAAGGTGGTATTTATAGGCAAAAGAATCTGACAGAGGAGCGTGGCCGGTCCCCTTAATTCATGGCCGGCCCCCTTAAAATTAAGGGGTCCGCCCAACTGTAACGGCCAGAAACTTTGTCTTTTAGTGGGGAAAGTTTATTTGGTGAAAAACTAACTGATTTTGGTTAAATATTTGAAATCATATATTTAGTATGATTAAAACATTTTTCCTTATTACCAAAAGTGTTTTTCAAAAATATATAATAAGATTATATAATTAAATAAACTTTGTATTAGTTAATTAAATACCCCTTTGATCATAAATTGCACTAAACACTTTGTTTATTCATACCTTAAGTGATTTGGATGTAAAGAGAAATATTAATCACTAAATACTTGTTTATGTCACAAGTTTTAGTTCTATGAGTTTATATTTTGTGATAATCAAAACATAGAGATATTGATAACATGTTAATAATGTTTTTAGGCATTAATTTATGTCAACAGGAAACACAGACATTTTAAGAAAGAATGTAGAAGTAAATCAACAACTCAGGAACAGTCAAACCTTATCTATGAAGACGATGAACCATCACTATTAATGACTACACACGAAGAAGTATTGTTAAATGAAGGATAAATACAACCCCGAAAGTATGCTACAACAGATGCTAGCATATGGTATTTAGATAATGGTGCAAGCAACCATATGACGGGAGCGAAGAGTCATTTTAAAGATATAGACGAAAGTATTACTGGACGCGTTCGTTTTGGAGATGGATCGTATGTAGAGATAAAGGGTAGAGGTTCTATATTACTAGGATGTAGAAACAAGGAGCAAAAGATAATATCAGATGTTTACTACATATCAAACCTCAAGAGCAACATACTTAGTCTAGGACAGCTTACTGAAATAGGATGTAAGATCATCATGGATGGGAACAAGCTGACTTTGTATGATAAGAATAAGAAGTTGTTGATGAAGGTAGAAAGGTCGAAAAATAGACTTTACAGTATTAGACTACAGATAGAAGCACCTATATGCCTCTTAGCAAATGTGGATAACCAAGCATGGTTATGGCACGCTAGATTAGGTCATCTGAACTTTGATGATATCAACAAGATGACAAGAAAGGGTCTAGTAGAAGGAATACCAAGAATAAATCATACTGGACAAGTATGTGATGCATGTTTATTAGGAAAACATAGCAGAACACCATTTCCCAATCAAGCTAAATTCAGATCGAAAAAACCATTGGACTTAGTTTATGGAGATCTTTGTGGTCCCATAAGTCCAACAACACATTCCAGAAAGAAACTCATCTTCTTACTAGTAGATGACTGTACACGTTATATGTGGGCCTATTTTCTAACAACTAAGGATCAGGCCTTCAACACATTTAAGGAATTTAGACAAAAGATTGAAATGGAGTTAAGATTAAAGTTAAGAATGCTAAGAACAGATAGAGGTGGTGAATTTACATCAAATGAATTTACTAAGTACTGTAAAGAGAATGGAATTGCAAGACAGTTAACAACACCATACTCACCGCAACAGAATGGAGTAGTTGAAAGAAATAATAGAATGGTGTTATCAACTACTAGGAGTATGATGAAAGCGATGAAGTTACCCTTAACTTTTTGGGCGGAAGCAATAAAGCATGCCATTTATATTCTAAATAGGGTACCTACACGAGCACTAGAAGATAAAACACCATATGAAGCACTCTACAACAGAAAACCAAACCTAAAAAACCTTAAAATATTCGGATGCACAGCTTATGCTAAGATAACGATACCTCACTTGAAGAAGTTAGATGATAGAAGCATTCCGATGGTTTATTTAGGAGTAGAGGAAGGATCAAAAGCTTGTAGGCTATATGATCCAGTAAGAAAGAAGAAACATGTTAGTAGGGACTTAAAGTTTATGGAAACGAAAGCGTGGAATTGGGATAAAAATGGAGATGATATGATTACACAAGACACATTTTGGGCTAGTTTTGTGGTAGACGAAGTTGACAATGGAAATCCTACACCAATCAACATAGAAAACATTGACAACACGTATCATGAAGAGGATCACATACCAGATCCAGAATCACCAACTACACCACCAACATATGCTTACGAACCCAACTCAGAAAGTGAAAGAGAAACTACTATTAGTTCATTAGAAAGCTCATTAGGAAGCTCAGAAAGATATGATCACAGACCAGTACGAGGTTTAAAGAATATCAATGAAATTTATCAACATGCACATGAAGTAGAAACTCCAAGTTTATTTTTCATAGAAGAAGAACCCCGTAACTACAAGGAAGCATCAAAAGATGTGAAATGGATTGAGGCCATGAAAATTGAATTAGATTCAATCAACAAAAACAACACATGGACTCTTACAGATTTGCCAAAAAATCAGAAGGCAATCGGACTCAAATGGGTTTATAAAACCAAGAGAGATGCACAAGAAAAGATCATCAAATATAAAGCAAGATTAGTAGCAAAAGGTTATGTACAAGAACAAGGAATAGACTTTGATGAAGTATTCGCACCAGTTGCTAGAATAGAAACAGTTCGATTAATATTAGCACTAGCAGCATATCATGGATGGCAAGTACACCACTCAGATGTGAAATCAGCATTTTTACATGGAGAATTGAAGGAAGAAGTCTATGTTACACAACCTGAAGGTTTCATTCAGCAAGGAAACCAAGGAAAAGTATACAAGCTAACCAAAGCTTTGTATGGCTTAAGACAAGCACCAAGAGCTTGGAATGTGAAGCTTGATCAAACCTTGAAGTCATTAGACTTTAAGAAATGTAATCTAGAACAAGCAATCTACACGAAAAGAAGCAAGAATTCAACACTTATAGTTGGAGTATATGTAGATGATTTAATAATCACGGCCACTCCAAAGAAGGAAATAGACTTGTTCAAATCCCAGATGGAAGATAAATTTGAAATGAGCGATTTAGGATTGCTAACATATTACCTTGGGATAGAAGTTACACAGACAGGAGGAGAGATTACAATCAAGCAAACTGGATACATTAACAAGATCCTAAAAGAAACAAGTATGAAGGATAGCAACGATGCGAAGATACCATTGGATCCCGGCACTAAGTTGGTCAAGGCGGAAGATGGAGAACCAGTTGACGCAACTTATTACCGAAGCTTAATTGGAAGCCTCAGATACTTATTACATACAAGACCGGATCTTAGTTACTCAGTCGGACTACTTAGCAGATTTATGCAAGACCCGAAGGATCATCACCTGAAGGCAGTGAAACAAGTAATCCGATATGTCAAAGGAACAAAAGAACATGGAATAATATACAAGAAGGAAGGCGGCTGCAAAATTACAGGTTACAGTGACAGTAGTTATGGAATCAATACTGATCAAGGAAAAGGAACTATTGGAGTCGTATTTTACTTTGGAGAGTCACCTATTACCTGGTGTACTCAGAAACAATCGACAGTGGCGCTCTCATCATGTGAATCAGAATTCATGGCGGCTACTGCAGCAGCATGTCAAGCCTTATGGTTAAAACGTTTACTTAGTGAACTAACTGGAATGGAAGAAAAAAGGATAACGCTCAGAGTCGACAACGTATCAGCAATAACACTCGTAAAGAACCCAGTATTTCATGGAAGGAGTAAACATATAGACATTCGCTATCATTTCATTCGGGAATGCGTAGGGAATGGTCATATAAATGTGGAACACGTTAGTGGAGAACTACAAAGAGCAGACATCTTAACGAAAGCTTTACCAAGACTCAAGTTTACAACTATGAGACAAATGCTCGGAGTTCAAGACCTTGGACAAAGCAACGATCAAGATTAAGGAGGAGAATGTGAACCAAGATAATCTCGATGTTACTTTGAGAAAAACGTGAAGGACCAAACTTGTAGAAACGAAACTCTACAACCGCTAGTTAGTTAAAGTAGTTATTAGTTAGTTATTTCTGGACAAAACTCGAAGGGTCATGTCCTTCATACATACCTGTTCGAATGGTTGTGATGGTTGGAATGCAACCTTTCACAAAATATATATACTTATGAACTTGTAACTTTACATTGGTTAGACAAATAATATAAGTTATCTTTAGTTTATTTCGTTTGCAAATCTTATTTGACTCAACCATAAAACCGTACACATTCATATACACGGCTGGGCCAACAGTAACTTTCGTAAATACCATATTATCATCTATTCGTTTATATATCTAAAAATATTTTCTGAAACAAAAGGTATACAAAAGATCAATGATAAGTAAATACCAGTGTTCAAAAATACTACGTAGTAATACTAGAACCAGTTTCTTAGGTAAGTCAATGAACAATCCAAAAGCTACCAAGTGTAAGGAATAGCTACCTCGTGCTTCATAGTTGTCAATGAGCAAGTGCAGTTTAAGTGATACATGTAATATTAGTAACTTTCAGAAAACGAAAGCTGTAAAAATGGCTATTTGGCGGTGAATTTATTTTCTTGGCACAGGACTGTGAATGAGTCAGTGCTAGCTGGCGCCAGATCATGAAGTTTTCTGAAACGCACGAGGATGAATATATATAAACTCAAGGCAAATGCAGTGGGGTAGAGGCAGAGACAGAGGCTCGGGACTTCTTGCCAGTTTTGAATACGAAATTAAATCACTTTTAGCGGTCCAACTGATATAGCCACTGTATACATTTACTCTTTGCTTCTTACGACCTAATATGAACTTCCGAGTGGGAAGAATATAATGGTTGTTTCACTTGTGCAATGAATACGAAACTAATGAATGATACTGTTTTGATATTTACCAATCAATTTTGTTTTTATTTGTGATCCAATTGATTTCATGTTGATTGTCCGCTCAATTTTCCTCGACTTTTATGTAGTTTACATTTTAGCTAGTATACTTAGGTTAATGATTTAATTGACTGCATGAAAGGTGTTGGAACTTGGAAGAATGCCTAGTATAAAATTGCAACATATTAATAATCACCATATAAGGACTATATATACATTAGTATCAGTGAATATAAAACAATACGTTTATTAATAACGGGTTAAGATCGTTACACACTTAAACCTTTTGAACAAGATAAACTTAATGAACACACAACGGGCACATTGCTACTACATAGGTATTAAGGTATACCAGACTGGTTTTACACTGCTTATGATTTGCACAAAAAATAAGAATCCATTCAAATCCAGGGCCAAACATCTTCTTGGTAGAAATTTACTATATGCTTAGATATAGCGATTCCACGTGATTCCAAAGGCATCTAAGACGTGTTTAAATGATTACTGTGGCAATCTGCCTTCGTTTTCTTCTTCCACTCTGACTAAGTTCATTCATTCAATTAATAGACGTACCACTCACGGTTCAGATATACAATTGTGGTGATCTTATAAATAAGCTTATATTAGTCGTACTTTATGTGCACTGGAGAAATGCTTGGCAGCTGCAATCATAGTTTCCTCGGGTCCACTAGGCGCTTTTGAGTCCTTGACACGTCTCTCACCTTCTTTTGACGAAAACGAAAAGCACTCACTCACTAATCTGGATATCAATGAGGACAGGCTCACATTCTTCTTGCTGTCGTTGCTACCCATTTTTTATAATCTCTTAGAAAATTTAGTATTTCAGTATTTGTAATGAATGTTAATGATGAGTTATAACTATATGATGCGAAACATGGTTTATATACAAATTTGCTTTCTTAATCATCAAGGTTGATTAACCAAAGGAATCATCCAAGAAATACTAATTTGTGGAACATGTGTCTTTCTTTCTTTCTGATACATCTATATTTTGACCATGAATTGTCGCCTTTCCTTCTTTGCAAGAAAAAATCAGTGAGTGTGAATATTCTTCTCAATTATTGGGTTGGGCTGGACTCACACAAATTATATAGGCAGCAATGCAACTTTAAACAAGAACTATATTAGAAAAAGTTAATTATTACTTACAAAGTTACAAATAATACACTACTACAAAAAATCTCACAAAAACCGGTCAAAATGGCCTATGAAGAGTGGTTTTCGAACCACTCTCTGAAGGGGGGGGGGGGGGGGGGGGTATCTCAATAATTAAACATATAGAAACCGGTTTGGCAACCTGTCTCTATTAGAAGTATCGACACCGGTTTTCCCCTTAAATGAATCTCCATTATAAAGTAAACAAACATATTTTTATTGGACATTGACACCGGTTCTCCCACAACCTGTCTTTATAGAATCATCGAACCTATCTTTATATAGAGTAAAAAGATATGTTTTTTTTTATCTCAAAACATGTCTTTTTTGTAAATCCATTTTATCAAAAAAAAAAATCATTTCTAAAATTTTCCAATTTTTTAAAAATTCTACAATCTACAATTGACTCACAAAAATATGCAGCAAATATATATAAAGTGATTAAAATGCACCACAGATGTCGAAATCAACAAAGTAGATTAAGATAATATGTCAATTCAAGTAAACATAAATCCTAGACAAAATCAAAATTAAGACACTAGAATTCAACCAACTATAATGAAAAACACTAGAATTCAACATAACAAAATATAATTATCTGGGATTAATCGCGCCACAATGAAAATAATGCACCAACGATGGCGTTCAACTCTTTGTTCTCTAATGGACGCTCGTTACTCCAAGGTGCCTGCATGTAAATCAATGAAATAAATATTTATACAACTAATATGTCGGGTTTTCAATGCAAGAAACAAACTGCAAAGTTATTTAACAATGACAAATTACGCACAACATAAAGCAATCAATCATGTCATTAGCATCAAAGAAAAATCAATTAACAAGCGCGCATTAACCTAAACCTTAAGTATACAAAAAATTATCCTAAATCAGACATTAACCTTCAGACTACTAACGCATTCTGCTACAAGTTTTATGAGTTTACATGTTTAATATATCACTAAACTTTTTCACAATCCTAGCTCTTACCTTGTTCGGGAAATTGTCGTTTTGATATTTGAGCAAAAAGTCATGCATCCATTTCATCACATATAATCCAGACTCCCAATCATTATGCTAGCGATTTAGCAGTAGGGAATACCCACCTCAGACTACCAACGACACTAAAAAGAAAGTAACCAATAGTGTGTAAGTTAAAATTTATAGAAACAGATGTCAAATCTAGAAACAACTAAAGATAATTCTTACGACTCAAATCTAGAAACAACTAAAGATAATTCTTACGACTCCACAAGTCTAGTGAGCATGTAACTTTCCACATTCTTGTTTGAATCCTTACAAGAATTCAAAATAAATCCATTCCATGATTGGGGGGCAAATTATGAAGAGCACATAGCGACGGCTCCACTTTGTCTACACGTTCTAGTAAAAAAAACAATAACCATATGAACAATATTGCAATGATAATTAAGATGATAACATATGGTACACTTGTAGATACGGTGCGAGATAAAACTCATAACCCTCCAATGCTTGAGTTAAGCATGTATCTACTGTAATCAATCCAGGGTTCAAGAAACTAACCTTGTTTAGTGAGGAGCGCCCCTTAAGGTGATACAGAGACCTAATTTAAACCTGTTTGGACTGAGATTTTAAGCAAAAAGTAGGATAGAAATTAAGGGAGAAACTGAACAAAGTTTATACAAAGACATTAAATTTCAGAAAAAGACATGGACAGAACCTTAATCAAAGTGTTGGGCTGAATTCTATTCTAAACAAACAACTAAGAAAATTACACAATCTTAAACATATATAAATACTTTCTAATACTAGAATATGAGTAATGCTTTTAACACAAAAAGATGCAACAAAAAGATGTTGTAGATGTTCTTAAAATGCAGACTAAAAATTTCCACTTTGATGTGCCTATAGTCACTCTCAGATATATGTCAAAAGAGCACATTATTTATTGGGTAAAGAAGAATTCCCGGTAAAATAAGAGGCAATATTATTAGACAAATAAACACCAACAAGTGGGAGTAGTACCGGGTGGGTGACCACCCGGGAAGTCCTCACTTGTGGTCCACTTGTAGACCATATTGTTCCGGAGATATATTGCAATGATGGATTTGAACCTTTGAGCCACTCGTTGCGGGGGTTCGAATCTTGAGCATGACCCGGTTTTCATCCGGCTGTTTCTCCAGCAAGGTAAACTTGTGTGGAGGCAGTACGGTTTCCGGGGGAAACCCGTTACCACCTGAGATCAGCGTGGACCCGGTTAAGACAACATAGTCTGGCGGGGTGGCGATGGGGCCTTCGCTGTCCGCGAAGGTGATCGTTTCTAAGTTGAAATTCACCTTTCAAAAAAAAAAAAATAAACACCAACAAGTCTCTTATCATTCAATACAACTGTAACCAACATTTTTAGTGAATGTTTTTTTAGCTTAACTGTTTAAAAGTACAAAAAGATGGAATTAAAAACTTTGTAATTTGTGCTTTATCTACCAGCTGAGCAGTTTCTAGTGATTCAAAAAAATTGCTTAGTTACTTATTTTGCGCTGAAATAAGCACTTAAAAGTAAGCAAATAAGGACTTTGAAATAGGCTTATGCAAACACGCCCTTGTTCTAAACTTATTCATCAATTACAACTTTTGACATTTCATCAACCACTTAATGTGCACCACTACCACTGATCATTCCGAGCATCAACCATTACAACATTCAGCCAAACATCATTCTTATATTCAACATGACCAATAAAGTCAACAATAGAAATAGAAAGCCTATATTGAAGCGAATAAAAATCAATACATTCAAGTATCCATCTTTTAACTGTTAATAATACTTTTTATCTCAGATAAACTAATGAGGTGTACAAATAGTAAGCAATTAAATGATTAGTTATATTATAACACCAAATTGTAAATATTAACAATCTCAATAAAAAAAAATTAGTAACAGAAACAAAGGCAACATTTACCTCTTAAGAGCAGAAAGAATCAATAACAGTACGTCAATTAAATGTGATGAAAGACGATGATCAATTAGGTGTGTACGTTTATGTTCCTATTGCCGCCGTTTGCACATTGACTTGTTTAGGTATCTAATGGAATTTGTGCCCAAAATAAAAAAAAATGGCTAAATGGACACATTTTTAAAAGATTTGGGTACATTTGGGCCCTTCTTTTTTATGAAGTGGGCGTATATTGCCCAATTAGAAGTTAAATGGGCATAATGGGCACACATGTTTTTCTCTTAATTGGAGAACATTTAATGAAAAACTTATGGATATATTACTTAAATATAAATGAGGTGTTACGTTTAAGGAATTTTTGTTGTTATTTTAAGTCTTTTCTAAAATGATTCATATAACATGCGCCCGTTTGACCCGCGCCCGTTTTGCCCGCGCCTGTTTAGCCCGTAGCCCGTTTAGCCCGTAGCCCGTTTAGCCCGTAGCCCATGCCCGCCCGGTCCGCCCGTTTTGCCACCTCTAGGAATAACCGATCTCAGTTTTGAATACCAGGCCTGGTATTGGGCTTTTACCCTAGATCACGTAGGTTTAGGGTGTGTTTGTTCGAGCAATATTATTTTTTTTCAAACTTTTTATGCAAGCATAGGAGAATTTAGGTGCCTTTTAGTTTAGTTGCTGAAATTTTTTTCATTTTTTTGGTTTCTAAATTTTTTGAAAATTGAATGATTTTTCTTCTCTAGTTTGAGAATTTTGAAAATCCATTTAGTTAAAGTTATATTTTTCTTATTTAAAATTGATAAGATTACCTCAAGTTGCGACGGTGGCGGCGACGGTGAAGGATGACATGAGAGATTAAGGCTATGTTTGGCAAAAGTAGCTGTGAGCAGTAGCAGTGACCTGTGAGCAGTAGCCACAGCTCACTGTTCACCGCTCACAGCTTCTTAAATAAGCATTGGAAAAATAAGCTTTCTTAAAAAAATAGCAAAGCTCACCACTTTTTTGCCAAGTGAACACTAAAAATCAAAAAGCTCATTGTTTACCGCTCATCGCCCGAAAAAGCTCCAAAAAGCTCTGCGCCAAACATAGCCTAAGGGTAGAATGATGTATGTGTTTTTCTTTTGAAGTTGAGAAAAATATGAGAGAAAAAGTGAGAAGGGGGTGTATTTAAAATTTAGAAAATGAGATTTTTTTATTTTATTTATTTATTTATTTTTTAATTGTTGAAAAACAAAAAAGCGACTAAATGGATTTTCAATTTTATCATTTTCAAGTAAAAATTTTCTTATAAAAATGGAATATTTTTCACCAACTAAACGCACCGGTAGTCTTTCTGAAAAATAGCTACAACTCACTCTTTTTCGCCAAAAGACCATTGGAAATCAAATTGCTCAGTGCTTACCACTCACCACCTCAAAAAAACTGCACAACTCTCCGTATCAAACATACCCTTAGTCGTGGAATTTGATAGGGATGTGCACGGTTCGATTTGGGTCAGTTTTTGGCTAAAAACCGAAACCGAACTGAAATATTCTGTTTTTATAGAACCCAAAACCGAAATCATTCGGTTTTTGGCAGTTTGGTTTTTTCGTTTCATAATCAGTTTTGGTTTGGTTTTTTTTTGGTTATTTCAGTTTTTAATCGTTTATATTTGGGCATGGCCAATTTATAATAACAAACTTGTTTTCCATAAAAAATTGGTTATTATTATTATTATTATTATTATTATTTTTTTTTTTTATTTTTTTTTTATTTTTTTTTTTTACTTTTTGTTAATCTAAGCCAAATAATATTTATCTCATATTTCTACAATTACACACATTATAAATAAGGCACACACATATGCATGTGAACATACACATAGTACATATGCATGTGAACATACACATAGTATGATCGTTGTCACATATTTATTGATATATTTTCAAATAAAAATACGACATAACAAACATACATATAAACGTTAAGATAATTATATTATAAATCCACCCATAAAATAAATATAAATTTATAAAATTGATTCATTTAGTTATTTATTATGTTATATTAATTATATAATAAAACCAGTTCGGTTCGGTTTTTACGATTCAGTTTTTGGACAAAACTGAAACTAAACTGCATTTTTCGTTTTTGAAAAAATAAATCAAACTATCGGTTTTTAGTTTCGGTCGTTTTTTTTATTTTTGATTTTGTTTTGGTTTTTTCGGTTTTTTTTTCTCACCCCTAGAATTTGATAGGTAACTTTTAGTTCAAATTATCTAGATGGTTAAGCGTTCATCATAATATCTTAGGTGTATACGTATCTTTTTTTAATAAGTTTTCAAATGGGTATCATGTGTGTTATATTTGTTACTGTTATTTATCTTTTACATATATGTATTATTTGTTTGTTGAAGTTGGACAGGGGATATTTGTACCTGATAACCAGAGTCACTCTACCCGGCATAACCTTACTTGAACTCGATAACTCGATTTTTAATCGGGTCGTGCTACGAGTCATTTAAAAAATGAAATAGGGACGAAATAGCTATAAATTGATCACCAATATATATATATATATATATATATATATATATATATATATATATATTCACATCGTTCATGAATCAACTATACATTTGTTTGGGAGATGATAAATCTAATCCATGACATGGGCATAAATTAAATATTCACATCGTTCATGAATCAATTCTCAAAACAAATGTATAGTTAAGACACGTCTATAAATAAATGTGTGATTATAAATTAATTAATAATGTATCGAAAGGAATAAAATCATTGACACTATTAAAACGATTTTTTTTTTTCATTTTTTTTTTTTTTCATTTGTGGAATTGTGGTGGCTTTGGTTATGCTAAGTGTATTTACGTTGATTTACAATAATTAAGTGCTTGTTATTTTCGGAGTTTAGGTGTGCAAGGCGGTAGAGAGTCGCTGAGGGATGGGAGTTCAAAATAGAGAGTACCCACACTGGTTGTTTCTTAAAAAACAGTGTCTATAACATAAATACATAGAGACATGTTGTATCCTACACACCAATACCTTTGATTGTGTAAGAAGACCGGTTTCTACCCACAAAACCTGTTTTTATTCATTTGTTAATATGAAAACTGGTTTTTCTAAGAAAACCAATTTCAATTCATTCCACTCCCGCAACTTTTTAATCATAGGAACAGGGTTTTATATAACCAGTGTCTAGTTAGGGGTGTTTATAGCCTTTTATGTAGTAGTGATAACTTCACGTATAATTAAACTTTTAATCAAAGGCATGCCCAAGCCTTTACATTACATTTAAACACAAATACAAACCACATCAAAATGCATTTCTCTGTGAAATAAAATGTTAAACAAACAAATATATACCTATAAATACTTAAGTTAGACATGCCTCCATGGTCTTTCAGCAAGATTGACACATTCATTAAACCTAAAATAGTCAACAAGATGGTCAAGATGGGCAAGGTTGATTAATCAAAGGAGTGATTCCAGAAAGGCAGTACTAGATTCTTTAAACATGTGTCCTTTTCTTTCTTTCTATTATTTGACTTCTATATTTTGACCATTGACCTCTCATTTTTTCTTTCTTTGCAAGCAATCAACAGTGAGTGTGAATCTTTTCAATTCTTGGGTTGGGATTTTTGGGTTTGGCTCACACAGAATTTGTGGGCAGCAAAGTAACTATCATAAATCCAATATTATCATCTATTTGTTTACATATCTAAAATTATTTTCTTAAACAAAAGGTATACAAATAATCAATGATAAGTAAAAACCTGTGTTCAAAAATACTAATACTTGAACCAGTTTCTTATAAAAGTCTATGCAAAATCCAAGCTACTAAGTGTAAGGAAGTTAGGTACCTTGTGTTTCGTAGCTGTCAATGAGAAAGTGCAGTTTAAGTGACAAATGTAGTAATATTAGTAACTTTCAGAAAACGAAAGCTGAACAATGGCTATTTGGCGGTGAATTTATTTTCTTGCACAGGACTGTGAATGAGCCAGTGCTAGCTGGTGCCAGATGGTGAAGTTTTCTGAAACGCACGAGGATGATGAATATATATAAACGCAAGGCAAATGCAGTGGGGTAGAGACAAAGACAGAGGCTGGGACTCAGGGGCAGTAACAAAAAAAACTTTCAAAAGGGGTCAAAAATCAAAAGTACGTACCAGGTCGGGTCATGTCAGTAACTCGCTCTTTGTTGCTATAATGAAATTGATTTTACTTTAAATGAAAATGAACTTTTTTGGTATATGTTTTCATGTGAAAACCAAAACTAAAAATTGGTTATGATATGCCCGACATTTAGCACATACTTACTTTTTCTGATCGATATTAACAAAAGCAGTAAAGTTGGATAATAAAAGTTCACAAAAATCTATAGAGAAGCACAAGAATCGAACATTATATCTCCACAAAATTGCAAATGTCCTTAACCAGAGATACAACTATTAAATAAATTTAAACCACTATACTATTTACCCATTTATGAGGACAAAATGAAAATCACTTGTCATCTCAAGAAAATCGACATTACTCGAGTGAACTTTGTGAGGACAGTTGCCCACACTGCCCCCATTGTGGTACCGCCCTTGCTGGGACTTCTTCCCAATTTTGAGAGTTCAAGGATTTGCAATGGCGAGGATATACTGGAATTGCACGTTAGTCGTTTTTGTTGCATTCTATTTGACATGGTTATGCATTGCTCTTTCCCTTCTTAGCGATATTTTCAAACTTGCATATGTAAAGCTTGTTGTTTGCTACTGTATCATTTGCTGTTATACAACATATATGGTCTTGTGGTTTGTAAATGAAAAACAAGCTCATTTAAAAAAACCAATATCTTGCCTGTGGCTTTTGATTTGTGTGTCAGTTGGCTATGTTTAAAGCAAGGTTGGATAAATGTTGGTTTTACTTCATTACTTCTTTGATATCTTTCTATAATTTTTATCGCAAAATTGAGCATGACCTTGGTGAAACCCTGTGAAAGATAGGGACTACTTTAGTCAATTCTATAATTGTAGTGACTAAATATGTCAAAGTGTAAAGTTAGTTTGTTAGACGCTCTTTTTATATTTGTAAATTTGTTACTCATTACACACTTAATGAAAATAAAATCATTTTGTCCCTTTTCTATATTCTCTCTGTGTTTAGAAGTTCACATGGTATCAGAGCTCCATCAATGGAGTTCTAACCGTTTTGTAACTGATTTCTAACTAATTTTCAACTATATACACCACACTTGTGTGTTGTGTGTGTGTATTACTCTGTTTTTTACACGTTTCCGTGCAATCTTGTTCAAATCTTCTTGTTTTCTTGAATAATCAACAATGGCGTCATCCAGTTCTAATCAAACAACACAACCTGCACTCTTTCAAAACCCTCTTTATCTTTATCCCTAAGATGGACCTGGTTCTTTGACTGTTCAAGAAAAGTTGATTGGTTCTCAGAATTATCGTGCATGGAGAAGGGCTATTGAGATTGGATTGTCCACCAAGAGAAAGCTAGGGTTCATCAAAGGTACTGTCACAAGATCAACAATTGATCCAAATCTTGCTGAACTGTGGGATACTTGCAACAACATGGTGATTTGTTGGATTACGGGTTCTGTGAGTGATTCAATTGCTAGGTCTATCATGTTTGTTGGTACTGCAACAGAAATATGGCAACAGTTGGAAAGAAGATTCTCTTTGAGTGATGGTTCTAGGAAGTACAAATTGAATAAGGACACATATGAGATCACACAGTCAGGAAGTTCAATTGGAGAGTATTATACTAATATGAAGTGTGTTTGGGAAGAATTGGATAGCATGAATATATTGCCTGTATTGAGTAATGTTACTCCTGAGATTTCTATGTTCTTGGCTAGTTTGAGTAAGCAAAAAAAAGAGCAAAGACTTTTTCAGTTTCTTAATGGGTTGGAGGATCATTACAGTCATCAAAGAAGTCAAATCTTGATGATTGATCCTTTACCTAATGTGGAGAGTGCTTGTTCTTTGCTGCAACAAGAGGAGTCACAAAGAATGTTGTTTGGTTCTTCTACTATTAGTATTGACTCAACTGCTTTGTACAGCAAAGGAAATGTAAAAGACAAGTGTTCAATTTGTGGGTTCAAATGGCATCCTCCTGAGAGATGTTGGGAAAAGGTGAGGTATCCTGCTTGGCATCCAAAACACAAAGGGTCACAGTTGAAGCAAAATAAACCAAGAACTGCAGCTCATGTGGAAACTAGTAACATAAGTTTCACTCCTCAACAATTTGAGCAGTTACTGAAAAGTATGAATCAGATGAACGTGTTCAACAACACAGAGGAGTTTGATCATCAGTTTGCTGCAAGTATAGCATGTCTTATGAGTTCTTTAGATATGCTAGATGTGTTGGATAATTGGATCTATGATACTGGTGCATCTGACCACATGACACCAGTAAATGATAATGTTTTTGACCCATATTTATTGAAAATTAAGCCACAAATTAAAATGCCAAATGGGGAAACCTCAGTAATATCACATGTGGGTAAAGTGAAGCTTAAAAATGGTATATTACTAAAGGATGTATTAGTGGTACCATCTTTTAAGTTTAGCTTGTTATCTGTCCCAAAATTGACAGAAGACTCACAATGTGTTGTGTCTTTTTATCCACAATTCTGTGTTGTCCAGGACTTGACAACAAGGAAGGTGACAGGATTGGGTAAAAAGAAGGATGGTCTTTATCATCTTGTGAATCTCCCACTTGATAAGGTTAATAGTGTTTTCTCTGCTTTGGTAAAGTCAACAATGCAAAAGTTCTCTTTGTCTGCTTTCGGTAGTGTGAATAAAAGTGAATCAGGCTTGTATGGGTTGTGGCATCATAGATTAGGACATGTATCTGATTCAAAGTTGAAATGTATGAAGGATTTGCTAGTTTCTGTGTCTAAGTCTTGTTTAGATACATGCTTATCATGTCCTATGGCAAAGTTTAGTAAACTACCATATTCTCTAAGTGATTCTCATAGTTCTTGTGTGTTTGAGCTGATTCACATAGATATATGGGGTCCATATAAGGTTCCAACAGAAGGAAGATTCAGGTACTTCTTAACAATTGTTGATGATTTTAGTAGGGTGACTTGGACTTATTTTTTGAAGCAAAAGTCTGATTCTTTTGGTGCTTTAAAGTCATTCATTAAAATGGTGCATACTCAGTTTGAAAATCAAGTAAAGGTGGTAAGATCAGGTAATGCTTTGGAGTTTGTACAAGGACAATGTGGACTATATTTGCAAAGTCAGGGTATAGTGCATCAAACATCTTGTGTTGATAGAACACAACAGAATGGCAGGGTTGAAAGAAAGAACTGACACATACTTGATACAACAAGAGCACTCAGGTTTCACTCTAATTTACCTTTGGAATTTTGGGGAGATTGTGTTACAACTGCTACATATTTGATAAATAGGCTACCTTCTTCTGTTCTAAACAACATGACTCCTTATGAAGCTTTGTTAAACAAGAAACCTGAGTATAATCACTTAAGAGTGTTTGGATGTTTTGCTATTGTGAGTAACCCTTCTAGAAGCACTGATAAATTTGATCCAAAGGGTGTTCCAAGTGTATTCTTAGGCTACCCTCCAAATCAAAAAGGATACAAGTTTTATAATCTTACTACTCATACAACATTTGTGTCAAGAGATGTTGTTTTTCATGAGCACATATTTCCTTATGCATCAGATAGTATCCAAAAGTTTTTGAGTCCATTGCCTACTACATTGCCTTGTAACTTTGAGTCTCAAAACTTTTGTGATGATTTTGGTTTTACTTCAATGACATCTACTGAAAATCCTCAAACAACTTCTGAATCTGTACCACAGTCATCTAATGTTAATCAACCATCCATTTCTCAACCTACTTCATCATCAGTACCTGTTCAACCTCCATTAAAAAAATCAACTAGAACCACTAATGTGCCCTCTAAGCTCAAAGATTTTGTATTAAGTCATGTTCCTAAGGCAAATCAAGTGTCCAAAACACCTCTTGTTCCTGTATTTCAAGATCTTGTGACTGCATTATTAGCTTAAAAAGACCCTGCAAACTTTAAAGAAGCTGTAGTGAATCAAGGGTGGTGTAAAGCTATGGATTCTGAGATAAGTGCATTAGATGAGAATGGTACATGGGAAGTAACTGAATTACCACCTGGAAAAAAGGCTATTGGTAGTCACTGGTTGTTCAAAACAAAGCTCAAAGCTGATGGTAGTGTGGATAGGAAGAAAGCTAGGCTTGTGGTGCAGGGGAATATGCAGAGACATGGATTTGACTATAAAGAAACTTTTGCTCCTGTAGAAAAGATGGTAACTATAAGATCTTTACTTGTTGTTGCTGCACTTAAAGGTTGGCACATTTGTCAAATGGATGTGTCAAATGCTTTCTTACATGGAGATTTGGAGGAAGAAGTGTACATGAAAATTCCTTTGGGTTATGCAGGAAAAGGTAAACCTGTTTCAGCTAATGCATCTTGATGCGTGTATTGTGTCATATGCAGTATAGGGGTAATTGCCTATTTCAAGTTTAACATTTATATTTAGCCGACTTATCCTATAACACACACACTAACGGACAGTGTATCCGATCAATATGTATATAGTGGTAAGTAGAGTGTCGATCACTAAGAGTGGAACGTAAACCTTAATTTGTCTATCAATATTTTAATATTATAAGTTAGTTTTACAATCTAATCTAACGCAAGGAGGTTTAGTCTGAGAGACTAGTACAGATTTGGTTTTATTAAATAGTAAATTAAACTAGTGAGAACGAATCAGCAAATAGCAACACGTACAAAGATAGATAATAGAGACTATAAGAAGACCTGTCCTGATAATTAAGTAGCTTGTCAATTGTTTTACTGCTAGTTTTATATGAAGTGTATAGTAATCTGGTCTTTCTCGTTGGATCGCAGTATATCGGCGAGTAAACCCTTAATGATCACTTATGTCTATCCTACTTATCTAAAGACGTTAGCTTAAATAGGCGAGGGGCAGATATGGCAGTCCACGGGCTCAGCTAGACACAGAGGTTATCAAAGCACTAATATAAGTCACCAAAGACATCAACATATAAACTTTAATTAAATACATGCAGAACCTTCTTACAGCTCTAATATCTTTGTTTGGAGTGTGTCTTGTGAAGCTTCTTTGA